>CM052215.1:7765034-8413097 GCA_028454225.1 Lasioglossum leucozonium
AAAAACACGTTTTACATAGGTTGCGGCAGCAATAAATCAATCGTAGACAATTCACTTCGCTCCCACTTGCTCGTTCCACAGTTTTCGCGATCAGACATGCGATGTAACAATTACTGCGCGCTATCAGCGTCATTCACAATATCTATCATCCGCAAAACCTGGAGGGGAACGTGCTTCGATGTGCTCGGGTGTCCTTCTCTTCGAGTAGCAATTTTGGGGAAGTGTGTATCATCACTCATCATGCTCCTACCTGCTAAACAATGCTTTCGTTCGAGCATCTACACTCGGCATTGTACTCGGGATCATGAATATGTTTTGAAATACCGTTATTTTATGCGGGAAACGGTGCAATCAGCACTGTAATTTACAGTAATTGTAGATCCCGTAATCGTTTTCGATGGCAGTAAATCGTTTATGGATAGTTCCACGCTCAATCGATCACTATTAAATTCAAATCTCAACACCTTCCTCGGAATTTCATGTTAATTGCGCGTGTGCTGATTTCGGTAGGATTCAAATGCGTTCAGCGAAACCACACGAACTTTCATGAACTTTAAACTATTGATTGTTAATTTCATATCGTCTACTATTTTTCAGCTCTTTTCTTAGTACAATCACATAATTATACAATCACAAAAATATAAAATAAATCTGTATATGAAATACATTAATTCTGAATATTTCTTAATAAAGAGCATCGAAAGAGTTGATTCGCAATAATTATATGATCGGACGAGAACGCAATTTAAGAAGACAACATTAGCATATCGGAACAGCCCCGCCGCTTCGGATGCAAAAGTGAAATAATTCGAGATTCAGCCGCCGGCGCGTTCCATAAGTGTGGCGATGTAATTAAAGAAAAATAATGCTAGTCGGCGGCGCGTGTGACTGTAATTAAGATCCGTAGATGGCGTAAAGTGTCGAGATTTTGAGGTTGCTAATTACATGGTGCTGCGCGGTTCTTATGTGCCTACGCCAGCCAGGTAGGTAGTTGGCAATAAATTTGATGGTGCGCAGGATGCGGCCGCAGTAAGCAAATCCGGCTGAGTTACGAAAGAGAATAATGGTAGCAGATGTAAGTAAACTAAGCGCAGCGGGTGCATCGGGACGCGTGTATTTATTCATTAGTTGCCAGCTATTAGGAGACGGTGGATTTTCTGTCTCGGTGACGAGAATACGAAGCGAAAGGCAAAACAATTACGACATTTATGCTATGCAAATCAAGAATACCATCGACTACGTTGAGGTTTCTATACAAAATAAAAATTGTTTTGATTCGCTTCAATAATAAACATCGATATACTTGATACGGGACATGTATCATCGATAAATTCATTAACCAGTCTGATGAACGACTTATCCGGGGATATGTCTGCGAGTCCGGCATTCCGGTAATAGCCTCATTAATCTAATCACGGAAGGGATACACAGGGATGCTTTATGAGGGCCGGGTCTTTTCAGGAAGCGTTTAGAAAAACTGCAGTTCTCGTCCCGGTGTGTATGAAGTCGGCGTTCGTTAATAAATCTCCGTGGTATTGCGGGGGCCAGAGGCTCTCTCGTGCTCAGGGAGCCCAGTAAATAAGCTGGCCGAGCTTTAATCATTCCTATTTTTGCGTCTACCAACCGGTCATGAGTTTAGCGCCTCGTTCCCTCACCCCCTTTTTCCTCTTTTCTCGCTTTTCTCCACCCCTACCTACCCCACCCGCCTCGCCTCACCGTTTCGCCTTTCTCCTACTTCTCTTTCTCCCTCAAGATTTAATTATGCAAATCGCAGGGCCACTAGACAAAACCAATATTTGCTTGAGTTCTTAGATGGTGGTACAGGGGAGCAGAGACGAAAGGAGAGAACGAGAGAGAAAGAGAGAGAGAAATAGAAGCACCCAAGAGAGGCAGGCCAGGTAGGATTCGCAACTCATAATCAGGGAGATTCATTTGCCTCGGTACATAAAAATATAATCTCTCCCCTCTTCTCTGTGCCCTTTCCCTCTCTTTCCCTCTCTCTCTCTCTCTCTCTCTCTCTCTCTCACACACTCGGTGACTCCTTGTCCTGATAAATACATTTCCAACGTTAATCGTAATAGCTTCTCTGCTGATTAAAGACGCGCATTAACGCCCTTTGTTGAATAGAATTACGTGAATTGTATTGTCAGGCGGTGGCACATCTACAAAGCAGCACGCGAGGAATACCGGAACCAGAATGATGCGGCGATCTTTATTTAACCGGAATTATTCCCTTTGCCTCGCGCCATCTTTTGAAATTAGTCGGTCGACCGGTAGGGAAACAGGTGGTGGAAAAATTTCTTCGTTAAGTGAAAGCAATTTTCATGGTGCACTGTTATGGAGATGCGATTATTGTACCTCTATCACTATCTTCTTTGTAATATTTTTATAAATAGGCATTTGACTGTAAATTTTAACGTAAATGTTTTATAATCAACGATTTGTAAGCATACAATTACAAGGACCATTTTGTCCTGATGAAAGCGAAGCACACCATATTCCCGGCTTGCGAAACTGCAATTGGAACGAATTGCATAAAATTAATTTTAATTAACTTTCGGAAGACGTTCCACAGTCGTTTCAATATACATACTATAAGAGGTCGGATTAGTATTTTCTAAGGAAAATTCGCGACAATGTAAATGTTGGGCGCACCCCCACGTTCATACGGTGAAATTTCATAAATTTACACAGCGGTACATGGGGAAATTATGGTCCTCAAACGGTGAACCCGGATTAAATGCAAATAGAAGGCCACGGTTTCCCACTTATCTATTGTAAATTCCCTTTTAGTCGGAACTTTTGCAAAGTAATTTAACTTCCATAGAGGAATAATTTTATTCATTTATAGAAAACTTCGTATATAAGTATCCTGGGAAAACGGATTCACCGGAAAGAAAGTTGCCAAGTACTGATGAGAAATAACGCTTTTACAGAAACAGTTGAAAACTGGCTTCACCGACTCCGGAAAAGAATGAGATTATTCATCTTGTTTAACTTACTAATTGCAATGTCCATCTTAAAGCAACGAGACTCCCATCATTCGAAACTGGCATGCGTACAAAAGGTAATTCAATGTTTCGCAAACTTCGTCGCCGTATTTGTTCTTGTTAACCAAAGTTATTTTCCAGTAATCTACATAATTCCCTTCTTTGTCGGATATCCCTTTACTGCTCAGCAATCCACCGTTACGGATAAAAGTAATGCGAGTGTATTAGCGAACGGAATTGCATTCGACTGATTGTTACTTAAAACGCAAGTTTCACGTCTCAAACATTACAATCTACCGTGACCTTTGTGGACGTTACAACGAGCCGTACGAATTTTCTCATTTATACAAAATATTTTAGCACTTTGTATGTGTTTTTTGAATACGTTGTATTTTTTACTGGATGTAGAAATATTGTTAAAATTAAGTGAAAATTATTCTTTTATAATTCTTTTAAAAATCGCGTTTGCCCGAAGACTGATAACAATAAGAGATTATTTTTGATAATGAAAGAACAAGTGCTCTATTACCGCAGTTGATCGTATAATTCGATTGCAAAAGGGATTGGCAGAGAGGGAGAGAGAGAGAGAGAGAGCGAGCGAATTCGCAAAGAAAATAAAATGTTATGGCTTGTAATATTCATGGGGAAAGTTCGGAGGCGATCGCCGGAACCGTAATAATTGAATGAAAACGTTTTACAAATCGAGAGCATCAGGGTGTAGGGGATGGGAGAATCGAAGAATTACAGCTGGTCGGAACAAAAGCCCTAACGACGACCGTCACGACAATTATTCATTATTTTCCCCTGGTTTCACCATGAAATCTCTAATAACGGCGGCTGCACCGAGAGCCACCGTAGGAGTTTAAAAGCCTCCCCCATGATAAAAAAGGAAAGCCGGCGGTAGTCAAGCAGGTAATGTATCCAGTTAAAAGTTTTCCAGGTTCGCCCGGGAGAGGGTGGAAAACTTCTCAGGCCGTCGCCAAGTAAGGGGCCAAGGTGCCAGTAGAGACTAGAGATTGTGCATTTGTTATTCATGGGGTCCAACGCTTCAGTTGGCTTTAACATTTCATCGTGTAGAAAGTAGCCGCTTTCACTACCGGGGCCTACGTCTATGTAAACTGTACGTAATGCATGCGTAAGAAAGACAGAAAGCCCGCGGAATTTTTCAACGAGTTTCCCCTCTCCCCCCACACCATCCCCAACCAGTAAAAATTATAACTTCTACGGGGCCGTGCGATGTCGACGAGGAACGGACCCCATAACCCGGAATATATTTGTTCCTCCTCTCAACGAATCGTTATAATTATCTCGAAATTATCGGAGAGCACAGAACGACAAAATTCGGTGTACTAACATTCTACTAACATTCATTTTTTTTTACTCGATACTGATTTTATTTTAGATAGCAAGAAATTCATAAATACTGTGAAGATTATTTCAAATCAGAAATATCAAACACGCGAATTGACACATGACTGTATCTTCTCGATGTCTCTAGGAAAAATGTTAACATCCATGCTTGAATCCTAACGTTTTAAAAGAAAACTGATTTTTCGGTCGCTTATAAAATTGTTTTAGCGGTTCGGCGTTTTGCACTAGTAGCCCGTTGAAGCTTGTATCGCTGTTCCAAAATTTCGTGTAACGCGCAGATGGTCGAACAAAGTTACGAACGTTGAAGAGCTGGGAAAGCTTGCGAAACGGGTTCTTATGGGCAAACCATGACCTAAGCTATGAGCAACTTCGTTTGCTGTGCGTTGAACGGTACGTGTCAACTTGAGAGTTTTACTCTCGAGCCCTGTTCTACCTAGTTGCTTAATTACTTACAATTAGTAGCACTCTCCGTTGAACACAGATCCGAGGGCAACTCCGCGACAGCTTATTATTCTCCCATGTCTCTCGCTTCTACTTTCGAGAGGAAAATTCGCACAAGTCTACTCAACTACACGTGCAACGTGGCTGGTTGGTGTGCTGCCATCTATGGCCAAATGAATATCGCATTTTGACACTTTGCGTTTTCGAAGTAGCCCCTTAACAAATCTAGTGTGCTTCGATTTATACCGAATTTCATTCCTTTACACCGCGATAATTGTAGACATATTTTTCCTTAATCTATATGGTATTTAAACTGTTTTTATGTAGGCATTTAGAGCACAGAGGTCAAATCAGTTAACATTGATGTTTTGCATTTAAAATCAATTTTGTTGATAGTTAACCTTAATATCACTAAATAAATATCGAAAACGTTGAAAGAATTTTTCAATATTAATCTACGCTATTTCATCGATTTTCTCTGTATTTGATTTCGCACGGTATAAATCGAGATTCAAATTTAAATGGATCTTCTTATTATTGGTACATTAACATGCCGTGTCTAACGCAAATTCCACTAACAGACGAATATCAATCTTCAAATTTTCTGAATGTTTTTCTGTATGCTTTAGAACACGAAGATTAAGAAAAAAAGCACGATCGAGCACACACTGAAGCGCAAGGGTGCACGAAATCCCCTCCGAAATTAGCAAACTTATTCATCGATTCCCGGAGCAAAAGTACAACACCGCCGGCTTGTTTACAACGTGTTCCACAGTGATATTCACTTCGGCGCGCGGCCCGAATTCAAGTTTATATTCATTCCCCCTTTCTATTGAGCTCATGCTGATAACTTTCGGAACCGATATTTGACAAACTTTCTTTAAGTCCCGAGGACGTGATAATATAATCAAAACTTCGCGCGGCGCACAGACAAAATAGGAGAATAACCCCTTTGTCGCTACCGTAAAGTTCCCGGGGAATTATACAATGATTTGCATGTTAAGTGTTAATTGCAAATGAAGCGAAACTTCGGGAGGAACCTGGCGAACCCGGTCGGAAAACTCGTTTTCCCATTTCTCCGTCTTTTTTTGGGGTGGTATCGATAAGATGGTTGTACAATGTAGAAAGAAGAATAGACAGAGGGGAGGAATGAGAGGAAGGTGGGAAAAAAGAAAAGAGAAACGAAAGCAACGACGATTCGCGGGAAGATAAAGGCGGAAAAGAGCGGGGAAAATTTCATATCGTCGCCTCGACGCTCTCGAGTAACATCGTCGAGACGATGCAGGACGCACCTGAGGCGCCCCTTTCTCACTCGTTCACTTCTCTCTCTCTCTCTCCCTCTCTCAGAGTGGCTTAGAAAAAAACTGTCGCCCGAGAAATTTAAAACGCTTTAAAAAAGGCGACATTCTCGCATAATGAAATACCCATTTATTTATGTCTTCCCTTGAAACGCCGCTCCTCCGGCGCGCCGATATTTCAACAAAGAGATACTGCCCGGCCAACCTTTTCAAAACATTGATTCCCGTCACGGCCACGGTATTTCACCCATGGCACCGCTGCTTTTCTTATTTAACCCGGCTTTTCAGAAACGCCCGGTGAGAAGCACAGAAATAGCCTTATTTTATGTTAACAGGGTAAACGCGTCGCAAAGATGCCTTTCCTCGAGAATTGCTCGTTTTTTTACACAAACACGTGTTGCAATACGAACGGCGTTAGATCGAAATAAATCCTTCCAGTTTCTTTCAACAGGAACATTATCTCGCTTATCCTCTGAAGCTTAACGTGGAAAAATACTATTTTATATCGAAATTCATTGGATATTACAGAAAGCACGAGGAAGAACCGTGTCTGTTTTCGTTTCTGTTCCGTGCCATAAAATAACTGCCTATCCGTTAGACTAAATGCCGACTGACCCAAGGTTCTACGCCAACAAAATGGGATTGACGTGAAGTGATCTACGAAAGTAGAAATTTTGCAAAAAGCTCTGCAGCATGGTTGTGTCCGGCCGGCGGAAAACTGGGGTAATCGAACGAGCCAAAAATCTTTTTGGTTTTCGTGTTTTGCGGGACCGTATGCAGACGCAACTTTCCCGAAACGCAGTGGTACGGTCTAATAGAGCGGAGCAATTGCTAATACAACATCGGGACGGTGGAGGGGGGGAGGGGGTACAGTGCACTACCGGACTGATCACATTGCCGGCCGTGAACGGGAAGACGATCAGATAGATCGCATGAATACTGCGGATGTCGTGCCGTGTCCGGACGTCCTATATATCCATGGACGAGTCCGACAGACAACGAACGTTCCAGCGGGACACCATCAACCCTGATTGACAACTTCATGCGTGGAATGGCGCAACCGAGATTATCGGGTCTCCAGACCGGAAACTCGTTCTGCTGACCACCTCGGACCTGAACCGAATTTCACCTCCCGCGCGCCGTGTACGATTTCCGCATACAAAAGGGACCCCCGTCGAATGGACCGAGGCCACGTCGACCAGACACTCGATAAGGACATTTCGTGGCATACGCAACTGATTACCATATCATCACCGGCGAGAGCCACCCTTGATGCGCGGCGAATTAGAAAATCATGGGAAATGCACCTTGATGCCGGCCGAACAGTCTCGCTTCGATCCACATCGAACTTCGTCGAATGAGTCCGCATTCTTATTATCGACATATCCATTGTTTCATTAAACCCTTTGCCTCGTTGATTTCGCTATAAATGTAAAAATATTTATGTGATTCGAAAATAGCAGATATCCTCTGGATACAAATTTCCGTCGAATGCGATTATGGTAGGAATGAGTGGCTAGAAAGAATTTGAAAATGTTATTGTACTATTTTCAACTGATGAGAATGGTTAAGAAAAGAAACACATGTATAAATTTTATTTCGCATGAAAATCCGCAGTTTATTGACTAAAATAGAGACACCATGCTTCGGAAGAGCCTGTATTTTAAGCCTTCGAACGAATTCTTTCCTATTCGTTCGCTACTAGCAAACAGAAGCGTTAGAACATCGAATATCAGCCACCAGCGAGCTCGACGTTTATCCACGAAACAGCCTAACCGGTTAATAACGCACGTGGTCGGCGAACAGCGTGATCGCGACGTCGGGTAAGAAAACTAGCATGACCCGGATCGATGATACGGTGAAATGTTTCGTGGAGCCGGTTCGACGGTATGACCGTACGTATGGACAAAAATTCTCTAGCTACGGAGCGAGCAGGTAACGCTAGGGACATAGAGGAGCAAGATAAAGCGGAGGAGAGAAAGCGGGAGACTGTGTGTGATAAGGGGGTACCGTTGGGTGCCAGGGGGTGGTTAAAAAGGGGGGTAGATAGGCGAAAAGGGGGCACCAATGTCTTGGCTTGCAAGCCTTGAGGTCCTCCCGTCACCCAATCACGTCCTGGCGAAGCTCGCCATATTTTGCGGGGCGGAGCCCTCTCCTTACTCTCCTCACGCGACCGACTCAGCCTCTGTGTTCTACTATTATTTTAAACCTTTCGCTCTCTTCTTCCACCCCTCGCCGATCGCAGCCCACCTACTCCCTCTCCATCCCCCCTGCCCTTCTGGTTCGCCAGTTTCATCCCCTTGTCTTCTTTACCACCTCTACGCCGACACCCTCCTACGATCTGATTCCCCTGCTCCTTTCTCTCTCGTTTCGGCTCGCTTTGACTCACCACCTTCGAAACTCTCTCTCTCTTTCTCTCTCTCTCTCTGTCGCGACGGCTACGACCGACGTAGATCTGCTCTCCTACCAACGTCTCCTGCCCCGAGGCAGAGATGAAAATTTCCAGACTCCTTGCGATCGAAACCGAATTGTTATTTCACGAGGTAGTCGACCCCTTCGTTCCCGGTCGACTAACTCTCTCTTTCTCTCTTGCCCTTGGACGCCAGTTACACTTACAGGTCCGAAATCGTTGCCGCACCGTCGCTCCTCGCTTCACTTTCGGTTTTCTTTTTTCTCCCCACCGCGACTCGAACGTCGTTGAACATTGCTACGAGTACTTAAGGATTTATCGGCGGTTCGGACGCTGATTGGCTTCAGGTGGTCTTGTTATACGAACTGATAGTGTCACTTGCGTTGGTTAACGAGTTCACGTCGAAACAGTCATTCATCGGTACACTGAATTCGTGTGAGCAGACTGTGGATTTTTATGCAAAGAAAAAATTGGGGGTAGGATAAAATTGTTAAAAATCGTCTAGCCATTGTTCTACACTTTGTAGCTATGGAAAAATTGTATCTTTAATTTGAGGATGTCTACCGAAGCACTATTGTGTCCGCTAAACTAGGAAAGGGTGTCCATTAAATATTGTTTAATTAAACGCGACGTGTATAAACGCTTAGAGTTTGCAATAGCTGAACGGATCGCAATGCTAACACGGTATAAGATGTTACGCGGCACGAAACGGTTTAATTTTATGGGCCACGAACAAAGACTCCATGCCCATGCTTTGTAGTGGATTATGCATCAAGATTAATTTACAAGATAAGGCAAGTGACACTTCTCGGGTATTTACTGCTGTCCGGTGCAGAATGGGGTCGGAAATGTTCATATGATCGCCGACACTACTTTAATTACATGAGTAACTTCATACGAAGTCGGGCTACGTACACAATTTATTGCAAGCAATTATAATTATTACCGATTCGTCTCGACTTTCATTCTTTCCGCGTGTCTTGAACGTTTTATTAAAAATTGCTGATGAAACTTTCCCTTAACCCAAAAATATCTGCGAGACAATTGAGCCAATTTGGGGAAAACTTTACAATAACTCTATTCAAATATCGTTCAATAAGATGTACATATTAATTTTGTTAAAAACAATTTTATATATGTGAGAGGCACCGCCGACGGCATATATGTGTTTGCCGATCGAGGCACATGGTCGCGGCTGCCGTCTAAGGCCGCTGCGTTCTTTTCGGCGCGGTGCCGAGGCCGCTGCGCTCTTTCGGCGCGGTGCCGATCCCGCTGCGCTCTTTTCGGCGCGGTGCCGCAAAGCGGCACCATGGAGATGAGCAATGAGTTTCAGGCTATAAAAGCGAGCCTCGATGGCAACGCAGTTGAGTTCGTTTGAGTAGTTGTCCTAGCGCGTACGAGGGTACCACGACGTCTGCGACTATAATAAACATCTTTTCAAACCCGACTCCTTCTTACGTTTAATCGGCCCTCCTTACATATATAAAAAAATGCTTGAATGATTATATAACCCACTCACAAATAATCAACTTACAAATAAAGCTCAATTGAGCCGTACTTCCGCATTCACAACGAATGCTGATACACTATGTTGTTCCAAGAACAGCGCTCAGCGGAATGTCGTAAGCGGGAAATTTAAAATCGCGAGGAAGAGGATAGCGCGAAGACGGGGAGGCCAGAAGAAATATGGCAGTTAACTTTTTGCCGAATCACCGGTGCAGACTGTGCCGCGCGGAAAAGAGGTTTTACGTAAACTGAATGGAGGCGGCAGCAAGTTGTAAAAATTACAAGTAGAATCTCAATAGGCTCGTTCGTACAGTTTCAACTCGCTCAGTTCGTTATTCAGCGTGGTGGCAAAGAAGATTTTACACGGCGGCGATCTGCGACACGATCGGCTCACGCGAAAAATGCAGACAGGGACGCGTGTGCCGTGGTTATCAGACCGTCGCGCGTCGACTGAAAAGCAGAAAGGCGCGCGCGATTTAAAAAGCGTTTCTTCCCCGCCCCGCGCAGGCTTGAAATTCGCTCGTCAAGTCAAGGTTTTTAAATTCAGAGAAGATTCCCATGAATGGGCCGAGAGGTCTTACATATACAAAAGCGCTTTCCACAAATCCGACCGACTGAATCTCCGAAAGAAAAACGGCGGGAACTCGCGAGTCGAAAAACTGCAGAGAGTGTTGTGCATAATAGAACGAAGAAAGCTGCACCGGCTGGAAACGAGTAAGTCGCCGGCGTATCAAAAATAAAACTGACTTTCCTCTGGATGCTAACGGGCTGATGGCCGGCTGCTGGCATTGACTGGCCGAGGGGAAAGCCTCGATTTCGCTGAAACGCCTCGAATCGCGAACTTTTACGAATTAGAAGCTGTTTTATTCTAGACAGGATCAAAATCTAATTCGATTTTCTTCAGCATGAATTTTTAAATCTACAATCAATTTTATTCATACACGTCACTTTCAATTTGGCTGACAATGAGATTGAAATTTTTCAATTATAAAAGAGGCAATTTACATTTTCCATGGAGCGTATTAATGAACATGTCTTTATCAAAAGTCTGATGTCTATTAATTATTTCGTTAGCGGAGGATAAAATCGATAACGAGGATCTGGCGTAAGGATAGAGATAAATACATTAAATGAAAATATTTGAGCGATTCATAATCAAATGATATGGTGATACGTACTCGGTGCAGTACTCAGAGATCAACTGCCTCGGTTTATCGAAGCAGGTACGAACAAGTCACGGAAACGTGTAATTTGATATTTGCCGGTAAATTCTGATGGACCCGACGCGACGCGCGAAAGAATTATTTCTATTCGACTGGCATAACTGCGAAGCTTACGGTAATTAGTATGACAGGCGTGCCTAGTGATTCTGATGGTAACCCAATTAACGGCGATCTCAGTACAGTAACGCAAATTCAATATGCAACCGTTGTCGCGACACGTTCTTTGAATTCCCGTCATGCTTTCTAACAAAGAGAATTATTGTATCCTCTGAGCTTGTCCGGACATGTACCAATTGCTTAATTCGTGTGCACGCCGCGCTGGAAATTGCGGTTCACCAAATGCGGAATGACTAGCCTGTCAGGATAAAGCGAAAAGAAATTTTCTCTTCGTCGGTTTCAATTAATATTCCCGTCGGAAAATTTATTTCACTTGGAAATGCCGATTTAACCGGCACTCCCCAAATCTTTCAAGTCATGGATATTTACTATATCAAAATTTTATTAACACTTTGACTGCCAAACTAGAAACCTAAAAAATTCCATCAAATCAATGTAGGTTATTTAATGAAATAAAAATTGAAAAAAATTATATGTATGACATGGAGTAGTCCTCCAACTTTCTGGCATTTTACAGATCCTAATAAAATTTGGTACGATTAATATATTAGCGTAAAAATTCATTTTAAAACTTGGACAAATAGTTCCGTCACCCACATATGGGTGACATGGCAGTCAACGTGTTAAGATTAACTCGAGTTATATTAGAATTTTGTTAAGATTAACTCGGATTAAATTAAACAATCGACTGTTAAATTAAACAATTACTGTCATTCGTGAGCGCGCAGATGTTGACGGTGGTTTTTAAAAATCTCCATTGGAGAATTTGGTACACTTATTAAACCGAGCAAACGCATTCGGTAGTGTACTATTTGTGATTAATATATGTATATTTCATGTGGTTACCTGGTGTGTATGCAATGCACGTGCCAGCATTTAAAAGCGTTTTTAATAAATAACAGTTCCCGCGTTTGTTTATGACCAGGAATGTACGACCAGCTATATGTTAGCCTAGCCTTTGCGCAGTAAGCATAATAGACGGCCATTTGTTTCTTTTTGCGCCATCGCGACATGCTATGTGACTTGGCTACCTAGAATTTACCATGTTCCACCGAAAAAAGGTACCAATGTATCTTACTGTTTCATACGTTCCTCGTTTTGTTACGTTTTATCCCGAGGTTGTCGCAAGTGAAGACATCACGTCACGAATATTTATGCACCGTATGCTACATTAAAACACGTTCTGTAACAATTACCTATTTCATTTTATATCTCGCTTAACGAATTGTTTCATTTGGATAAGTTATTAAAAGTTCCATTTTGTTTTCCAGTTAGGTGAGCTTATTTAAAAAATTATTTCCTAAAAGGGTTGCTTCGTGCAATTTCGCTTTATGAGTTCTGACGTTCCCTTTGCTCTTTGTAAAGTGCAAACAACGAGCAGTTTCAGTTCCAACTGTTGACTTCGGCTATTTAAGGAAAATTCTGGTGGAAAAACTTGATTAAATTATTTATTCGTGCACATATACAAAGAACGGTACGCTGAAAAAATATTATAACACTTGTTCAATAGAAATGAATACTGTTAACATAATTTGTCGAAAACGTATCTTCGGAAGAAACTCGTAATTCGTTAACGAACTATGATCGGGCATCAAAATACTTTACAAAAGGCAAAAGGGTTCGCAGAAAAATCCGAGGTCGATTTGCAGGCATCGGCCCCCGGAATAAATATTCGCCGCGCGTCCGCCGACAATTAAGGCAAACCGAACAATCCAAAAAGCATAACTGCTTTTCATTTGTTCACAGCTACGGAATACTTTCGCCGGTGGCGCGGTTAATCCCATTATCTACCGATCGCTTGCAAAGTGTCGTCCATAACTCGTATAATCTAGCGCGCCCCTATAGTGAGAGCAGGGCAGCATTTCGTTCTAAAGTTCACTGTGGGATTTCTGTCAGCGTGACCAATGGCGGTTTATACTGCACCCCGGGCAACTAATTTGTCGTTTACGAAATTACAGAAGGATACATGGCGGTTGCTCGTTGGCCGAATTAGCATAGGATTGGCGGACGCTGGTTGGGAGTGGGGGAAAAAAAGAAAACAGAGAAAAGAAGAGAAAAAAAATACGCAGAAAAAAGAGAAAAGAGAGTATCAAGGGCCTGCTATCGTTTATCATGGAACAGTTAATATTTAACTGGCGGAACGTTACGAAGGCGAGGTTTACGTGCCGGCCGTGAACAAAATGCCATGGTACGACGCGAGTCCCCCACCCGCCCCACCCACCCCACGGACTTGTTTCGTTTACGATAATCCTTTACGAAATTAAAAACATTAGGGCCTCGTAAAGATAAAGATATTGTACGTTCCATAACCGGGCCGCGTTATAAACGAGCGCGCTGTGATATAACCCTCGGAATGACGGTGAGAGACCGAGAGCAAGTTAATATCTACATCACGTATTTCTCTTCTCCCGTATCTATTCCTTCGTAACCCGTGTGGCTTGCTCTCTCTCGCTCTCCCTCTCTCTCTCTCTCTCTCACTCTCTCTCTCCTTTTTGACCGCTTATCGTCCTCGTTACAACCGTTTCTTCATGCCCGTAATTGACCGTCTTATGTTTATCACTCGTCCCATGCATCCGAGCTGCTGCCGCGCCGCGCCACCGCCATCGCTATTACCACAATAAAAACCTGTTCTCCCGACGGCTTTTAGATGCCGTGGGGGGTCGCGCGATGGCGATGCCATTTCAATTCTATGCCTCAATTCCATTTATGGACGCGTTTCACTGCATATTTTTCCAACTTGCCGCTGGACGAGCCTGTTAAACCTTTTCAGCTTCCTTGTTTTCGACGGACCATTTCAAGGTGCGAAAATAATTCTTCTACGACACTGATGTTGTACTATTTTTGTTTTATTTATTTATTAAGATCGCGTCAACTACTAAGTCATCAGCGACCACGGAACCGCTGATAAAATTTATAGCTGTGGATCACATACAGGAAGTGGTCGGACTGGTGGTGCATCCGCGCAGGGGATGATTCTACATGTAAAAATAAATCGGAAAGAAGGAGTAACATTTGTCGTTTGACGTTCCGTTCTCGAGAAAACAGATTTTAAAAATGCAGCAAATACGCGTGTTATCGATGGGAATCGTCTGACGCGTCTGATCATGACCGACCTGTTCTACTTGCTGCGTATACCAGAGCAGGCGAACCCAATGGATCTTTAACGTTGATTTGCTCGAAAACGAGAGGTCAAATGAAAAAATATTATTCCTTTTTTGCGACTTAATTTTACATGTAGAACCGGTTGTACCACCCGTTTAGCCACAGTCTGTATACTTTGATATTGAAATAGTCCAGAATGTCCGATTAGAACACACGCACTTGAAAGGAAGGGAGATTATTCAATTAACCCTTCGGCACAGCTTCCACAAACCTGGAAAGTGCACTTGCAATGTCACAAGGATCGTACGATTGCTTTTTATATTTTAAGAAATTTGTGACAGAAGATAGTCTGCTAATTACCGGTGCCCTAATGAGAATGTTGAAATCACGCACTCGCTTATATATAGGAAAAATTACGTGGACACGGTGCTGTTCAATTCATAATCCCATTGAAAAGCCAACGTATGCTCCCGTAACAGGCGGAAAAAAAAAAGGAAACAGTTCATAATTCGTTCGCAGGGTGTTCATTAATGGAAACATTTTTAATAATGATCCACGATTTGAACCAACAGGTAGGATCACGAGTAACCGAGTTGCATGCGAGTCGATTCATAGCTAATCGGACATGGGTACGAACAGGTGCACAGGGATCGGTTTTCACGCTTGCTATACTGATACGCAATTGTAGAACGTTACATTCATTATTATAGTAATGCTGTTGCATGGGAGTCTGGCAGTGATCAACAACGACCGCGTTTGCTTTATTATGTAGGTATGATGATGGGTATGATGCAGAATTGAAGATTATGAAGCGAAATCCGTGCTGCGAACACAGTCGTACTGTACGCACATACGAGCACTGTAGAAATCCAACAGTAATGGTCTTTCACATCTGTTCAATGGTACTTTTACAATTTCCGTTTGTTTTCCAGCAATTATCTTCTGCACATTTTGATCTGTTGCTGATTTTAAGCACTGCCTGTAAATGTTGACGTATAGTTGTTAACGTGTAGTAAAGATTTCAGTGGAAAACAGCTGGCTAAACATAATATCGAAGCTGCACGTGTTAGCAACTATTATAAATGTCCGCGTTAAATCGGGAAAAAGAAAGGACCATATAGAAAATAGACTAATGACCTAGTATGGTGAGTAATTTTTAGGTTGAAAAAGTACAATTTGATACATACAATTTGCTGAAATTGGAGTGGAAGAGCTTTGCTACTGGTGGCTGAGGGCATCACTCCTTACGTCTTACCTGAAACAAGATCAAATCATCCATTTTCTATATTGAATGTAATAGCAGCATTGCGATTTCTGCAAAATATTTTACAACCAGTATAAATATAGCCTTGACCTAATAGGGCAAGTATAACAGTCCAATTTCATAAAAAATTACCACTGTCCACCCTCAAACAATTGAACAAAGAATGGATCGATCGAGGTCATCATGTCGTACAGTGTTGTCGTCAGGAATTCCACGTTGAAACGTCGGATACGTTGTACGCGTGGCGATTAGGTTGGTCAGTGACTGGCTGTTTCTTGCCGTGGGTAGGGTACCATGAAGACATATTGTCGGGCAGAGCCGAGTGACTGAACGTGTCCCGGTGTTAGGGGTAGATGAGCAACGAAAGAACCAAGGGGGAGAAGGAGAATAACAGGAGAATAAACAGACGCGCGATGTACAATATTGTTAAAAGCATAGAAATAGAAGGAGACAAAATGGCTCGCGGGGAGAAAGCGAGACAGGGAACGGTCCGCAGCCATTCGAGGTCAGACTGACAATGACAAATGGCACAATGTGCGCCGTCCTCAAATTTTCTTATTACCTTGGTACGCAAGTTCTTGCGAGGCGACGCGACTCGACGGTGTGTGCTTCGCAATTTACGCTTCTACAGCAACGCTCTGCAACTGCCCCGGGAATTTCAAGCCGAATCGTGCTCGCCTCGAAACCTACCTATATAATAGTATGTACGCTCCTCCGCGTTTCCAAGACATTAGGCATACGTTGTTAAGGTTGCTGTGTTTAGTGTCACATAACCCCGCGAATGTACGCGCCACCCGCCGGATTAAATTGAACCGGTCTGGAATACGCTAGACGACGATCCACCCGCTACTTTTCCCGGCTCCTGGTCAACCTTTCTTTTCCGTCCTCGCCTGATCTACCGGATGCAATTTTATGCACACGCTGCCGCAACTTACACCACCATCTCAAACATTCTCTGCGAATAAAGAAACGCCAAAATTGTTCGATTCGAGCGTGCAAACCTAGCGAACAGATTTTCTTGAGGTAGTTGTTGCTCTCGAAACAGTCGCCACTAAAAATTGCTGTACCATTATTCAAAATACTGTTTACATTATTAAATAAGTTGGTATCTAATCAATTACTAAACATTCAAGTATTTCATGAGGTATTATATCAATTTCATATCCATAAAATGAAGAAAAAAAGATGCGAAGAAATGTTTAATTTTCAAGCTAAAATAGCTCCGAGTGCAAAGAATTAAAAATATTCTCGATACTGTGACGCGACAGTTGAGATCAAGACGAGTCCAGTGAGCTGTGACATGTAAGTGCTGTGACCTTCAGATGACCTTGAGAGCGAAATGTTTCTAACAGTCAGTTACTGGATAGTGAAACAACAACTGTGATTCGAGGATTAACGACATTAAAATTCATCGCATAAAGGATTCCTGCGATAAAGATGAAATGTTAATAATTATTACCAACGTACACGATTCTCTTGTGTATTTAAAAAAATTTAATTTTTGCGCTATGGATGCGCATAGATACACAGTCCAGTAATCACTGTAGTGTAACCTCGACAATTATTGGGAGATGAAGCCACCCTTCGGCTGCATTGTTTGTCTTCCCTTCTGGTAGATTATTGACTTTTATTCGAGTACGTTCTTGAATTAATTGGGAATTTCAAGAGAACCGAGCGAGAGGGACGGAGCGATTTCTAATGTCCATGTAAACACGATGCCCGAAGTGTCGCTAAGGGGAAGATTATGATAGATCGAAGGCGTCAAGCTGAGGAAACGGGTATTTAAACGAAGATCCTCTCCCTCACTACTTTCGCCGAGTTAATCAGCACTCGAAGAACCTTTAACTTGTCGTCCTTTCTCCTTGGATTATGAGGAATCTATTCGTTCGACTTCCACCAGTTTATTTGCATTGAAGTGATTGAGGAGGGGGGAGCGCTCTTCGATATTCAATATTTCTTCCCTTCTTAACCGATACTCGCATCTTTTATTTCCTTTGCTCTCTACACAATGATGGAAAACCAGACGATTGTTGTGATACCTATTCAATTTACGTAAGAGCGTTCATGCGTTTATCCGAGTCACGATATTGTACCTTTACACGGGTAAATAAATATTAAAACACCACAAAGAGGAAAAGTAACTTGAGCGATCAATGAAGACAATTACTTAATCTATTCCTAATGATTAGACTGCCGACTTTATATGTCAGTGACAAAACTAGTAACTACAAAACAGTAAAAAAATATTTAAAAATTTTACACGCGTGTAGTAGATTATTCAGCAAAAAACGAAAAAAAATCTTTACGTTGCTCCTGTATATTCCAACCAATCCGCAGTCTGCTAATCCTCTCCGTCCGGCAACAAGGTCCCCAGTCCCCGAAACAAACGCATTTATTTATTCTGCCAGGAGCGCGGCATGCATTAGGGAGCATCGAGTAAAAACTGGAACCAATGAATCCATAATTCTCGAAAACTGTAAAAGTCTCCCAGAGGAGTTTTCGCCGGTTGCAAGTTTTATGAACGACGGAGGAATAGTGGCCGGCGCAGCATCATCTCTGGGAGCTGTGTGCCGGTTCTATAGTTGGCTCGGTGTGCGCGCTTACACACGCGCACACACCCACACTCACGACGGCCTTATGGTTGTCAGGTCGGTGTGTCGTCAGCATGCATATGTATGCGTGTAAAGAGAGCGAAAGGAGACGAAGGCTATGGGGGCTGCTGGGTTTCCGGGTGTTGGTGGAGGGGTGAACAGATACAGGACCCTGAGAGGGGGTGGCCTGGAGAGCAGGGGATAATAGGGATGAGTGGGCCAAGGGGTATGAATCAAGCTGAGCAAACATTGAACTTCGAGATACGGTATCGCCACGCGGAACCTACACACCACGAGCAAAGAGGAGGGCCCACCTCGAAGTACACCTTGGCGATTACAATTCTCGACCCTGGCCGTAGCTCCTCCTATACGGAACACCGTCCCCGGAATATGTATGTGCCAAATATTGGCAGTCCCAGCCACCCCTGTGTGTCTCCTAGGCCACGTGCGTGTGCATGTTTGCGCACGGAGAGACAGTTCCGCGGAAAAATTTCGATGAACTTTCTCGAGTACACGGCTGCGCCGCTGTTTTCCCCGAAACAACTCGCGAACACCGGGACCGCCGCGCTGGCCCCTGTAAGAAGATGGAATTTTAAATACGCCCAACTTCCGGTAATTCGTTTGAGTTCCGTGTTTGTCTTTCCGCTTCGGCTACGCTTGTTTGGGGATTGTCCGAGTACGTGTTTCTACGGCAAACGAAAGTTCGGCCATTCAAATTGCAAGGGGGAAAGTGCGGCTTCGTCGAATCGAACCTCTCCGATGCAATTTTCGGACACTGTGACAATGCTCTGTAGACGTGGTTTTGGGTTGGTTTTTTGTTAACGTACTGTGTTCAGGTGAGTTTTTTTTTGGGTATGTGATCGGTGATGAAGCAGGACTGCATTGTATAAAAACTCACGCATCATGTAAAATAGTTATGAAAATACATGTATAACGGATAAAATGATAGACCACTGTGTCTGTCAGTCAGACAATGTAGCCAGTTTTTGCGGGACAGATGAATTTTTTTCAGTTTTAGTACATTGATCTGGAAATTGTGAAAATATTTGCCAGATCTCTTAACGAACGCTCATTCCATATTTTATTTTAGTTTCGAATTTTGCGTTCTCGAACGTTGCACCGGACAAGAAATGTGACTAATAGGGTGGCCTTCTAAAATAGGCAATGACTGCAGGGAGATAAGGGTGCGTTTGGCTTGGAGAAATGTAACGTCTCATCCCGTGGGATATCAGGAGAGTGGCCTCCCCGTCTCTTATTCCCGAATGTTTTAGCCAACCCCAGCTACACGAGACTGGAATATCTTAAAGGGGCAAGGACTTTTTAAGAAAAACCATTATCGTATATATGCCGGCGTGATTAGCGAAGATGACCGGGTCGCTCGTTTTGCAAAATCTCGTATCTTAAATACCTTCGTTCCCGGAAACGTGTGGGCTCCTGGAAGAAAAACCTGATTATCAACCGTGCGTGTTGATCTTAAATTTCCTTTTAATTATAAATTGGACCCGGCTCTATTTAAATCCTTAATTTATGATCGATTTCAATGAAAACGACCGTTCGTTCGTATCAAAATTCTTGGAAGAGCTGGACAGAAGCTGTGCAGTTAAAAAAAAAGAGAGAGAGAGAGAAGGGCAGAGAAAGAGAGACAGAGCGAGAGAGAGAGAGAGGAAACCAAACGACAAAGGTCGGTACAGCCGGCGGGAACAAGAGAAACAAGAAGAACAGAGAGAAGAGGGTGAATCTTTGTGCGAGTTGGCGTACAATAGTAATGCAAAAGTCAACTCCCTGCTGCGCCGGAAGTCGACGGTCGGCCATCTTTCCAACCGGATGTGCATCCTAAATGTCTCACGAGGTTCGTATATACGAATTTTATATAGCGTCCTTCTTGCCATTTCCATCCGCTCGTTCTCCCATTGGTTCTGCTCCTCGTTCCAAGCCGCGTACCGCGTTTTCTCCTCTGCGTTTAGCGGGCTTGTTTCTTCCATGGTTACTTTCTATCGTTTCATCCTTCTCCGTGCTACCCGGGTTCGGCGTTATTGTCGACTTTCAACTCGGCTGTACCGGGCGAGACTGCATTCTTTCTCGTCCACGAGTCGCGAGAAACCGAGATAAAAAATTTGATTTTTAGTCGAATACCCTTGACGTTCGCGCGTTTCTCGCTTTCGATAATTCCAGGACGGCTAGGGAAAATACCGAGAAATCGTCAAGAGATTAGTGTAATTCTTTTTTTTTTTTGAGATCGAGTAATTTTTTATCCGCGAACAAGTTTGCAAACGAACGATGGATAATCGAGACGAACGGTTAAAACTGCAACGATAGACAGGAAGCGCGGTGGGAGCCACGAAAAGAAAACGGGAGCAAGGACGAGGCGGAAGACGACGGCTTTATTCGCAACGGCGCGGCGCGGCGCGGCACGGCGGCGCGGCGCGGCGCGGCACGGCGGCGCTGCACTTCATAGGACGATGCACGCGCGCAGTAGGTGTTATACATTTACGACATTGCCTCGCGGCGCATGCACGCCAACAATATAAAGGTGCAAACGGAGAAGCAGCGAACGAGAAACGCATAAAGCGTCGCGGCGCAGCAGCCAGCCGCGACGCGGAGCGTAAAGCGTAAACCGTCGGACCGCTTTCTGCCTTACATCTTCCTTCATCGCCGTCGTTGTCGTTGCGAAACCTAGCCACAACCGCCCCCCTCCTCCTCCCCCTCCCCCACCTTCTCGCATCCTTGCTCTCTTGTCCTCGGTGCTTTTTCTCGAACCGAGCTCGTTTACCGCGGCCATCACCCACGGTTCCCTTCCATCCTCCCACCTCCCGCCCCGTCCCGTATATTTCTTTACCGGAACGACACGGCCCAGCCTAACCTGATCAAATTTCGTTACCATCCTTTTATCGGCTCGGGAGTTTTGCGCTATGCTACCCGGGGAAACTTTATCGCTTTTATCATTCCTTCGCGCGACCCCCACGAAGATTGAATTGGTCCGCCCGATGAGATTGGCGAAATACGCTCAACCGCGCTCTCTGGACATATGAAACGTCGCTGCATAATTCAAAAACTTGTATGACGTCGCGTAGTCTCCATGGACGGCAGGCAGCCCGCAAGACCCTTAGCACCCGGATGGCAGCGACTATCCGCCTCGAACCCCACACTCTTCAGCCCCGGGCCTTTTCCTTCTGGGAGGAGGGGAGTCACTAGTCAGTCTGTGGTCAGTCAGTGGTCAGCCACTGGTCAGCCACTGGTCAGTCAGTGGTCATGTCCAGGTCAGCCACTGGTTAGTCCCTGGTCATGCCCAGGTAGCCCTGCTCGTCCTGGTCCCGGAGTCCGACAGCTTCGGCCGGGATCCACGGCCTGCCTGACTGACTGACTGAGTGCGCTTGCCGAGTTCAAACGCACCTTGCGTAGTGATGTGAAACTCTTCCCACTTCATATAATTTCGGTTGATTTCTTTCGCCGTGATAGTAATGATTGATAAACTTATTATTTCTGGCGGTTTAATGTTTATAACAATTCCTTTTCCAATGACGTTGACAAGCAGTCCCTTGACTATCTTGCCATCTAATTTTTCCCGCAGATCGATTCTTGGAATAATTATGTATAAAAATAAGTTGAAGGAAATAATGCTCGTTTACTATATATTCTTAAATTACAAATTGAGGTATCTCGGATGAAATTTGAAGTAGTAATTCTTCATTTTCCTAAAATTATGTTCTAATATTGTCTTACGTACAATATTTCTAGGAATTTTTTGTCCTTGTTATTGGTTTTGTTTTTAATATTTTAAACCTTAGAAACCAACACCAAAACACCGTCTGAAATATTTGTCAACAATATTTGTCAAGATATGGTTCCTTGATGATTCGCCTTCTCTCACCGACCAAAAATCTCCTCAGTGGCCTTTGGCACCGACGAGATGCCGTCGGTGGCCTTCTTTTTCCTACCCCGGCCAGAATATATCCTAGAGGGTGTAAGAAAACACCGAATTATTCGAGTGCCACAATCTCCTGTAAGTCTGACAGTAACAAGTACTCTTTAACAGTAACAAGATGGTGGCGCGCTAGTGCTGCCACCTAGCGTCGCCACTGAGTCAACTACACGTAACCGCTCCCTACTTACCAATATGGCGGCGCCCTCACGTGTCAAAAACCGTGAAAATTAATGCAATTTAGATGCTCATAACTTTATAACGAGTGAACTCTGCTGGTTGGGACTTCGATATTTGAAGTTTTCTCGACAAAATGAACAGGATTAGACATAATATAGTGGAAAATCTCTGGGTTTCCAAGTGGAAGTATAACCATAACCTAAAACGAAAAACGCAGCAAAACGATAAAGATAGAGATTTCTGTTATTATAAATAACGATGTGACGACAAATACCTTTGGAGAACAAAACCCATTGAGCACGCCTTGGAGAAAATCACAGAATGGAACCCGCGAAACCAAGAAAAAGAGGCAGAATAAGGTATATTTGAAATTCCCGTTTCTATGGGTTGACGGGAGGGCAAATATCTTCGAATGAAAATCCATAAACACGTCGGGTATGAAATCACGACTTAGAACGCGGTGAACAGAGAGCGGCGCGGCGGAGCAGGAAAAAAGAAAGGGCGCAATGAAATAAGATGTGTCGTGAGTGCTCCTTTATCCACAATGATCCCGCTCCGTAAAGCTTATCTTTGTATTTGTCAGTCGTATGCGAGCACACGTGACTCCTCCGTCTCTCCTCCGTCTTTGCCCAGGACTTCTCTCTCTCTCTCTCTCTCTCTCTCTCTCTCTCTCTCTCTCTGTCTCTCTTTCTCTCGAGCCTTCCTCACATGTGTATACGTCGGCCAGGGAAGGCGGTAAACTAAATCAAAGAATTTCACGGATTTACCGACATGCAATCCCGGGTTAGCCGCGAATGCACGGCCCCCTGTAACCTCTTGTAGAATATTTCTCGGAACACAGGCGGAACACCGCCGAAGAGAGAGAAAGAAACTTTCCCTTCCTGTCGGAAGACCACTTCCAAAGAAAAATCTCTCCCCCGGGTATTACCGATCTTTCGACCTCGTTTCTTCGTTGCCTCGTAACTCTCTCGTTGCTTGTTATCGTTCCTTATCTCGGTCAACTTTAAACGACCGTACGTATCAGTTATCACACATCCCCTAAACTGTTTCAACCCCTTCGAACGACGCCGACGAAAGACTGAGCACCGACTTCCCGTCCGGTGTGAATTTAGCGCGTCGCGTCGTTTTGCTATTGTCATTATTATTGTTACTACCTCGGATATGTTGCACCGGCTTCAGCCTTTCTTCCTCGTGTCACTATTTTCGCGGTATCGATGAATCCTTGCGTATCGACTCATTGTTTTGCGAAGGATTCCAGCAATTCTGTCTTAATCTTGGCTTATTTTGCACACGGTATTTCACGCACGAATAGGTCATTTACTCCGATATTATATCGACCTTTCATCAGTTCATCAATTTAACAGCAAGGGATAAATGAATTTTGGTAAATTAGAGAACGACGAGGGTTAATCGTGGAGTGGGCTTTTATCTACGCTTTTTACTGAAATTATGTGAAAATTATGTATAGAATGTCCACTGACTGTACAGGAGTCGAGTCGTTCATGTATGAAAATATATTCCATGAGTATTGTTAATTATTAAACTGTAGATTTTCGTAGAAAAATTTCAAGAATTTATTTAGTGAAAACGTTGCTGAATATAGTTCTCCTGTTAACAATTTTAATGCTTTTAAAATATTAGGTTTTCTAATAAGTTCGTGCCGCTTATTGTTCTACTATTTAAATTTGTATAGGAAACATAACTTTAAAGTTTACGGAAAAATGTAATCACCCTCTCGTCTATTCATCTCTCTCTCTCTCTCTCTCTCTCTCTCTCTCTCTCTCTCTCTCTCTCTCATCTCTAATCCATTCGGGCGATTATCGCTCTATGTTTACACAACACAGCGCGGAAAGAATAAACATATCCGCGGCACGAACTTACGAGACAACCTAATAATATTATACATTGCCGGCTGATTGTCATTGCAAATGAGCATAATCTGCAGTCTATTGGTCGTGCAGCTGACAATCGACAGCGCCGGCAATCAGACAAACGCGAAAGGCAGCATCGTAACGAATTACAGGTTCGAATAACAAATGCGCGCGTCCCACATGCCTGATAAATTGACATTAACGCGGCAGATAATAATCTTCCCAGAATAAACCCATATATCAAATAACCTAAATATTTGCACGGTAATTCTCGAACAGAGGGTAGCGAACGCAAGAAATTCTGAAACGTCCTAATTGCTTGAATTAGCGACACGTTCGAACCGACATAAGCCAAAATTAGCGACTCACAATCAGCATTTCCATTAAATCTCGTCCAATCAAAATCCTCATTCACTAGTTTTCTGCGAAGTGCATTTAAACCCCGGAATTCCTGCCGGGTGGCGCGCACTTAAATTTAGCCGCGGTTAATCGAGATGTTATTCGAAGCGCGCCTCTTACGTGTAGAGAAGAGCTTTCGTTTTGGCTAAAAATATTTCTGTCCGGTTCGGCAATTAATGTGTTTCCAATTATTGAAGAACCGGCCGAAGTGGATTCTTCGTTGTGGGAAAACGCGAAGAAAATCGAGAAGAAAACGTGAAGCGACGCGGCCGCTATTTAAAGGCGATATACCCTACTATGCTATCATGCTACGTTGAACTCTGCGATGTAACTTTTTCCGGTATCCCATTTCGCCGGCATCGAGGCAGCTCGGCATCTCGTGTGGATTTTTAAACTGATACAGCGAGGGTCAACAAAAGTGAAATGCTGCCGCGGAAACATAAAGCAATTTCGAATTTGCCCGAAGACGTAGCGTCGCGTCGCGCTGCGCTGTGCCGTGTTTTCTCTGAAAGATAACCACTGTCGAGGGAACAATCTCATTAAAAATTACTGAATGTGTTTTCGTAAGATCTCTCGTCTACGCAATGATATTTCTTTTATAAATTAGAACACACATGAATGATTGTGAAGTATTCTGTCATAGCAGTGGCAATAATAAAAATCCATTATTTATCTTATTCGCGGAAGGGTTTATAAAATCACAGGGAATATAAACCGCGTCCAATTCAAATATCTCCGACGATTCTCTGGAAAGTGGAATCATGCCTGGAAGAATTTCATTCTACGTTTCCGATTTACTTTTCCGCGAGGGACCAACCAGATTTTCGCTCGCGATTTACGATACACCGTGCGCATGCATGTAGATACGTATAGTAGATATAATAAGCGATAGCTAGAAAAGTTTCTGGCCGGCGGCTCTGCATACCATATTTCAATGTCCGGCCTCACAAAATAAGAAATAATTTCGAACGCGCAGTAAAATGTCCAATATTTCATTGGTTATCCTTCAATTTTCATTCGTTTGCTTTTGCTCGTTCGGCATCATTTTTCATTTCTCAATCTCTTTATAACATATTCTTCCCTTTAGCCATCTATTACTCTTCGTTCACCTTTCAGCTTCCGCTCAACTCTCCCGTCGGTTAGTTCCTTTGAAAACAAGACCGTCTGAGGGAGAAGGTGTATTGCAGGAAGCATCGTCGAGTAAGTGAAAGATTAATGGAATCAACTCCCCCCGCGTATTTACGTAAACATTTAATCTTCATCCCTTTAGGGAAAAAATCCCTTGTTAGAATTTCTGTCGAGTTTCCTGCTGCACTCGGCGCACAGCGCGGCGTCGGAAACGTGCATTCGCCGATGAAACTTTAAACTATTTAATCCTGCTTAAAATATAAACTTTCCACGAGAACTTTTTCGTCTTGGTAACGAGCCTTGATAATTATAAAACAATAAGATTTGCGTCGCAGCAACAAAAGCAAACGAAACAGGAGAGACAGCTCTTTAAATAGTGAATTAATGAATTTTCAAGCGGAGTTATGCTATTTTAAAAAGGTGCAGTTCACGAGCTGGAGGAGCTTCTAAGATGATTTAACTCTAAAACTATTACGTAGGAGGTTCGTCAAACTTTCAAGTTAAACAACTTCGCGTATGTATAGTCAATTAATAATAATATATTAATCAATAATATATTAATCAATTAATATTAATAATAATAATAATATATTTAAAGCAGCACACGCTCTTGCGCCAAAGAAATTCGAAAAAAAATCATATTTCACGCAGCTCTATGAAAGTTGTTTCTTGAAATTGCTTAGAAAATGCGCGATTACAAATTTCCAAATAAGGGCGCTTTTGCGCGATTTTAATTCTCCATTGGACAATTGTTCGACCGTGTCGTCGATTGGGAAACATCGAAAGCGGAAGCAGCTGTTGGGGACAGCAAACTCCGGAGCTAAATGGTGTTCCTCAACAATTCGCAAATATCTGGCGAACCGGAGCGTGAATGCAAAATAGGGAACAGTAAACATTACGAAACTACTGACTTAAGATTTCGTTAGACAACAGAGCACGTACGCTGGTTATCGTCGATGTTTCGCTACGGGCCGTACATTTCCCCTCTTTTTCCCCATTTCTTACTGCGTTACCCTTTCGGGCGTGAAACAATATAGGTGAAACCGGCCATTAGTTCGGATATTTCGTTTGTATATACGGCCGAGCTACGACCGTTTCATTGAACGAATTTTAATGAAATTGAGAATCACACGTGACAAAAACTCGCGCGCGTCGCATTGAATTCTATTTCGGCGCGAACCCCCGATGAATGTAGGCTCCGCGAGGGATTTCACGGTGCACTTTCTACAAATGAGTTCGTTAACAAGCCACGCGCGCCGTAAGCGTGCAGAGCATTATTCCTGCAAACAATTTTGTCAGCGATACCGATAATAATTTATTAGGTATTCAATATCACTGCTGGTAAAGCATCCGTGCATCTATTAATTTATTCGAACCATACAAACGATTGTTCCATACTTAAATTCACACTGTAAAGACTACCTGCTTCTTAATTAATTTACTGATTTGTTGGTGGGTACATTTTGAATGGCAACGTTTAATGTGGTAGTTTGTCAGAATATCCTTTCAATAATAATTCGCACTGGGGCGATTAAATGATTTTTGCGGTTTAACAATAAGTCTCGCGATAACACGGTAAATAACGTCTGCGTGCCGAAACAATATTTGCATCAAACGAAAATAATTAATTAATCGCTCCCGCGAAGCTGACAGCTTCAAGTATTTGCTGGGTTTTTGAAATGATTGCAATTAGCGTATGATATTGGAAATCTATATTTGCGCAAATTCATGGTACAAGTTCGCATAGAATCGGGCATCATCGTTGTTCGTTTCGATCATTGATCTGGACCATTATCTTTCATTACTCGAATCAATTACTCGAGGAGAAGCGATATCCTCGGAGACGCAATAATTTTTACATCCGGATCGAGAACTTTGCAAATTAAAGCGAGCAGTATACTCTGCGTCGCGTCTCGCCGGAGGAGGCCTGAATATCCGTCGATTAAAACGGCGGCGCACGACGGAAGCCGAATAAAAACATTTGTCGTCGACGTCGGGGGTGGAATTTAGCGGACGCCCCCCTAACTGGATTGCACGACGGTATAGAGCACCGTTCCCAATCAATCCCGTTCCCGCGCAAGTAAGCGATCGTGTTGCGGGGTTTTCCTCTTTCAGTGCGTTCCGCCGCGTCTGCCGTTCCTCAGACACAAACGGAAGAAAATTGTAAAACGCGATGGGTGGCTTTTTCCCTCATTGATATTCATCCGGTGTAGAAGTGCAGCGCGATTGGCTAACTATCCTGCCGTACTGTGTACACCGCCATTTCTCTTCGTCCCTAAGCGCCGTCGCTGCCTTCCGCCATCCCCTGCCCTTCCGCTCCTCGTCCCCACCACCCCCACAGGTTCCTTTTTAACTTTTTCTTTCGCCCGTGCACGCATAAACGCGCCCATACACGTGCAAACAAGCATCTCGCGAGTCATACATAAGCCATCGTTCCTCTCGGTTTTTCTTTTTATCGATCCTCCTCCTACCACCGTTCCTTCAATCTGACTCTTTCGTCATCCGTCTTCATCCGAGTGTCAATTCACGATTTCCTGTCCCCTTCCTTCCTCCATCTTCTATTTCTCCCTTTACATTCCTCACTCTCTCTCTCTCTCTCTCTCTCTCTTTCTCTACCTCATCTCACTATGCATTCTTGGCTGTTTCGTTCAACCTTTTTAAAAATTAATTTTGTTAGCTGTGCAATTTTTACCGCAATTATTATATTGATTTTTACGAGACGATTAGTCAACGGTGCTAAATGAAGGGTTTCTTTGTATAAAAGGATGCAGTATGCAACCGAACTCCGACCATCCCTTTCCAATTCTATTTTGTCTTTTCAGACCAGCCTTCTTTCATCTGGCTCTGCACACCTTCCACCACCATCTCTCATCTACCCTCTCTCTCTCTCTCTCTCTCTCTCTCGCTCACCGAGGCTCACGAACACACCAGTCTTTCCTTCATTTTCAGTCAAGGACTGAACGACTGTTCCCGGTAATGCATCGATTCGTTTCTAGCTCACCCCTATAACACGCACTTCAACCACGTGCCTGTCTTCCCGGTTCCCTCGCCCTCGTCCCGGTCGCTCTTCATTCCGCGTTTACTTTTCTTGATTAGGCTTCGCGGATAATAAAAAAAGAAAAAAATGAGAGCGAGAGAGAGAGAAAGCAGCGAGCGGGAGAGGAAGAGACGGAGGAAGGAAAAGTCGGCGTTCGATCGTGGCTCGGGGCACGTTCTAAAGGCAGAAATGCGGCGACGCGTCGAGCAAGCGAACCGTCAATGGAACATTACGGGGGGACGGAGGACACGAGGGTGCCCGAGGGACACGCGGCCAGATACGCAAATCGCAATCTGATTAATTGCGCGTCCAATCGAATCATTCGTGCCGCCCGGTAATATATGTCCGCCTACCCACCGTGCAACCCGTCCCCGCAGACAAACATCGCGGAGTTCCTCCTTTGTGCGGTTTTGTCGCCGGTCTAATTAGCGATTCAACCGGATCCGAAAGAAAGAGACCGGGTTCGAGGCGCGCTGGGAATTTTCCGGAAACGACCCCGCGATCAAGAATCGCATTTTAATTGCTTCGATCGCGCTCCCGCCGCTGCCCGCGTCCTCGCCGGCATTGTTGGGACATGCTATTGTGTGTTGGCAGTTGATCGCGAAATTTCGAGAGCGCCGCGACGATGACGAACGGGCAGCGAGCAGACTGCAGATCTTCGCGCAAACGAAAAATGTTCCGCATCGATTGCGCAAAGAACTGGAACCGCGTACACGTACATTTCCTCCACTAATCATTTCAACACAAGTAATACAATTATCGAACGTTTACGATGCTCGAACTCCGAAGCGGTGGCGAAAAATTAATTAAACAAGCGACACTCCGAGCACGAACGTGTCTAATCGACGATGAATTTTCGGCTTCGCAACACTAAGAGGATTTAATAGAGCAAGCTCGCGACACAGTTCAAGGCGAAACCGTACGATCACTGCGTTTTAACGTTTTAAACGTGTTATCCTCTGTCGTCATCGATGGAACAAATGCCTGCCGATAGTAGGCAACATTTATCACTTGTAATTCATTTTTACACGACAGTAATGACCGCTCTGATATTTTTAATTTACGAACATTGAGATTGTAAGATGTATAAGGATTTTTGAGACATCCTGTATATCGTAAATAAAAAGAATGGTATGGAAGAGTATTATTTTCATAAAGTAATGTAGAATAGTAATTTTTAACACCCCGTAAACGCGGCGTTAACTAATGATACTTTTTCATTGTACCGTGGCGTTTAACTGTTAAAGCCAATTAGATGTGTGTTAATTTCGGAACGTGTGCGGTTGGACACACACGGTCCGAAGGGAAGAGTTCACCAGCCCGGTCAAAGCGAAGCTAGGCGCATTTCCCGGCAGCCTGGCGTGGTCTCAATAATGGTTGGCGAAGGGCACAAAGCGTACTACATTCTAACAACTGCTTCGAAAAGTCTTGAAAAACCGGGCTCCCCGTATCGCCTTGATCCTTAGGCGTACCTACGAGGTATGCGTTCAGCTCGTGGAAAGTATCCCGTCCCCCACGGTCTGCAGGCATCGCTGAAATATCTCGAGAAGTCCTCCCCTTCTGGCGTGCAGGCTACATAATATCAGTCTGGGTCGAATCTAAGCATATTTAAGCCACTGCCTTGCTGGCAGCCGGGGGAAAAATATAGGAAATATAGCAGAGGATGGAAGTTTCAGGGGTGGCTGCCCGGTTTTTTATACAGTGGGCACCCCCTCCAATCCCCCACTCCCCCCCCCCTCCACCTTAGAAAAGGTTACGAGCTCGAAGTTAGAGGTGTATGAATAAAGTGGGCAAGTTTTTGCCGCGCTATATCACACGGGGGAGGATAATTCGCACTCGGTTTTAAAGCATTATATACGTTATGTTGATGTAACCCGGCTAATGCACAAAGTTCTTTCTCCGTGGGGCAGGGGGGGGGGGGCGGGGGTGAACCATTTAATCGCGTTTGAGTAATTACGTACTGGCAGGCGATGAGTGACGCCGTCCGACATGGCTTCTTTCATTTCGGCCATGCAGCCTAGGGAGATGAGTGTCCCGGGAGTCAATGGGACATTTTTCTTTTTTTTTTCTTCACCGGCTAATGATGCTGAAACTTGAACGTTTTATGCCGGCTTGAATGACACGCGAAACTTCTCTCTCTCCCCGCCGTCCCCCCCTTATTTTTCATTGAATAACACATTCAATGGAATTATTTATAGCCCCGCCGCGCCGGCGAATGAAACCTATTGCGCGGAACTTATTAGATTTAATACCCGACACTCTGCACCGTATTTAATTCGTTCACGGAGCCGTTTGTTCTCCGTGTATTTATTCCAGTCCGCGGGTTTATGTTTTGCAAAATGAATATTAAATGTTGCGAGGCCGAGGGAGCCACGTTCGCGGAAAATTCTTTGTGTCTTAAAAATTACCTTTGAAGCTTTTCTGGCGATTATTATGACGCGTAACATTTCGTTTTCGAGTTAATCGCGACGGAAAATTTATCGAAGTCGCGTGCTAATCGAGCAGCAATTGGCTCACGCGGCCGACCGTGACCTGCCATTTCTACGTCTTGCGGATGCTAATGTACGGACGATGCCAAACCTGCGGAATCGATTCTCCGCGAATCGAAGTATGAAAGTACACCGTCTTCGCATATCCGCGGGGTTGTACAATCATTTAGAGATTATTATAGATTTTTATTTTGTTCTGTGTTTTGCAAGATTTGCGGCCACTTACAGAGGCGAGTGTTTCAGTGTCCACGAATCCCGCGATCCGAGCAGCGTCTCCCTATTAAATCGGAAAGTCTACTTCACGTAGCTGGGAAAAAGGCTAAAAAAATATGTAAGAGGCACTCGAGGATCGAGGCTCGCGAACGAAAAATGGGGGGTCGGAAACAAGGAATCCCGAGATAAATCACGTCGAATGTCGAAAAGCGGCGGTGGTCAAGTCAATGTCCCTCGCTCATAGTTGCCCCGGGTTTTTGGTTTTTGCTGTGTCCTGCGCTTCCATTCGGTTTCCCGACCTCTGTAGTGTCCTGGGTAATGGGCTGGAAGGATCATAATGCTGTGTTTTACAGCAACGGAGTTGCTGCTCCCCATCCTCCCCTCCCCACTCTCGCTCTCATCCCACCCACAATTCTGTTCTGTACGCGTCACTGTGTATGAAAACATCGAACAAAATGTAGAGGCGATTGGCAGCTTCGTCTGTCCAGGAGATTACTACTGTACTTTACGCGATAGTCCTTTTTCCTTTGCGGTTCGTTAGTCGGTGAAAATCACCGTCTTCCATCGTCTATCGTTATTTAAATATTCTCTGTGCTGTCGAAAGATTATGAACAACAGAATGATGCATATTAACATGCCATAATCGTGAAACGTTGAAGACAGAATTTAACATGGACATCAACGATTCATTTAAGTATGTTCACACTGTATCGAGCACCTTTTCGTCGCCTCTTGTTCCCGTCTTCTTCTTACATGTACAATGACTAGCAGTAACATTCGTACACTCTTCAAAAGACGACAATTATTTTAATATTCGATCGTACGACTTGGATTTTTGTTTGATCGAGCGATTGCCAAAACATTCGCAAGCGAGGCTCCGGATAGGAGAAAAAAAAAATAAAAATCGAAGAGAAGGAATAACGGGATTAGACGCGTTCGTGAACAGAATGACACGATCTCGGTGATCCGATTTGAAGCCGGCACTGATCGCATAATCCCATACAATTATCAGCAGGCTGAGCGCAGCCGGTAAAAATGCCTAGCCTCCAGTGACTCGGTTTCCACCGATCTGACGTACACCGACGGCACGCTATCGTGTATTACCTTGCGGTACTTTTTCACCCGCGAACACCCCCGCGACTCTCCTATATAACCCGTGTACTCTCTTTCCCTCTCTCTCGCTCTCTCTCTCTCTCTCTCTCTCTCTCTCTTCACCCTTTCTTCATTTCCCAGCACGAAGGACGGGTCTGCCTCCGAACGCAATCATCCCCTGCGCCTCCTCCTGCCCTGGGAACACCGTTAACAGCGGTTCAACGGTTGCGCGTTTTATCGTCCAACGACCGCAGATCGAGATATCGGATAAAGATTAGCCGGGCGCTAGCAGCGTGGATAACCAGACTGCGAACAAAAAAAAAATGAGAGAGAGAGAGAGGGAACGGATAAAAAAAGCGAGCGAAACGAAGAGGTGCTTCTAGCATTCCCCCGCTCCCCTACCGGTTTTTGTGTCAGTCCAGCGGATTGGAGCCACTCCGATCGGATCTCAGGTTTCTTCTCGCGATATCGCATCGGCGAAATAAAGTACACCGTTCGACGGACCACGATTGAAAAGACGGAGCTGCTCGGTGACAACAAACAGAGCAGAGTAAAAAAATTGCAGCAGAGGAGGGGGAGCAGCTTGTTCTGGTGGGGGAAAACGATGACGAAGACTGAACACCACCAACCCCGGAGCACCTTCATAAATACTTCAGAGCCAGACTTCGAGAATTTCGCACCCCAATTCCGACTGACTAATACCTGCTGCAACGGTCGACGGGAAGTAGTCCACCGACTAGGGAAAACTGAACGGAGATGGAGAGTCTGCTGGAATATACATATACATATGTATATATATATTTTTTTTCTTTTCACATACGAACAACTGTATATGATATTTCGTATGGCTCCATAGTTTATTTTTCACCTTCCTCGACAAAAAAAAAAACAATTATTTGTATAAGCAACATTTTCAACTTTCCGTTGTCCGAATGGGATTGCGATGGCATTGAAAAACGCTCAGAGTGTTAAAGATTAAAATATGAACATTAAAATATCAGCGCGTATACTTTTCTGATCGACTGTGCCAAATCAAAATTCCATTATTCATTAGTTCGCGTGAACAGAAAAATACGACAAATCAGAATCCCAAATCCCAAAAATCGTTTAGACTAGTTTGTTTTGCTACGCGACACAAATCCGCCGGCAAAAAAAAAACCGTGCTAGGCAAAGCACATTTTTCAAATCGGCTAACGACGCGAACGCGTTAATAATAAAGGCACGGTGAGCGATCGCGATTTTTCGAAAGTTTATCATCCCCTGCCCCCGGTATAACCCATTCTTCGTATCAACGGCGGCGATCGCTAAACTTCGCGAAACAATAGCGGCCGCCACGTAGGTATTATTTCAGTTTTACCGCAAACGTTATCAGAACCGCCATTCATAAAGCGCGGCCACGTACTGCGTATATCCACGGGGTAATCAACCAACGCAACGGCAGACAAATTAAAACGTTCGATTTTTCATGCCGCGTTACCTAGGGCAGTTCATAACAAATGTAAACTGCGTGAACAAACGACGTTATTTCTGGCCATCGCTCTCTTTCTCTTTCTATCTCTCTCTCTCTCTCTCTCTAGGTTTCTCTCACCCCGTGGCCAACAATATGATAAAGTGTCCGTTCGCGTAACAAGAAGTCCTGCTGGGAGACATACTCGTTTTTCGAGTACGGTAAAACGAACGCTCCATTGCGCGAACACCTACTATTCGAAGGCTCTACCGCGAAAGTTCGTTTTGTTTTCGGTTTGCGCACACAATGCAGATTCACAACAATATTTTTAATATTCTAACCACAGGTCCGACAAAAATCGTTTCTGTTTGCGTACATCGAGATCACGTTTTAGCAAGTATACATATACTCTTGCAACTTTATGAAAAACATTTTTGCATAGTCATACGTACTGGTAAACGCTCGTTGTTCCGTTGAAGAGAAATCCGTTCTACGAGCACATTTGCCCCCCAATTAGTTCGCATAACGGAGGTTCCGGTGTACGCAAATTTTATACGCGAACGCGCGTGGGCGTGCCGTCGAAAGGGTGCGCGATTGTATGCGTGTGCAGTAGACGTAGTTTATTCAAACGAGGCAAGAGAAAGCTATTGAAATAAGTAGGGTCGAGTGGTTGAGACGATGGAGAGGGTCTCTTTCTCTTTCTCCCTTTCTCCCTTCCGGCCCATTGGTCGCCCTCATGATTTAATCTCGCGTTTCGTTTTCCAAACGGCAAAGGGAAGCGACTGCCGAGGCCTTCCACAAGTGCCATTTCATTTCTTTTTTTTTTCAAATATTAAGAATACTGTCTGGACTTAATTCTAAATGCGACAGACACAGACCGCCGAACTCGCGTTGTCCAACCACTTCCACGGAAACGTAAACCACCGGGGACCATAGCTGCCGCGACCGAAATGAAAACAGTCGCGGTCTACCGAGGATAGTTGTAAGCATCGTTTGAACCGGTAAAAAATTTAGAAGAACTCCAGAGAAAACTGGAAGAAAGAAATTTCTACTTGGCTCCCCCGTAGTTTGAAATTGGATTGCGGATTTTTATTCAGGATAAACACTGTATTTATTAATATCAAGATATTATAACTTTATTGGACACTACCAGACAACTGATCTTTATGCAAAATAACATCTTTTTATGTCAATTGCAACAGTAATTTTGACATTAGAGGAGTTTTAGGAGTGACATAGAAATTTATTTCTTTTCTTAATATCATTAATAGGTCGTAAATAGTGTAACATTATCTTTAAATTTTTCCAATATAATTACTGTTTTAAAATTATACCCACTAAACATCCGCTGTATACTCATATCTCTTCCTAAGAAATTTAATAAATAGACAGCGTATCCTTATGCATAATAAAAATGTTCTATCTGAATTGCAACAAACTGGAGTGAAATAGAAATTTATTTTCTTGTATAATATGTTTAATAGATTGAAAATACTGCAACAGTGTTTTTAAATTCTTCTAATGTTTTTAATGTTTTAAGACCTACTCATTTTTGTCATAATTGCATCAAATTCGCTGTCTATTAATAAGTTAAAGATCATAAAACGGTACTTTTAAATCCAAAATCAGCAAGCAGTCTATTCATAATTTAGATATAGACTTGATTTTGCATAAAGATTTTCGAAACATTCTGAGCAAACGTATAATAAGCCAGTCTGATCTCCGTCGTCGCTGACGATTTCGTAATCCGACGCGTAGCATATCCATACAAGCAAGCACGAAGAAGAAGAACAACAACAATGTCGATTAAAAAGGACCTTTTTCATAAAAGCCATAAACGTCTGGATGCTTATGGTGGTGTATCGGGTAGCGGTATTGCGGAGTAGCCGGCGCGGTTACGTCGTGTCGACGTCACCCTTTTATTTTCGCCGTATCGTTGACTTTTATAGGGAAAGTTCGATGGCCATGCTTGGGAACTGGCCCGGGCCCCTAACTGCGACAGTTAGTGATAGACACGGCCAAAGGTGGACCAAGATTGAGAAATATCGAGGGGACGAAAGGGGTGAGGGCCGGAGGGTCCGGCTGCTGCTACCGGAGGAAATCTGCCGTTACTGCTGCGAACGTTTACGGAAAATTGGACTCCGCGAAGAAATCTTAGCTCTGCCGGCCGACCGACCTTCTTTGCCGGTCCGGTTTTTAGCCCCCTTGTCCCCGACTGTTTCATTCATCTTTCGTGGTATTGCACGCATGCACCGGACTGTCTTGTTCGTTACCGCCGTATCGGAATTGTATCGGTAAAATTCACCGCATGCCCGTGTAAGCGCACATGCGACCACCGGAAACGCGATTCCGTAAAAATGGGTTACCGGTTGGCTCTCTGTCTACCGTACGGCGAAATGTCTCCAATGAGTGACCAGCTTCCAGGAAAATACGTGGCATGCTCGGTAAAAACGATTAGGGTAGCTCCGCGGCCACTCGTTCGTATTGCTTTTAAAATGACCCACTGAAACGCGGGGAAATTTAGCGAATGGGTTCTCGAGTGTTGGGAAAATGGTACGTTTATAACGTCGATGTTTTTCCACATTTATTTGAGGCGCTGGACATTCGAAATTGGATATTGGACCATTTCGGATCGTTTCTAAGATTTTTCAGTTCGCGATGCTTAGGTGCCATCGGGTTTCGAAGTTCAGAATGGGTTAGGACCGTTTTTTGAATTTTTAAGTTCGCCATGCCTCACTTGCAGGATTTCGAAGTTGATGCTTATAATGATGTATTAGGTTGTCCCAAAAGTTCGTTTCGTTTTTGATTAATCTGCTCGATGCAAATTCAGAGTAGTTTGTGAATAAACCAATGTCATTGTTAAGAAAGGGAGAGCTTGAGGAATAATAAAACATTAACGAACAGAAGATTATGTTGTTCGTGTAGGCTGATGTTATCGAACAATATGGAATATACATATAGCAAAAGAAACTTTTAGAACAGCCTAATAGAATAGGATTTTCTAATTAACGATGCCCATTTGTTTAATTTTTGCCAATTTTTCCCCTACACGTATAAAATCCGCGATTATCAGCAAAGCGTATCTGCGAAACAATAATTTTCGACGGCCAGTAATTTTCTCGATATCGAAGTATTGTCCATGCTTCGCATGCGTCCCGATACTTACAGACGGGAGTGTACATGCTACTTCTGGTCACCGGCAGTGTATTTTCATGGTCCACGTATCGAATATCGTTTCAACTAGACTTTTAATATCGCGCAGCGAACGAAGCTCCGTTTTTGAGTGTGGCTATCGAGTTACGCGAAAAATATATCACGGCACAGCGAAAGATAGAATGAGAGAGAGAGAACGAGAAATAGAAGGAAAAAGAGGAGCAGAGAGTAGTGGGAGAGAGGGCAGAGAACGAGTTCCCGTTACTTTCCCCATGATTTTTCATTACCAGGAGCTATTCAGGAAAAATTTGCGCGGACCCCGCTCGATTCGTGTTTCGCTGTTACAACGAATTCCGGAGTTGATGGAAGCGCCCGGCGAAATTGAAAAATCAAAATCTGACGGGGTCGTGGCTTTCCGCGTAATTATAATTTCAATGACGATCATTCGGATGCAGACAGCGGTCCGCGGCTGATGTAATATAAATGTTCTATCGATTTCAGCTTTGTTGTCGGATGTCCTATTCCAATGCGCGGGGCGAATCCAATTTCGCGTTCATGAATGTTTTCGGAATGGAGTATTTTCTAAAATTTGTTAAAGTTTGGTGACGCGCGGGGGTGTTTCCGTCGGTGCATTGTTACACCTTATTCTAAGTGACACTCGCGAAACCGTGGCTAAAGAGATTTGAAATCAATTTGGGTGCTACAATGCAGGTCGTTTTCCCCCGTTTGATGCAAGGCTGAAATGCATTTCTGCATACAAGTATAATGCAAATATGTATTTGATATTTGGCTTAACCCTCATGTTATTTTTCCAGATGATTTTTAATATATGGAATTTATCCTAAACGTTAACTCTAAAATTTTTTAGATATTCTTAGAAATATATATTTTTCAGCGAGTGCTCTTTGAACGCTGATTTCGAAATGTCCAAAGATGGATGGTGAACCATTTAGTCTTGTAGCTTGTTAAATGAGTAGCAGAACTGCCGGTATATTTCGTGTTTGAAATGTTGTTCTGCATCTTCGGCTTTTCTTTCGTAATTTGTGTTATTTCTACGGTCTTGCAGCAGGCAGCGAGCAGAGGTCAAGTTTGAATGTACCGAGTTAGTAAATAGTTTCGGCGTATCGTTTTGCTCCTGCCTCGCTCACGCTAAACCGCACAGAGCGTTGATATGCATTCTAGTGGAAAGCATTTTCATCCGTGTATGCGGATTATGGGCGCGGGACTATAATAGCGTGTGTACGAATAGTGATCCATTAATTATTTCCAATCAATTTCATTGTTTTAGTTGACGGAAAACAGTGATTCTAAACAAGATTAACTACCGCTTTCGTTCCTGTCTTAACCTATTATTCTACCTTAACGTTCAATTGAACGATCGTACCCTGATCATATTAACTCTTCAACGTACGAGATGACAGTTAACTTGATCAGGAATAACACTTCGACATGAATTTTCGACACAATTCATTTTAATCAAATTGATGCTCCATCTGCAGATGGAAACATTATTTCGCATCACAGAGCAAAGACTAAAATTAACTAAAAGTCAGCAGACGAAGTAGCTGTCTAAAACTTCTGTAACCATTAAGGCGAAATGCCCTAAGTGTGGACAAGCCATACATGATGTCTAAATCTGGACAGTTTACTTCTGTCCAAGTACTAGCTTAGATTGGATTTAATATGACCAACTATAGGTTAAAATTGTTCCTGTTACTACAATTGAAATATTAATCTATACAATGATTTTAGGATTTTAAATTAATTTACAAAATCTGAATTTTATGTTAAAGCTTCAAAAATGATGTGCGTTCATCTAAATTGGTAAAATTAAAGGTAGCATAAAATCCTGTCCAGGCTCAGGGCATTTCATCTTATCTACCTAAAGTTAGTTCGACGAGTTCATTCGTTTCGCCCTGCCAGCCCGCTAAATAAAGCATCCAAAAAACATTTCACCCGAACCATCTCCCAAAAAATAGCTCGAACCTCGATGCACCAGGATCTTCATACACACACACAGCTCGTCATAAACACCTAAACTATTCAATAGCGACGTTCACCTGAAGAACTAGCGTTCAATGGCGCGCGAAAGTGGGTCCCCGCGCAAGCATTAATCACGATTTGTTAATCATATTACAAAGGTAGCCCGGGGGTGGTCTGGTCGCTAATGGCGTTGCAGCCGATGTAACATGAATCCTTAAACAGGGACGGCCCGGAATCTGCCTAATCAATCATTCCGCGGCGGGAAACACGAAAACCGTTCACGGTGCGCCGCGTCGCGTCGCGCGATTCCAATTTTTTTCCCTCCCCTGTGGCCGAGGAGAAAAAGTAGAAAACGTCGAAGATAGCCAGACAACGGCGCAAGAGAGAGAGAGAAAGAGAGAGAGACAGGGGGATCCTGACTCCGGAGCAAACGGACGCGACAGCAATGAATGAAATCTACAGATGGCTGATTTTGGAGCAGCGTGGCGATGGATGTTTGCTCGAGTGTGGGTGGGTCCAGCGCAAAACAAACAAGGCTTACCGCATTGATCGCCGTAATCCCGAACACGTACGTTGTCTCTCCTCCTGTATGCCTTTCTCCTAACTCTCACCGACGCTTTCAACCCCTCGCCAACCCCGGCCAACCCTCCCACATTGCGGTGCCCCACGTCCCCGGGTGGTGCGTGCCCATTCTACCTATCTTCGTGGCTAGGGACGATGCCTTACCTGTACACGTCGAACAATCTACACCCGCGTTCGTAAGTAGCAAGACACTCAGCATATTCGTATATTCGCTGAACCTCTCATATTCCCTCATGCGAAAGTTCTATTGTGACACGCCTGCTTATCGATCGTTGTATCGTGAGAACACGTTTTACTCGAACGTTTTCTTGTGTATTGACCTCCCCTTCAAGGTCATCAACACTTTCTTGTTTATCAACGCTGTCAACGTTATCAACGTTAATCATTGTAATTGTATTGCCGAACGCATTAAGACGAGTTCAATGACCTGCGACATGACCGTGACCTTCGAGTGACCTTCACCGAAAAATATTCCAGCACAAAGGATGCAGCAAGAAGCGGATTATCCGCGTTCTGCACGGAATTTCACCATGGAACTTCGTTTGCTACAATGGCTATGAACTGCCCTAAGGGTAGTTCTGGGCAAGGGTGTGCGTGTACATGCGCTTCCGCGACTGTGCTCATACGTCGGTGGATTGTCACAATATACGGGAATAGTAGACTAAACACTCTAACGATCGCGATTCTCCGGGAGACGCGACGTATTTTCACTGTTCGGGTAATATATCTCGAGCGCGCCACCGTTAATGGGTTTCTCATATCCATTTAGCTAATAATGCGCCCCGGAGAAAACATCCTTTTCCGCGAAAAAAGAGAGGAAGCTTTTCCTTGGTTATGCGTGCTCGGGGATGGAACGCGAGGTTTTTAAATTTCATATTTTTCACTGGGGGACTATGGGGTCTGCTAATATTAGAATTTTCGTGGACTTCTAGCCGGGTTGCAACAACGTCTGCAAACTTTTGAACTCGAAGGTGAATCAATAATTTTATTCAAGGAAATTGGGGAAAATGCTCAGAGGATCTAATGATTTTAGTAATTCTTTAACATGAAACTAGAAATTAACTAAATCCACGAATTTCCGGATAAAAAATTCATCACTTTGACGCGACTGCACGACGAATTCTGAAGGTCTGGCATTTCGGTAAAATCCGTCGATCAGTGGATAATATTAATGATAAATGAGGTGTAAATTGGCTCCCGGATAGAAACAAGACGTTCCTGCTCGAGAACGGAATAGGTAATTAAGAAATCAGTTAATTTTAGGGTCATATTTTATGATACGCTTATTACTTTCCCTCGCTCGTTCTAGAATGTAAAGAGAACGTTAAAAGCTGTAGGGTTTCGTAATGATTTATAAGCCAGGGCGGAGGTTGAACATGTGCTGCGCATTAAGCTTTGGGGACCGTAATTTAGTTACGTTTAATAATTGGAAAAATTTATGCGTTGCTTGGTGGAACCATTGATGGAACTATAAAGTTCTTTAAATTTACGATAACATTTGGTAACGAAGGTAAACTATAGTTAATAAAAATTTGATTTTAAGAATGCCATTGACGAACAAAATTGATTACACATAGCAATTAACAATTACCTTAACGTGGGAATTAGTGGTCATTAATAGTTATGGTGATGTGTGATGTATTTATGGCAATAAGTCAAATCGATAGTTAAAAGCCCATTAAATTAATGCAATGTAATAAACAAGAAATAAATCTTTTTTATAATTTGCAAGGATCGATTAATGCATTTAGCAAATGTATAATAGCGATTCCCAAATTTCCCGCAAATCTTTCGCGTAAATTGTAGGAGTTTAAGACGCTTACATTCAAGATCGAAGAAACTCCAACGAAATATCACAAACCGAAATGTCGAAAACTTGCTGCGGGGATAATTGATTCAATGGCTGTGAGTAAAACGCAAGTTTACTGAAGTAAAGTTTATTGATTGCAGTAATTAGGTTTCAATTTCATTACATGTATATCGATTATCGATACTGCAATTTGGCAAACACTTTCAACAATGCAAACTCGCGAGCTCGTAATTTACAGCGACTTTAATTTGGCACGATTTTTTCTCTTTAATAAAATTGCTAATGTCTCTTTCCGGTGCGTCGTTCGTTTCTCTCTGCCAAGCAATTACTTGCTTCGATAATTAACAATCGATACATATCTACATATACGTATAATATATACATGTTTGAACAGTTGTATTAATATCGCCAGGCTCTTCACGAGAACGATAAACACGTTCGTTATTGTATTTTCTTCAGATGATTCGCGCACAGAGTTCATGTAACAAGCAAATTGGATTTATCAATGAAAATCTAGAGAGAAAATCGTGCTCTATCCGCGGATCGCTTGCGCAAATCTGCTCGCCGCTCAGCGCCGCGCCGCGCCGGAGCGTTAGAAATGCTTTTTAGCGGACTGAGTCGCTAAACCATGATCCGCGCCATGACTTACATTGTTTCCCCACGGCCCGGCACTTTGTCACCATCGCTTGAATTCGGTGTTCCTTTCTTTCTCTGCAGCGTCGTTTAACATCGCGCCAAGATCGAAGCGTGGTAGGATTATCCGCGAAGCTCGGATTCCAGCATGCCTAGAGACGCTCCAGTTGTTTCAACGCGATATTCGTGACTCGATTTCCGAGAGTGGCTCGTTCCTACGGACATATACGTACCCGTAAGCGCGTATATATCCCTCCAATTCCTCCGGTGCCACTCCCCCTCCCTCCCCGTTACCCCCGTCGTCCTGTTCACCCCCTGTTCATCCCTGTACACCCTCTATACACCCCTACGCCCCTCTGTTCTACCCCCGGAGCCGGTATCCGAGACCGCGGCGCCGATTTACAGTCGTTCTCGATTTACGGTGAACTCGATTCGTATAATAGCAATTACAGACCAGGAAGGAAACTCGACGTCCACGCTGTTGCATGTACAATCGGATGACAGACTCGCGAACTCCGCGCGCCGGAGATATTGCGATTGCGCGCACGTATCGTCGTGCCGGAAAGTGCTGGCATAAACGAAACTAACGACGGGATGTGTCGTCGTTATTCCAGCGCCGAAATAAATTAAAAGACTTGCCGTCGCCGTCGCTCCCCTCTCCTCGCCCCACCCACCCCACGCGGCTCCGTTGATTAGAAGTTTTATAACTTCCGTGGGCCGCGCGTCGGTAATCCGCATCGAAGAATCCGCCATCTTCCCGGAACTTTTCAGGTACCGTCTTCCGGTCCCCGATTTGAGCGTCTCGTTTATTTATTTTTTTTTTTTACAAAATTAAACGTGTCGGATAGCGTAAGCATACTTGGTCAAGTGGAACAGCTTGATGGCTGGTAATGAATGTTTTCTCAAGGTTGACTGTTTCCCAAGGTCATCGCAGTTGGGACTTCTTGTTAGGACTCGCAAAAAGAAATTGCAACCGTAACCATAAAAATTATTTACACAAACACGCGCAGTGCGCGCAGAGATTCAGCCTTCGCGCATCGCGTCGCGTCGCTTCGACAATCGTAAAATGCAAGGACGGTCGTTTGGTGGATCGATTGTTAAATGTTTATTGGCAGTTTCTTGCAACCGGTGCAACTAGTAGTTGACGCGAACGTGATCGCGAACGGGGAACATTCGGCGTTATATAGAAAAGAATCGTGTGGATGGTGGAAGGACGAAACTATCCTGGTGGCACGTTTACAGTCGGAAAGTGATTGCGAAATTCCTCGAACGGTCTTTGTGTTTGTGTGTGTGTGTGCGCGCGCGCGCGCGTTCGTGTACCAAGTGACGAGGTCAAAGGGTTGCTCTGCAACGTGGAAGGAAGCTGGGTGGTGTCGGGAGGGTGTAACCAGGCCTTAATAGTCGGAGCTCCACGTTTCATTAGCCCCGGCGGCTAACCGTTAATCGACAATTTAAACAATTTTTAACTTCGAAACTTCATTCTATCGTCCGTCCTCTCTCTCTCTACCGATCACCGTATTCGAGCCCCTTCACAGGCACAGCCTGCGGCGTAAATGGCAGCAGGTTGGACAAGGCTCGTCACAAACGAGCGCCGGCTCGAGGAAAGAGGAAATAAACGAAAAGTAGAGGGAGGTCAGAGAGTGGACGCAAGGAGGAGTGGGGCGAACGCGGTGGAAAAGCGAACACGCGCATCAACTTCGCAATATGTGATTATGGGGATAGTTAGAGTTTCGAATCGATAGAAAACACGGTAACTTGTCCGAGACAGCCAGAACGGCAAAGCTGCACCGGAGGATCGTGCGTTGCATGCGCATCGACGCCGACGGTGGTTATCTCGACGGGGTATTAAAGAAATATGCTGCGACCCTCGACGAAAAGTATTCCGCGGAAATACTGAGACCCGGTTTTTTTTAACTCTTCTGACCCGAGGAATATATTCCAAGCGAATACGAACAACAAACGCTCAGCAAGTCGGGCTACTTCCGTGGGGAAAACCAATGTGAATTATCTATTTTCGAATAACGCAAAGACGAAGGAATATGTACCGACAAGTGGACCAACTATACAGGGTGGCACGATTGAAGCGATTCTACGAGAAACGATACTCCATTTTCGAGAGAATCAATTCGAAACTTTTACCCACAACGGATCCAAAAATTTCTCATTCCTGAGAAATCAACGACGACGTTCGACCTGTTGTAATCTCGTATAACACTAAACTTGGGCTCGTTTTAAAGCTCGAACATTCTACTTTCGCTCGTCGTCGTTGATTTTTCTGCTGGAGTCCTCTTTTTCGAAAAAAATAAAAATACTACGAACATAAAAAATAAAAAAACGAATCCCTTGTTCTCCAATTAGTTGAACTAGAGAGACTAAACAGAAATTTATACTCCCGCTCTCTAGAGGAAGCTATTACAGCATCCCCTCATTTCCAGCATTGTTCCTTTAAACCTGAGCTAAACAAAGGCCGGTGTTCCCGGTCGGCGGAAAAATACCAAAATTATCGAGGACTTATACTGAAATCCCTCGGACAGACGACCGCGCAAAACTGAACGTGGTACAATAGATTTCATAGATTATCGTGTCGGATTAATAACGGAAAGGGAGAGAGAGAGAGAGAGAGAGATAGAGAGAGAGAGGACATTCGTGTGTGGCGGGTCGCGGTGTATTCAAATTTTTTGTCAGAGCTCTCCACCGCGGTAGGGACGCGTTTTCTGCCTTTGGCCGAGGATAGGGAACCGGAAGAGGCAACGGTGGCGGAGAGGCGACGTAGAGGGAACGAGAGAAGAGGACGGTATTTCGATGGCCTGTTGCCGGCACGCCGCACGCCGGTAATATGCAAATAGCGCGGCTGAAGCCCGCTCATACGAGTGTGTAATAGAGTGTGCGTCCGTGATGACAGAACCATGGTCGGGGGATGAAGCTCAATGGCAACGGGGCGAGAGGAGAAGGATCGAATGTACGTAACTGTACACGTTGGCTTTGATCAAGCATAACAGCCCGCCGCGCGCGCTGGAGTGAACTCGATGAACGTTACGCGTGTAACCGTAAGTGGGGAAGAATTTCGGTTGTAATTTTCCCGAAAATTTCAAACGGTTACCCTCTCGCTCCTCTGCTCCCTCTCCCCCCTCCCCTGCCCGCCCTCTCGCTCACTCCGCATCGGTTCTGCCATCGTCGAAACCACCCCCGCCTCAAAATACATTCACGTGTGCTCGACGAGAGGTGCCCGCCGGGTACTTTCAAATTCGTATTAATAGCCTTCCCTCCAATTTTTTTTTTTGCGTTCATACCGGCGCGGCGGCACCGGCTGAACGAATTCTCAATCATTCCAAAGGATCGCCGGTGTACCATGGATCCCGAAAAATTCCGCGTCCACCGTGTTCTTCAAAAGGTACGCCCGGCATGTTTTCAGGTAGATCTGCTCTGATTAGATCGTCTGCTGTCCTAATTCCTCGGTGAACTCTTTTTCGTCGGCCTTTGTCACTGCGATCCGGAGGGTCGAACGTGTCGTTTCGTTGATTGAATTCGATGTGACCGGCTTTTTCGTTTTCCATTTTTTTTTTTTATATTTTTTGGCGAAGTTATTTTGCCAGGAGGTAGCGAAGTTATCATTCGAGTAGTCATACGCTCTTCTTCGTGAATTTTACGGTCACCGACAAAACGACCAAAGTGCACTTCTCTTCTTCGAAATAACCTACATCTATTTATATGCGTTTATTTCGTCTTGCTTGCAATTGTAATTCGCTGAAATAGATTTCTTTTTTTTATCGTATTTCTACCAAACGTAATACGAGTGAATTACCAGCTAATTCAGGTTCAGCTACTGAAAATTCAATTGCAGTTTATTTTCTCCGCCGTGAATGCGCTCCAGTGGATTACCTCTCGCGTGACACCGAACGTCCGGATTCTCACACGTTGTTTCACTTCCCTATCAGTCGCGGACCGTGAAAAATCCCGAAATAGTTCGGTTAACCAGGAAACTTCCGTCGAAATGGGATGATAATGAAGCCTTAATTAAAATAGTTTACAAGCATTCCGCGCGGGAAAGTCGAAAAGACTCGGCCGAAGACGAAGTCGAACGGTTGTTTCCGCGTTCGAGGTTCTAATCGGCCGTGTTTAATCGTTTTACCTCGAGGACTCGCGATTTAAACAATATCCGAATTCGTTATACACGTTACAAGCACGCGGAATTGCGATAAAAGTATGCTAACGGAGTGTCTACGTTTGAAACTAAAAAGACAGATTCGTCGTACAGATTGATACACTGCAACACGAAAGCTCATAAAAACTGTTCGATGCGACTTTTGTCAAAGAGTGTCGTTTATTTTCACTCTGTATCGGAAAAGTATCATGCGCAGCATTTCCGGGATCACATTTTATTTTTATAGTTTTAGCAGTCCATTCCACGTTCTCTGTTTTAATAATCCCCAAGCTACAACAGGAATGAAAGAATAATATGGAAATACTTTAAAACCGAGCAAAACATCATAAAAATATGACTGGATGTATTTTAAATGCAACGTAATTTTTCATAAATAAAAATGTTCGAAGTTGGCTACATCCAGCAGCGATATTAATCGTCTATTTTAAGAGAATATTCCACTGAAATTGAAAATATAATAAAGCTTCGCGTTCGAATGTTTCTCCGTAACTACCGACTCTTTCGCCGATGTTTATTTCTGTCGCGGAGTGAAATGTTGGCGAACGATGAACGGACCACCAAGAATGTCGCCGCGTTACTTCCGGTACGCGGTCAGAGATCACAAACGAGGCCACTCGGCTCCCGATTAACAATGCGAAAGTTGATACAACTCACTACACAAGTCCCCAACAACCTCGGGAGCAGACATTTCGGGATGCGCATGCTTGTTCCCCTCCTGCGGCGGAGCGGTTCATTGTGTTGTCGTCTTTGTTTCCACTTTCCAGCCCAACGCTTGATACGGGAAGACGTAAATAATGCAGGTAATAATGGTATGAAAGTGCCCCATCTTCCTCCCATCATAACAGTTCCTGTTCCCTCGGATAGAGGAGCAGCGAGCAGGGAAAATTTTTTATGAAGCGGTCTGTGTCTGCTCGCCGAGAACCCGACAAGAAACTCGTCGATAGAGATCTTGCTCGAAAATCAGAAATTTAGTGTTCAGATACTATTTTTCTTTAATTCTGCAATAATATTTCGTTTACGAATATTTATATCCTGTCCGAATTAATAAATTCTGTCTTCAGAAATGGACCGAACGAAATAAGATTGAATAAAATTGTTCACGTTCTTCCTAAATAAACAATGTGTAGAGCACGCTGCTCTGTCAGGAGCAGTGGAAAATGTATCAAGTGGATACGAGGGGTAAAAAAATTTGACGCTAACAAGCATCTACAAATGAATGCGCTTGGTGTAAAATAAATAGAATATCATTTTTTCTTATACGTCTCGGAGTGCAATTACGGGTTGTAACATTCTAATTAAACGAGCACAATCGAAGGGTTAAATCAGAACGGAGCATATTCTTTGGCGCACAATATCGGCACTTGAATCGCGAATCTACGGGCATAAGGTTTCGAGTGGGAGTTTTGAGAAGGTCAAAGAAAACAGCTTATCAGCTGGGTGGAGGGGAGCGTTTGGCGAAATCAAACGAAAGGGATGCAACTATGTATATACGTAGGAGTCGACTTGAGGGTTTCTTAGCCGGAGCAGCGACTAAGAGATAGGGAAGCAAACGGAAGAGGGTGAAAGCAGGATCAGGACGAGCGCGGAGGACGATCCGGCCTCCGTTAACAGCATATTGTAATGCGCCGGGAAGTTGGCGAATAAATCGAAGAAGCGTTGAGAGTAAAATTAGATAACAACTCCCGCTCTGGCTGCCGCCAGTAAAGAGCCGCTCTTCTGGAACTTTTAAGGACCATTCTCTTATTCCCTGGTACCGTGCCCCTCGTGGATCGTTCCGTCCCCTTGCCGATTCGCTTCTCTCTCTCTCTCTCTCTCTCTCTCTCTCTTTCTCTCGGTTCGACTTTCTCTTCTGCTCGGCCGAAGAAGTCTCCTCGATCCCTTCGCCCTCGACTGCGACAAGGGTCTTACATTCATCCATTCATTTATCCGAAGTTTATATTATTAGGCGTTACTGTGTTTCAACATTTGTCCGACTCGCGACGATGAATTACTTCGAACAAGCTCGGGGAACTTTCGTAGCGCTTCTCTCGATATTGGAGAGCGCCGAACTGTAGACCGGTTACATGATTTTTTCGCAAGTGCGAATTCATCGGAATGTGGTTGAATAAATGTTTTCAAGCAATGCGGTAATCCGATAAAATGTGTCCATAAGTGGACCACGGTGAAGTCGCGATCTAGCTCCCTCAGAGCTCCGCGATCTCTGTCCGTTCGCCTGCCCCTTCCACTGGTTTTTGACGATTTCAAGGAAGTAGACTTTCGTTTTTCCTTGATTGCAAGAGTGCGGAATGCGCGTTCTCATTTCATGATAATACAAGAATGGGTGATTTCATGTTAAAGACGTTGGACAAAAGATCGATCTAGGCCGCGATCGTCCTCAAAAGTCCGATTTTTCGACTGCCGAGAAACCCGATCTTTTTATTATCGAGAAATGAAAGCGCGCATCCCTGAATCTTGCAATTCTGTAAACGAGTCGACCGCCCTAACGGAAGGATGTGAAAAACTGTAATTAATACTTCGTCCGTTTCAGCTTCCCATTGTGACGGCGGATTTTTGTGGAAAATAAAAATTTTCTGCGAACAATGCTACAACCCGTTACTATCCTTACGGTGGAAAATTCGGGGTTGGATACTCGGCTGGTAACAGCGGAACAGCTTGAACGTCGGACTGGCTTCTCGCTAAAACTGGAAGGCGTAAATATACAGGTGTCCAATCTACTCGGCGTCGAATGAAATTAAACCAGCCGGTGGGATCGTGTCGACAACGGTGATGTTTGTGCCATCGACAGAAGGGTGCGCCGTTTAACGTCTTTTCTTATGACTGAGGAAGGGCCAGTTTGCGAACAAGGACGACGAAAGGAGCGAAAAGGAGTCGGGGGCGGTTCGGCGGCTGACAGAGAGAAGCGGGACGAGCTGCAGCGTGGAACAGGAGCGGATCAAACGAGCTATTAGACCCGTGTTACGGCAATCTTCGAAGCTGCCGGGCTAACCCTCGTCTGCCGGACCGTGTGTCGCCTCACGGTTTTCCCCCGGGGAAACCAACGGTCTATTACATTCCAGCACTCAGAGCCTGCAGCGGAACAATCATAAATCTTCGCGCGCGCAGCGGAGCCATCCCCGTTGCTTCGACTACGTCCCCAAACCTGTCACCTTCTCGAGGTAAATACCCTGCTCCTTAATCTTGTCGGTGCAGCGAGCTCTCCCTGTCACGCGTCTCTCTTCGTTGCGGTATGTGCTCGTCCGCGGATGTATAACGTCGCCTTAACAGCCGCCACCCCCTCCTCATCTCCCCCCTCAGCCCTCATCCCCTCTCGTAACAATATGTGTTACGGGCCAATACAGCCTGACAGGACATGTAACTCTGTGACACCTCGTCAACCGCACCGCAGTCTCATCGCGGATCCGACGCAGGGAACCGGTATATGCATAATTACTGCTCGAGGGATCGGTGTCTGTTCGTTGTTCTTGCCGAGCGAGCGATCTCGCGATCTAGATTTGGTTGCTTCCCCTTCGAATCCGTTCTTTTTAATATGTTGGAAGCCTGTGCAGCCATGCTTGTTTCAAGGCTAATTCTCATTGAAGAGAATACGCATGAATTTCTCTTCTGTCACGAGTTCGATTCCAGCTCTTCAATTTTATAAAATACAAATCCATTCATACTCGATATACAAAAGAAATACGAGAAATTCTGTCAGGATCGCACGCAAACTTCAAACTTCACCCCTAGCGGCGATTAAGACTGTAATTGTGTACACACTGTAAAAGCCGACATAAACCTGGAATAGGTTTCAGGGGCTCAATAAGAAAAAGAAAATTAACGACTGCAATTTCTAATTAAACAGTGAAATTCGAAAAAATTTTCTCCATATCAAAGGAGACCACATTCAGGAAAGCGTAGTCAATAGAACCATCCATTATAAAAGCTTACAACCTGCAGAAGAAAAAACAGAACCGACGGGACGGTTGATGAAAAATAGCCATTGTAACGACGGTTGAAAGTATAAAATCAACGCCTCGGGCGATCGCAAATCCAATAACGGGATCGTCGGTCAAAGACGAAAATATCTTTTGTTGTTGCAACGCTGCGAGCCGCATCCTGCGCGATCTGCCGTCGACTGTGGCTCCTGGGCGTTGGTACCTCGGCCAGCAGACGCATTCGGGGTAGGGGGATGAGGGGTGGAGTGGACGTTGCTGTTTAACGACTGCTAATTTTCCCCGGGTAAAAAGTATACGCAGGAATATCGAATTCCCAGGCGGCTTGTCACGGAGTTAATTACGTTTCGAGTGACGAGATCAAATAGGAGGCTGGAGAGACAGTTCTGTATGCTGAAATGGACACGCGAGACTGCGTGGTGGAGAACGCTGGCTGATGGTTTAGCGGGTGGAGCGAAGGGTGTAACCGGGGAACGGTAAGCGCGGCGGTTTGCGGAAAACCGCAGGCAGGCTGAACCCGACGGATCCGCAATAATCATTTGCAGCCTAAAATACATTACCTGTGCAATTTATTTCGGTTTGTTTCGGCTTTGTTTCCATAATTCACCGGGGCTGCTAATTCCGGAGGGATGAGGAGAAACGGCTCGTGCAAGATCAAACTGCGCGCAGAGATTTGGCCGGGTCCGGTGCACGGCGTGACCCTTCCAATTCTACCATCTAAATTTACAGGTCCATTCTACGGGTCCATTTGTTGCGTAAAAAAACGCCTCGAACAAAATCTTTTTGGTATCAAGCTTACAAGTACAGTTTCCCAACCCTTTCAGGACGAATATTGAATCAGCATTGTACTTGTTATTAAAATTTTTGCTTAAATAATTGTTATTCTGCACAAACGATCCACGATCGCGCTGAAAGCTAACTTCACTAGTTGCGTCACTTTCACTGCGAGCAAGTAAAGTATGATGAATAAATTCGAGTTTGAATTGAACGGCAAAGGGATGAAAAGAAAAGGTTTCGCAAAAGACGGAAGACGAGACGGTTAGCAAAAGCAGAGAGGCGATTATGTATAAGAGAGTTCCCACTGATCTACCTCGTTTCCCCTCTCCTCTCTCCCTCTCTCTCTCTCTCTCTCTTTCTCTCGTTTCACTCGATATAATGTTTTCATTCTTCCCGGCTCGATCCCATTCTCTCTTTCGTGTTCAATCAGTGTGCTTTCCCGTCCTTCTTCGACTAACACCATCGTCGCACACTATACCTCTGTCGAACCAGCACCGGGCTGTTCCCCGTGCAACCCTGTTTCAGCCGGCCGTCTATTGATTCCTGACGCGAGAGTAATGTTCTTCTATTAATGATCATGTCCTGAATAAATCACGCGATTAAATGGGTTCGTTGTTCGTGCGCACTCGTTCGACCCGCGTCATCCCCACCGGACACTAAGCGCAAACAAATTGACACTGGCCAACAGCGGTTACACGCACCTCTGTAATGCGTGCGCCGTTTAAAATGCTTTCTAATTCTAGCACTGTTGCCGCAGTTTCGCTGTGCCGTTCGATTAGCACAGTGTAATCGAATAGCGCCGGCGAAAATTCGAAAATACGGATAATTATTGAGTTGTTGCACACAAAACGCCCAAAATATGTCCACGAATGTGTAACACGCCATTTCGCCACACTGCGTTCGTCCTTTGACGTTGTTAATTTATCGGGTTTGTCTTGTGTTTTTAGACAAAACTTACTTTATCATTTCGCCAAAAATAAAGATCGTGTGCGACCAGAAAATAAAATCGAAGTAAAAATACTTGGCAGAAATGTTTGTTCTACGTAGCCGAAAAAATAATTTCGCAATTATTCTGATCATCTTGATTCGTTATTGAAATTTCGGTATTATATTGTTTGTTTAAAGCTCAGAATAGTTTAAAAGATTTTTTCGTAGGTCTGGTTTACCACGCCGGGTCTAGAAACTGTTTCGGTTCGTTCAACCCGGCCCGAGCTCGCTCGCGTGAAAGGACTCTAATTCCCTTCATCCTGTGTTTAGATCACTTTACCACGGCGCACTATAGTTTATTCTACAGTCGAAGATTTTGCTTTGTCTCTAGTGAACTTCGTGCCCACCACTAGCACAGAGCTTTGTGTACGGGAAGCAAATCTCCATGGTCCCACATAAATTCTCCCCTCGTTGTTGCAATATTAACAGCGTTTAGTTCACCCGTCTTAGAGCCCAATATTCTGGGATCCTTTCGAATTGATAATTTATCTCGTGTAATGGCTGTCTCGTAATTCAGTGCATTACACAGGGTACTTCTCTAATTACCATGGCTGCCTATGCTTGAGGCATGCTCTTCGAATTTTAGATGCAGCCGACGACTGTCTAATGGAATCTGGTGTCTCGTCGCACCTAGGTCGACAATCCTGTATACATAAACTAAAAACAACGTTCAGTCTCAACGTTGAAATCGACATTCCTGACAATTTTGTTTAAATTAACAGGTACCAGCGATTTATATATTTCCATTAAAAATCTTTTGTATTTCCATTACAATAAATACCGGATTGCGTCGAAAATAGCTGAAGGAAATTGTAGCAAAGATTTTATGAATTCATAACGAAAATGAGAAAGTGCAATCTAAAATAGCGAAAACATTTGAACAATTTAAAAATGTTATATTATTTTCAACCCATCAAACATATTAACGAAGAAAATTAATTTCTACTTCACTTCGTTTTGTTGCAATTCAGGTAAAAAAATTTTTATTTCGCATAGAGATCCGCTGTTTGATGATGAGTCTGCGGATCTTTGTGCAAAATAAAAATTGTCCACGTCAATTAAAAGCTCAAAAAAGAGGTACAGGAGTTAAAAGAAAAAAAATTTACAGAAATTGTCGAATTTTACAACGTTCACGGCAGAGCGCATCCCTAATGGTTCGATACGATGAGACTTCTTCACGGGGTTGTACACGAGTAACCAATAAATTCGCTAGAAACGATTTTTCGCGCAACAGTACACCGAAAGATGTTCGACTCGAGTCCGCGGCGTGTTAATTAATAACTTCGCGGAACAAATATCCCGCGAACAAGTCTGGCAGAAGGAGATCCCGTGCGTTCAGGTAGGAGAGGGGAACGAAAAATCCACTCGCGGGGAACAGGAAACGAGCGCGACATGAGCAAACGCGTGGGCGGTTGTGTGCGAACAGAGAGCCCCGTTCTCGTTCGTGCGCCACTTCCAGTTAACTAGTTACCACACTCAAGATTCGAGAGAGAGAGGGAGAGAGAGAGGGAGGGTGAGCGAGAGGGGGCGGCGCAGAAGCCAGAAGTGCGAGAGGCCCGAAGCATTTTCCAATTAGCGTTAAATAAATATTCGCGCGATGTAAGCGCTTTTCGTGGCAGCAATATCCGCGCGGCTACGCGCATCCCGTATCGCGTGGGCTGTACCGGCGCGCACCGTTCGAGACAATGCTAGAAATGCCCAATTTTCGAAGTATCAGATCTAAAAGAATTTCTCGCGTAGAATACTAACATGACGCAATTGATAATACCGTCCACAACTAAATACATCTCTTTATTATTATGTTAAACTGAACCGTAAAGTCGAATACAAAACTCGATACATTTTCTTGGACACACTGTTTGCTGAACGTTTAAATCCAGAATCCACACCTTCTTGACTCGTGCAAAATTTATAAAATGCGTCTGGACTAGCAACCCACAGTAACGCCGAGGTCGGCGTTCGATTCCGGCAAGACGGAAGTTAAGTTTGCGTCAAATCGGAGCAATGTTAGTCCACAAGATCGAACTTCATCGATTCGTCGCAGTCCAAACAAAACGGAACAAGAGTGTTCCTGATCCGACGAAGGAAACAACTGTTAGGAATAAGAAGATCCGAGAAGAAGGATGTACCGGATCGAAGGGGCGAGAGGGAGGGATAGTTCAGAGATGAGGAGGGAAAACATGGGGGGTTGAAGATTGAACTGATGAACGCGAAAGAACTGAGTGGAATTTCGCATTTAATCAAGAAAGCAACGAGACTGGTTCTCTCGCGGATGGTTAAGGATGAGAGGGTGGAGTCCGAGGCAAGGATAAGAGGGTTGGCGGAGTGGGGAAGGGATAAGGGATAAGGAAAAGAGGAAGAGCGGCGAGGATAAAGCGTGGAAAGCGCTAAATGGTATCTGAACTGGTTCCTTTCTGACGGGTACACGGCGAACAGCCATTTGGTCTGCGAGTCGGGAAGATGGTGAGGCTGACGAGAGGGAGGGGTGGGGGGTGGCTGGTTGGGTGCTTTTAATCTTTCGCTCGTGCGAGGATGCGCCCATTACTGCAAATTAAACTCCCTCGGGAGCCTCCGGCGTGCGACTGCCTGCTCTACGGTAATCTGTCCACGAAGAGCGCGTGTATACGTACGAAACCGGGCATAGTACCCTCTACTTTTCTCTCTCTCTCACACACACTCCCTCTCTCTCTCTCTCTCTCTCTCTCACTCTTCGCGTGTCTGTTGAAAAACCGTCGGTGGAACCGGATACCCCCGTCGTCCTGGATACAGGATTTATGGTCGCCGTGTTGCGACACGCTGCGATCTTTAACGGCCGTGATCAACTTGCCCGGAAAAATGGAACTGCTTGACCGAGCGTTTATTAATTGCTCCGTCCATCGCCCGTCCTGTTCTTCCACCGCTTCTCTGACACTCTCTGTGACCTCTTCCTCCGCGCTCCGGGTCACCGGATTTCGGCCGATTATGGCATACACGATTTTCCGAAATCCCGGATAACGTGGCCTGGTACCCGGTGATGGTAATTTTGCTTGTGGCGCCGGCGGAAATGTAATTCCCTTTAAACGGTAGCAATACGGTTTCTCTTTAATAGACCGTGGATTTTTATGCAAAACGAACATCGTCCAAGTCTGTTCCAACAGACCGAGGTAAAATAAAATTATATTCTCTCGTTCAGCGAGCTTAAAATTTAATATCGTCACTTCGGTTAGAGGTCATAGGAAATTGTGAAGAAATGGGAATTATTTCACTGCGATTTATTGTTTATTAATACGAAATATATAACGAAAGGAGCACGTTACCGTCGGAACGTCGAACGGATATTGTAACAGTGAATTATTTTAAGTAATTTTCTTGAATACGACTAGTGAATATTATTTACGTGTACAAGAACTGTGAGAAACTTAGCCTAGAACGAATGGAATACGAGCGAAATGCGCTCCTCAAATTGAGTAATTGCTCCGTGTGGTAATGGTACCACGGCCGAGTCGTATGCAAACATTTTTTGTATTTTTCTTTCTCCCCTCTTTAACGTATTACGAGCGGGTTGTTTTCGTACAGTATGGACCGTCACGTTCGTTTCATTGTGTTTCATTTTTATCGTAGTTACGGTTAGTATTTTTGAAGAGGACCCTCAAGCACGACGACATGTTTGAAGTACACTCGACTCGTTCTTCACAATACGGTGTACATATACAGCTGCAGAATCCTGGTGCCTCTATTTCTATATCTTTACTGTTGAAACATAGAATTCTGTTCCTTAACTGGAACGAGTAGGAGCTCGAAATATACATACATACATACATACATACATACATTTTTGTTTGATTCATTACCTTGCGTTGCCAGCACACGGCGCGGTGCGGCGTTCGGTATAATAATTGTGATCCAGTATACGACTGTCGAAATAATATCGTGTAGAAAAGTGCTCGAGGAATGGGAAATAAAAGCTCCGTTATTTTCTGACGCGGGCTATGATACACGCAAGATCCTCGAATTCGAGCACGCCGTGTATCATGTGTTCTCACGGAAGGTTACGTGAGTTAGGGAAATAAAAAAAGAAAAAAGATAAAAAAGAAAGAAAAAATAAAAAAGAGAAGAAGCGGCAAGGGGCTGGTTTATACAAGGAGGGGTGGATTCCATCGTCGTTCGTACTACCTCGGTTGTCTCCTCGAAATTATATATCGTATCGTCGAAACGTTCTTATTTATTGCGCCTCGGCTTTTGGTACATCGTGCACGGGTTTGTAGATCCTGGGCGTGGATCGTTCGACGACTCGACGGTGGTCGTCGTCGTTCGCGCGTGGCCGTACGGTTTCCTTTGCACAGGCTGCTTTCAATCGGTCATTCTTTTTCCTCCGTTCTTGATAGCCGCGCCGGTAGTTTTAATTGAATATCAGGCGAAATGTAATTACGGTTGGAATTCATGCTTCGTCGGAGCAAATAATTTGCCATGGCATGGAACACAGTGGAATGGTAACGAAGGGGATAGGATGAAGGGCGTGTCGAGAGTGAGAGAGAGAGAGAGAGAGAGAGGCGCGGGCGCGGAGCGTGATGGGCGGGCGGCCGGAAGAGCTCGATGCGTTATCAAAACTTTGATAATCCAATCGATTACCAATGCAATAATTGGTGGCCGAGCCGATGGGAAAGAGAGGTGGCCATAACCAACGCGGGCCAGGGGCGAGAGGGGGGTGCGGCGCCGCGGGTGGGGTTTCCGCTCATACTCGGATACGATTCGGGATAGGAGCCCGGGGTTTAAGTGGAATGAGTGGGATACTCTCCCGTGTGTCGAGGTCGGCACCGGTGTCCTGGGAAAGAGGAAGCGTTGCCAGCCAGCCGAAGGTACCATTGTAAATTAACGATAAACGAACTGGCGCTCATCAAAGAGCCCCCGCGCTCGTAATATCTGCCCACCTAATCCATTTACCGGCAATTGTAATTCTGTCCTCTCACCGGCGCGACGCGGCGCGACGCGACCCTTCAGTCTTTCGCGAAACACGTTCCTCGATGCCAGGAAATCGAACAACTACTCTCTCCCCCTCCTTTTCCTCCTTCTCCTCCTCCTGCAACGAAACCGCAGATATTCGATGCACGCTGTCTTTTGAATCGATACTTATCCTTTCCGCTATGCTCTCTTCCCAAAGGAGATCGAGAGCGATCGATATCCCATAAGATAGATTGCTCCTTGTTAAGGGCATGTTCCGTTTGGAGATAACTCACCCTCGTAGCCTAATTTCTGACAGAACGACCACTTCTCCCTGATCCACATTTTGTGATTCGGCTAAAATTGTGGGTTTTAATATTTTTCATTTACGATTATTGGGATTGCAAAGACGTGTCTATTTTATTTCTTTGAATATATTGTAAAAATGGCTAAGCCCAGTGTTGTGGGTTGTTGAGATAGGCGAGTCCAAATTTTTATATGGCTGAAAGTTTCGAAGATCGAATAATCGAAAGTAAATCTTATAAACGGCAAAATGTATACGCTAATAATAATTTACATACAGCTGAGTTACAACGAGCACCGTCGCCCATAAAACCCAGAATACTATATCGAACGGTTAATTGAATTATTTTTCTCTCTTAACGGCAACGTACGAATACTCGAGCGAAGAACAATAATTTCGATTTCACGAGAGCCATCGGGAAATCGCGCGCATGGCCTTTTCTACTCGAATGTGATTATTGGGTCGGAAGAAGAGGTGAGGAACTGGTAAGCAGCTAATTTTGCTATATTTCCGCTTCCTTGATTTCTGAACCCTGATTTTCGATAACCGGATTCTCCGGCAGAATCCGTTGTAGTACACTATGGGAGGCGAGAATGCCAGCATTCATGAAATTACCGTTGCCAGGGAAGATATTACATTCCATATATCCATTGTAACAGTTTTAGTTCGCCGACGATAGTTTCGATAAATCGACGTGTGTGTAATACCGATCTCCTCGATTGCGTTTGATGTTGCGTTGAATTTCGAACGTATCCGACTGACTCACGCTCATTACTATCAGAATTCGCGCGAAGGTGGAAGAATAAATTACATAGGAGCAAGTCACACGTGAAAATCTTTCTTTTCTTTGTAATCTATAAATCGAACTTACATTTTCCAATACTCACAATCTTGTAACTGAACAGGAAACGTATTTAGTTGGATATTTCTTAAAAATGGCACTATTCGTTTCATTGATTCTCGCATCAATATTCGTACACTTCTTTTTCTATTTATCTTTGGAAACTTTAATTTCATAGGCATTCTTATCGACAGATTCTAATTTTTTAGATACTTGTAACTTCATTTTCGAAGTTTAAAAGTATCGAAATTATCAAGTCTATCGATCACAATTTAATGTTGAAGCGTTCGACGCAAGGGTTGACGATCGATGGATTTAAGTGGCGAGAAAAATCCTAAGCAACGAGTTCAACGATAGTCCGGGGAGCGGCTCAAATATTTGCTCGTGCCGTTGGAAACTTCGCGATAATCACGCGGAAGTGATTCCCGCGTCCGTGTAAAACGTACCGGCTTCTAATTTGCTGCTGTTAATCGAGGCCTGATCGTCGAAATTCACACGGAACTCGAAGGGATGGTTCCGCTCTATAGCATTCATGCCTAACAGGCGATTGAACATCAAAGGTCTTTAAACGTTTGATGTTCCTCATCTTCATTCCAAATGGGCGTTGCGACGATTCCCGTTGTAGTTGCCGAGCGGAAGCTATCGCGACGCCGGAATTGTTAGCCGGAAAAGCAGAGATTTTCAAATGTAACAAAGACAACGAAACCAGATCCTATTTTGGCGAAACAAAGCGTTAACGCTACGAATACATTTGCGTTACAATAACTTTTCAATTTTGCAAACACCTCTTCACCACTTTTCTTGTGGCATTAAGTTGTCGAGCCTCGGTCTTGCGATTGGATTACCGATTGTGTGTAAAATAAATTCTAGAGGTTGTAATTTTATTGACGAACAGCAGTCTTGTTGCATTTAGCAACACTGTTTTCTTAGGAACATGAAATAGGTCACGAAGTAGGTAGTCCACAAGCATCTGGCCCAGGGGTCTGCATACCAAGCGGTCCCATTAACTGGTGCATCGTGTCGACAGTTTATGATAGGTTAATCGCTATTAAGTTGGATAACTATCCAACCTAGGGCACCTGGGGATTTACTCGAAAATTAATTTGTCGATAGTTGCACGCTGTGTGTACCGCGAAAATTCTCGAAAATTTCCGCGTGGCTTGTACATTTCCGGAATCCACGTGAAGCTACAATACAAATTGTCACAAAACTTCGTTATTCTATCATTTGTATATTCTAATAATCGTTCTGCAATAAATTCTGAAATATTTCTCGGAGTCAGCACAGGTTTGTCGGGTTCAAAGGTTTAAACGACAATTGCCCAGTGAAATCTTTGCAACATTGCTCGGAGCGGTGATCTCGAGAACGAATTGGTGCGCGATACCTTTTCGTAAATAATTACCCGAGTTCGTGCCGGTTCGACGCGAAACGCCGGACCTGCGGCGGACATCAAAAAAAGGTTTCATTCTCTGGGAGTTAGGGGACCTTGAAACCGCAAATTTCTGGAAAAGCACTTTGCGGAATATGAGATTCGCTTGAAACGCTAATGAAATCCGAAGGGCAAGGAGCAGTTTCTGAAGGTGGCTTACTGGCCATGGCGTAATCTAACTCGGAGCCAGACTTTGCGCCGCGGGAGTTTCGTGCCGCTGGCTCTCGAGAAAGCCATCTACGAAACTTGTCCAGCTAAACGGGGAAGCATACGTCACCGACAATGGAACTTAGTTCGATGAGAAACCCTGAGGTGTCGATTCTAAAACACGCTGTCTTTAGGCTCCCGTTAAATTTCCAGCACGCGGAATCCGTCGAATTAGCTGGCACCGTCGAAAGCATGTTTGACTATTCACAGTATTATGTCACAGAATCATTTTCACTTTCACTAAACCATTGTACAATAATTTTTGTTTCACACGATAGATTTTCAAGAAAGTCGTTTTCTCTGCACCATTTATTTTTGGAATGACGACGAATTTTCAACTTTAAGAATTTTTTTCTATTTCCTAGATGAACGAACGATTCTTACGTAGAGTTCTACCGACTCTACCAAATAAAATGGTATTCTTTTTTTTAACATTATTAACATTTAAACGTGTTTAAATAATGTTTAACGAGAGCGAGGATAAATTGATACGAATGTTTATAATTTTATCTCCCTAGAAACCAAATATATTTTTAAGTTAATATTCAAAATCGGTTTATATTGACGCATTATGAGCATTGTAAATGTAATGTGCGAGATCAAAATGTCGATGATGTATCGGTGTCCAAATATTCGCGTACTGTAACGTGTACGCGCTATAAACAATGGTCTCAGCACAAAGAGTACATTGATCACTGAAATTGCAAAAGTTTAGAATGTTTCCCGATAGTCTGCATACAGAGAGGAGACGAGATATCGCGTAGCATCGCAATGACAGCGCTCCGATCGTGTGATACCTCCCTTGATTGATACACTGCATGGAATGTCAAAGGTGGACCGCGTTATATTTCAATCTGGGGCGAAAAAAAATTTTGACAGGCTCGCAATTTTCAGTTAGCTGGCACTTCACAACGAGCCACTGCATTTGTTTTACTGCTTGTTATCACTATAGGCGTTCACTCAACGCAAATACACCGATCTGAAAGAAATAATAAATTAATAGTACCGTGAAAATAATTCATTAAAAATAACAAAATAATTCTAGTTATTCAAACACAAAAACTGCAATAACCAACACAAAGAAGCAATTCATAATAAGTAGACTGCGGATCATATGCATTTATGATAAAAATTAGTACAGTAAAGTCGCGATCTAGCTCCCGTCGCGTGGTCCGAGCAGGGTCAGAGATCGCGAAGGAAAACTATTTTTTTATAACTGCGTCTATCGCGCCGAAAGTACAAAGGGACGGTGCCGAACGTAGAAAATTTGTTTAGTCTCACCACACAGAATTGTCATAAATGTTGAGAAAATGATCTGGAAAAAAATTGGGATCGATTGAATCGTAGATTGGATCGAAATTTAAAATTTTCAGATTTGATGCGCGTCGGGTTCCTAAAATAGAATCAGCCCCAAATTTTTTGCCAGACCATTTTCTACACACTTGTAACAACTCTGTACACAATGAATACTGAAGTATTTCATTTCTCATTGGGCTGCCGAATTATTGAAAATGTAGAGTTCCCCTTTCACTTAGAATGCAAAGCGCAGTTGACTTTTATTTTCCGGTGTGCATCGTACTACAATTTCGTACTCGCTTACCTCAAACAACAGCCGACGCGATTATAGCTCCGCGGTGAGGTTTGCTTTGCTGGACGAACGGCTCGATAATTATGAAATAAAAACAGACAATACCTTTGTAGTTCGTGCAGAGTAATTGTCGTACAATTTAAAGAACTGTGTACCGAATTCTCTGCATTGGGGGTGGGGGGACTACGGGAGACGCGAGGTTGTTTACCAGGAAAATACGCCGTGCAATATAAATGTTTAACCCAGGCACGACTTTTTTATCAACGATTTTGCCTGGCCGCATTAATCCATGTTGTTTTTCTTTGAAAAAGCATGTATCTGGTTTTTACGTTCGATGTTTATATAATGGACAAAGCACGTAAAGAGGTTGCAGTGTTTTGCCAGGAAACAGAAATTTGTGGCATTTATATTTCCACGATATTTTCCAGAATCATGTGAATTTTTCATCTCCAAATTTCCAAGTCACGAATTCAATCATAAACCTTGTTTTCTCGCAAGGTGTTAAAAAATTGATAAGTATTAAAGGAGAAATATTCTACTGTTTTACAACTGCTCGCTCTTGTCATAAATGCATAAAGATTTTTAAATACACGGGGAATACAAGGAATGATTGACGCGACAAGCGTACAGGGGTCAGTGTTGGCGTGCGAAACTAAACGAAGGCGGAGGTAGGTGGGCGAATGTGAATCCGAAACGGAAAGTATCAGCGATAAAGGGATATTGTTCACAGTAAGCCGTGTGTGTACCAGAAGCTAAATGGACGGATAAGCTCGCTCGAAGAAGTCTGAGAAATAGGCGGTTCGCCCTCCCAACTGGTGGCGCTCTAGCTTTTCGTTTGGATAAAACTACTTTTCCACGGCACGCTGATTTCGCGGAATTCTCATGGCGTATCGATAGTCGAGCTAGAGTGACGAGCGTCGCTAGATTCTTACCGACGATCGCATTCGCCTTTAAGACAAGCGTAATTAAAATGTGAAGGATTGGTCAGCCCTCTTCGAGCTTCCTCGCTTCGTACACGCTGGCCAACTCCTGGGCCTAAATAATCACGAGAATCTTTCCTAGTACAAGACATGACGCTCTGAAAGAACGATGCCTTTTTTCAAAATGATGCCTTGTCACTTTTCTTAAAAATGTTTCTAAATTTCAAAAAATGGAGCTGTTGCAAATCAATACGTTGTAAGTAAAAATGAATCATCCGTGTTCGCAACAGAAAGAGCGTTACCGCTTAAGAAAACGTTTTGCCCGTTTCCTATACAAACTGACCGAACATTAGCGGCCAGATCGAATCCCAAAGACCACAAACCATCCAGTTCGATACCTGTTGATACAATCATCAACAGCACCAGCGAAACTTGCACGTTTCCTTGCTTATTTCTCAAACGTTTACGTACTTTCTCCGACTTGTACCTCGTGAACGCGTGCGACGCGACGCGGTGCGGAGAGAAACGCGAAAACGAGGACGAAGTAGAAGCAGAAGAAGCAGCGCCGCAGAAGAAAAAGAGGATGGAAGAGAGAGAGAGGAGAACAAATAGGCAGAGAGGTAGAATGAGAACGGGCACGAGGCCGAGAGAGTTCGCATAAAAGAAAGATCTAGAGACAGGATGGTTTCAAACGAGACGCGAGCGACGCTCATTAAGCTGCCTCGTACAGGGATGGCGATGGTGGAAGAAATAGGGGGTGGATAGGGGTGGCTCGAGGGGAGAGGGCGAGAGGAGAGGAGTCAATAGTTTTCACGCGCGGCAACGTGCCGCCGGCATTTAAATGTATTTTATTTAACAGGTGAACGCGCGAGGCGTTTAGAGCTTTGAGTTTTTTCCCTCGGCGCACTCTTCAGCTTTACCCTCTCCCGACCTGTCGACCGTCTTATTGAGAATACTCGTTAATTACATGCCTACCCTTCTGCACCCTCGCCCCCCCCATGCCACCACCCTATTTCTCTCCCTTTTTCGCCCTTCGAGGCCGCCATCGCAGCCGTTCTTCCACAAGAACTGTCCTCTCTCTCTCTCCCCCAACTTCCTCTCTCTCTCGCTCTTCTGGAAGCTTCTCGCTTCTCCTCGAGGCGCGATTCAAAGTACGCGGGGACGAGAATACCGTTTTTCAGGTTAGGCGAGCCGGAAAAGAGGCGCCGGGGACGCTTTCCTCCGGTGAAACGGTGTTCGGTCGAATTCTTCGTGCCTTCCGGTCCTTTGACTTTGCATTCTTTCCTTTTTCGGTCGAACGTGGAAACGATAAAGCGGCCGGCGTGATGAACGGCCCTCCACGCACAGAATCCACCTCCCCTCCCCTCTCCCGCCAAACACCAACGCCATCCCCTCTCGCCGTGTTCGAGTACGGCCAAGACATTCTGTTTAGCTGCCGACCAGGGCCTGGGAAATTTGTCGGAAATTAAAGGGATGAAATCTTCTCGCCGGTTTATGGTTTGTCGCGATTAACCGGCTGCACTCCGCGAAAGGATATTTTTTGAGCTTCTGCTCCATTTACTCGGCCGATGGCCGACCAGTACTTTTTATTTCCGATTTACTCACGTATTTAACACGCTCCCGGCGCTGACCTTCAACGAAACGAAAAACATTTTCAATTCGCACAGCGTATTATCCTGTAAATTCTTATAACAATCGTTTTACCAATTTATATTAAGATTCGCATTTTTACTAAAACAAAAAAACATTTTACATTTGTGATCAATTCCTGAAAAATGTAAGCGCATTAAAAGTTCGAACAAACACTACGGATACTAAAATTTGAAATTTGTCTCGGCCCTTTGCTCTTCGCACTCGAAGCCGACAAATTCCCGGAGGCATTGTTCGACAATTAAAAAAAAAAGGAAACGAAGTACCGAGAAATAAAAAATAAAAAAACCAAAATTTTTTATATTATTAAATATACAAAGGGTATCCGGGTAACAAGAAATGAGCTAATCGATTTGACAAGGTACTCCCGAACAGCCATTATATTCGGTACGTCTGCGTAAGGACAACATGATATCAGCTTTCTGAAACACTGAGCTCAAGAGGAAGGCCAGCATCCATTTATTCATAGCGGTTCATAAATAAATGTATGAAAGTACCAAGGGTACAGCGGCGAGGAGCTACCGCCCCGCTCATCTTCTTCCATCACGACTATACATAAAGGTAAGTCGCCTTTTTCGAGTTGTATACATTTATTGCACGATAAGCAAGAAATCCAACAGGCGTATGTTTGAGGGACTCTTTACAGGAACGGATGATTTAACTGAGATCGCGGTGAATCCCACTAAAGCATGAAAGCACGAAAAAGGGACTTCGCCTCATAATTTATATATTGTGCGGGAATTGAAAAGATCCACGTGTGCTCGCATCGCTCCGGCGAATATCCGGCTAGTTATATGCAGAAGTGCATATAACGCGGCGCGTGGCCGGAATACAAAGATTCGCATGTTTTAGTATAAACGCTTCGATTTCAAGATCGACGGGAACCATTTTCTCCCACACCGACACGCAACCGGCAAAATAAAACGATATCGTTCCTCCATATGTTCCAGGCTTCATACTATTATAATTAAACGAAAAGAGAATGCAAGTACGAATTTTATTAATCCAATGGCATCAAACGGCGAGCTGTAGTCGCACGAAGTTGCTATCGCATGTAAATCGAACGATGATTTAAATATGATCTCATTGGGTTAAAACTCGTTACTTAGACTGCGGATTTTATGCACTCGAAAGAATTTATTATGCGCTCATTGCTTGCAATTTATTAAAATTATCGAAAAAGGGACGTTTTCTCCTGGTTCCTTCGTTTGCAATCGATGTTGAACATTTTCATTTCGATTAAAGATTCACAATAGTAATAGAATATCAATATTGGGAATACAAGGAACAAGTTGCATTTGCAGTCCACTTTCAGCTCAACACTGTAGCTTAAACGTTCAGCTTAACTTTGAAACAACTAACCGCAGAAATGTGCTGAACCTAAATCATATCTGTAACCGAAGGAAAATGTACATTCAAGAGGCAGATCGAACGAGAACGAGCAACTTTTTGTCAACGTTAAAAAGAAACGGCTGGATTAAGCAAGTTTCCCACCTTGTACGCAAACAACGGTGAATAGTTCGCTTCAATATTATTTTTCGTCCCTCGGAGTTTGTCCTTTTGTTTCCTGTGAAATGTCCAGCAAACTTTGGCTCATCGAATAATGAATGCAACAGCTCACTGAAAGGATCACAACTCCTTCTCTGTAGAATCTATTTGACAGCTTTCGAAGGGGAACACTCTGTTTACAACGGCGTAAGAGAGAGAGAGAGAGAGAGAAAGAGAAAGAGAGAGAAGGAGAGGGCTGTTCTTTATTTCGGAATTCGAATGGAAGTTAAGTAAATTCGCTATAAAATTCGCGCGCCCCGAACAAAGGGAGCCACCGGAAGAGGATGCATCGTTGATTGCGCAAAGAGTTAAGATTATGTGCAAAGAAGGAGAAGAGAGGCTGAAAGAACGGAAGCTTTTGTTCCGTGTTTCGAGATATTCCCAGAGGAAAGATTAACCCGCGCTGTCTTTCATCCTTCCGGCGGCAGCGAGGGGGTGGCTGGAAGACGAGGTGGGTGGAAGAAAGGGAATAACAAGTACAGAAGGTGAGTGGCACAAGGTAGAAAACTTGTCGTTGTATGCCGCCTAGTTTACAATACAGGATTAAGCCAGGTACCGCACTCCCCCGCTCCACTGGTTCTGCGAGCAAAACTTAAAGCTCTGGATAAGCTCTCCTACTATCTCTCTTACGCTCAACTACCCAAATTTCCCACTTTCTCGGGTATTCTTGCTTCGGTTTTCTTTGCCCGTGTACACCATTAAATCCGCCCGGAAACAATAACTCTCGAGAGCGAAAATAAAATAACGCGACGCGCCGGTGCGCATATTGCATCGACGGAACCGTGTCTGCCATTAAGGGGAGGGTTCGATCATTTGTTTTATATAGAAAATTCTGTTTGCTTCGAATAATTATTATTATATGGTACATCTTATCGTATCATGTTTGAGCAGTATTTTTTTTAGAATTTCGATAAATGTTTCATTTAATTCACACTTTTCTTCTTGCAACCGGAGTTGCAAAGCAATTTGTCATATTCAACGATACGAATTTAATAAATCGCGTCGAAGGTCCATAAATTGTCAGAGCACGAACCCGATAGTGCATTATACGATACATTTTAATCGAAGAAACGAGACACGTCGCAACCCCCCGGAGGACATCGGAAATATGATTTCATATATGAAATTACCGTTGTGTCTCGGGGAGGAAAAATAAGTACAGGCCAAGTCTCTCTCTCGAACACATTGTCCTGCGCTGGTGATGATACCGAAGGGGTGGCTTCGAATGACATGTCCAAAAGAAACAGTGGGTATAGGCTACATGGGTTAGATATAATGTTATGGTACGTTGACCACCACGGCCCATGTAGCTCCTAGGATGTCGGTGGTGCCACGCTACGCTGGATTTACTTCTCATCCCTTTTCCCTCTCTCTCTCGGTCTCTCTCTCTCTCTCTCTCTCTCTCACTGTTTCTCTCGTTTCTACCCTCCAGCCTCCAGTTTTTATTTCCACCGATGTCGCTGCGTACATCATTCCCTTTTGCATTCTTCATTTCGTCCGATGCTGTAAAAACGATGTCCCGGCACGAGGGTGTAATGCAATTAGCCGGTTTCTTCTTCGACTAGAAATTAAGCGTAGTGCTTCGCTAAATAAATGTCTTCGCGGCTCCCGCTGGATATTATACCTCTAAATGCAATTACATCGGCTAATTATGAAATTTATCACCGTCATTCCGTCCAAAGTTTTTTCAACGTTTTAAGTTAATGGAAAAGTATATTCCGCGTAGTGTCATGGCCGATGCCGACTGTATTATCCTCCGCGTTTCTATCCGACGATTACCGCTCTCGACTAGAATTACTCTCGACATTGTAGAACGTACAGAATTCTACGAAAATTATGTGTGAATTTTTGAAGGAAACATTCCAAATATTTTGATGAGCGTTCTTCAACTTGTACTGCTCGTGCTTCGTTCGATAATGTAACTCTGCCCGACCAGTTTCTTCCACCGCCGTGAATAAACCAGCTGGTCCGGGGTTGCCATTAAAATATTCAGCGAAAGCACGTGCTCAATAATTTTGTATTATGGTATTAATTCAAGTTGCATTTGCCTCCATCGTGAATAAATAAATCCTAATAAATCCGACAACAGCAGACCGAACCTCGTACGAGCCGATACTCACGGAAAATATGTCGCACAAATTCATTTGGAAATTTGTCCGCGAACGGATTACCGCGTTTCGCGTTGCTGTTTAACTTTATAAACAACTCCAAACAGCTCCAGACGACTTCATACAAATCCAAGCAACTCCAGTCGACCTTATACAACTCCAAACAACTCTAGACGATTTTATAAAACTGCATACAACTCCAACTTCAAACAGCTCCAGATGACTTCATACAAATCAAAGCAACTCCAGACGACCTTATACAACTCCAAACAACTCCAGACGATTTTATACAACTGCAAACAACTCCCGACGACATCATACAAATCCAAGCGGCTCCAGTCGACCTTATACAACTCCAAACAACTCCAGACGATTTTATAAAACTACAAACAACTCCAGACAACTTTAAACAACTTCAAACAGCTCCAAATAACTTCATACAAATCCAAGCAACTCCAGACGACCATATACAACTCCAAACAACTCCAGACGATTTTATACAACTGCAAACAACTCCAGACAACTTTATATAACTCCAGACGACTTCGTACAAACTCCAAGCAACTGCGGACGACTTTACACAAACCCAAACCCTTCCAGACGACTTCGTACAAACCTAAACAACTCCAAACAACTGCAAACACCTCCAAACACTTCCAAACAACTTCAAATAACTACAAACAACTACGAAAGCATTCGCCTGAAGCATTCTCTTATACAACAAGTAACTTGCTCCTAAATTGAAGTGATACAGTTAAGTGACTCGACTTGCACGTTACATCAGGACCGAAAGGGGTGAATCCACGCGTTTGGCGACGCGGGCGTGATTAAAGATTATCCGTGGAACGGATCACGTTCCTATATCCACGTTTGCCCATTCCACGTCGCGGCCGACGACACGTCGTGCTTTCATTCTTTGAAAAAGCAAACTGTTATTGCAAATAGGCAAAATCGTCGTAGCGATCCGCTGCTATGGAGATATCATGCGGTTTGCGATATCGAGCCGTCGCGGCACGACGCGGGGGATAATTTTGCCATAAGAACCCCGGCGCAGACAGTATCGTGACATTCGAATCTTGGGGAACGTTGACTCCTTCTCACGGCGCGGCCGTTTAACTCTTGCGTCACGTACGCGAATTCTTAACTCGGATTACTATCTTCCGCTGCCCGACCGTGCTTTCTGCGAGTACGGGTCCGGTGTGTACGATATTCGTTTTCCGGTAATTAGTGTGCACGATTTTTCTTGGTTCGTGACCGATTTAGCTGACGCAGACGTTTTATTTATTTGTTTATTCTGGCACTTCTGTGCAGCCGCGTAGAGTAAATATCAGACAGCTTAACAGCATATGAATTCCAATTTAGGAACTCGAGCGAATATTTCGTATCGAAAAGTAAAGAATCATTGATCGATCTAGAATCATATTTAAATATGAATAATATTATAAGAACGTCGTTTTACCAATTTGATTTATCCGAACAAATGGAATCGTGACTAGAAATTTAGTGGATTGGTCGTGTAATATATTCGTTTGAAAAATAAGGAAAATATGTATAAATAGAGCCGTCGCTAAACCCATATCGTGACTAGAAATACATTTAGTAGATTCTGCAGCAAATTCGTACGCGCTTGTTCACACAATAGTGAGATACTATTAACGTATCACGTATACCTGGATCAATAAAATGTTATTATATGATGTTTTGTACATTTTTAAACAATTTTATGTGAAAATAATTTTTCAATGTCCGACACCAATGAAACTGAATTTCAGTAGATCTAACAAATATAATAGGTAGGATTTTGTTTAATTAAACAATTAATAGTATATTTTGGATTACGTTCAATTAAATGCCTTGACACGAATATTTCCAGATATTCTCCAAAGATGATTTGTACGTCGGTTTCACGTTTGTTCTCATTCCTGCAAAATTCCCTAACGTTCCTCTCCCTATAATTCACATTTTGGCAGACAGTTCTCTCAGTCGGACAATTTATTCTGGGGAATGCCTCAACGCGTGTGACACGTGTCATCCCACACGTAACAAACGGTCATACACGAATATTTACATGTAAATAAAATGGAACAATCGTCACATCCTCGATATTGATGGAAAACAATTACAATTTACAAAAGCAATCTTCGACATCGGTGTGGGTGGTGGGTTTCGATTGTGTCGCATGTACGAAAAACACAATGAAACCATTCATGGAATCACTCGTTAAATAATTTAAAATGTTTGGGATCCAATCGATTATCAGGAAATGAAATTTAAGCAAGCATCGCGCTTCGCGTACTGAAACTCATATATTTATGGCGAATAATTTGAAACCTGTGATCCTGTCCGTAATGTATGCGGGAAATAATGAGAAAAGATGAAATCGATCATACTAGGTAATTGCACTTACGAGAATATTGTGATGACTGCGTTAGAATGTCTGTTTTTCGTTTACTTAGTACTTAAAAAAATAAAACATTATTTCTAATTACGTGTACGTTCTTTCTAGATGTTTTATCCATGTTAACTTTTATTTTACAAGATCTAATATTTTTAAAAGTCGTTGAAAACATGATACACAAGATCTCGTTTGTTTTATTCTTCAACGTAGTATTTTCTACAATAAAAAATTTGCTACCAAAACTCGTCGAGCACGCGTTCGCTACAAGAAGTAGAAACAGCGAGCAATGGTCAGACAGACTAACCCGTAACTGTTGACTACCGCGGCGGGTATACGAACTTTGAAACATCCCTTGGCACTAAATCTATTAGGTCTATTAGATCTTCCCTTAACGCTAAATCTAAGATCTATTTATTTATATCTAATGGAATTTATTTATTTGAATATATGCTTGATAAAAAAATGTATCGAAACAAAATTTCCATAGTAGGTAACCTGATAATTTCAATAATCGTACAAGCGAAAAATATAAAACCGCAGTGGTAGGATTATTGTCAACTAAAAATTGCTTCTATCTCGATTTCGCTCGCTACACGTATGTCGTCGGGCTGTGCTCGAGGTCGATTCCACGAAGAGAAACTGCGACGGAAGAATTTAGCTTCGGCGTCCGCAACTTTGGAAGTTTGAGCGAGCATCGCCGTATACGAATCTGGCGCGGCGTCGTGTTAATAATATTGCCCTGTTGATGAATGAACGACGTCAAGCAGCGACAGGAATCGGACACGAATCAGCATGTCCGCGGAAATGGCCGCGGAAGCGTCTCGGTGCCTCGCACTGCCTACTACGGAGAGACGAACGAAGAACCGAGATTGAAAGTGATTAAGACGGGCGGTGGGCGGCCGGGAACTGTGCGTGCGTGCAAACCCAGCATACTAGGTCACAGTGACGTTAAAGGGCTATCAGATAGCCGAAGCATAAGGTGGTTCGGCGGAAAAGGGCGGATAAGGGCCGACCACCCGGTCTCTGGCCCTTGCGTCCTATTCGCATACCGATGATCGCAGAAGGGCCCCGTGGAACACGTGTACAGAGCCAGAACCGAGCTGCACGCCGAACTGTACTCGCTCGACTGTCTGACAGTTTGGCATGTTGCCTTCCACTACCACCACCACCGCCATCACCACCACTACCACCACCAGCAACGACGCTGCTGCGTATCGTCGTGTTGTCGTGGTGTCGACACGCGGCACGTTATCCAAGCTGTTTTCTCTCTCTCGCTCTGTATGTACGTGTATGTGCACGCACGCGTTTAATGCCACGGTAAATCGGTCAAGCTGTGACACAGAACTGGCCGGGACCGGCGATCGGCGCTCGCGCGATACGTTTAGTGGGTGTCTCCGTGTGCGTGCCGCGTTAGTTCTTTCCGCACAATTTCACGTAAACAATATTGCTGCGGAGATTTCTGCTTCGCCTCGCCGGTGAACACGTATATTTTAACAATTGACTAAATTGTAATACGACAAACGCAACTATTTATTTCTAACCCTGGTACAATATACGGTATCAATTATATCGCAAGTTTATAACATGTCTTTTCTCTCTCTCTCTCTATCTCTCTCTCAGAGCTCGAATAGATCTGTCACTTTTCTTCCTGTCAACAACCAGCTGGTTGACTGGAAACCACAATATCGATCTTGTCACTCGAATTTCGGATCCCTGCGACATATTCAGAATATCGCAGATGTGGTCAACTTCAGTAATCAACTAAAAATACACACCACGTATCCCAGTATAATAACAACAACAGCATGATTAAATTCATTCAAGCTTCAGACGATTTTTCTACAAACCGATCCCGCTCCTCTAATCCTCGCTCGAAAGAGCACCGGAAATCCGATCCACCCTTTGGGCTGTAGCAAACGAAGGCCGGTGCTATGCGCACGCGGACGCGCGCATAATATCGCGAAATCCGCTGCATAATTATGAAGCCATAATACCGAAGGAACAAGTTTACACGGTATACGAGATTTCTGTAGTTCTCGAAAGGACGGGCGAAAACCCATTATAGATAACGAGAGACAGAAAGAGACAAAGTCGGGTGTCGGCGTTGGGAGAGATGGCGAGTAGCGGGTGGTTGAATTGGGGGTGGTTGGTGAAATGGGTGGAGGAAAAAGGGGGTGGCGCGGAGAAGGGGCGGGGGGGGGGGGGGGGTCGCACGAAGTAAGATCGAGGTGACGGTATACGAAAAGGCCCGATACGCCTCCTCCAAGGATTTGCAAAACGATTCCAGACTACGACTTTGAAGTCGTTCGCTGCTGGGATAGAAGGGCAGATGGCGGTCGCCATGGCGGGGAGGGGTTGGGGGAGGGGGTCGCTCTGTAGTATTCGCTTGCATCTCCCCGGCCATCGCCGGCAGTAAAATGACGTCTCCGAAGGAGGAAAGTAGAGTGGATATCCCGGCGTGCTCCATGCAATTGGAAACTTTTAGTAAATGTAAACCGTTTCGTGCTCGAGTAGATACAATCCGGTGCTAACACAGTATCCGCTTCGCTCCCTTTAACCCCGCTACTGAATTTCTCTTTTCCTACCCTTTTGCTTACTTATCCGCGCTAGCCGGCTAGCTAGCCGCCTCGCTCGCTCCCTGCGATACCGAATAACACCGACAGGTGCATCGGTAACACACTCTCGAGTCCTTCCGGAGAAGAAGGTGTTCGCGCGCGCGCGCTTATCTGTTCATCCATGGATCCGAGACTCTCATCCATATGTGAGGAAGAAACCCGGCGGAAACGAAACTGAAACCGACGAAATGCAAAGTAAAGTACGATGTTTAGAAATTCGCGAACGAGCGCGCGAAAGACCGACGAACAGAGGCGAAGAACAGAGCCACCGTTTCTCGTGCAATTCGCCGGTGCGCCGCGCTACCGCTTCTGGTACAGTACGTGCTACCCTGTGCCGCACGGCTATGCCGCGATTCCCCGGTTCCTGCTCGATAGTCCGATTAAAACCGGCTCTAAAATCCCGTCTCACCTACCGAAACCTATTGCGCGCCCGCCATTCCGTTTTATTGTTCGGGGTGCCATATGCATAGCAATAACTATGTCCGCCCCTATGATACCGAGGCGCCGCTGTAGGTTTCACCACGTTTCAACCCTCTAGCCGGCTGAACCTGCGCAGCCCTGATGCTGACTCAATGCCACCTTTGAATTTCCATATTTTCTTTGAAAGTGTCGTCGGCCTCGAACGGTTTTGCGATCTTTCTCGCTGCGATTTGCCCGTTCCGATACCCCGAGGAATATCTGCGCCCGGGTTTTGCGACGAATAAGTAGAATATTTTGGGAATGACGTTGCAGATGGTGTACACCACTTAAGGATTCATGGAAGTTGACTGGTGTTGTCTGTTATCGATTCGAGACGTCTGCGAACGATTATACAAACTGTACAACTTCAGCAATTAATACGCGCTACGTTTGCTAATCTTGGCGATTGTTCAAACGCTCGCTGTTTTTCGTATACTCGCCTTTTCAAACGAACGCGGATTTATACCAGTGTTACACGATCCGACGTGACCGTCCGAAAATTACATTCGGGTCGGGCATAAACTTCGAGATCAATGTACCGCGGGAGGGAATAAATGCAAAACGATCTACCCGGGATAGCGGGAGATTTCCTCGGAGGAATAATCGTTGACGAAGGTCGCGTTCGGCGAAGACACCTTGTATTGGACCGTGGGGTCGACCAGTGGAAACGGGCCTGTAGGGTTGTTGAGGGGGAAAAAACGGTAGACCGGGGCGAGATTTTCGGCGAAAGGGAGTGGGGAGGCGAGCTGGTTACAAAGTTGCGAATTAAAAAACACAAAGAAGGACCAGATAGGTGGGGTCTCTGCGGCGGGCAGCGGAGGCGGTCGAGGTGGTGGAGGTCGGTCGAGAAAGGGTAGATTTGAGACAAAGGGTGGCGCGGGAACAATAGCTTGTAATCTCGAGCCCTGAGAATAGCCCTGTCCCGCGTTGCTCCGTTCAGCTCAGGCATGCCCTTGCCACCCTTCGAGCGCCTCGTATCGAGTCCACGATTTTCAAACCCTTCGGCCCACCCACGCTGAACCAACCCCTGTGTCCCGGGTTCGAGGGCAACCGATGAGCTGCTTGTCAGATCTGGCTGGGCACAACCACCAGGTTAAACGAATCAATTCATTTTCATTCACCTGTTACAGGATTCTTGCGAACGGTATACACGGTGTGTCCCATTTAAAGTTTCGCGTGCAATTATCTCCCAAACTGTTGGAAAAAAATATTTCAAACAAATCTTATTCTCTTTCGGAGGAGACATCTTATGGCCGCGAAACTTCTTCAGATGGACGTGCTTCCGAGACTTCAAGGTGACCTCTGTTGTATACGCGGAGCTGTACGTTCTTATTCGGATAAGTGTGCGGTAACGCGCGGTGCAATAACACTTTAGTATTCCAAGGTCGTTCAAAATCATTTCATTGCAAAATTTCACCCAAGTTCGGACGACGATTTTCAAATCCTTCGATGTACGCTCAACCAAACCCTGGAATTCGAGGGCAACCGATGAGCGGCTTGTCAGATCTGGCTGAGCACAATCAGCAGGTTAAACGAATCAATTTTTCCGCGATTCTACTCGGAAATTCCATTTCCGTGAGCGACGACCGGCCTCGGTAGAGCTGCAAGAAGATAACGGATAGGGGAAAAGTCAGGGAAAAAGACTAAAGAGATCCCGTGTAGTTGATATCGCTCAGCGAAGAAGGAAACTGGCTGAAAAGCACCGGCGAAATAAGAAGCTCGTGTGGAATTAATATCGCGTTTTATACTGACGCGGCACGCCGACAAAAAAAAAGGGAGGCTTCGAGTGCGTTGAATATGAGCGGAATGATGTTCGCGGGTCGTTAGAAACGTTTTGCTGCGCGGAAAAACGCGGCATTATGAAATCACAGAGCTTCAGCCGACCGTATTCTTAGGGTACGTTCACGAGGACGCGGCGGAGGTAAACGATTTGACGTGAAACGGAGAAATACGTTCTATTGTTTTGTAATGGGAGTGTTTACATTGTGGCTGCGAGCTGAGCTGCGCGCTTGCTGCATCGCCAACGATACCGCGGAAATATTGCTTTTTCCTCGCTTTTAGTTGTTGCTGTTCATACTTCGCCTTCTTTAGTAACAGATATGAACAAATTAATTCTTGTCAATGCTCGTTGTAAACATTCTGTGGCAGCTCTAACGCACACTCTTACGCGATCAACGCGCGATGGTAATACATTCTTTTCGTCCGCGATGATGAATTTGTTGATCGCTGTCCGCCGGCACTGGGTTACGTAAATTATGTCGTAAATTACGTGTACCGTAAATTATTAACCGTGATTTATATAGTTCCAGTTAAACGTAGCAAAGTAATTACAGCGAATGTGATTATTGATGTCCGCGACCGTAAACATATCTAATATGAATTTGGAAGGATGTGTTAGGGTGATTGCTCGATAAATACAAATGTTACATTTCCGTCGACGATTAATTCATTGTTTGGAAATGTTAATTTCCCAGGCGTTGCCCGATCAATCGTTCGAAATGCCGGCTTGCCTGAAAAGACTGGACGATAATAAAATTCCAGAAAAATACATTTCGGATACATTTTACAGTGAATATCCTCAAATGACGTTCGTAATTACTAGGATAAATTTGATTAGTGACAATTGAACCTATTAAAAATGAAAATCAATTCTCACTTCGCTCCGGCTTGTTGAAATCTAGAGAATTTCGATATTGCGCGAAGATCCACAGTACATTCACAATTGAACGTCAAGTGAATCGAATAACGAAGATAATTTTTCCCAGAGGGATTTCGCTATTTTAATAAATGTGGGAAACGGAATCCCCGATAAATGCAGATAAAAGATGTAACACGTGCGTTTCCATAAACACGCAAACGTAAAAACAACCGGATTGAAGCGCAACGAATAATGGGGCTCCGGTTGTTCGAAGAAGGGTGTTAATTAAAAGAATACGCCGGCTTCCATGTAAAGAAGGTATTACAAGGACTGTCAACAGTTTCCTTTTCACTCAGACGGCCGCGGAATAGTGTTCCGCAAAGTTTCCGCCGGCAAGTTCGCCGCGAAGACGGAAGCGAGATAGCGCTCGAGGAGAAGAATAACAGGATAATTTACATTGTCAAATTTTCATTGTTTCCCCCTGCTGAATTATCTCGGTGTGTCCTTCTTCGCCTTTTCCCCGAGTGCTCCGCCGGCGCTTGTCACACCCTTTCCCCCACGCCGTTTCTCCGTTTTACATCTCCTTGGCAGTCGACGCACAAAGAAAAACTTCTGCGGATTACCATCTCGTCGCGGTTCTTGTTAATATTTATTAGACGCCTTTCCACCGCGGCAACGGGGATCGGCAGGATTGCCTCGTGTTAGAGAGGCAACATAAAACTTTTCGCACTCCAACTCACCGCATTTTCGATGGAAGTGATTACGAAGGAAAATAAACGATAGGAAAACTACACCGCGCGTTCCGCATTCCCAACGATCTGTGAGTATCCACGGCTATTTAAGTGGCCGCCGGTTTAATCTTTTCAAGAATTCATTTCGCCGTTTTATAATTCCCGCTCATTCTAACGCCGAGCCGAGCTGCTGCTCGTTCGGTAGCTTCGTAGCGGACGAACGAAACGGTTTCAACAGAATCTCAACGTTTTCGACACCGACGACAATTGTTTATCCCGTGCTAACGAAAATCAAATTAATTTTTAACTTGCAGAATTTTTCATAATCGGCAAAAATTTTCTAGCCGCGACAACTGACATAGCCGCTGGTTATTAATAAAAAATTTTTTAAATAATTTTAAAAGTATTTGTACGATGTAACCCTCCTCCAAGACTGTAAGAAAATCAATTTACATATTATTACACACACGTGAATCGTCAACGGGCTTTCGTTTAAATATTAAAACAGCATGGAACCGTTTGTTGCGTACGTTATCGTTGAATATAACATGAGAATGTTAATAATCGATGTGTTGTGTCCGCCGGATTGAACGAAACTAAATTACACGAGAAGTTATGCACCGCGAACAGCTAACATTGAATGTCGATTTGACTTTGCGATGGCGCGTCGATATGTAAATTCGTTAGTAGTCATTAAATAAGCGTAAATATAAATGTCACCGTTAATCTGGATAGAGTTCATTTAGAGATGCGGATATTGCATACAGTGAATTTACATTTAATATTCCAGTTAGGATTAGTTACTTGCGCTGTTGTATTCCATGTGTATACGCATGCGTATTGCTGTGTTCTCTATGGACGCAAGGACAGACAAAAGAAAAAATCCCTAGCTGGTATCTTCCTACGCAACATCATAGGTTCAATCTGTCCGAGGGTTCTCCAGATAAAAATTCCGCGAGAGGCCAGGGCGTCGCGATAGCGATCGGCGTTTTGCAGCAACGTTCGAACTTCTTAGCGTTCTAATCACGTCTCGGGTAATTGCCGTGTCCCGTGGTGCACGCGCGGCTGGCGTCATTCAATGCCGGTAGAACGTGTCCGTCGGGTATCAGTGTAGGGTAGCACACTTAGAGGAGCAACCGGGTACCGATCTACCGCAATCCCATTTTGGGATAGCGCAGCGGGGTGTCCACGGTGGTCGTCGGCTCGGTTTGCATTTCACAGCAGATATACGGTTATCTTGTACACGTCCATGACAAAGCCCGTACGTTCCGGTTTAAACGCTATCTCACCCCGCGTCCTGGCGAACGTCCCACCAATCTGCGTCCGTATTAATTACGGCACTCATTAAGATATCCGGTAATTCGCGGCGAGGCTGGAACACGTTTGCAGCCGCCGCCGCCGCCGCTGCCACTGCCGCACGACCATGGCAACGGTGCGGAATCGACGGAGGCCCGATTTCGACAAACCCGACACACCGAGCGGAAACCCCGGTGTCTGCTATTCATTTGCCGAAACTGTGATTTTCCTTAATTAATTGATAGATTGTCGAGGCGAGATAGACGGGAACAATCGCGTTCGCCGCGAAGCGCTCCGCCACGCCTAGCCTCGGCTCGGTTTTCGCGGCCGTAACCCGGTTCCGAGATCGGCGAGGCTGGCACAGTCGATTTCGGGCAAATGGAAAATTGGGGGGTGGCCCGTGACGACGGTGGCAGAGCGAACGCGCGCACAGCGTCGCAAATTATCCTGTGCGATCGCCTCCGGAATAATTAAATTTGATACGAACACTCGCGACGCCGCGCCGCAACGCGAAACCGCGGTACCTGCGATTGACCGTTCGCAGAACGCGCGACGCTCGGTCGTAATGTCAATCGTTCTTCTAAGTAGGTGACGATACGTTAAATAGAAGCGAGTCATTGAAAATTTCAGTGGTCAACCCATCTCGATAAGTTCTTGTACCACGAAAAACACTTCTCACAAATTTACAAACGAAATTTGAATTTAACCCTTTCCACTCGAGAGGCGAACCTCAGTCGCCATTAAAAATTGCTGCACCATTATTCAAAATATTATTTACATTATCAATTATGTTGATATCTAATCAATTACTAAACATATGAGTATCGTATGAGGTATATCAATTGCCATAAAATGAAAAAAAATCATATGTAGAATGGAATTATCCTAGCTCGGAGGAAATGTTTAATTTTCCTGTTAAAATATAGGTCCGAGTGCAAAGGGTTAACCTTAATCCTCGGAGCTCGAGGTCATTTGAAGGTCATCTCACGGTACATACCTGAATGCATTTTTTTAAGAGCTACGCGATGCAACACGAAAATATATTTTGTTATTTTAGGGGAAAAAACATCGATGACCTTGAAAACTACGAGAAGCATACTGATCACTTGATACCGTTCAAATTACACAGAGAAAAGTTTTTCTGGGGATCACACTTATGTGAGACACCCTGTACATATCATGCTTGAAGAATCGTCGTGTAGTATTATGAAAGTTTCTGTTCACGTTGTCGTTTGAGAATTGATAGAAACATGTCGCAGCAGAGGGACGCGGTCGCATAATTTTCAGAGAAAATACGTGGACTAGGACTTCATATTCTTCTGCGACGTGTCTGGTCGATGATGAAACAGCGACAGTAATAAGCAGCCAACGGTCAATATGGCATACCGTGTTCACGGGGGGATGATATAATCTCGACGATAACTAGTGACTCGCATGCGAGTCACGAAAGCGTCGCGAGCTCGCCGTGAGACAACATGCCTAAGAGTATACATAGAGTGTCTACCACCGAGATATCGTATCGAGGAATACTTGTCCGAATCGGTGGTGTTCTCCGAGTTAAAAGCACGGATATTGAAAATAAGAGAAAACAAAAGAGAAAAGAAGTGGAAAAACTTCAATTCCTATTTTTTAATATAATCGAAAAGAAATTCGTTGACAGAGTATGTCGATTACAATGGTGCTGGCTTCGATCAATAAGATTGATTTGGGAAACAGTTAACGTTTCTGTTGCTGGTAAAAATCGGAAATTTCACAGGCCGAATAATAAATCGAAGGGGTGCGTACCGTACGGAACATATTCACGGCCTAGTAGTTGAAATAATTGATTACTTCCGGGCGGAGCATTTTGGTAATGAAATTGGCGGATCTCGCTCGTTCGCGGCATGAAAGATGGGTGTGCTAACGAGGTTAGAAGGCCAGTTCCGGCTTGCAATCGGAAGAGAGTCTAGCCAGCAAACCCTATCCCGGGAGTTGAGAACCATGGAAAACCATATTATAACTTCATTGCTCCCTTCGCCGGTTAGTAAACTCGGCAATCTTGCGCGTCGTTCCTTTCAAAGACACGTTTTCTCTGATCGGTAATTCATTCATGCCGAAGTCTTCAATACTCGAAACACCTTTATGCAAACTCCGACGCAAAAGTGCTTCCCCTCTTATTACGCCGTTTTATTACTCTCTATCATTTTAATGTAAATACACATCCTGGAACACGATTTTATTGATTTACACTTGCTACCGAGACTGTTCTCGATGAAATATTGCAAAAATAGCTGAAGTAGACGTTTCTTTATAAATCGGATCTCTCGAAAGAAGTGTCGTTAAATTATGCATTGATTTGTTAACATACGACAACTATACCCAAAAATGTCTACGCGAGGAAAAGAATTTCCTGCCAGAACGAAGAATACGAATTGAGAAAACACTCAGAAAATTCTATACTGAACATTTACATAAATTTTACATAAGATCACATAGTATTCAGTGCAAATGATAAATTGACAATGTAACTCGCTATAATTTTATGCACAGTCACCGTGTATAAATGTGGAGGATTCAATGAAACTGTTACAGATTGAGCGACAGCGGCAAGAGACGTTTTCATTTTGCCACAAGCAAACGTATCGATCAAAATGACACGGTTATATTTTCATCGATCGGATATACTGTACGTCGAGCATTTTCAACTTCGCGTTTGTTGGTTTCCCTCCGTCCCGGACATACTTTTCCGTAATCGTACCGGGGAATACCATTTTCGACCCTAACCATGCGCGTACGAGTTCACTCCCGAATCCTTTACACCTCGCAGAACGGAGAGTGCTTAAATTCATAATAGCCGCAAAATGTGGTGCGAATTTGCGATGTGCTAAAGTTAATTCTTGTCGGTTTTAAAGGGGAATTACGCGAGCTGACCACACTCGGACCTTCTTCCGGGAAACGCGTTAACCCTTTCCCTATTCACGCTCTTGGGTCGAACCCGCATGTTTAAGTCTTAATCTATACAAAGCGACTGCGTAAACAGCGTGGACTGAATACTAATATCGAACGCGGGATAAATACTTGAACTTCTGAGCAAGATTACGCGAGCAAAACCAAAAATTATGCTTCGGAAACACTCGACCACGAAATATTACATCACTGGGAAGATGGACATTAGAAAAAGAAATTATGCTGTAATATTACATTCAATTTTTCAAGATGACTCAAAGAGAAAATACATTTGCATTTTCACAATTGACTCGGACAATTTTTGTGTAGTATATACAGTTTGTTTCGCTTAAAACATTCAAAAAATTAAAGATACAAAAAATGTATCTCACGTGATTTATGTGATTTTAAAACAGATGCGAGAATAGTTTTTTATAAACTGTAATTTTTTAATCGTTTTTCCAAGGTCACTCATGTTTTTCACGAATATACACACATTTTTTGTTCTGGCATGATTAGTTCTTCATCCATTCAAAAATTATAATTTATAAAAACCGATTCTTCCATCTGATTCGTCTTTTGAAACCATTTAGATTACGAACAGCGAAACACCCTGTATACTATAATAAAGAAGACATGATAATAAAAAGTTATTTCTCTAACAATATAGACGAAATACATTTTTTCTAAATATTTTATGATTAGTCTAGATGACACCCCTTTAGGGTCGACGTTTCCAAAACCTAACTTTCCCGACAGATTTAAGGTTAAACATCGACCACTAAAAACCAGCATTCGGCTTCTACAAAGGGAACGATGCGAGCCACGAAAATTCAGAAATTCGGGCGTGTTGAATCAAATGAAGTGTTCCTTCCCTGAAGACAGTGGATCGTGTTACCAACTAGCACGACTCTTGCACGCTAATCCGGAACAATCATGAGGCCCGGCAAATTGTCGCGGCGAATTTATCGCCAAGAATAACAAGGACCGACGGTCTTTGTGTCTCCTAATGCTTTAGAATAATTTTCCCCGGATTATACGTCGGTGTTTTCGTCTAAACCCTGTCGAACTCCGGTCTCCCGTCCGAATGATGGTTAGTAGGACTCGATACGAATTGGTAACTTAAAAAACGCATGTTTTGCGATTCCAAAACTGATCAAGGTTTTCTTCAAGTGTCACAGTACTTATAAAAAGGGGAATAGCATTTACCAGGGGGAAATGATAATTACAATGCCAACTATATTGCACACGATTATCGAAAATAGCTATCTACGTATCTCCTAATGCTTTGGAACAATTTTCCTGGTATTCTACGTTAGAACTTTCTTCTAAACCCTGTCAAACTCCGGTCTCTCATCCGAATGATGGTTACTAGGATACGCGACACCCCCGTACCTCCCCCCCCCTGTACCGTAGAACCCCACGCGTTTCCCATTTTACTCTTCTCCGGCCTCGTTCCTCCCCGTCATCCGCCACATCGTGCGCTGATGTATGATTTAATGCTGGTTTCGAGAGTAGACCGAGGAGAGAGCGCAGAGCGAGTAAACTGGCAACGGAGTAAAGGAGGGTTGAGGGGGGTGGGCCGGGACGGTATAAGGGTTTGCACGGTGTAGTGTTGCAGTGAGCTCATTAATTTACTAGCAAGCGCCAAAGGGTGGCTTAACAAGGCGCTAGGTTCCATTTTATTAGGTAAAATTGAAGACACGTCGGAGAATGCGTTTCTTGAACGCTGGTAGAGCTTATGGACGCCCGGCGAAATCGAAAATCTCTTTGTCGGGTGGATCCGGCGCGACGAAATTCCCCTGTTTGCCTACCCTTGTCGCGAAACGGTAATTATCGCATTAAGGCCCAGAGAAATATGTGCCATTGCGGCGATACTTTTCGAATAAATCCGTCGGAAACTCCGAGGATTGTCTCCGTTTAATTAAATAAATAGCTTTGTTTTTCCTAAAATTTTTGTCAGTTTCTGCATCGCCCAAACATAGCTGAATCGATGATCAAACTGTTAAACAAATTAAATATGGTATACAGATTCCGCGAAACTGCAAATGTTATTTATCCGATGATTAAACTCGGACCATTGTTCCATGTTTCATGGTATATAACCGCGGTCAGTGGCGCCTCGCAAAATGGCGGGCAGCGAGGGTTGCGAGACCCGTGAAAAACAAAAGGACGAAGAAAAATAATTAATGCGGGTGTCTCATGTGCGCTCGCCTGGCTCCTCCCTTCCTTCTTTCCCTTTTCGTCCCTCTTTTCCAGAAGAAGGGTAGGACGAGTAGCAGATAAAAAGATAACGAGCCTCCGCGAGGCTTCACAGGCCAGAGACGACAAAGGTGCCTTGGTGACGTTACGTTTCAAGGTACGTTTCAGCTATCCGTGCATGCTGCTCCCAACGTGACTGGGCAAACATAGTTCCAGAATACATACATCTCCTTGTAAATGCCGACTTCTGGATGAAGAATGTAATGCCATGAGTCTCTTTCTACCCGGAAAAATCGTCAAAGAACTATCCGAGCTTCAATCTCGAATGAATGCGCCAAACCCTGCACTACCATACAATCCTTCATTCCACGGGATAATACAATTTTGTACATATTATACTTCAACATTATATCGTTTCTCAACCGACTTCACTGGGTCGTGAATTTTATCTGATTTCATATTTCCTGAATTTTTTAGATAATCTTCACTCTTTCAATCGCATACACTGGGACCTCGATTTGGAGTTATCAATGTTCACATCCATAGAAGCCGTTCTACATAGAACATTATTTATTGTACAAATTAATAAAAATTGAATCTAGAGAGTGTGAAGCTGCACGACGTGCATATGTAAAGGTCGGAGGTTACAAATATATTAATAAATTCGCGTTTAATACAAATCGTGCATATTGCAATGCTCGTTGCCCAGACAACAGCGGGGCTGTGCATTCAAACGGTGTGCAGTCGCGAAGAGAGGCGTACGCGGTCCCCGGCCGTAATAAACAAACGAGTCCTTTGTTGAAACACGCGGGTGTATAGGGTCTTGGTGGAAGTGGTGAAAAATATAAAACGACGCGGTGGAGGACGGCATCGTGTTTTCGGGCAATTAAACATTTCCATTTTCAATTTCTCGTTGGCGCTGAGCGTCGGGGCGCGGTCGGCGGTCAGCCTGTGGCTGACGATCGTTGATTCGTTTATCTCCAATCTCTCTGTTCCTCTAGCGATTTCCCTTTCTCTCTTCCCCCTATCCGTTCCCCCCCCCCCCCCCTTCGCCGTCTCTCTCTCTCGCTCTGTCTCTCTCTCACCCACCCACCCTTTCGGTTGTTCTCTCTACGCCTCTCTTGCTCTGGCCAGCGCTCGTTCCGCCTCTCGTTCCCCCGTTCCACCTTTCGGTCTCTTTGTTGCTTCAATTTTTTTCGTGGTTTTCCATTTCGAGCAGCCTCGCTACACCCCGGCCCATCGACAATCCTGCCATTCGAATCACCCTCGAGAATCGAACGGATACCAAGCAATTATTTAACGCTGCGTGCTGTGGCTTCGGTTTGTCTCGTTGAAATACGCCGGAATCCCGCCTATCGGAACACCTCTTATACGAGGTGACAATTTCATCGATTTTCCTATTATCATCGCACGACGACAGCCGACCGTTCAACGGCGAAATAAATTTGAATCCCGACCGACTATTATCTGGTTACTGCAGCTCGGCCTGCTAACGAGGCCTGAAAAAGTCTGATTCCGAACGCTTTAACCCGACCGCACCCTCCTTGGCAACTGCAACACCCTGGTCGTAAGTGCCGCGACACTTCCAGAGGACCTTGATCGTATTTACCAAACGAGGAGCATCTTGTTCCGGGCGATCATGCACGATAACTCTCATTTCTACTCCTGTTAGAGTTAGACTTGGGTCCATTTTGAGCCGAAGCTACAAACCATTAGCTGTTCGTATAGCCTGTTCTTCCTGAATTTGTGAATCCCTTAACCAGTTAATTGTGGCGATCTCTTTTCAAAGGCGGCATATGTGTCGCGAAAATCATCCGATGACGAGTATACTCATTAAACGCAGAGTGTGTCGCTGTTAAAATATGGGAAAGATTGGAAATATCAAACAGACTATTTTATGTAATAAAATTAACGATTTTACTAATGATTTTACTGTCAACGATCATTTCCTCGCTGAAAATACCGGTTCTCGTTCGATCACCGAAGTTAAACGGCGTAGGGCGGGGGACGCACTAGGATGGGTGACCGCTCGGTAAAAAGCCGGGAAGTGGCCCTCTGGGTGCGTTTCACGTGTTGTTGGCAAAATAGGTAGTTCGGAACCCACCTTAATAAATATTAGTTCTCGCTTGAAATTAGGCGATAGTTGAGGATTGGTAAAGGGAGAGGTGGTGGAATGGATTTGAAACCCTGAGGGGACCAAATATCATTACATACCTACATACTAATGATTTTACTAATGGTTTCTAACTGTAACTATTAGTAACTATTACTGAAATGTAACTAAATTTTACGCATAACGAGTATACTCGTCACGACATAAAATACTGCCATTTCTCCATGACGAGTATACTCGTCAAATGCAGCTAACCGATTAAGTGGACCTTGAAGATGTTCTTATTTGTAATGCACATCTCCGAGAACAAGTTTCTCTCGTGAACATCGAGATCGGTTTCCACACGGTTTCCGGCACGAGCATCAGCGGACTCGACCGACGGACAGTCGGACATATTCCTTCCAGAGCCCACTGAAGAGGAGTCCGGCCATCCCTTGCACCTGAACGCAAACATATCGGAGCGACGCGGATTTATCAATATATCCCGGTGTTTACAACACGGCGGTTCGCATCCCGGGAAAATAAAATTAGCCGGCACGCGGCTATTAATTGGCGCGGAACGTTTCGGAAGACTGCCGCCCGCTCGCGAGATACTTGATTTTAAGCGTGAACGTGTCCAATTACACAAAGCCGGCCGGGCGCAGCTTGTTCGTTATAATTAATAATTAAGGTAACGAGATTAAACAATTAGAGCCGATACACGTATCGGCGTTCGCCGATTAATTAGGAGGATCCCTGGCGGATGCTCATTGCGACGTGCGATTATCTTAAACCGCGGGAATACAAATCAGTTTCCAATTACCGGAATCCTCCGGGCGAAATCGCGCGGCGAGAGGCGCGAGGCGTCGCGACGCGAGGTGTCAAAAACCCGGCGGCTCGATGGGCGGAATGAATTTTTCAATGAGCAGAATCAATTTCTCAATGAACACGCGTCTCCTGGTACACGCCGCCTCCTGCGCTTCGTTGCATTGCGTACACTGGTATTGCTGGACTTTCGAAAAAAAAACAAATTAAATTCGAATGGTCCAATTGTCGAAGTGCGATGAGCGCGGAATAAAAGACGCGTGAATACTAAAATAAGAGACGACGCGTCACCTAGGCGAGCGAAAAAACAAAGAAGAGTGAGCCTTGCGAGACGAGAGTTAGTATGTAAGGAGGCATCGGCACGCGTGGATTAACGTGTCGCGACTGTCTGTAATAAAGTATTCCGACACAACACTGAGGTGACTCGAAGTGACTGGTTTTCTTCTCCCAGACCTGAATTATAACACCAATATCAAAAAAGTAATCGTCTTGAGGTGAATGCATAGAACCAACCGGTCCGATGATAGAACGCATGCGCTATCGAGAGGTGTGTGGCATTCGAAACGGTGCCGGTTTCTAGCCGAACGCGTTGGATATTGTGTTAGGACCGGCATGGGAGCAGCCAGGTGCTCCCAGGATGTCCCGCAGGAGATATCAGATTCTCGGGACACCGGGAAATATATCTCCGAGACGCCGGTTAGCCGTGTCGCAAGAAAACACGCGAGCAACTCGACCGCGTTCAGAGGAAATGCAATCGTTCCGATTGTTCGCAGTCGACGAGTGCTCGATCATTCCTTGTTCCCCGGGCCAGTTATTCCCAGGCTGTTTGTTTTTTTCGAAACGTTACCCTTCCCTGTCCGCGCAATAGGTAACGTTGCACCGCTGCATACCCCCGCTGCACAGAGCACGGCGTGCGCGCATACTTCGCGTGCAACTGTTCACGGGTACATTAAATCTGCTCCCGTGCGCTCGCTGTATCTGGAACACCGGCCGCCGCTTCGGTTCTTTTGTCATTGTATGCAATGTACTCGCGTGCTTATTAATTGCCGGGAATGATACTTTTTGCACGCGTATACCGCGATCGATCGGAGAACTAAGTGGGCGCAATGAAGCACTCTCGTTCGTTTCGAACCGGCCTGCTATAGTGCTATTGTGTAATTGAATTTAAACGTTTGAGAAATTTAATAAGAAAATTGTTTTCTAGACGTCTCCGGAAAGAACTGTTAATAGTATGGTTTCGCGTGGCTTTCGGTTCCTGCGAATCACAAAGTTTTCAACAAAACGATTCTGTGAATATATCAGGTTCATTACTGGAAAGTAAATATCGAGAAACGTCGAATATTTTAGAAATGGAATTTTTCATGGCCGATCGTAAACATTCTGGAATAATTCGTCTGTGATCTCGGCGGAACTTTGTGCAAAATAAAAATTTTCTAGTTAAATATAAATTTATTTTCTTTCTGAATATGTTTAGTGGGTTCGAAATAATATAACAGTATTATCAAATTCTTCTAATGTTTTGACCGTTTTAAATGACATCTACTGATTTTCGTTATAAATGCATACTGTCTAGTAATCTCTAATACTGTACAGCGAAAGAAAAATAATTATTATAATAATTGAAAGAAGAAATAAATATCTATCCAACTGATTTAAATTATGCACAAAGATTTATTTAGCAGTCAATCGACATACTTCGAATCTTGTGTAAACGTTGAATGAAAATGGACTATTCAGTCGTTGAAACACCGCCTCGACCCGTGTTTGTTGTGTAAACTAGCACGGAAATGTATCGCAAAATCTGCGATCATTTATTCAGGTGGCCGAAGACGTCGAGTACATAATGGCATTGCGGAACGTATCATGCCCGGTAAAACGGATATCTGGTAACCGAGTCCTCTTTGTTTCGCAGTTCAGATAGCTGTAGTCGTGTTTACACTAATAACGCGCCCCTGGTTCCAGGTAGCTATTGCATATACACGTATAAGCAACAAGCCAAGGCAATTACAACGGTCCGAGTGTCATCGTTGTTATGCCAGATGCTCGTCGTACTCCATTATATTGATTAGTAACGCTCTCTCTAACGCTATGCGGTTAATAATGATCATTGAGTAACCGGTTCCGATGTAACCGATACATGTATCAAGAGTTTTCCGTTCAATCGCACGCACGCTCAAGAATTTCATACTCCGTTGTTCGTGTACACGCGTACGTGATTTCGTAGTAATAGTCGTGGTTGAAATTACAGCTTCGTTGTACGCTGCTAACAAATAACTAAAGCAATTCGCACGAATACCATAAAATAAATAATATTTTTCAAGGAAACTTCAATCGTTCAAATTGCTATAATTTTCGAACAAGCTATTAAGATGTATCCGCAGTTATCTATGTTCGATTTTCAACGAATAGTTCTCCGCTAATTTTTAGAATGAAATGCGCCTGGCCAAATAAACGAAACAAAAATTCCGAAAATAAATTCTGTCGGATCACAAAAAAAAAAGAATGCCAGGCTTCGTATCATGAGCTGCAATTTATTTTCCATTAAAAAAATATTCCGCGCCGCAATTTGTTTTTACACGGCGGAGCTATGAAAATATAAGCTTGTGTAAATGGAGGATGTACACTGCAAGCAATTTCGTATATTCGTTTTCAATCGAAACTTTTGATCTATTGACTGGTGGAATTTCAATTATTTTATTTCTCGTTTGAAATGTTCGGCGACTGTATACATACATGTACTATCCGCAGGATCAATGCTGAGATTCGCATTGCGTCTTTCATCGGAATTCGAGTTCCTTCGGCTCGGTGGACGGCACATAAAAATTTTAAAAGCGTCTTTGTTTCCGTGATTACTTCCAACCCCTTTTCGCCTTATTCGTTCACCAGTAATTTCATCCACACACACGACAATTTCCATAATGTCCAAAGCATAGTGCAAGCGTGCGTCTCGGCACGCGATCGATCCTAGCCTAACACAATTCGCGCAACGTCATTCCAGCATTTTACACGCACCATGTCAAACTCCGGATAATCCCTTGCAGTACCGGCAAATATTATTCTCGCGGCGAACATTCCGCGAAAACGGAAAAAACATTGGCGCAAGCAATAAGATCCGAGGAATCTATGAATTTTTCATTCATTTCAGAAATTCACAACGCGGGGGTTGAAACTTCAGTATATTAATTATTTCATTTTTGTTTTCAATCTTCCATTAAAAAATTTTAAAATCACGTATATTCATAATAAAAACACTTTTCCGAAAGCAGGGAGTTGGCCAAAAGAAAAAGAAATAAATTGAAAATTATTTAATAGTACATCTGTTGAACTCACAATTATTACTTCATAACTTTGAGTCTTCAATGCTGAACAATACTCTTAATAACCTAAATCGGCAGTACGCTTGTACATTTTAAACATATTAACAAATTGATAATGTATATGCTTTAAATTCTTATCGTTTAGTAATATTTCATATTTTTTTCCAGCAAACTAAAGTTCATCAGCCTCGCAGCGAACGTGTCAAATTTTGATAGACAGCTCACAATGTACTCGCTTTCGTCAACAATGTACTTCGTCATCGTTTTATCCCTGTACAGTCAGTAACAGTGATCACTTCAATAACATTGCAACAACAAACTCGCCGCAAACATAATGGAAAGCAAATACCTGCTGGACGAATTAAATTCCATGTTAAACACCTGACACAAAATTTGCAACTAAACCAGAATTGTCTGGCTATTAGTGGGTTGCGATATACGAATTTGATGACCGAGCAGTAATGCGGTTAATTATTGGTGGGTAGCAATAATAAACCCCCGGCGCTTATCGTTCTCACGAAACAATTGTGCAATACACTCCTTCCATTTGATAAACCACACATCAACATTGTTGAATCACGCACACATCTTCACTTTATTGTTAAGCTTCATTATAAATTTCGACGGACATCGATATATTGATACATTGACAAATTGATTACGATATATATTCTAATTAACATTCGAAGATTACTCTTTGATTATCATTTTCCGCGAGATGTTTATCGATAGATAAAAATAGTCTATTAATTAGTGCATCGTATCGAGACTCGTGACTAATTACTTGTAAAATATTATTCCATCGCACGATGAAGTATCAACACACGATTATCCGAAGTTAAATGTCATTCAACATCTCCGCGTCTTTTAACATTTGACAAAAAGCCCGACAAAATTCCGTTGAACACGTTTTAAATGTGCGTGCATTAAAATTTAAAAAAACTGCTGCTCTTCCATACAAGCTCAGATTTTTACGACGATTAAATTCGTACATTTCCCGACACAATCTCGTACATTTATTCGGAAACGAATAATACCAAAGATTCGAATAAGATTGCATACTGCATCGGAACAACCGAATACATTTGTTCTGAGAAGAATGCGGTACGGTTCAACTTGTTCGTAGCTGCTCGCGAATATACCGGAAGACTCTCGTGTACCGTGCGAATGCTTTTATTCGGGCCAGTCCGCGCGAATTCGCAAGAAGGAAGCCAGAAAATAACAGGTGCATCGATAAACCGCATTCGGATGGATCAAAGGCGAGGCTTCCGCGCGGGCGAAGAAGGCAAGTGTCATGATTCAAAGTCCAGAAATGTGGGCACTCGACGCGCATGAATACCTGCCGCGCGGGCCCGCGCGCGCGACCCTTATTTTCCATGTCCTCCGTGTCTCGTGTTTTCTCTCGTCCGTTCACGTCTCACCTGAGATCAAGCTGCCCGTGAAAGGGGGTTTCGGTGCTGGCAACGCCTCCGTACGACGCGAGGGTCTGCATGTTGTTACATCGAAGAAACAGAGAGAACACGAGAAACAGAGTTGTAGGGTATCGGAGGAGGGGGAGGGTGCGAGAGGGGGTTAACGACCCCGATAGTCGCGATAGGACGTGCGTGAGCCCTCGCACGACTGATTACGAGTGAGCGACCCTTTGACGATCACGATCGACCAACTTGATGCACGGGAAAGAGAGACCGGGGACCCTTGGAAACCGAGCGGGATGGAAATGGAAGAGGGTAAGCTGCACATGTGATCGATTCGAGCGTGAGCATCGAAGAGAGCATCGCCTTAGGGGCTCTCCAGAGTGAAGGAGTTAGTTACATTGATGCGGTGTACGCGGCCACTATCGTGTATCAACGCAGATAAATCACCGGATGTACTTCGTAGCACATACGCCCGACAAGACGTTGCGTTAATGTTTTCGCTGGCGCGCCAGCCTAGATTGAGACTCCCCCTGATTCCCCATTCCGGTCGAGGTTGTTCAATTTATTAATGGTCTTCCCCTTCGCGGTGGTGTTTCCAGCTTTTTATACGTTTAAGCATTTTTAGACGATATTGTTTTTTTTTGTTTTTGGAATTTAAGTTAGAGCGAGGCTCGATTCAGATTGAATACCAGAGAGACTAAATGAAATTGTATAAAAACAAGACTTTTCACACTTGTTAGAGTTTGCAGGTTTTTCGGAATTTCGTAATCGTGTCATAAAGTAAGGAACACCTTGCGTGTAATTAAAATGGAATACAATTGAGAACGCACAAAAAATACACAGACAGCCAGCGAAGTTCTTTTATATCCGACAAATTTTGTTCGTTTCATGGAAATTCGTAGCCCTGTCACAAAATAAATTACACTTTGTGTAGAATTAAAATTGCGTAGGAGAAACTACGCGGAGCGATATCTTTTTATAGCTGACAAACCTTCAGATTTCTCGGATTGTTCACTTCAATTTCACCTGAAAATTTCATGTACCTATTTCGTGTACAGACATATGCAAACCCCAACACACCCACAAACTAATGACGAAACACCCCGAAGTGAAAAGTTTGCCCGTACAGTGTACAATGCAGAACCTGATACGACCCGATAAGGCAGAACTGTGGATCCATCTAGTCCAAGGTTCGATTCTTCCGAGTCGAAAATTTTACGGTCCCTCGGCTCGGCGGAGGGTGGCGGTAGGAGTAGGGGGCAAATAGACCGGAAAATAGTCCCCCGGGGGTCGGGGGGGGAGGAGGATGAGATCTAACCGGACCTAATCAGAATCCACGGAATCGTTGGGTGAAGTTATGCGAGATATAGTCATTTGTGGACCCTTGAATTCGTATTTATGTTTGTACCCGCCGTTTGGCAGCGGTGGTGGCAGCCAGCGACGGTGGTGAGAGTCTCGTGGAATTGAAATGCAAATAGTGGGATCCGGGATGCAAATTCCGGTTGCACGGGGTAACGCCAGCCAGCCATCCTGAACGAATGAGCGAACGAACGAAACACGGCCCAGGGCAGGCACGGATCAGTTCAGAACGGAACCAAAAGGAATGGAACTGAGTGGACTGCGGATAAAACGAGCGAGAGAGAGAGAGAGAGAGAAAGAGAGAAAGCAGCGAGAGAGAGAGGGGGGCGACGGAGAGGGTGAGCGATGAGTGGGGCCGTGGAAGAAAGACAAAAAATTGATTGCAATTCGGCGCCACTCTAGGCTTGCTCGAGATAAAAGTAATGCGTTTCGTGCATAACGAGTCCCTCCGTTCCCACCCGACCCTCCTATTTTCGCGTGTTGCTCGCGTTCTCTACCCTCTCACCAACCCCCGCGCACCACCAACCCCCATGCTTTATGCCGCCTTATTTCGTACTGCCACTTTGTTTTCAACTTCCCGAAGCGCCGCGCACAGTCCGTGCTCCGATCAGCGACCCTGGTCATTTCCTGGCATCATCGAACTTGCGGAATACGCGGCCGCATAATTCGCCGATCGAGCCGGCAAACTATGGCCGATGCTACGCGGAATGTTCCCCGTGCCGATCTTAACCTCTCGCCGTGCTTGTACAATTCGTTTCATTAATTGTAAAGCGGCGTAATGCTTGCTCACGTTATAAAGTATCATACTAGGGCCTTTAAATGCACGGGGTGGTTAAATTAAATGTAGCCGCTTAAATATATCCTGTAGAATACATTTTTATGCCAATATAAATATTTCTTATTAAAGGAGAAACTGCTTTTTAGCGAGAATTATTTTAGCGAAAAAGTTTGATCTCAACAGGAGAGCATGTACAACAGTCGCGGATCAATGTTTCTTTTTTATTCTTCTCTACATCCCGCGAACAAACACGTATTTAGTATATCGATCCTCGCAAATAGGAACGTAGCTTTTTTGCTAAAGTAGTTTCCACGAGGAGAAGAATCCACAATGATTAATCATTTTTTTCTACTGCTTTCAACAAGCACTATAAGCTCGTGAAATCTTAGATCCTTATCTTTAATCCTCTTATACCCACACGTTCTATGTACAACATGCAGTACCCGAGAGACTGTCGGAGTACACTTAAAAGGAACATGTTTCACATACTCCATTCACATAACCGAGTGTGATTAATGATCTGCGGATCTTAATGCGTGAAGCATGTGCTTCTGTACGAAGTTTAATTGAACAGAAAAAAACTGTTTATACAAAATCGCACAAACCTTCGAAACTCCATCGTTCGCTAAAAATGTTCTTCGAGACGTGAACTTCTTGCTCGATCGTTTTTCACCGATTTATCGCTCTTTGAAAGCATAAATCTGGGAACGTGCACACTATCCAGTGATTAAGGAACAGAATCTCGAACATAAAATTCACCGTTTATTCTTTAATCGCTCGCCAGCGTGAGTGCCATATTTTTAAACTGTGTTTCAACATTCAAAAATGATTAAACGCAGAAATAAATTTTATTTTTTAACGATCTGCAGTCTGTAGGCTGCGGATTTTATTACGTTCATGACAAAAATGATCCGTTTTATTTTCAACTGAGCACAATTCTTAAGAAAATAAATAAAGTCTCAAAGGAGACAGCTTTTATTTCGCATTAAAATCTGCAGTCTATTAACGTGGTATAATAAAAATGATTTAATTACACGATCGCATGCAGAGCAGCAATCCGGTGTCTCGCTGCGCGATCCGAGTCGCAATCATTCTCTGAGACTGCGCGAGCCAAAGTGAATCTCGCAAGAGGAAAAATAATGCAATTCGGCTGAGAGTGTGTTTTCCGAGATTTAAATTACAAAGTTAGTTAAATCGTTTAGTAATCTTTCGCGGACTTCGCTGGTTTCCCCGTGCGCCAGGACAGGATCGATACTTCGTAATTATATTAAGCAGAACGTCGGTGGAAGTGACTGGCCTACGCGCCGTGCCGCGCCGAGCCGCGCCGTAGCTTATTTCGAGATGGAAGTATCGCGCTGCATCGCGATGGACGACAATCGAATGGTTAACAGGAAGTAATTGGACACTCGTAGTTACCAGCCGGCGATGCACGTCTGTAATTCGCTTGGACGGGTAGAGGTTGGTTGTCAGTGTTAGCCGGATTCTGTTTTGCATAGCCGCTACCAACTTGCATATGTCCTGCATATCAATTTTCTGTCACGTTTCCACTTCTAATGTTGATTCGATTAACAATTACGCAAGTAGGTATTGGAAGTTATCCGCTTCGTTGCGACCCTCGTGAATGTATAATGACGCCGAGATTACTTCGCGATGTTCATTTTGTGTGCCGGCACTAACATTGATATTGCCCCGACGCGCGCGCGATTTTCACACATCCTTTCTCCCCGCGGATCTTTATGCAACATCGAGATTTAACCGAACAGCAACAAACTCAAGTGAAATTTTCGACAGGCTGAAAATGATACAATTGTATTTGTTAACTTTTTTTCTAACGTTTTTGCTGTTTCAAATTACACCTACTTGTTTTTGTCTAATAAATGTTTAAAATCCACTGTCAGTCCGTTTGTCAATTCAAACATAATAGCAATATTCATTTTCTTTTTCTTGTGTAAAACAACGTACACGTATCCGGCTATTTTCAGTACAACCACTTTAACCCGGCTACGCTTTAAAAAAAAGGCACTTAATAAGTTGTTTTGGGTCCATTTGGACCCATATCTATTTATTTAATGTTTAGCTATAAAATGTTTTAAAATTTTTTATTTATCGGTTGTTATTAACGTAAATTACATTCGTAAACGTAAATTACATACGTAATTAAATTAACTTATTCGGAGTCTCTTGTACAATCAATGCAAAGTGAGGCTCTATGCTCTTTACAAATGAATTTTGAACAGTTGGTACAATATACATCGTATTTCTAATCTTTTGTATTGATCTCGCTGCAAAAAGTACACCGTCCTCTGACCCTTTTTTATGGTTGTGCAATATCTTCAGTTCTTGTTCGTCGCTTGTTATGGTCACGAATGTGGTGACCATAATAAAAACACGTATGGCGTATGTGTAACAATTTCTATTACAAGTATTTCAAAAAGGATTTTTTTTTTTAAGTGGAAGAAAGATTTTAATAAATTATTCTCCGCCAAGAAATTTCAGACTCGTCGGCCATTCCGTTTGGAAGTTACAAGCGTGCAAAGAATGCCTCGGGTCCAAATGGACCCGATAAGCGTAGCCGGGTTAAAAAGGAAAATGTTCAAAATCAATAGCAATCGAGGAACATTTCGAAGAAAACATTTAAGACAACCGGTGATTACCTGCAAAAAGAGATCAAAGGAACAATCGAAGAATCCCAGAATTTTGCGGAGCAGCTCGAGAACGTGCTTACGAGCCGCGGCGTGCATTCAATGCTGCATATAAATCATAAAATCCCCGCGATTCGAATAATTACGAACGAGACACGTCCTGGGCCGTTGTGCTTTATGAACTCGGCGAGCTATCGTTCGAGCGCGCGTTCGTGGCAGCTGAGGGGGCAGGTGGAGGGGCCGTGGAGAGCGAGTGCCATCGATTACTGAGAAATTAACATTTAAAAGCGAAAAATTTGCAAGTGCCAAGAAAGCCAGCGCCGTACTAATCCCGGACTGCACAGAGCCACCGTACATAATGCAGCCTGAACACACGAGCGGTCTCGTTACCGAGCGCAAGCAATTTGCGAGAAAGGGAGATGGATAAATAGAGAAAGCGAGAGAGAGAGAGAGAGGAGGAGAGAGAGTAGGGGACACAGGTCGACCACGGTGAAGCAAGAGGAAAGAAACGCGAAACGGAAAGCGAAAAAGGGAGACGTTGGACAGTGAGGGAACAACGTTAAGGTGAGAGTAGAGTGAGAGAGAACGAGCCATATAGAGAGAAAGAGAGAGAGCGAGAGAGAGCAGGGAGGGTGCTACCCTCGCTGCTAAATGTAAATGTCCGGCATTTGTTACTTCGCCTGTATGACCCGCTGTTTGTTTGTATCTGCGGTGTACGAGTGCAAGCACGGTGTACGAGTCGCGGGGGTGGAGAACGAGCAGACACTAGCAACATCAGCGGCGTAGCTGTATTCCGGCGTGTCCTTTTTTTTTGTTCCCTTTTTGATATCCACTCTTTTATTTCCGCACCCCCTGCTGTTCCCCGTAAGCCACCGGTTCGGTACGCTCATTTGTAAAATTTTATGATGGCCCCCGTTGCGCTGCTGTATCCATTACGGCCCCGGCGACCTCGCTCCTTTTTTATGAATTTCGTTTTAATTACTGACCTGTCCGGGGATGCGCGCAAATGACTCTGTCGCAGATCGATCTCAGTCCCCGAGTGTCCGCGGACCATCGAAATCCGGCGGAATCGCATCGCGCCGTACTCGCGATAATTCTGGTCTACGAGGCGCAGTCGTCGAAAATGCGTGTCAGTCGTAACTCGTCAAAGTGTGGGCGAAATGTTCGTCGCGGTGTGCTCGAGAATCAATTATTTCGTTGGACATTAAAAATGAAAAGTGTGAGCTCGAAAAGCTCGATAGTCGGAGTAAATTAAGCTGCCTTAAATCTGTGGGCAATTTTCGGTATTGTTCGAACGAATTCTCTAGCAGAATTTGAAAAACTCGAACTACAGAAACGACATTGTTGAGCACACCATGCAAGGCCCGGGGCATCGCCGAAGGGCCGCGCTTTGCAAAAATTCGCTCATCGATCAAAGGGCTCAACGAGTTTCAAGGAGAGAGAGACGATTAGTCACGCGGCCAGCCGAAAGAAGTCAGAATTCCGCTGATTATTTTCTAAACGCCCTATCAGCGCCGGTTCGCCATAGTTGAAACTTCGAAAGTCCCGTAACACGTGGAGTTCGTGATGCGCGATAGGGATACTCCTCGGCAATCCCCGAGTATCATATTTCCAGCAACTAACAACTTTTCACGTTTGCTACGGAATCCTTCGCGTTGTTGATGTACGTACATGGCCTCCTCGCGTAAAAGGTTAAAGTTGCCGCGATGTTATACGTAGATTTCGGAATGAGTCGCGGTATATAGCGAACGGCGGAATGTTTAATGCAGTTCGTGGGCATGATAGTCCGGTTTACCGCTGTTTACGATTACGGTGGATATTCGAATCTGCCATAAAGAGGTTGATGCGACGTCTGGCTGCTGCATAAGGCCCTAGAGGTTAATAGTAATTCTTGAAAAATTTAATATCGAAATCACAAGTTATTACCATTCTTACGAACGGTTAGTTAGTATTTCGTTAAAAAATTTTTTGTTAACGAAATCAAAATTGAACTGAGGCTCTATTTAACCATTTCGCTACCGAGGACGAGATATCTCGCTTCCACGATTTCGATGAAACGATTATATGGACGAAATCCACTTGACCGTAGAACATTGACTTGACCACATTACAGTGGAGTCGAGTTTCATCTCGTTCACGGTAGCGAAGTGGTGAAAATAGAGAATAAACGATATGCAGTTGAAAATATTGTCGAATAATTATTATTTAGAAAAATTAACAGTCCGAGAGCATCTGGTACCTGCCGATCGCGTGGCAGGGTCTCGTTGCGAAGAAAAATCGAAAGGCTGGCGTCGGCGGCGCGTAGTGGGGGAAGAGAATTTCATAAACAGCGAATGAATTCAGTGCGCCGGGCGCGTATCCTCGCGTCTGATATCTCGGTCGAACTTATTTCGACAATAGGCGGCAGCTTGAGCTAATAATATTCTTCCCTTCGCGCTTCGGGTAGAAGAGAAGCCCGGAATCAGAACCCGGGCGCGCGAGGGTTACTTTCGCGCGCGGCAGCTTTTCCCTTCTCGTTCTGTCCTCCTCCCGCCAGCAACAGGAGCCACCTCCTTTCTCTTCTGGCCACCCCCGACAAGAAAAAGCATTGTGCGGAAAACTTGCACACACCGGGCGCAGCCGCGCCGACGACTGCCGCACTTGTATGAGGCCGCCACTCTTTTGATATTTCAACGTAGCAGACGAGTGGCGTGTCGTAATGAAATCATCTCCAGTGCTTTGATCTTCCCCTTGCTAGCCTCACTCCTTTCCACGATGAGCAACCTCCACGTCGCTTTCCCTTCAAAACGGCTACCCCATTCCGCTCACCACCGTTCCGACCATACCACGCCCCCTCCGCGCCCCTTGCTCCCCGCTTCTTCCGCCTAACGTCTCTCTCTCTCTCTCTCCTGCGATATCCCTTCCGCGAAGCATCCGTGCCCCATGCCGAGCGAAGACCACCAACCCCCCTCGCCCCCTCGACAATCTCTTCCATAATGAGTTCCTTCTGCACTTTCTTCGCCGCGATACATTTTTACCAGGTGAAAGCAATTTCCTAATTATACCGGGCGCTAACCGGCTGTCCTTTGTCCCCTGGCGCCTGCCTTTCTCTGTCAAGGTTGAGCTCTTTTCAATCGGCCCGCAACCGTATCGTCACGCTGTACCCAACGCGCACGTGTTAATCCCTTCGGAGAGTGACGGAGTCTGTTAGAAGTGCAGCAGGTTCTCGGACATTGAGTCGGAAAAATGTCACAGATATATGTTGACAGAAGCTTCCCGAGGACTTCGAACTGTCGTGAGAAAGTTTTTAAAAATATTGTACACGGTGTGTCAAATGAAACGTCGGACCGAGCGCTAGAGAGAACACAGGACTCCCAACGTTCGGTGTTGGTCCACGAAATCTGCACCGAATTACAACATCCTTTTCGAGGATTGCTTCTGATTTCGGGAATGTTCGCAAGGACTTTGAAAAAACGCGATGGACTTTCACGGTGGGTGAAAATAACCGAGCACCCGGGGGATGGCGCGGCGTCGCTACTTTAGCATCCCTAGTCCGAGGGTTAATAGACACCCCGGTGGGACGCACGCGGCTACCGACTGAAGGAACGCGGATGAGACGGGCCAGCGGATTGCAATAAGTCCTGCGTTTCAACGGCTCGGTTGCGGCTAACGACCATCTGTTCACCGAGGGATGTCTCCCGTAGAAGCGTTCCGGCGCGGCGGCCGCCCCCTAAACAGCTCTTTTTCTATCCGGTAAATCGTTTCATTCGGATAAATGTCCCAGCTCAGGAGAAGAATTAGCGCAGTCAAATATGGTTACATTAGCGCACAGCCACGCAACTGAACGAAAGACACCATTTTCCTCCATCTTGAAAGTCATGGATAGACACACAGAATTGTCTGTTCAAATTTATAGATCTTCCAAATTCAAAGAGCACTACACAAAAGAGGAAATATTTAAGTCATGAAATTTAATATTTAATTCCAAGGTCATTCCAAGATCACCTCAAGGTCGTAGTATACTAGAGAGAGAAACCAGAAGAATATCGTCGAAGAATGATACAACGATCAATAACCGTACAGTCCGGAATTTTCATTTTTTACTTTCTGCCAGGGTTTCGGGGCTCCTGCCGCACTGTGCGTCGGCTAGAAAGTCGAACGAAAGACTCTTCTGACGGTCGTTTCTCGGGAAATTGTTCATAAAATTGAAAAGAAGCAAATCCAATAGACTTTCTCACGGGCGAGTAACTACAGTAGACCTCGTAACGCTTCTTTCGCTGGAGTAGCAATTTGAATGAAGCGTGATGATGTCAACAGAGGCGTTAAAACGAAGCATCTCGTTGCATCGCATCGGGGTGGCGCGGCACGGCACGATGTCATTCGGAGACTTGTTTTCGAAGTAATCGAGCCCCGGATGGCGTCTCTCGCGCGGCAAGCACGCGAAGTAATTGTACGAAACACAATAAGGGTAGCCACAGTCTTTTGAGAGGCGATAACGCGAGACACGATCTATCGGGTGGACATTGACGATGATCGATACGCGGAACGTATAAGTAACGGCGTCGTGAAGTAAAGCAGATGAAGGACGAGATGCTCGTTCTTCTTTGTGCTGGCGGAGCCCGCGACCGTGCCGGCTATAGTATAAGGTGTATCGAGCAACAAGGAGTAACGGCCCCTAATTAATAAAGTTACGCGAACAACTCTCAAAGTCTTCCCGCTCCTTCTACGCTCTACCTTCCGCGGGGGTATCGGCTCTTTCCCTTGCTTTAGAAATTCTGTTATTCCCTCTCTTCCCTCTACCCTCCCCCTCACCCGCCGCGACTTCCTTCTTTATCGCTTCTTCATTCTTCCGACAGAGCCCACCTTCAGCCGAGTTCCGACTGACTCTTTCGGCGAATGGAAAACCGTGCACCTCGTCACGAACGTTTATTTGTATCCAACATTAATTGCGTTTGATCGGCGGATACTGCTCCGAATCTTGAACACCGCCGAACGATTTGTGGGGAAACCGGTGACAGATACCTGGAACGCTGTCGCTAATGTCCAGTGATTATTCGACTATGAATTTTTAGGCTGCTAAATCAAGTGGACTGCAGATATTTGTCAGACACGATTTTTTGGAGACACTCCAGTTGGTTTTATTTGTTGCATCTTAGACTGCTGATCTTTGTACGAAATAGAGATCTACCTAATGAATCTGATAATAATGATTATCTAAAGACAAACCAGCAATGGTTTTTTAACGCATTCGTATGAACAACATAAAAATGTGGCTACGTAATAACTCGAAGGCAATCCCCAATTAGGAAACATGAAATTTATCGTTTACAGATTTGAGTAATAACAGACGCAAACGCGTGTGATATTGCACATACATTAATCGAGTAATTATGACAGTGAAGCCATTTTGTGTCGACAACGTTATATGTTGCGACAGATAATTAGTATTCTGTACTGTATACATGGAAATGTGTATGTGTTTTGCATAGACTGTGGTGCATGTTGTGCGTATAGCAAGTGTATATGTACTTGGGAATACAGTGAACACAATATTCTAATACTACTGCATACATGTTGATACGAGTTAAATCTTGCCGATTCAATTATCTACGTGTGGCTTCTGGTATTGCTTAACTTTTCGTATAAGCTGCGTGTTGAAAAACTTATAGTTACAATGCGTAATTATCCATGATCGATTAAAATGAAGCAATGCAGAGAATTTTTCAAAATTCATATAATTCTTATTTGGATCGTCGAATAAATGCAAATCTGTTGAAATGTTAATTTCAAATGGTAAATAAGAATTGGCATGTTCTACTTTTAATAAATAGAAATGTTGAAGAACATCAGAGAACATAAAGATAATTTTCAAGGGTTTCGGTAACGACTCGGTTTTCATATTTTTGTCAGAGATCCTGGACTGTTTCTAGTTAAAGTTCAGCTGAGAAAATTACAATTTCATAAACCCGCGAAGAACTGGGTAAAGCGGCCTAGTGTAATTGAAATTTTGCAGCAAACGCTCGAAATTATTCGAAATGGCTCGCGTTCATAACTCCGTTCATATGATACTACAGGGCGGTAGGGCTCATCAAATACCTCGGCATCTCGGATAGCATGTCTGGATAGGGTATGCCCAGGTAATTTTCATTAGACCGTGTATCCTGTGGATACTCCGGTATCCAGACACATATATCCAGTACCAATAGCACTAATAGAAACACGACAGAAGTCGTACACGGCATCAGCCGGACCAAAATTGAGTGATATGGTCGACAAACATTATGTTCAAAATATACATAATCGCATATCAACGGTGATATTCCGAAATAAGAATCCGGGACTAGTGAGTTCGATATTACAACTACGAACTGTGAAAGTTTGCACAAAAATCCGCATTCTAATAAAAATACGTACTTGTAACAAAAATATGTACGTAAAACACTGAAAGGCACGAAGAAGGTTCGATCTTACGGACACTGACACTCATGTGTCCCAATGGAAACGGCTACTAGGCCCCACACGTTCCAACTTGAAACGTCAACAAATACGCTTGAACCTCGACCTACAGACCAAAACAAAGGTCGAGCAAAATCAACAGAGCGCAAAACCCAAGGTCGTACAGGTCGAATAGGAGTTTTCACGGAATTCTAGACGCATCAGGGTGAGCCGAGACTTGCAAGAATAATTTTGCGCTGGCTCAGAAAGTTTCGCGCAACCGATTCGTCTCAATTTAGCCGCGTTGTCGGCCGAAGACGTGGTGGGTGTGATCAATTCACTGTTCTGTCTTGTCTGTATACGCTCGTCCGGGTCTGCTAATTGATAACTGGCAAGAAAAAGAGAGAGACAGAGAGAGAGGGAGCTAGAGAAAAGGACTCGCGTTTTCTTGCGATCGGCGTTGCGGCGCCAACGCGATGAGGGTGGTATAGTTTTCTGGGGGAGGTCCGTGTGGATTCCGGGGGTTGCACGAGAGGAAATACCACCCGCGGGCTGCCAGATTTCAAGAATTAAAGGAAGTTCTCGCTGGCAACGGGAACGGGAACGCAGCTCGCTGCGTGTCCCGGCGACGTTGCCAGTGTAGACACTCGAGTTATGGCCCGCTAAAGAAAATTGACTTGAATCCCGGCCAGGATAAGAGAAGCACGTCGCGAAGGAACCCCGGGCGAGAAGAATGAAGGAAGCAATCGATGCTACCCGGCGATACCGTGAACAAGAAGCTACTTGTAAACGCGAGATAGAGAGACACGGACTGGGAAGGCGAACGCGCGCGGGGATATCGCGCGTCGAAGCCGACGCCGTTGCCGTTGCCGATCCCGCAATCGATAGATATCAATTAAGTGTTATTATGCCCTTTATGCCGGCGGAGCTAGCGCCCTGATAAGATCGCCTGCACCATCGAATTTGTACAGGCGATCTGATAGTTGAAAGCCGCGTGACAGTCCTGTCCGATTCCACTGCGAGTCTATTGTTTCACGTATATTGATTCTAAGCGTGACATCGATTCCGGGGAATTGATAACGGGCTACGTGTCGGGCTGCTCGGTTGTGTACTGATTTTTATAGGTTTGTTTCAATAATGATTTTTCCATTCTTCCAGCGGAGAATTGGGTTTCGGAGGAAGATACACAGTATCTTCACAGTATATACACAGATTCGAAGAAAATTCACAATTTTGTGTTATGACGAATGTATTCGTCATGAGTAGAAAAAGACGTCGAAACAGTTAATAGTTAACTGGTTAATAATTTTGCGGAAGAGGGAAGTACTACTTGTTTCTATAAGATTTCAGTATCGACAGAATAACACCAACCCTGTTCAAGTCACCGAAACGAAGCACGCGATCAGGTCCGACTATTACAGGTTGATTCTACTTGGCTACTCGTTTACTATTATCCAGTACCATTCCATTTGCGATTATTTCACCGGTTTCAGCTGTTTGACAAATTATTACGGAAAACAAATATGTCCTAAATATAATCAATTTCAATATTGATAATTTAAATTTATATGAATGATACGTTTGCTAATATGTCAATGTCGTTCTATCCCTGTGATTAGATATGCGCCGCATAAACAGTGAATTGTTTTTTTATTTTATAGTTGCATAGCTCCGATTTCACGTTTAATTGAATGGACTGAAGTGCATCGCCGATGCGTAAATCAGCGAACTGGAATACTGGTAACTCGATGATGAACGACTCTGTTCCAGATATCGAGATACGAATACTATTCTTTAACTGTCACACGATCCGTAATGATGAATTTTAGAATTATCACGTGCGAGATATTCCCCTAATCCTCGCGCGGAAATGCGCCCGTAGATTTATCTGATCGTTAAATCTGCATTTTTTTAATTATCGTAGCTTAAGATACCGTAATAATCGCATTTATTGTTCGTGTAAATTTTTCATTTATTCTGTAACAATAAAACATACCAAGTTTTCGGTCGTTCGAACTTTCGTTTGATTTTAATCTGCACCGATTTCCGCCTGAGGGGATGGTCTAGTGATCGCTCAGGTCAGTGGTTTCATGATAGTAAACTTGCAACAACTTGGATTCGCTTTGACAACGTCAAGTGGCGAGTCGGGTAATGTACTTGGTAGTGCAAGTACCGAATACTCGGGTAATTGGTACGAGTAAAAATTAATCTGCTCTCAATTGTCGCATGTGATAATAACAAGATCTATGTCATATCCACAGGAATCGTATAAGATACCCGGATACCCAGGGAATGTGTGTTTACCCACTCAGGTATCCCTCAGTAGACTGCGGATTTCTCTGCGAAATAAAAATGGTTTCAGTATCTGCTGTAAGAAACAGGAGGTCAACAAAGAATCCTTTTCTTTAATCATTTTAATAAATTGAAGATGATGCTACAATGATTTCATGAATTGGACTCTTTCATATTTTTCACTTCAATCCCCAACATCATGAAAGCAAGGCACACCGAATGAAAGTGCACCGTAACTAAGAATCTGGCCACGTGTAATAAACGTCGGGACGCTTTCAGAGTCGTCTTTCCATTGCTTGAAATTGTAACCACCCATTTTTGCCATAAACGCATAAAATCCGCAGTCTACTCGCGACGGCTCTGGTACCGGGCGTCAAAGAAGCGTCCAAAGCGAAGCTAAGTAAAAGTTGTCGTTGTTTTTACCTTGTTCGGTGTGGTTGCTTGTTGCTGCGGTGAACAGCTGGTGCTATGTATCGTCGGCTGGGTGGTCGTCGCCGGCACAATGCCTTGGTGATTCAGATGGCTCAGCTGATTGAGCTGGCTGAGTTGTTGCGGCTGCTGCACCGGGTTCTGGGCAGTGGGCTGCAGCTGTTGATGATGCGTCTGATGCGCAGGATGGGTCGTCTGATGATGCGTCGCGGGGAAGGTGGGCACCGTGAACGGGACGAACAGCATCGGGCTGCCGAGGATGTGCGCACCACCTCCACCCAATGCCCCCGTCTCCTCCCTACACCTTTTTCGTGCGTTTTTGGTTTTGGATAACTCGTTTTACTCCATCAACCGTGTTTGTAAACTTCGTCGCGTATCTACTACGTATACGGATACTCTGATTATATTGTACGTTATTGTTTTAACTTTCAATCAAACACTGCCGACGACGACGACCAACAGAGTGGGGGGCAGAGATGTAGCAGTGCTAATAGTAGTATTAGTAATAGTAGTTGTAGTAGTAGTAGTAGTAGTAGTTGTAGTAATTGTAGTAGTAGCAGTAGTAGTAGCAGTAGTAGTAGTGGTAGAGGTATTTGTAGTGGGATAGTACTCTATACGTGTCGAAGTGAAGCTACAATGTATGTTTAGTGATTTATCATTACCTGCACTCCTGCCCCAGCTCCTGGTGCTGGGGGTGGGCGTAGGGGGCGGCTCGGACGGAGGTGGTGGACGCCACCCTCGCTACCCTCAGTGATAGGCCGCCCCGCTGACTGGTAAGCTGGACCGAAGCTGGCTGGTGGTTGCTATGCACGCAGCAACAGGCACGGCAACCGATTGGCTGTTGCTGGCTCGGGATTGCCTGGGGGTGATGAGTTAGGGGGCCCCTGGGCCCCGTGGAGGAGGGAGAACACGGGTACACCCCAACCAGGCAGCCCACCACCGCAGCCCCGGGGCCCGGTGCACTCGGTGCCAAGGCGCCTGTGGACGAGGCCACCCCAACCTCGCTGGCCCTTCTGCAACCACGGCACCACTGCACCCACCCTCCTAATCGGGGCCTCTGATACGACCCGCCGATGCCGATTGTTGACCCGGACTGTACCACCTCCACCTGGGCCTCTTTCAGTTCACGCTCTCCTGCGGGCGGGATTTTGCTATCTTGCAGCGCGCCTGGTCGCAACGAATCCCTTTAGTGTTCTCTGAATCGCCGTTCGATCTACCACTCGAGACTCTCAAGGCCCAACGAGACCCTTCCAGTCCCTTCACTTCGACCCCGCGAAATCGCGTCTCGCGACCGTTCCTCGCAATCCGGTATCCACTGGAAAAATCGATCTTTATGGTCGCCGACTGTCAGCGCGAAAGTCAACGTTCTCAGCCCCCTTAAACGACACTGGCTTCCCGAACTTTCAAGCCTCACGGCTCTTCTGGTCAGCTGCGAGGAGGACACACAACCGCGATTACCGCGATCAGTCTTTGTCGGCGTCTCAAAGAGTCCCTCGGGTACGCGAGAATTCCGCGTCAGAGAGGACCGCTGTGCTCGAATCTCTGATGTGCACCGATGAGTCCCGACAAGGTCGATGCACACTCATAACCACGTGGTCGCCGGCTTGAATCGCTGCGTACGTCGATCCCTCAGGCTGCCGATGCGAGCGCGGATGCCGAGTGAACGTTCCGCTCGTGACACCGCCCCACCGGGAGCATTTAACCACGTTTTTGTCAAAACAGGAGAGCCTCTTTCTCGCTCTCTCTCTCTCTCTCTCACTCTCACACACACACTCTCTCTCTCTTAAGCCGACTGGATTGACGGATCGAATCGCGAGTTGTATCGAAGTCACGACGCTTAGCCTCGCCGTTCAACAAGTACACAATTGATCGCTCGCTCTTCCTCTCGCTCTCTCTCTCTCTCTCTCTTTCTCTCTCCCTCGTTGGCTGCTGCCTGCCGCTAATTTACATTCGTGGATCAACACCGTCTCGTCGAGAATACACCCGGCATGCTAACACCCACTTGTACCGATGATAAAAACGTCGATCTCGAGTCCGAAGAACTAGGAACCACTGTGTGTTTCTATTTAACACCGGAAGCTCTCACGTGCGTCGAACCACGAGGATAACGGAAACGCGATTAATCATCATCCACCGGACACACACTGAAAGAAGGGGGGAGGTGTCCTCGCGAACTGTCAAAAGGGGCATGCACGCGTTTCTCTCATTCCCGCGTCCAGTCCGCGTCCGTTGCTCTGTTTATTTTGATAGCGGACGTGTCTCAGTTCCTGGCAAGCGTCATCGTGTCGCCCAGGTAACGTGTCGCACCGGTCAGCAAAACGATCTCGTGGATTCGCGCGAATGTGTCGTGTGCTCGAATTCCAGGACCGGTTCTCTCGACGGTTCTTGTTCAACTCGATTAGCCCTGGAGATTCTCTATCTCTCTCTCTCTTTTCCCGGTTCTGTGAACGAGGGCGACGATACAACGGGTGGAAAAAGAGGGAACCTAACCCGTAATGTTGGAAGGTCGCTCGCCGACTGACTAGCACTTCCGCTCAGGCTGTTGTGCGATTCAGAGTGGGGGATGCTTCGTTGGGTTGTTGTGTGTAGGGGCTGGTGGCGGTGGGTAGACTCGTCGGTTGGTTGGTCGGGGTGGTTGTGTGTGCGGGGCTCCGTGCTGTGCGCGGGAAACCAAGGGGTTTCGAGCTTCTACAAGCGGCACTGCCTGGCAAAATAGCGACCAGTTTCACGTGGCTCGTACTACCTTCGGCTACCGACCACTTCTCCCTTTGCCGCCCGGCTGCACCGGCCGCGACGAAGCTCCTGGTCGTTTATGCGTCGATATCACTGTACGTACGCGCTGTCCGACTCTATCCGGTTTCGCTGATCGTCGCACTGTGTCGAATCTCCAGTTCCGACGGTGTGTCCACTTGTCTACACAGTCTGCCGATCGACTCGTTTGCCAATAGTCAACAAGTGCAGACCAAATCAAAACGGAACGGAACACCGCCACCACCAACAACAACAACAACAACAACAAGCGGAATACTCTCTTCAAGGATCGCCGGCAATCTCCAGAATCCGGCGCCGTCGCTTTCTCAGCTCACTCGAATCACTAGAACCACAGAACACGACGAACACTCGCGTACGCCTCGTTTCCGCGCACAGGCATCTCACCGAACGAACGAACAAACGAACCAACAACAACCAAGCTCGACCACAATATCGCGATCACTACGACGATCGTCGCAACCATACAAGGAATCCTAGTGCATTCTTCTAACGGAGCGGACGAGACGCACCGAAACTTCGCGGAAAAGCCAGGTGTCTCGCAGAGCTGCCAGCCGTCGGATCGCAATCTCTCGCGGATCTAATCCTTTATGCTACACGTGTTTGTCGGACAGGGGTTTTAAAACACTGCGGCCTGCGAGCACTTTGCTTGTGGTAGGTACGCACTCGATCGGTACGTATCGGTATCACCACTGGTACACACTCGCGAACGAACGATACGATCCGATCCTCGGCGACGAACGATTCCTCGCCGGATGATGAGGATCGAGATCGCGCGCGCCGTTAGAAAAGCGGAACGACAGGAGGCGATGATCGGTCTGTAAACGGCGGCCCTATTGTACGCGTGCGTCTGCCGGTGCGCGTTGTTGTGTTTACGGTGTCGCGAGTGTGCGGGTGGGTCGCCTGGTAGCCGACCGGCGCGAAGACGAGGATAACTGCGCCTTTGACGCGGCCAGAGAGACAGACGGTTCTCGACGGTGCTGGTTCCGGGGGTTCCTGAGAGGGGGTGTCTCGCGAGAGCGATACACCGTCGTCGAGGCAGGAAAAGATGGTCGCGAAACCGGCTCGAGAGGGGGGGCAGGGAGGGAGGGATGCGAAAGGAGCCGATGCGATGATGCTAGCCTAGTGGCCTAGTGTGCGGCGAGCTATGGATTCGGTGGAGCACTGTGACCTGCACGTAGGTAGGTAGCGTGGAGACAAGAACCGTGTATTGCAATGTATCGCGGTGGTGGCGACGACGGCGGCGGCAACGGTGGCGGTGGTAACTGGAGGGGTGGCTCTGTCAGGATGGAGGGGTTAGTGTGGGTGGTTAGGTTGGCTGGAGGGAGCCCGGCTTCGTTCCTTCGCTCCCTCCTCCCTCCCTCCCCCGCCCCCCGAGGTGGTAGAAGAGAGGGTAGATCGGACGTTTGGGAGACCAGGGGGTGCGCGAACCGCCGTACCGAAGCGCACCCCGTAGTTCGGGGGTTGGAAACGGCTGTTCGTGGTACTGCCTCGCCAGTATTGTTTTATCGCCGGCGGATTTTAATTATCATTTTTATTTTTCTTGTCTTTTTTTTTTTACAGGATCCTCGCGTAACAAATTCGCACGGAAATATCGCAGGCCTATTGTACGATCATCACGATTTTAACCGTGTTTAATTAATGCGACGACGAGCGTAGGGCCTAATTGCTGGGATTACCGGGGCTAATGGCCGACGCGCGCGCGGATCGGTACTCATTGTGTTCGAATTTGTTTATGGGGAGTTCGTTGGATACTCTTGGAATTTTTTAGGTTCTGTATGGTTCTGTCGTCTTGTAATGATTTTCTTTAATGATGCTGGTCGGTTTTTGGTTCGGGTGCGCCGCGGGAAAGCGAGGTTGTCGCGTGAGGCTGCCTAGGTATGTTTAGAAACGAAATCAATAGAATAATTCGAATTAATATTTCACTTTCTCTTGTATTTTACGAATTTCTGGCTTACACAGATTACTAACCAGAAGTGCATAATTCCGTTGCATCCCTCGTGAACGTAGAACCAGTAAATATTAGTCGGACAATGTAGACGGTAAGTATATCCTTAATTAAGTAGCTCCAACGTGATTCTTGCGCGTTCAAACAAATAATCCTCCGTAAATTCAATCGATACCTTTGTCGAATCAGTGTATTTTCGACGTAATCGCATTGATTGAATTGATAAACGGTTCGAATAAAAATACCAAAACAAACGACCAGCTAAAGTAACATGAAAATTCTGCAGGATATTCCTGGGGCGGGAGGGTACGATTTTTCTATCTTAATTCTTTTAGCAGAGGGTCGGCAAAAACAAAAGACAAAAATTCGGGTCTTTACCCTTCGATGGAGCAAATTAATTTGTTCCTCTCCGTCTTCGTTAGTTGACTACGAGGCGGGAATAACCAAAGGCCTGCGGTTACCGAGGCATCGATCGGCGCCCGTCATTTTTGTCCACTTTGTCGCGTGTGTTAATTAAAAATTGCTCGCGGTCATTGTCATGGAAGAAATCACGCACGTCCCTGTAATTAAATCCTCGATAAACGCTCGTCAATCGACCATCAGGCAATCATCGAACGCCCATCCATTCAGCGGCACACATACATCCTGTGATTTGAACATTTCGTGTTTTCAATCGTGTCGCCGGAGCGATACGAATTTATTAATTATGCCCCGCCTCGGCCATTGTTAACTTGCCGCTTTCAGGAGTGCTGTAATTGACTCCCATTAACAATTATACACGGGCGACTGACATGGTATACTTACGAATTGATCTTCTTTCGATCATCGGCATTTGATCGGCAAACAAACGAAAAACTTCATTGTCCGAACGTGAACATTTTCAACGATGACATCCCCTTCGCAGTGAAATTACAGATAATCTTGAATTAATTAAAAAAAATGTACAGAATGTATTTAAAGCGATGAAAGGGCAGTACGATGTATTTTATATTTAAGTTGTACCGAGGTATTACTAGCTCTGTATAACTTAAATGATTTTTAAAATGGGCGCGTCACTGTGACAAAGTTGTAAAAACGCGCGCGTCTACAGTTTGCACGACGCAGGAACAAGATTCTATTAAAGTGCACTTCAAAGTCTCGTTAGCAGAAAAGAATCTAGACTCTGGCCCTAAGTACTATAAAATGCACGACGCAGAAAATCATAATGGTCTTACTGAATATTTAAAGAAACTATCAACAAGTGTGCTCCCAATAATAGAACTGTAAAACTTCTACTGTAAATTCTAAATCCATGAAGTCTCCCAGCGATAAAATTGAAATTTTATTTCGGTAATCTCACAGCAGCAAAATGAAAAAAAAGAATGAAACTGGAGACTGGAAAATTAAAATTGCTTCAAGTCACATATTAAAAATTAATTTCTATACCTGATAAAAGAGCAGCGTCATACGTGATCGACATGTCGCTAAACGTGTTAACAGTTTCAAGGCGCAAACCGCGAGCCGATTAATCTTTATTTAGCGGTAACGTTTACGTCGGTAACGAACGTTCGTTGCCGTTCATTATTTCAGCGGACACACGCGCGTCGCGAAAACCGTTCGACGGTTCGCAATTTTCTTTAGGACAAGCCGTGACCGGCAGACACTCGGTGCACTTTGCGTCCGGTGAATTTCGTATTTTCACGGCTAATGACTGAGGAACGAGACTGTAATGTATTCTACGCGGAGCATCTACTATGCACTTCCCATTAGCATTTGTAATGCGTAGCTACACCCTAACGTTGACGGTTCGCGCGAACCCATCAGCGGTGCCATTTATAGCGCCATTTCGCCGTGCGGAAAAGAGTCGGCCGCCCAGTTGCCGGGCAATATGTTAATAGGCTAATAGAAACGCGTTTTCTAGAGCCCGTACGCGACGCGTCCACGTGTACTACAGAGCGCGTACACGCGCGCCCGGCGAACACTTTTCACGGGTTGCCGCGAAATTCCAACGACAACTCATGGAAATAGACGCGCGCCATTAAGAACCTTTCACACGTCACTCTCGAACGCTGCGCGTCGTTACCGTCACTTGTCGCTGTTCTCTGCAGTTTCTTCGTGACGTCATGTCGTTCAAAAACTGTAACGATTCTTATTTATTCCCATTGAGCCCGGGAGATTGTGCGCGCTCGCCGGCACAATCACCTTTCAGTCGAACGATATTCATACATTGTAAACGTTTAACGCACTATTCCCAGCCCTCCCCGCGTTTCTAACGCGTTTTTACTCTCCCTTATCGCCCGAAGAAATTGGAGAGGAAGTGGAAAGCATTGTGAGCTCCCAGCACAATGTAATCCCCGTGTTTTCGGATATCGACGGAAATCGGTCGAGGCTGAGCGAATGATTTCCCCCTGTAAGCCTTACTTTCGATTTACGAATTTGCCCGCGTGACGAATACTCTCGGCTATTTATTATTTCCTGGTATTTATTATCATGAACAATTTTTTCAAAAATTATTCTCTAGTTAAATAATTCTTCGTGCAGTGTCAATTTCAAGTAACACACAAGTTTCGGACACAATATGCACTCGCCCCATACGGATGATATCGACTTCTAACAAATGAAGGTTGGTGTAAAACCGATGGAAAAACATCTGTCTTACTTTCGATTTATGAATTTGCCCGCGTGACGAATGCTCTTGGCTATTTATTAGCTCCTGGTATTTATTATTACGACCAATTTTTTAAAATATTATTACGTAGTTAACTAATTCTTCGTGTAGTGTCAATTTCAAGTAAGACACAGGTTTCGGACACAATGCACACTCGACCCCACACGGATGGTATCGAGTTCTAAAAGAGGAAGGATGGGGTAAATACAAAAAAAAAAGGCTGGGGTCGGAAGGGTTAAACCGATGGAAAAACGTTTGTTCGAGACCGAAATGTCCTCGGAGACACGGAAACAACCGTGAACCGGTGGAGGTGGTGACTGTGAAGGCGCAATAACGGGATAAGCGGGGCCATCGGACAGTTTGCGAGCGCCTCTGCTCCTGATGGGCCGGACGATGGAGAGACGGGGATATAGGGAGTCGGTATATTTATAATGACCCTATATGTATGCAAATGGCTGCATATCGTACAGACCTATCCCACTCGTACGTGACAGAGCGCTCTGTCCACGTGTCCTTCGACCCCCCCCCCCCCCCCCCCCGTCTACCCGAAACACCCCCGTATAACCCCCCCACGCCATTTCACCATGGTGTCTTTCTCTTTCTCGCCGTGCGTGTGCCTACGTGGAAACCCACAAGTCCGTTTGGTACGCGTGTAGCGGAGAACGAACATGCAGCGACTTGTCGTTCCGCCAACACGGAACGGCAAAACGCATCGATTGTGCGTAAATGCGAGTTAACGCGACTTCCATGGCCGATCGTGTCGCAATTTTCCAGCTAAACCAAGTCTTTCCGACCGCTGCGCGAACCGTTCGCCTTTCTCCGATTCGCATTCAACACGATCTCGAACATGGATCGTGGAATTCAGCGACGTTTTGTTGGGAAATTAAAAAAAATGAACGGGAAAAAGAGACCGTAAAAGATATAGAAATATAATGTAATAGGAATGTACAGGAATGGATTTTCTGTATGTCGATAGTCCTGGATTTTTATCGTCTCTTTGTTCTATCGATTTTAGAGATGTGGCAATTGGTCGAGTTTGTTTAGAAATCATAATTGCTAGACTGCGGATCTTTATAGAAAATAAATATTTTCTATCTGAATTCCAACAATCTAGAAGTGAGAAATTTATTACTATGTTCAATAGGTTAAAATTGACGTAACAATATTTTGAAATTCATTTAATGCTTTTACTGTTTTAAATTACATACTTTTGTTCCATAATAAGAGTTGCAATTCATGTTGGAGGATTGAATATTCTATTCGTTTATTGCTTCCACTATGGCTGGCATGTCTAGTTTCCGTAACAAGAAAATAATTAACCGCTGATAACGAAGTAATGAGTAATAGAGTTCCGTTGAATAAATTCTGGAAATAGCGTTCACACTTTTTTTTTCTCTCTCCATAAATTAAGGACAATTTATTGTGGCACAGTTTATGCTCCTACCCATCTGGCGGCACGATTTAAAGCAGTGTGGCCGTTGCAGACTAAAAAATGGTGAATTTAAATTTTGATACACATGCATACTCGCAAACAACCGCAATGAACAGTGCATACTAATCTGTGTGTGTGTATGATCAAATTTATTATTTTTATTTTAATACATGAATTTTTTAACTTCGGACTATTAAAATACAGTACTGAACATAAATTGTATTATAATTTTTCTTTGTAAAATCGGAGCTGAATTCAGATAGCACGGTAACTTTGAAAATATTTTACTCTTCCTAGAAACGATTAAAAACTTAAAATTAGTGCAAGTTGATAAAAATCAATGCTCAAGTGAGCACAGGTTCGTTCCAGATGTGGTCCACGGTCCATAGCAAAAATGCGATGATTAATAACGGATAATGGGGTTTTTGAATTGCCAACACAAAACGCGCATCGATCTCTTACCGCTCACGAATTTGTTGAACCCGTACACCGATAGGACGCGTCGCTACGCGCATAAATTATATCGATAAACATGTTATTTATACGCTGACATAAATTAGCTATGCTAATTCCAGCCGATCAACCAGAAACAGCATTTTGGTCTGGTTCGATCGCTGATGACGCGAAAAACCAAAGCGCGCCCCCGCAATTTACGCGATAAAACTTCTCGACCGCTTTCAAACAAGAAAACAACGCCATTTCCAAAGCAACATTCATTTATTATTTATTCATTGGAATCCCGCCTAAATCCAACAGATCCGAATTTATTTCTTTTATTTTCTGTTTCTCGTGGCTCTTGTGGAATCTAGATATCTCGAATAAAATTTAATTAAAAATTTCAATCGACACCACAAGACGGCTATTTATACAAAATAAGAATTGTCTGCCACCACTGCAAAAAGGCAGGAGCAAGTTTTCACATTTTAAAAAAATACACTTTCGAACAAAAAAATATCGATTTTTCAGACCAGTTATACACGCACCCTTGACACGACCGATTGACACGGGGCTAGACAGAACCGAGCTAGACAAAATATAGACATCTTATTCCCGGCTGCGGAGCAGCATGACGAACGGTCGACCCCCGCGCAGAATCCTTTGCATAGCCGGCGGGGGTGCGCCGAAATTCCAACGAAGATTAAGACGTGCGGATTTGTGGGTACGGCAAGCGGAAAAACAGGAGCTAAGGGCAGAGGACGGAGCCTTAGCTCGCGGCTACAGGAATCCGTAGTCAGGCTGTTCGCAGACGTGAGAGAAACTTTCTCGCTCGCGCCGCACGCTCTCGCACCCTCTTTCCCCTCGAGCCGGTCTAGAGAACGTTTCGGCTTCGCTCCGCTCGGCTCTGCTCTGCTCGGCTCCGTTCGGCTCCACGACGGTGGTTTCTGTTCGTCTTCGTCTGCGTGTTCCTCCTTCCCGCGATGGCAAGAAAGCTCAATTTCAATTTCGAGCCCCGAGGGTGTCGTTCCGAAACGAATATAATTATACGAAATAATTCTGACACAAGGGGATGGGGCGCAGAGCGTGCTGGGAAGACGGCTCCTCGGTCCTCAGGCTTGCTGGGAGGAAGTCTCTCTCTCTCTCTCTCTTGCTTGAGAATGGGGCGGCTGCGTACAGTCTGACTACACCGTAGTCCGCGGTTATAGGCTCGCCCTTCGCGTTACGCACGGCGAACCCGTCAAAAGATAGCGAGTGCTTAATGGCTCGAAATTCCTGCTGTCGTGGAATGCCTTGAATGAAAATTAAGTCAAGTAGACCTTCAGAAATCGCCTCGTACCCGCTCACCCCTCCCTCTGCCTCTTACCCCTTTCGCCAATCCGCTGCGTGCCAGAACTATTCCATGTACCTGTCGATGGACCTACGTCCCTTTGCTACTTTTCACTCCGACCCTCGAACACGTCGACTGCCACAACTGTGTCCGTAACAGTCACGCGACGAACGACTTGTTTGATCTTCATTTCGCCGAAACAAATAATAAAATATTTCTACGCGTATTACGTATTTAATAATGAAATTATTAAGCGAAGCGATGAAATCATAATCGAGCCCTTTGTCGCCGTTTCATTGGGTGTTTATGCCGAAATTAATGCGCCACGGTCCTCCCGTAAGTCCGAAACGTTAATTCCTCAACTTGTCAGAGCGGGAATTTATGTCTCAATCATTTCACTCCCTCTTATCAATTGCCCTCCGATGGAATTACTTCGCACTCCTCGAGCTCTCCTTCTTCGACTGTTCACCCCTATTTTGACCTATCTTCCATCCCCGTTTCGCTCATCTTCCCCGCAGTCAACTGAGACGAAGCTACCTCGTTCCATTACTCGGATATTAGCCATCGGGGTTTCACGAAAACCTTACAACTGCTATAATTTCTTCTAATGTAATTGCTAATTAACCCTCGGGAATTTGCTTACGGATCGTGCCGCCCGCGCTCGTGCAATGCCTCCTGCATTAATGTCGCGACGATGCTTCGCGCTATATGAAGATTCCAGTAACATCGACCTAATCTCTAAAATTATTTTTATCATTATTTCTGTGATGTTTTACTTGTTAGAGGATTTGATAATTTTCGAATACAAGCTTTGAATTCCAAGCAAAAAGGACAAAATAAACAGAAGTCTACGAAAAATGAAATCTTTTTACTCGCAGAAGTTATAAAATACTGAAAATGTGTTGTTCTTTTTTTTAATAGAAATTTAAAAAATTTATCGTCCTCAAAAATATTTTACGATTTACGCGCGACTGTTGGGCTTTTGTTACGAAGATGTTACTGTACAAAACACGACCATAAATTTACGTCGATTATTCCCTTGTTTTTTTTTTGCCCTTGTTATAGGACGCCCTTTGTGCGCGAAAATTATATCGAGCGCATTTGTTTAAACAGCATTTGCCGATGTCTTTAGAACCGCGGCTCCCGACTGTGCACACCACGTATTTAATGTCGAATATCGCGAGCCCGTTCATGATTTATATACAAAATTCACGAGCGTGGATTCATTACCATTAACTGCAGACGGAGACAGAATCGTAATTAATAATTCGAAATTGTGGCCATTCCACCCGTGGATATTGGTAATACATGGCAGTTCGGTACTCTTATGCTTTATGGTAACTTTCGGCTGTGGAACTGTTTCGTTAGGAAATTTATTGGACCTCGATACTTTGCTGGCACGTAAACAATGAGCTGCGAACGCGCTCGGGCCTAAAATTTAAGAATAATATATGAAACTCGTGCGAATAAATAATGAGCAGCCGCGCATTACTCATCGTTCAATTAACATTACATTTTTGGCCCGTTAAAATGCTTTACACGTGTCGCCAACTACAGTTTTTCGTTCGTGGACAGTACATAACAAATTCTAATTAATAGTAATGAATATTAAATACCCATCAATTTACCGATTATAAATTATGTATGCGTATACAGTGTACATAGCGGAATTAGAATTTCTGTAATATCGAAGCCGCAGTAATTAGCTGTGGCAGTAATTAGCGACTTTAAGCTTATATTAAATATCAGCATATGAGACTATAAATATTCGAACATGATTCATTGATTTTATTCTGTATCGGACACTCGAACGCTGTTCGTTCAGTGTGAACAGTGGTACTTAAGTTAATTACGGTAATGTACAGTTAATTACTCAAAGAATAGATGAAATAATAGACCATCGACTAACAAACTTATTGTGTATTTAATTGTATAGTTAAAAATTGTTGTCACTACTACCCTGTTGGAGACGTACCATTAAACAAATACGCGAAGTTATCAATGAAACAAAATTGGTAGTAATTTGTTAAGTATAGACGAGAAGCAGTGATCACGAGCGTCTTTTTATAGCAACATGGGGTGCACACAGTAAATTATCCATCCCCCCTGGCCCCACAACCGTGCACTGTCGACCCCTTTATAGTGGCATCATTATCCCCAACCCCATCTCCACACAGTACTAATTTCAGTTTCAGTGTCATTCGACTCTCTGATGAGACTAGTTGCACCGTATCATCATCAAAGTTTGCAAGTAGAAATGGTGAGCAATAGACAGACACATTAGCCGGTTGCATTCAAAGACACGCATGTCCAACAAACATTCGGGATCGATTCTCCGGAAAACGAAGCTCTCGTGCAAACATTTTCCATTGTAGAGACACCTAGTACCAACAATTTACAGAGGTGAATGTGAACTAATAAAATTCAACAATTTAAGCGGTTTACTACTACAACTTTATATTCGTAGAAAATAATTAAATTTATATATAGACGTATATACCATAGACGAATGTGAAAAATAAAATTGAACAATTTCTAATTGAACTATTTTATTATACTACAACCTTACACATATTTATATACCTCAAATAGTCGTGGTTCACAAACAAAATTTCTTCGAAGTCGTTATCGTTTCAAGAATTCCGAAAGAAAACAAGAAAAGACACGGACTTCCTTTCATGATCGCGCGATTACGATAGCAACGCTTTAAACACCTGATAATCGAACCTCTGTAGAGCCTTTCGAGTGGATCAGACTATGATAGCCATTCCGCAGACGATGATATTCGCAAAAGCAAAGTGCGACGGCGGACCGCCGCGCCGCGGTGCGGTGTAAAGTTTGGAATCATGCTGCTTTTCAGAGTTCGCTGTTCGGAGGCGGGGGGAGAGACCGACGGGGTGGTGTTCTGAAAAGAAATTCCAGAGAAGATTAGGAAGACCATTTCGAGACGAACGGAATCATTGTGCTTGCCGGAGCTTTCGAGGATATCCGAGGGAAAGGGATTCCGAGACGAAGGTACCGGATTGCGGCCCGGCACGCGTCGCTTAGCGTGGATCCTAAGGACAGACAAACGGAGGCCAGAAGCAGAATCGGATGGCAAACGAACCGTTTAGGATTCCGAACGGTGTACCTCGGGCGGCGTCTACTTCCTCAAGCTTTCGGCCTGGAAACAGTTTTGTTGCACTAACGTGTAAGCTCCCTTTCGCGCGATAAAATGTCCTGTCGGAAAAAGCTAATCAATGTTAGCGATGTCTATTCGCCTATGATTTCCCTGAATTAGTTTTAGATTTTGTCCGCTTTTTGAGGAGCGACTTGTAGAAATCACTTGCTCCGAACCGATTCTCATAAAAGTTTCACTTGGTTGCGTGATATCGCCCTTTAACAGAATCTTTCCTTTTGTAAAGGAGACGTGTAGACCATTGCTTTTATTAAACAGTAAGAAATTATTATTTTAGCTTCTCTTAGATCTATAAACCGTACACAAACTGCACGTTTTTGTACTATTATTAATCTTCTAAGCGGATTATAGCAACAATTATTGAAATTATAAGGTTACTTATGTCGAAATTGTTTCGATACATTTTTTCGTTCAAGCACATATCGAAATAAAGATTGCACAAAGTCTAAATAAATAGAACCATGTCATTTTTACAAGCTATAACATTTTCATAGCTTTTAGCGCACGATAGGTTTAGTGTTAAATAATGCGTGTTAGTAGAAGTTAAATATCTTGATTAAGTATCACATTTTATTACAGCTCTTGGTTTTCTGAACATTGAAAATGTTGATAATCTATCCGAGCACCGTATTGTTAATTTGGTAATTCGTTTACATAATTACATCGGCGCCCACACGAAATAGAAGCGGCTAATTTGAACGACAGTGAGATGTATTTAAAAAATGTTCATAGAAGATTGTAAAATAAATTTACAATTTATTTGTAAATTATTGTTGAATATTGAACACTCTATTTGAATATTTCTTACCTATCTTTACCCGCAAAAAAATTGCTCTCCGTCATCAGAGACGCTCGGTTATCGATTCACGAGTTCTGCATATTACACTTGCTTAGTGTTTCACCTCATTTATTACACCAATAGTCTGTTGAAATAATAATTATCTCTTCGAGGTATTTCGATGTTTTCACGCGAGCTAATGTCAATGCTGCTGGCAAGGTAAGTATGGCAATGTTAATTACTTCGTTTTATAATTATCAGTAAGTAGTTGTACATTTAATTTCCTTCTTGTTAAGAGGAAATTATTTAATTCTGTCACAATTGCGAGATTAAGAGAGCTTATTGTTGATACTGCAGGCACGTAATTCATCGTTCTGTGAATTGAAAGAATGGCCATGGAAAATGCATTCTGTACCATCATCATCTTCCATTCGAACGTTTTTAGTCCTTTTTTCACAGAGAACAGCTCCCTTTTATTCTGCTTGTTCTGCTCGAGGTCTAGTCATCTCTTTCAAGAAACATCAAATATTCCGTTTGTGTTATCAAGCCCTTTTTCAATGGACGATGTTTCCCATCTTGTATCAAATGTAATATAAAACCGAATAAAAAATTTTCAAAACTCTCTAATTAATAATACCTAATTATCCGAGTATTGCCACGTGCATAATTCTATTTCATTAACTCGGCGAACCTAGAAACACGAAGAAGAGAATATAATAGCTATAAAATTCCTAGTCCGTCCTACTACTGACGCCAGTTTACGTCACTATAGTTCCAGCTTACAGCTCGCTGAATGTCCACATAACTGAACCACCTGTCAAAGAGCAAACATCCGTACCGCGGACAACAAGAGTCAAGCACGAGATCTTCGATGGCCACCTAACAATTAGCCGGGTGAACGGATTACAAGGCCAGAGTGCAATTTATCCGGCTCGTCCATCCCCTGATAGTGGTGTTTGCATCCTACTGATTTCCGATGAAGACATGGTGGAAATGTCGAGACGTTCCCAGAGGTGGCACAATCCAACCTCAAACAACGCAAGCCATCAGGCGGCAATCGGTGTCCATGGTGTTTTTCAAAAAACAATCAACGGAGATATACCTTTCTCGAAACAGAAATTAGAAGGGTGCAGTTGACTTATAGGTCAATCCTGGAGCACAGTGTTCCAGCACGGGCTCAGGTAAAAATTAGGCTACTCTGCCCCGCCGTGACGGCCGGCGACGACGAAGAGTTGATCGTCGGGGGCGTGGAGGTGGGGCGGGGTGGCGGAAGGACCTTAATTAATTTTCGTATCCAGCCGCTAATACCTCACGAACCAGAAACGAAGCGGTCTACGCTTGAGGCTTCGCGGAGCTTTTTAAACTTCAGAGCTTTCGTCGCGAGGAAAGCCGGTGAGTGGTGTGGGTCTCGGGATACCCGGGTTGAAAGAGGCCGAGCCAGAGGGAGAGGGCAGGCGAAACGGAAAGAGAAAGTTGAAGAGGTTGGGTGAAAGAGTGGGAGGGAGGAGGTTGGGGTGAAAGGTAGCTGAAGGAAGCTGGCGCAAGAGAAAGAGACGGAGAGGGACGAGCGGTGAGAAGGCAGGGAGGAGAACGCAGGGGGAGGTGGAAAAATGTAAAAAAGCCGAAGAATGGCGGAAGGTTGAAGAAGGAGGCCGAAAAAGGAGGAACGGGAGAGAAAGTTGAAGAAAAAGTCGGAGAAAGGAAGAGCAGGGGAGACAGTCGACGTCGTCGGACGGTGATTTAAGACTCGGCGCCGTACGCGCACCCGCGCGCGCGCGCTCGCGCTTAGTTCTCTAAACATTTTAGCCGACCTTATTTCGCCTGCATTATTTCAACGTTAAGACAAGGCGGAGCTCGACGACGGAGTAGTGCACAAGGGCCGGGCTCTCCGGCAGGGGCAGCCCGGGGGCTTAAGAAGAAAGCTGCCGACTCGGTTAAGTGGGCTGATACATAAATATGCGATTAATCAAGTTAACTACCCCGTCGTGGATGCCTTTTTCCAACCCTCTCCGCACCGCGCCGGGCTTTCTTTCCCTTTTTCCCCCGCGCTTCACTCGGGGTTCACTTCGAGCGAGAGCCCACTTTCTCCGCTTTTCAACCAGGAACCAGGAACCAGGAACCCGGAACCCGGAACCCCGGTGCACGGGCAGCCTCTGTCACGCCGGATGGGCAAATAGAAGCATTCGCCTAAACGATACCCCATCGCGTGCATCATGAAGGCGGACCGAGCGCGCTTATGCGCGAGCAAATGACTCGTGAAACGAACCGACGTCGATACACCGTGTTTTCTCGCGTTTGCTTGATTGAAACGCAAATGCGACGAATCGCGAGGCGAAACGCCGCACAGTGGGACAGGAGTCACCGAAAACCTGGCAGAAAATGAAAATATGGAATATTATTAGTTATATCATAGTCGATAACATGCTCCGACAGATTCTGCAACAAAGAATGATACTGGTAGGCCAAGTTCTTTGCCACGTAGAGTTTAAAGTTGTGTATTCATAGCGAATTGCTTTATCGATCAAAAAACGAGACTGTCAAATAAATATATTTTTGTAAATATGTAATGCAATTTATAAATCAAAGTAATGTGATTTAAATATTTATATACATATAAGTAAAAAATTACATATAAACTAGTTAGGAAATATTGTAATACGTAGATATAGTAGAATTGGTTTTGTTCTCCTAAGAGAATAGTAAACTAGTCATATATTTTTAAAGTTTCTGTTGTGTTTCCAATGCGGTCCAGAGAAACTTTTTTTTTAATGTCCAGAATTGATTTGACTTCAATATTCCAAAAAGTTGTAACTTTTTTGCACTTTTTGAGAAGTTCCATTTTTTTACGTGCGGTACCATTGCGATGCAGCGTGTTTCTTGATGAAAATTAATATTTGTATTAATATTTATATATGAAAAAGTTTCGTGATCTGATGTTTCGAAAAATCCGAGTCGCTTGAACATTTTAGATCGCTTATCGAATACTCAGTATTTCACTTCATTACACAATCTCGCAATTAAGCGATTGCTGCAAGTCAACGAGAGAACAAGCCAGATAATCATCAAGCACTCAATTTTCACTTAACGAAACACAATTTTTTGCTAATCTCGGCTCGGTTCGGTTGAAAATCGAATGAAATACTCTCAACTGTTTAATGTAAATCTGGCTTATACGTTGTATCAATTAATGCGCAAAGACACGTCCCAAGCTCCGAGAAACTACAACAGATTCCTGTTGAAAGGAAAACATTTCCGGAAAGACGTTTCACGCTCGATTCAGCAACAGCTGCTGGAAGATCAAAGAAGCAGAACTTCAAAACTTCGGGCCAAAGGAAATGTTATTCCGTCCAAACTTTGATCGCACTTTTCGAAATCAAGGCTCCGCGCGGAAATTTCGAGGGATATCGTAATTAAAGTAAGTTTAGAACGATAACAATCGTTTCGTTTAACAAGGTCTACTGCTAAGAAACTACGAAGAATGACTTTCTAGAAATTTCGTATCGGAAAATATTTTATATATACTGTTATAAGTTATCAATTTGAAAGCGAAGATAGAATCGACCTCAATAAGCCGATTTTATGTAATTGCGGTAGATTAAACAAAATCAAATTATCTAAACTAAATGCGTAGATTAAAGTATATCGATCAAATAGTTTTCGTCCGTGCGTGGACTCCGTTGCAGATAATCGGAGTTACGATCTCGATAGCGTTGCCCGTGAAATATTCGATACGAGCATTAAAAACATCGAAGACACGGTTTCACGTAGGAAGATTTACTGAAATGAATCATGTAGATTCCGATTCCCTGGAGATTTATTAAACCGAAATAAAATAATATTATCTATTCCATTAATCACGAATCCGGTTACGCGTATCGCCGGCGCTTGTATGTCATAGAATTTTCTCGTGTAAAATAAACAGCGTCTTCGTTTGTTTAAGCGTAAATTATTATTTGTCTATACAGAATGTCTACTGTGAAATCTTGTTTGTACCGGAGCTCAAATGAACCGATACGAAACGGATATAAGTAAATCGTAGCGGGAAAGTTGTGTCGATACTGTGTGCCGATAACGTGACGTAAGATTTATCGACTGATCACGATCTAAATTGCGTTACGGGGTTAAATAAACACTCCATTGCTACGTTATCTTGCTAACAACGTATAACTTTATGCCGGCACGGCGACCGCACAGTACGAACTGATTATTCTTCCTGTATTGTGATATCCCATGTGACCCTGCCCGGGCACAGTCAGGCATAGCATTTAAAATATTACCGCGGAATTCTAAATTACTATCGACTATAAAGTCAGTCGAAATTTGCTATCGACGTGCCGTTATTTATCCGACGCATTATATCACTTAACGTTTCGCTATTATTCATCCCTCCCCGATTAAACCCAGCAGAAACGCTCATTATGCGTTATTGCGTACGAACGACTATACATTCGACAACTATAACCGGTGATTTGTGTTCACCGTCTTTCTAAGAAACGAGCTGAACCAAATTTTTACTTTGTTCCCTCGCTCGAAATAAATGAATCAATCTGCGAAATAAAAAGTAAATGACATTTTTTATAATTATGCCGTTGCAGAGCTATGGTATTCAATATTTCATATATTTTTTTCGTGCGCATCGAAGAATTTCCAATCAACTTTTCCTTCGTATTACCACCGTTATGTTAAAATTAAAATAAAATGTCATATCGTCCCTGTAAAATGAGTTCTTTGAGGAAACATGTTGAATCCCGAAAGCAGTTTATATTCCAAAAACCAGCTGAAATATTTAAAACGATGCGCGCCGAACATGTTAAAAAATATAATTCGGTTTTTCCGAAGCGAGCACAAGCAAAGAAATTCACCGAACACGCTTGAAACATGCGAGAACGGCGAAAGAACTCGGACGTGTATTTTTTGACAAAAACGTAGTAAATATTCCCGAATATTTTTTCGAATCTCGGTAATTAAGTTGCCTTTAACCAGGCAAACCGTGGACCGGTGAGAATGTTTTCAAGCGGTCAGAAACATTCGGTTCTTTGCTCCGCGGCGCGGCGCGGCTCGGCGGTCGCCAATATTAATATATTGTTCGGCGTTGTAGAATTAAATTGTTTGCGATTTACTCGGCGCAGTTTCAATTAATGGAATATTTACCGCGACGATGACATCCGCCTGCGTAGAAGGTAAATACGATTTTGTCGTTTCAACCACCGGTAACTGAACGGGACCGCGTATGGGCGCATAAGCCGCGAAAAGCACGACCGGCCAGCCGCGCTGGCTCAAATAAAAATTAGCTACCGCTGTCAGGAGAAGAGCCGCGCGCGATTATCGGATCGTGTACTAATTGTGCTCCTATCTCTTGCTGTCACTTCGATACGGTATAAGTTACGCTCGTTTCTTATGGGGAATTTCACGAGGATTGAGCCGCGCCACCGTTTAAAGGGGGGTCCTCTGTATCGATAACCGGCAAAGAGATTCGAGTATAAATAGGCGCGCGCTATTTGTACAGAATTTGTTTCTGCCGGTTGAAGGATACGCGCTAACGAATGAGTAATTAGAAGCATCCACGGCGGGAGCGAGACTCTTAACACTCGGAAGAAGGCGAAACTAAATCGTTAGTACGAATTAATGAAGCGAGTGATGGCTGTATAACGATGCGTTCTCTCCGCTCTAAAACGAGAGAAAAAAGAAACGACTGATATCCGGCGACGGAGCCACCGACGATACTCGTAATTACTCATTCGCAACGGCGATCCTGATAACGTGTTAGAGCACTGTCAAATAATTACGCGAATCCTGAAACCCGTGAATATTTTCAGGAATCAAAGGCCACGCTGTTTTAACCATCGAACGCGCGACGTATTTTACTTTAATATTTATTTTTAGACACCTTTCGTCATTTCACGTGAAATCGTCTTCATGAAAAATTAATTTTTTTATTCATCTGTAGTTAAATCGAAAATTGTTTTGTATTTGATGATATGCTCAATAGATCTTCAGATTCAGTGTTTTACTATTTCAAATTACACCTACTCATTTGTATCGTGAACATCCCATTATTAATTTCCCGTGAACCAAAATAAAATTCTATTTTGTTGCCGTCGATATGTGCGGCCAAATAAATTTTCCTCTGCTGGAAATTACGAACGACGCGAAAGTTTTGATCGGAGTAACCGTAAAATGAATCAACCGTTTAATTTGCATTTTCGTGACCTCGGTGACGCGTACATTCGATCTGCATAAAAAAACAATTTTCTCACCGATTCAATACCATTCCTCATCAGTGTCAATCCTTATCGTCCCCGTGTGTTACGCGACCGATCCCCCGAAACATATTAACAGCCGGACCGGCATGACTGCTGGAGCGCCGATCGTGGAAATTTGCATTCCCCGCGCGGACAAAAAAAAAAGAAAGAAGGTGGAAAAACGAAACGTTGCGTTGGTGGGAAAAAGAGGAGACAGTGTCTCCCTCCCTCCCCCCCTTCCCAGCCTCGATGAAAGTGGAGCAGGGAATAAGTTTCGCCGGTATCGCGCTGAGTTTCCAATCGTCCGGAACTCCCAGCAAGGAATTTAAAACGTAATCGCTACAGCGGGACGAACAATAATTCACGGGGGAAAGTGGCCATCTAAAAAAGCAAAGTAATCTCCGCAGCTTGTCCGTGGCCGCGTCCGTAAATCTCCGCACACGAGTCCGCGTTCTGCATAGCGGGTCACGGAAAGTCAAGCACGAGCGGAATCAACGGCGAAGAAGTAAAAACCGGCGCTGTTCCTCTAATAACCTGGCGCGGGGCTCGTATTCAACAACGATGGCCTGGGAACGCGAAAGAGAGAGGGAGTCTGAGAGAGAGAGAGAGAGAGAGAGAGACAGGGGGAGAGGTACGCGTGTGTTCGTTTCGGTCTCCCTTTGCGAAATGGCCGACACGGAATGGCGAGCAACGGGGTTTGCGACGCGTGTTGCAAATGAATCGTTAAAGTCCCGAACGGCTGGCAGGAGAGCAGAGAGAAAGAGAGAGAGAAAGTGCGTTTGAACGCAACGCGACACAACGGAACACGAGGAAATCGATGCCCGAGTAAATGATTTCCCGTACAGCAACCTCTATCTCACCTCCCACCCTCGCCCACCCTCTCTCTCTCTCTCTCTCTCTCTCTCTCTCTCGCTCTCTCTTTTTAGCAGTAAACGTTCACGCCTTTCGTACGCGAACGTAAGGAACATAAATCTTTCGCCTAAGTCTCTCTCCCCCGCGGCTGGCCAGAGCTCGCGCGAACACCGAGCAACCCCCTCGAGTGCTCGGGATGATGCTCCCTACCCGTACAGCTTCTGCACCTTTAATATTGCGCGCGTCAGTGCTGAAGTATTTACGGCCACCGGATCGTATAAGGACGCCCATCTAGGGCTCTTATGCTAGATTCTATCTTACGGCCGCTCTCTTTCAATATGGATACAAGCCACGGTCCCGTGACGCGACCCGCATTATGCCGACGCGACGCGAGGCTAATTCGACGGGGATCGCGCTCCGCTGTTTAACAGCGGCGCTCTGCCAACGAACGATACACCGAGCACGTAAACTTTGTCAATTTAAGGAACCCTTATGGGTATAAAATTATTTCCGCAGAACCCCGGATCATAAACAATAGAATATTCACAATCTAGGTGATACACGTAAAGAGAAACGTTTTAATATTCTTTTATTATGTTACGGTAACAGTTAACCCTTATCACTGGAGACTCAGAGTCGCCACTAAAAATTGCTCTACCATTGTTCACGATATTGTTTACATTATTGAATATGGTGCTATTTAATCAATTACTAGACATTTAAGTATTCCATGAGGTAGTATATCGATTTCATATCCATGAAATGAAAAAAAATCATAGAATAAAATTATTGTGGGTAGGGAGAAATGTTTAATTTTCCAGTAAAAATATAGCACCGAGCGCAAATGATTAAAAAGAAGTATTATTTTGAATATTTTATATATGTTTATGGAACCCTTTAGTGTTTGAACGATACCGACGTAAAGCGATGAAAAATTGCAATCGCAACAGGCCGTGAAGAGGTGCGAGACCGGATGCGCGAAAATTTCATTGCAAGCAAAATCAAGTAACAAAGCGAATTCAGAACCGTCTTACTCGTGTAAATTAGCTCGATCGACTGATGACGACTCTGAGGGAAGCGTTTCGCGCGACTAGGATACAATGGTGCACGTCCGGAGGTTGCCTGGCCAGTTTGGGGCGAAGATCGAAGAACACCATTGTCGTTTCCGTGGATCCCGCTGGAAACGAGTCCGCCGCAGTGTGAAATTCCGCCGCGAAGGTCAGAATATCCGGCGCTGAAAGGGCACTTGAGAATGAGCGTGCGGAGGAAGCAATGCGGCCAGGCATAAATATTAATTGTTCGAAACATGTAAATACGTGCGGGGAGAACTGCGGCGCGACGGATTTAGGAGGATACTGCGACAGCACGTGCATCCCAAATGGACTATTATTCCATCAGCGACACAAACTGTTGGGTAACTCGGTGGAGCGGAGCGGCTCGTGGCTCTCCTTTGGTCCAGAGTTCCGATCCCAGAGAGAATGCTCGCGCGAGAGAGAGAGAGAGAGACACAGAAACAGAGTGAAACAGAGAGAGAGAGAGAGAGAGAGAGAGAGAGAGGAAGACAGAGCACACATGTAGGTGACCAGAGATAGAGTGGATGGGTCAATCTTTGCGAGCAGTTGCCAGAAATAATCTCTTGCTTGACTCGGTGGGGCTGATTGCTTGATTTCGACAAACATCATTCGTTCAACCCGATCTTCCCCGTTCTATCGCCGTGTATTCGGTCTACGGGAATTAGGCTGTCGTCCAACCGACTGTCCTCCGTGGTCAGCATACCAAATGCAATTGGAATTTCCAGTTTCTTAATCCAATTAAGAACGGCCAGAGTACTTTGCCACCGGCCGCGGCTCGAAATGAATACAATTGGTAACGGGCGGGCATGGGCGCGGGCGCAGCCGTCGGGTACCCCGGCCGATTCTCCTGCCGTTTATGCTAACCTCGTCGTCTTGATTCTACCTAACCTTTTTTTCCACATTAAACGATAACAATTATCCCGTAGAACTAGATTTTTACAATGGAATAGTGCTGACTGGCAACGATCAAACTCGTGGAATTTAATCTGGAGTAAAATTATGTATTAATAATTTCGGTAGTTTGTGGGGACTATGTAATCATTTTCATTCGGACATCACTGCTGTGAACATTACGCAACGATTAAAAATGATTTTCTACATATATTCGCAATTTCCTTTCGATCTAGGATTTTTAATTAGCTCGTTAGATACTTGAATTATCGAACTTCGTGTATGTGTTTGTGTGTGAGAGAGAAACGTTTTACGAAAGCGACGCATATTTTTGCGACGGAGTGTACTCGAAGAGAAAGGCAAAATTGCCCTTGCCGATTTTCTCTCTTGGTGAGATGAGAGAGTAAGAATCTCGAGACGAAGAGGAGAGGAGAAACCTGTACAAAAGGCGCAGAGAAGGGAGGAACAACGGCTAATATGAAAGACAGGATCAAGGAGACGCGGCAGGATATGCTGCAGGCGTACTTCGCACAATGTCCTCCGATTAGATAGACACAAGTTTCGGAGCCAATGATTTTCTCCTTTGCCGCGTGTTCCTTAATATTCCGCCGAACAGATTTGGCGTTAATTGCTATCTCTCTTCCCTTCTGCGCTTATCGTGCGCCTCCGTTTCACAACACAACGTAAAATCATTTAGATCGGTATAAATAATTTTTTGAAATATTCGCTTGTGCTCTTGGCAAATATTTCACAGATAAAATTTCTACGTAAAAAAGTGAAAAATTCATTTTAACCGAATCTTCTCTTAATCTACAAGAAACACTTCTCGTCATTTTTCTTAAATGAAACTTCAATTTTTCACATTTCAAACAGTGAAGAATTGACATAGTGTCTGTTTCTTATTTTAACTGCATCGGTAGTTTAAGAATAACGTGAAATTGTACTAGCTCCCACGAGGATTTATATTTTACTGATTCGGTGATTTGATATATTATACGACGGCACTCAAAAAGCACGGGATTCATAGTCCACGTATATTTCTAGGAGATAAAATACATTCTGCTGATTCATAAGGAGGGTAGACGGTAAAATTGTCTCTTAAACTGAATTTTATCTTATATGTCGGTTTAAATGAGTCTTGCATTCGCGTTTCTAGTAGTCGTTGCGTGCATGAAAACAATACTTGTATGTTTACGGTTTCTGAGGTTCAGCTGTCAGTTCCTCCCCGGTGAGGAGGAACGACAATAACGAGTTTTAGTTGAAACTAATTTATAGTTATTATTTTAAGCAACACAAGAAACTTAATTTAGCTTCCTCCGCCGGAAAGGTGAACAGTTACAAAAAGATGGTTCACAGTGAAACGTAAAAGAAACAAAGACATCGTTAAAAAAAAGTGATGAAGGAAGGCCTTGCGTGATACTAATTAAATTTTTCATCGATGCAGAACGTTAAAAGGTTTTAGAAACGCTGAGGAAATCATCATCTAAAATCAACGCAATTAAAACAAATACGGCTTGGACAGATATTTCCAAGTACAGCGTTAGAGAAATGAGTGTGACAATCGCGCAAAGGAATTTCAGGGCGCGTCAAAAATTCAGAAACGAATAACGGATCTCTAATAACGCGTGATTCTTCAGCCGTGAAAACAGAGGATTCGAGGTTTTATGGATTCGCAACTTTATCGTCTACTTAGCGCCGTTTCCACGAGGGAATCTTAATGATTACGCATTGTCACGTAAAGGAGGGAAGGGGCAAAGGCGAGCTCTGTTCAAGACCAAAGGGGGTTTTTTTAATAAGCGACTGACACCCTTCTGCCGCGATCCGCTTACCAACCCTTTCTTCGCTGGATAGAGACAAATATTCAGTCAAGGGAAAAAATAACGTGACGGCGCTAGGGTTGTGCCGTCAAGACTCATCCATCCTCTCGACTGTGATAAATGCAGCTGGTTAGTAAAAAAAAAAGAAAAAAAAAGGAACGTATACTCTCTCCGCTGGAGTTTAAGTATAAGAAAAAATATGGAAGACAATTTATATTGCTGATTTGAACAATATCTTAATTCCAACGCGGCGTTATCTGCCTGCACCTACGCAGTTTTGCTGCGAAATGACAAAGTAGAGAACATTAATCATACGATCATCAAATATATTTTGTGTTGTGACAAATATACCCTGAAAATTATCAAATTTAATTCACGATGCATGATTTTTCAAGGATGTGCATCAATATGTGATTGTCTCTTTTACAATCGTGTTATACTAAGTAGAAACGACCAACATTAGTCAGACACGACAACCAAATCGGGAATACATACTGAATATTTGTTAGACTAAATATGTTTACGCCATTATCTGTTCGAGATGAATAACATGGCTTCCGTGTCACGAAAAATTTTGCGAAAGCACCTCGCGACAAGTCTGATTCGATAGTTTCCGTCGAATAGTTGAAATATGTCGGCACGAAACGCAAACGCGGTTACAAGTTTGCCGCGACGAAGCTCGGAACAATTTTGCAGGGAAAATTTGAGATTCATTTGAATTCTAACACGGTGCTGATAATAATTCTCAGGTAATAATGATTAGTCAAATTGACCGCCACGACGACGCTGGAATCGAGGGTGAAAAAGGAGAATCGGGAAGCGAAGAAGTAAGAGTAGCTTCAACAAGTTCTCGAGATTAAGATTATGCAGAGAATTATTCGGAGTAATTAAAATGCAGATGCGACGCACAAATCATCAAGATTTTTCGGTGCGTTAAGCGAGGGGGCGGTCGCTTCCTCTCTCCGTTCATTAGTCCCCTCTTTGTGGAAAAAAAACGTCGCGTTCCTGGAAGTTTAAATGATTCGCTGAAATGACTCGAATATTACGCGGTGCGTTAAAAATCTACGTACACGTATCCGTTCAACTATAAAAATCTCCACTTGCTCTTTAGTGTGTGCATTTATTAAAAATTCTAGTGGAAGTATCAGGTTCGTGTAAAAATTACTAGAATCTGTACCAAACATGCAAATATTAACAATTTATAAACAGCATTATACTTTCTAAAATCTGAAGCTTGTCGATAAGGTATAAATAAATGAAATATACATTTACGAAGTTGCCAGGAATACATTGAAATCAATAAAATTAAATAATACAATGAATTCTCAATATTTTCTATTATATGTATAAAGTGATAATGTTATCGGCGCAATGGTTCGATCAATTACGGAAAAGCAAATTTGCGAGTTTGATTTAAACTTTCAACGTTTCGATCCCTATGTGGATCATTTTCAAGAAAGAAGAAAACCGCGTCTGGAAAAAATTATAATATTTCTTTTAATTGTAATGTGGTGAAAATGGATTTTATCACTGTATAAACAGACTGTATTACATTACTTACATGCTTTATGAAAATTATTAAAAACGAAATTGAAAACTGCAAGAACGCGTTGCTACCCTGTCGTCACACAAGCTACTGAGCATGGTCATAGAGCTGATAGAAGCAGAACCAATGAGAATCAATAGATCAATCAAACGAACTAATCGTTATTTGGCGGTTATTTCAAACCGTGGAAAACGTCAACAACCACATTTGAACTGCATGTACAAGTACTGTCAATGCGATGTTGAATAAACATCAATAGAGGTTATCAATGACATCTTATTATGTTAAAACAATAGTGTAATTTAGATGTTATAAAAAATAACAAGTCAAAGGATATTTTTTACTAAATATCTAATCTATTTTCTACTAAATATCTAATACTTTAAAAATATATTAAAAATAAAAAGAAGAATGAAAGGAAGAAGTAAATTTTTATCTTTAAGCTAAAACTATATCACTAATTCCTCTGTTTTAGAACGTCGATCAATCCCTCAACGAAATAGCGTTTCCGAGTACGTCCGAGCATCAGAGGGATAAAGCGATCGAGGTATTTATGAAAAATAATTTTTGAAAAGATAACATTCACCGCACGAGCGGCTCCACAGAGGCTGGGTAAAATGTTGGACCCTTTATCGGTTCGAATCGGAATAAGAGCTCGAATCATTTATCCGCATGTATTAATAAAAATCATAAAACTGGTGCGCGCATTCATTCCGGCTTTGTAAACCAATTATGATTTCGAGTTTAATCCGCTCGGGGGGTGGGGGGATGGGGAGCGCGCATTTGCTTTATTTAACGGCGCGAGCGAATCGCGCGTTTTAAATATCAACGCGTGCATGATGCATCGCGCAAACCAAAAAGTCACGAGTTTTCTATGTAGCCGGCGAATGCTATTAACGGGGTAAATAAAATTACCCTAAATGGGGATCAAAAATCGAAGCAATTGAACTTTGTCGGGCTATACATTCGGCGTTCAACGATTCCGCCGTACAAAAGCGGAATGAAATGCTTCGATAAAAAAAAAAACATACGCAAAAACAAAAGCAACAACAACAATCATCTGTCAATTTGCCACTGGCGAATCATTAAATTCTATGACGAACCTCGTCGAGTCTCGTTTATTGGATTTATTCAATAATCGGTCGGGTTTTTATGGAATTCGCGATCGAGCGACGTCGACTGACGAACGAATTTCCATTTACAAAGTGAAAAACGGAAATTCTTCGGAGCGTTGTCGCGTTAACCGTTGTCGTATTAAAAATCATTCGATGGTGCCTAATGAAAGAATGGCTGATCGAACCTACGAATAAAACGGACAATAGGAACTCGCGTGGAAGAAGATATTCGAATCAGGATTAATCTGGGCGGGTTTATCGCGCGGACCGGGCTTTTTAAATGATATAATAAAATGGATGGCATTAGAAGGCGAATGGGCAAAGCGGGGCCATGAAAATATCACCGGCGCACTAGTTCCGGTCTACGAGTTCCGATCCAACGAATTGATAGTTAATTACCGGAAAACGGGGCTGACACGGATAACAGATAGGACAGGCCGTGTCGGTGTAATTCACGGGCCACGGATTTTCCTATTCCTTTATAAGAGGCGGACGGTGAGACACCGACGGCGGACATTCCTGAATCTTTAACTGGACGGAGCTGAATATTTCAGTCGCCTCGAGCACAGCCCAAGAAAGCAACTGCACTCGTGTTCATTTTAAATGACCTGTCGATTCGTACCTGACAGGGTTCTAATTAGTGCCTGCCAATCAATAATTGATGAACCCGGTTCAGATTGCCATGACCATCTCTCTACGCAGGCCTGAATAATTCACCGCGCATACATGTAGCAGAATAGAAAGCGAGAATTTTGGGGGCCCACAATGCAAAATTTACAATCACTTAATTAATAAGGCGTGCGTATAAATCTGAGCTCGCTGAACAAATCGATTTCTCTCCAAGCTGTTTGTATCGAGATTTATTAAATTCTGTATTCTCGATGCGGTATTTTAAAAATGGGATTAAGAACGTGTGATTCCTAGTGATAAAAGACAACAAATATTTCGTTCTTTAACTTAAGTTCGGAAGACGACTAATCGTTAAAAAAAATTAGAGAATTGTAGCAAATGCTGTTTCAGAGGATTGTTCTGTTGCATTTTGTCCGGTATACCCGACAGGATTTTAAAATGTAATTGTAATGGGGTGGAAATTACAATCTAAAGTTGAAGGAAAGATTTTGAGAATTTGATGAAACTGTTCTAGCAATATTGATTCCTCGGTATCCGCAAGCTTCTTACTCGACTCCTTTCTTTCTCCTTCATCATTCATTATCACAGTTCATTCAATCTGCAGAAACTGTAATTAATTTTCTTTTAACTCTCAAGATTAATGGATCGACGTGATACTCTTCATTGAACCAAAAGCTCCGTGGCGATTACTGGCCAGTTTAGAAGCCTCTAACTAGTTGGCACGCTATCAAATGAAAAAGTACTGAAGATCAAAAATACACGCGTGTGCTTATTCCGCCTGATTTATTTTGCTAAAGAAAATTAACTTTCGCGAATTGAAATCAGCCGTACGACAGATAAAAAAGGTTCACGAGAAACATTATATTTTTATGAAAGTTTCAACAAGAATTGACGATAGTTCATTTTGTTTGATATTTGTTTAAGATATATTGTATAGCGATTTGGTCCAGAACAAGGAACCCTTGTTAGTGTCGTGTCGCCGATGGTCACCTCGTCGTCGACTCGGCGCCGAAATTCGACACTTAGTTATTTTCCGAGGCCCACCCATGCACCAGCTCTTTAGGCAATCATTCTTTGTATTTTCTCCTTTTTCCAACGACACCCCCACCCGTTGAAGGTTGTAAAGGAGAGGGAAAAATCAGCTTTCCTTCATCCTGGTCCTGCGAGCTCCAGGCAGATTCTCTTCGACTGTTAAACTAGCAAATTCTTTAGTTTCGTAGTCATTGTACAGACAGACGAGTCTCTCGCAGTCCACAGTTAAAATATAGTATTGTTGTTATCACAATTGTTACATTTTATTCTTCCCATTAAGCGAAGTGGTCCTTCGAACTTAGTTATTGCAATTAGTCGGCACACCACGTGCAAGTTTCGAAGTAGCTCGATCGATCGGTGGATCGATTAGGAGCTTACTCAACAATATTAAAGGTGCACCTCGAGTTTACCATTTTCTTTATCAAGGTTAGCTTAAGTGTCCATCATATTTCAGATGCACAGGAATAATGCTATTGTCACTGCTGCCAGCTGTTGCTAAATGGCGCCATAAAGTAACTTTATTCCAGCTGTCGCATTCGCATTATCTGCTAAATGTCCTACGGTTCACTTTGCACTGAATTTAGATGTGAGAATAAGCACTTAATCTTTTAACCAGTATGAGCTATGCTCAAAAGAAATTGTTTTCTTTCTCCTGCGGCGCTTCTCGGCACTCGACCGCAATTTATACTTCGCGAAGGAGAATAATATATTCATGGATTGCAGAATGCATCAAAGAAGTTCCTACTGCCGGGAAGAGTGCGTTTGAAATATGTTTTTCATCGATAATCCCTGCTCTGTGTATTAATATATTTGTTCGCGGTTAAATTAACAAGATCATTATCGCTAAATATACATATTTAAATGTATATATTAAAAATCTTTACTTTTGTTAATATCAATTTGGCGTAACAGAAATACATCAAATAAATCTTAGATGTTGAATTTTATTTATACCATTTCTCTGGGTTGAAGGTTATTTGGAGGTCATATTGTGTTACATGCATGAATTTGTTATTTTGTCAGCTACAACATTACGTTAACGAAAATATATCATTCCATTTAAAAAAACATCGATAACCTTGAAATCTCATAAAAATAACCTTGAAAATTTTTTTCCCTTACACCGTTATATGTGGCCCTTCAAACAGTGTAACTTTGTCCTACGAAGTTTTTTTGTACAACGAAAAGTAACGGAGATATTTAGGTGTCCTGCTTTATGGAATTCACCCTGTATATGACATTGTTTTCATTGAATCTGAATAAGATTGAATGAACTGACGTCGCACTTAACAATTCGCTTTTTTTTACAGTGTTCGGAAGAAATAAAAAGTTTTTTATGAGACGAAGTCTGAAAAGAAGTTTAAATGGATGTACTACAACAGGGTGAAGTACGGATTCGATAAATTACAGCGAGGGCCAACACAGATTTGCTGAAGAGCGCAATTTGTAATTACATCTCTAATCTTAAGCGCAACTCTGGGGTTGTTCACTATAAATTGTAGGAGGTCTCTTGTAATTACATACGGATAACTTCCCTGAATCTACGACAATTACACGGAATAGCGGTTAGCTATGATTTTCTATCTCATCCTGCCTTCGACTATTTATGTTCATGTATCATTATTGGACGATGACTATCTGCAAATAGACATTTCGACCGGAAAATTTACAAAAGTATCGGACATTTTAATTACTTTACTAGAAGTTCCAGAAAACTCTAAATGTACTACTAATAAAGATGATAACTCTGACCAAGCAAAAATATTATTTCGGGTCTGTATGTACATTTCCAAAAATTTGAAATATACTGTATATAATATTTATAACTAAGATATTCTTCTCAGCTGAAGAATTTTAGAATATTTTATACATAAGAATTTTATGTTATATCAGAAACAAATCTGGAATGGAGAAAATTTTTCTATTCGCGCTTGATACGAAGTGCTTTGATTTCGGTATATTGTAGAACGATAACAATTTATTATTAGCAATGGATCGCGATTAGAACAGTGTTTCTTCCATTTATACGATAACGCTCCCAACTTGAGTCATATAATTATCTCTCTATTAAATCAGCTTACTGATTCCATTTGACATTGATTGATAAGCGTATCCGTCAGCCTAGTGTCGAATTCAATTCTAGTTTACGCCGTAATAGATATTAACTAGTCCATATGTCGAAGGCAATTAGGACAGTCGAAGTATTTGAATAAGCATTCAACAATCGGATGCGAATCGGTATACGGTGTCTTTTGTATAAACGACCGTACTTTAATGGAAGTAATAATACGGGTTTCGTCATAAATATATTATCGGACACTCATCAAAAATAAGTATGATAAAGTGCTTCCCCGTATTTTACAGATACAGATTTTTATATAAAATATTTTCTGCATCAAGTGTTACAAAATGTTTACGGTGATTAAATCAGCTATATTTCACTATAAGCCTATACGCATGTATCTGATTCCCGAAGCTTAGTATTCGATAAGATTTGCGTACATTAGCTACACGTAAGCCAACACCTATACATATGTATATATATGTATATCCTCACAAAATTTCACTGATATCAATTTCACGTTATTCATAATCTACTGGGACTAGCAACATATGGACTAACGCGGTATCAGATACGCATTGTATTTATCCTGTCCCCCATTGTTAAATAAACCGAGTTCGACCACGTTCGCGTTTTGAATTAACATTGCTATCTCCCCTGACGATAGCTTATCAAGAGTAAAATATCGATAATTTTTCAAAATCAGCAATTTAATGTTGCCCTATGGAGCACACAACTGGGACGAGTCTCGCTCGTTGTTCCGGCAGGTATGATAAAAATACAGGAAGCCGTGGTGACTTAATGGAAGACCTTAATAGCCGATCAGAAAGACACGGTTTCCGTTGCATTCTTTCAGCGAGGCAGCGCGTCCCGTCCAAATGAAGTGTTGGAGAGCTCTGTCAACACGAATACGCTAGGGTAAGAGTAACACGCGCTTTGAATCTCGAAACTACAAAGGGCCGCCGCCGGGCTAATTTGTCTGAATGAGCGGACGATGGACTATGGGGGTACCACGGGGGTTGGACCTAATTCTGGATAAACACCCTTTCATTATTTCCGGACTTGAGCGAGTTTCTCCATCCGACACGCCGCCCCTACCGCGCTTTTGTCCTTTGTTCTCCACGCGTAGTCTTGCGAGACCGTGAGCCGGGGTTAGGCTGCATTTATCACGAAAAATCTTGTTCGGGGATTGTCTGCTCGCTCGGAGAGTGCTATCGGCTTCTTCAGCATCCTCTCTCTATCGCTTTCTGTCTCTCGCTCGCTCGCTTGCTCGCTCTAGCTTTCTGTCTCGTTCATTCTCTCCGGTGCTTAATTGATTCGTCGCGGAACAGTTTTACGATCTCACTCCAGCGCACACCGGCGGGACCATTTCCACGGTGAATGGAAAAGGACCGATATCCGTGAATGTGATTATTATGAACAGAGTTATTGGAGGGACCTATTGGCAAGGGAGATGCTCCGAATCAGATGTTTCTCCGGCAAATTGAATTATTTAGCGCCGAGGCGGTCGGGGGAATCTGTTGCTGGCTGCCCAGGCAAACACTTTTTCTTGGTTTCTTCGATTGCTACTGGTAAGTAGAGCGACCTCCTCATACAAATTCTATACCCTCAGGCAGCCCAAGGAAGTTGACTTGTGGTGTTACTGTTTATTTCCTCGTCGTTTTTCCCGATGCAGCACAAAAATGCGTTACTCTTGCCACAAATTTATATCAGCCGGTATATACCGGTTAGAAAGGAGTAGAATATTGACGTTTCCACGTTTACACCATTTAGAAAACACCCTGTATGCGTATGGAATCAAATAGTTAATGAAACTTTAAAGTTGTTTTTTAAGAGAACGGTTGACCAGACACCTGCACTTCCTTTGAGACTTTTATTCTTCGCGATGAGTACTGTAAAATGGAATAAAATTGAAAGAAGAGTCAAGGTCAATGTTGCTGTTCGTGTGTTTTTAACAGATCTCCATCTGTCCAGAGTCACGCTGTAGTGTTCGCGACACACAATTTCGAAGCACCCTGTATACATTTAATGAGGAAAATAAGCGGACGAAGATCCGCAGTGTGCTGAACACAGGGTAGGAATAGTGTCCGTGAAACAGCCGGGTAAACGGTGGCGTAAACCCAGAAGAGGAGGAAGGGGTGTCGTAAAATCTAAGAAGAAATTTGAGGAAAACGTGGAAGAAATTAAGGTAAAATCGTGGATTGTAGCGAGGAGGCGGTGGCCCGAGAGGGAAGGAGAGTTCGATTGGGCGACCGTAAAGGCATGTCGAAACAAGCGGGCGTAAAAAACGGAATGCAATTGGCGTTGGCTTAAAGTAAGTCCTCCTATAGGCCAACTCTCTCTCTCCCTCTCTCTCTTTCGAAGCTTGCAGCGGCGTTCGAGGGGTGGCGGCGGCTGCAACCCCCTTTGCGGCGCACCCTCCGTAATCGATCAATTGAGAATCGTTCGAACGACAATCGATTTCGAATCAATTGGAGGCACAGTGTAAAACTAACTGGATACGTATTTCTCCGGTCGCCACCCCGGCCCACAGTCGACTTCCTCTCCGGCAATTCCTCCATTTCTCTGGCGTCCCACCACTTTCCTGCTCCTTCTGCCTTCCAACCATGAAACGAAACTCAAGCCACCCCCTCACGACCCCCTTTCCACTCCCCAAAACCCCCTTGGACCACGTTCCGCCCCAGCTCCGTGCCATGTTCCTCGTCGCTCGCACACCTTTCCCGTATCACCGCGTCATTTCTCTTTGTCTGGCCTGCCGTGCGACCGACCTAACCCCCAACCATAGTTGACTCTTTGTTTTTCATCACGGCCGAACACGATTTTAGTTACAGCGCGTTCGACGATTCTCTTTTATTTAATCTCCATTAGCTATCGATGCGGATCCGGGCCGCGATTGTAGGCGTATAGTAAGCTGTAATAAACTTGGCAAATTTTCTTCGTATTTAACCATTCAGCGCACAGATTGGCTCTGCGAGATCCATGAGTTGTGAATCCTGATTTTCGTGAAAGGGAATCTTGAAATTGTATGATTTTCGATATTATTGTTTGTAGAATTAGGAGTGTTTATAGATGATAATAAGTGCTTAATCTTCGAATTATGTGAAACGATGCAGTCTCTGATCGAATTACGCAAGTAAAAAGTTAAAAATGTTTCGGTGTTTCAAATACCGTTTTTAATCGTTCCTCTTTAATTGAGAGAAAGGGGAGCACAGAACACCTATCGCATCAGAAAAAGTGACCGTTATCGGAAACAAACGACGACCAAAGACACGTAATCTCTCTAGCCCATAAAATTCTACAGACGATACTTCGTTGCTCTTTTTTTTCCTCGCTTACTCCATTCTCAGGTTTCTCTTTCTCGCCATCGGGCTTTCCGTCCGCCGGTTTTCTCAGTTTGTATTTCGATTTATCCTCTCCCTCTCTCCTTCCCTCTGAGGACACTTGTGTTCTATTTATTTCCTTTCTCGATCCCTTTCCCACTTCCGTGCGATCCAATGATTTTCCTCTCGCTCCCGCAAGGTTGATACTGCAGAATTTGTTCGCCGAGCCGCGAAGCACCTGATAATTTAAATCGGACGAATTCTGGAGCTTGTAATTTATTTATTTCGGCCAAGAAAATTGCTACACCTTTTAATCTTGGTCTTGCATTTCTCGGTGTACCGTTTCGATCCGTATTCTTTGAGAAGATTAAAATTTATATGTTCGAACTGTTCTTATTCTGCAGCGGCAGAAAATATTTGAACCAATGAAACGCATGGTACGTGGAGTTACGAATACAAATTGTATGTATTTATTTTATGTCCATGATTATATTCATCGTAGTCTGATCATTTGCTTCGAAAGTATTCCTTCCTTCTAAACATGGTGCAGCTACAGTGTGTATTAATGGACTTCCTATTTTAGTTTCTCATTAAACTGAAATATTTCGGTATTTTTATACGAAAACGTAGTGCTGTTATGACAACGAAGATCGCTTCAAAGTGACACCGGTGTATTCGTTGCGCGTTTAAGTGACGAAAACTGAAGGTCTCTCTTCAGCAATTACCCCTTTCGTTCTTGAAGAGGGATAAGGTGGACGACAGACGAGAAAACGGGCAAAGAATTGGCAGAAGAAAGATGGAAAGGGAAACTTAATGAAACGCGTCTGACGAATAGACCAACTAATTGTATCTGAGAGGAATTAATAAAAACGTCTGATGGGCCGAACTGCTAGCAGCTCCGAGGGATGCCTCTCCATCATTTATTTCATTTTTCTCAAAGTGCTAGTAATTCTCTTTCTCTCTCTCTTTTATACACACACATACACACACACGCACGCACACACGCACACTGCTCGCTGTTCAACGCTGAGATCCGTCTGTCATTCCGTTGCGTAAGTTAGCAACCTCGGAAATAATCCCATGTGTCTTTCCTCAGACATCTCATTCTTTCCGACTGCCCACGCGCCAAACACTAGAATGGATACGCTCATGATGAAGATCATAATTAAGATACATATCCGGCGCCTCGGGATCGGAGACCAACGATGGAACATGAAACATCGTAAAAATGTAACTCGAAACGTTCACTACTCGACGCTAAATTGAAACAAATTAGCCAGGCGAATGCATTTGCACAATATGAGAAATGCGATTTGTAAAATACGAGCGAGCTTTGCGAAGAAGAAAAATGTAGTATGTTTCTGTTATTTTTAACCGTACTATAATGAAATGTTGATTAAAAAAAAAGTCGATTCAAGCGATAATTGAATTCGATTTAAGCATGTGTCAGAAACATTTTATAGAAACTTTTAATTTCGAACGTTCAATAACTTTGATGGGATATTATAAAGGTTTCTAAACTTTCTAAACTCGTGCGTTGGCTCAAAGAACCGATAAAGTGAAAGTTATTAAATGTTAATCGTAGATGGTGATTTCATAAAGTGTTTTGGTAATTTCAAACATTTTTGCACTTTGTTAAATCTTACCTTTAATATGAAGTATTTTATGAATTCAGTAAACTTTTTCATTTCAGAAGCGACGGAATATATCAAAGTATTTTTTAATCGGATATAATCAAATTGCGTAGTCGATTGGATAGAAAAGTGTACGGAATAAATGACCATCTATCGTCAGTGGTCTCCGGTACGAAAACGAATGCGTCACCGTGACGGAGTGGCCAACTAGCAAACCGTACAATATTTCGAAGTCATTTCGCCGACCGCAATGGGTTCGTCTTCAGCGTTGCCACGGCAAATTTATAATTCGTCTGTCAACGGGGGCCGCGCCGTGTAGTTTTCGCAGAGGCGGTGGGCTTTTTACACGGTTGAATTCGGTCACACTAAATTTCTGACCGAGCAGAGTCCAAGTTGCGGCGAGCGGGAGACCAAAAATAATGGCCGCCACGGCTAAAACCAAAAATAATCGGGCGCCGCCTGCTGTTCCCTCACTAAATCACCCTTCTCAACTGGTAGCCAGTGACCACTCTACGTCTCTCCGCTCGCCCCTCGTGCTTACTTTTCACCCGGGCCAACCCCGTCACTTGCTTTCCATGCCACCATACTGGTATCTCATTATTCCCCTTAATTACCGGCAATTTGTAAATAATTCGTGCTGCCGAATGACTACAAATACGCACCACCAATTATTTACCGATACAAATTATCAAAAAGATCATACGCAGACTGCGGATCTATATATGCGAAATAAAAATTTTCTATATTAATTCTAAGAAGTTGAAGTCGCATGAATTACTAAAAATACAAGGCACACTAATAAAAATTAATAGCATCTTCGTGTCGAGAAACGGAAATTCATTATTTTATTTTTTCAAGATATGGTTCGGAAGATTGTGTTGTCGAATTATTTTATTATAGTGAATCTATAACAATGTTCCCATTAAGTTCTATTCCTATTCAACAAGCAAGACGTATTATATCTAAATTCCTTAAAACAAACAAGTGAAATCGACAAAATTAAAAAACGCAGTATTTCCCATCGCATATTTCGCAAGCCTCGTTTTCCATTTAATTTCGGCTCCCCCAATCTCCCAAGAAAATCCTCGAATCCAAAAGCTGTCGAACGCAACGTCGACGTTCTAAAAGTGAAAAAGGGCCAAACGGACCAAAAGAAAAAAAAACCAAAAAACAGGTACAAAAAAAAAAGAAAAAAATCTGAAAAACATCTATCAGAACGGAGAAGTTCAGCGATCTCTGATTTACTGTTATTCATCGCGAAGTTCCCGCGCGATAAATTTCCCGATTATTCCACACCATAGCTTCGTCACGTAGGAGTTCCGTAAACGATGAACGGTAACAGTCGCTAAATAAAAATGCGCTATAATAACGACGGGCCGCGTGACGACGTAGAACGAGCCAGAAACGTCCGCAACGCTTTGGCAAATGCATCTGTCAGCGAGGGAAAGCGGCAGGGGAATGGCTTTCCTCCACCCCCCTCCCCGCCCCACCGCCGCCTCTGGATAGCAGTCCCCCTTTCCACCCCCTCACGCCCACCCCCTGCGTTCGAAATCCGTCCAGTTTCCCTCGCACCGTTTGCGAGAGAGTCGCCCTCTTTTACTCTTCCATCCCCTCGGTTTCGATCGTTTCGTCTCGCTTTCTCGCCGTCCTGCTCTCTCCGGCAATTACTATAAATCAGAATCGCAGTCAATATTTAATCCTCGTGGAATGGTGTTCGAACGGAGGGAAAGGGAATGGACGAGCGAAGGGGTACACACAGGGAACCGAAGAGAACGAGAAAGAGAGAGAGAGGGCGAGAGGGAGAGAGAGTAGTGACCACGGGGGTATAGCGGAAACTGATGCAACAATGCCAGTAATGCGATAAAATATACTACGTGTCGAGCGATGGAGGGAGATCCGGCGAAATGGGCAAAATGTCCACTGTTCGTGCTGCTGACCGTCGTTCGTTCGTTCGTTCGTTCGTTCGTTCATTCGTTCGGCGGGCAGGCAGGCAGGCAGGCAGGCAGGCAGAGGCCCTGTTTCATTCGTTCGCGAATCTCGCAGTCATTCTGCGCATAGACGTCCGTCAGCCAAGAACAAAACCGTTAGCAGAGTCGAACTTGCGTCGGGAGAGCCGATTGACGTTTTATCTCGCTCGAGATCGAGACACCTATGCCCCTCGGGGATAGTTATCTTTTCTATTTTGCTAAATTGTTTAGCGGATAATTGTAATGACTCGAACGTCCGTTAGGAAGACCGAAATCTAGAGATAGACCGACAGGATCTGGGTTAGGTTGCTATAGAGTGTTAGTTAAGGTTGCTTTTTTTCGAGATTGAGGTATCGGTAGTCTGAGAATTTGTACTTCTGTTCATTCATACGAGTTCTGTCTGCTATTTTCTGTCCGATCACGCTGTATTATAATATTTCGAAATCAACACCATGATACCTTTACTCCTGAAGTTCTCTTTTCTATGTTAGGAAAGAATAAAATTATTCGAAGGGTTCATATTTCTCTTTCACTTTATGGAGACAATTTTCTGGATTCATGATGGACTTATCTAAATATTTGGTATAGGATAGGACTTATTTAAATACTAAATATGTGGTATAGGATAAAACTTTTAATTTTTAATTTGTTGGTACTACCATGAAGTATTTCAGTTCGTATTGGTTCCACGGTTTTGGATCACTGTGTAAACATCGCTGGCAAACTGAGACAAACACCGTGTGTTTGCAAGCCAGCGGGTTCGGAGACGCTAGAAAAAGGTTCACACGGTTCATTTGCATTTTCCTTTCCCGTTTCCTTTATTTTTCAGCGATTAAGGGCACTTGTTTCCGGGAGAAGAGGAGCAGGAAAAACAGAATCGGCTTTCTTGTCGACGGTGGCACAACCAATTATGCATTTACTGTCGCCTTTCTTGCGTCCTTTCTCTCGGAATGTGGAATACGTTTGTTCTAATTACGAAGAATTCTCTTTTTACATGAGACAATCATTATTTCGTAACTGTCTTCGACGGGATATCAATTCTTTTGGTATAACTTGGATATAAGCTTTTATATAGGTTGATATTAATGTGATATTAATTAATCATATTGTCGTTTGCAAAAGAACTTGTGTAGAGTCGTGCAGATTCGTTGATAAAAACGATTTTCAAAAACTATTATCAGTGTTGCCATTCGAAAAAAAAAATAAAACACGGTTCGAAGCAATTGCATAATCGGATCAGGTTGACAAGGACCTTCTTAATCTTTCTTCAGAACAAGTAGCAGCTAATATTTACAATAGGAGGCGAAGTGGTCGCGTGCCATTCAGCTATAAACGGTGGAATTGCAACAACTTGTGTTTTATTAGGGAGGCAAGTCCGCCATCGTACCAATCCCTATGTCATTATTGCGGCAATAGTGGTTCGTGACCTTATTACCGTCATTACTATTGCTATGGGAGCAGGATTGCACGGTTTTCTGTGATTCCAATCGACCGGTCATTACGCTGAAGGCATTTCAACAGCGTATCTCATTGTCAGTACGACCCGGTATATATAAATCGAATTTATTCCTACCAACACTTATAATTAATTGTTCAACCATTCTGCAAATGACTTTACCCCATTGCCCATTCGATGTAAGATCGTTTCAAGCATCAACCAGCCAAAGAATTAATGTCCGTATATAAAACCGGGCCGAAGCTATCATTCACTCGATAAATAATCATGCAAAATCTCATGTTACAAATTTTCCAATCTGCCTACCACGAAACCCATCGGTCAAATGACCGGTTTTATATTTTTCATTTTACACTCATCGAATTTATCAGATTACTTGGAAATTGATTCGATAAATATTTTTATCCAAACACATATTGGAATAAAAATTGCACAAAAACATTTTAATCGCTTTCGGTGCACGGTAGACGTAGCGTTAACAGCTCGAAACGACTCGAAGAGGGGGCGGGTTCCGCGGGAAATATGTAAAACGGCCGACACGTGGCCGTGACACGTACCCGCCAATAGGAAATGTGAGCGGTTCGCAATGGAGATGAAGTGCCGCGAGGGCCGGGAGTCATTGTGGCCAGAAGAATAGTTTCTCAAGGGTTGGTTCCTCAGGGAAATCAGAAGGCAGTGGGCCTCTGGGATAAACCAAGCAGATCTCGGCGGAGGTTCGCCAAAGTAGCTTGTCAATAACTTAAATCTCAATCGTAACTTGCTGCTCCCAACTGATTTCCGTTTCTGTGACTCGTATCTTTTCCCTTTCCCATATTCATACGCTGACGTATCTTCCACGCGCAGTTACGGAAAACATCCGCTCCACAGCCACCGAACCCCCCCCCCCAACCCCCTCCCACTCCCCTGAATCTCTCGATACCCGCAAAATACTTCGATTGCGGCGCATATTTCCATGCATTACGATCCCTGGCGAATTATGCCGCGTATCGTTATTAGACCGCGCGCGCATCTTTATGCGGTACTGCTGCGTCGTCGTTCGCGAATTTTGCGAGAGGCCACGTTGCACATTAGCAAATATTTGCTCGTGTTGTAAATTATCTCCGGCGTCTTTACCGATTTCTGGCTCGGCGGATTTTATGCGTTTTCGACGACGACACGACGGAGAATGAAATGCAAGCAGTATTTCCCAAAATGCAATATCAGATAGTAAGAACATTTCAAGGGATCGAGACTGTATTCTGTCATCAGCACGGCTATTTACACATTCACATGTTTGCATTTATTTTGCGACGATTCGACTCGCAGGAAGTCCACGTGAAAGTAACGCCGGAGATGATTGGTTAGAGTGGAGGGGACACGCCGCACTTCACACGCATTTTCGGCACGAGCACACTCGTGACGTCAAAACGTAAACATTGGGACTACGGGCAGCATCGACGGTGGGGATAGGCAGAGCGAGTGAGGACCCTCTGTCGTTGGATCGTCCCGCGAGACTTCTTACGTCACGAGCACTTGCCGTGGAAACTAAATAAATAGCGGGGATGACCTATCCGTAACGAGACACCACTGTGTGTATTTAACAACACTGTTCTCACTGCCACGGAAAGAGACGAATAAATTACCTCGGTTAAGGGCGTGTTCTGAACGGCGTGAATGTGGTGGCGCACAGCCCTAGATCTACTATGTACGTGCACGAGGCCTCTAATCATTTCTCGATAGTGCAAAGTTTGGAGACTTCGTAGTAGTCATAATCGCTAGATAAAAGATCAATCTAGCGCGCAAAGTGGCCTACTTTGGCATTTTCGAGGCATGAAATGCATTATCTGACAGCATATAGTAGCTGTATGAAAATGTAAACGCTCCGACAGCGGCAGCACTGTAGCGCCACCATATTGCTTCTCGCGGTTCCGCTACACGCTGCCGAATAATGCAATTAACGGGACACTTGCGCGCTAGATTGATCTTTTATCTAGCGATCGTGACTACTAAGAAGTCTCGAAACTTTGCATTATCGAGAAATTATTAGATGCCTTATGGATCCTTGCAACCTCGTGTAGGTACACAGTGGATCTACCACCGCATTCACGACTATCAGAACACACCCTTAATCGAGGTTCCACTGTATCGAGATAAATTGCGCTGTTACGATTCGGTCCCGGAAATGGAAATTATTTAGAACTATTTTCGTTAGAAGAGATTATAAAATTTCTGTAAACACCGATACGGAGAAAGCTGGTGTTCACAGCGGAGGAGCAGCTAAATTCGAAGTTGTCGGACTGCCGTGGGACGTCGCCAAAGAAGAATATTTCCTAGGCAGAAAGCCGCGGTGTTCCAGGGGGCCAGAATAAATTTCAGCCGGTGGCGGAACACGAAGAAGAGCGATAAGTTGCATTAACACTTGAAACTCGCCAGAAACTCGGCGCGATCAATCTGTACAGCGCGCGAAATGTATCTCCTTGCCAGATACTTTGTTAACTCGATTCTGGCGAGGCTGGTCGTCGAAGAAGAGTGCGAGAGGCGGCATGGACAAAGGGACAGCACGCGAATTTCCTTGGATGTAGGTAATTTCACGGTGTTGCTTCCCATTAATACGAAAGCGGACGGACAGATAAGGTCGGACAAGTTCGACCGTATCTTAACGGGATCTTCTGGTCTATTCCATTTTCTAGGCGTTGTTTGGAAATTTTTCTAAAAGAATCGGGCGATCATACCGTATTCAGCTTTTGCACACATACTTTCTATTATTTGGACCATTCAACGTCATTTTTTCAGGTCGAAATACTTAAAATCGTAGAAGCTACATTTCCCTGAAGAGGGACACATAATTTAAAAAAGTACCTTGCTGCCTAACACAATCCCAGCCGTCCTATTGGACCGAAATAAAAAAAATAGCATTCTAATTAGTACGAATCTGGTCGTGGCATCAACCAAAAGAGATAAAGTATATATTTTATAAAAAAAAAATAAAGGTTTTAATTATTAGTAGACTGCAGGAGTAAAATAAAAATTGATTTCATCTCTTAATAATCTTGTTGCACTGAAAAGAAGTTACAATATTCTTGAATTTTGCTAATTTTTTACTGTTTTATATTTCATTCTGAATAAATCCTTTTTCAGGCATATGTTTTGTTGGAATATTTCGTTATTTCAAAATTGCCTTCGACCTTTTTCTATAGTTTCCTTGTTCTAACCGAGGACAGTATTGGGGCTGCAAGCCAGATGCGTCGCAGAAGGGTCCTACTTGGAAAAACCCTTGACGCGGCAATGTAGTAAAAATTAGAAAGCGGCCTGTAGATATATACGTATATACTAGAACACTGTTTATTTTTTTAGGGTCTTGTGCTCAGGTCAGTTTTGTAATAAATAGTGCAAAGCCGTTGTAATAAATACTTGTTTAAGATAAACAGAATTTTTAACTTATTTTAACCCGTTAATCCAATATGTTTAAAGATACGACTCTTCGAAAAATCGATTTTTTTTCAAGGTTCTAGACCAGAAGACCAGTTTCGTTCCATGCCCCGTCGGAGAAGCATTTCACGGGTTTTTCGTCACCGATGGAGATTGAATTTATATCATCCCCGATAACCTCGTTATCCGACAATCGACTGCCACCACGTTCCCTCTCCCTCTTCACCGATCGTCTCGTCTCTATCGCACGCTGTCGCGTCTCCATCGTTCTCTCTAATTCTCTCAACCGGATCGTGTTTCGTCTTCTTCGTTACTGCCACCGGTAGACGTGATTTCTACGGTATGTCGGATTATTTCCTTCATCAGCAGATCAGGAAATTTGATTCCCAGGATGCTTTATTGGATTGATAGCCATGGAGAAATAAACACAATGGAACCGTTTGCCGGATCTAACATAATTCCAGTCCATAGCAGCCGCGATGCAACTTCATTTATATTTAAATTCTTTCGTGTGAAAAATAACGGGATCGATATTACCCGGTTATTCACTTATTGCTCGGTTATTTATTTCATTTATTTCTGTTCTAATTATTTATTCTTTATTCATCACCAGTATTATTAGTTTCATACGAGCACGAAATGATGAGCACACATTTACATTAATTGTCGACGTACCGCTCTATTCCGAATTTAAAGTAATTAGGGGTTGATTGAATTTAACGGTATTCAAATGTTCAGACCGTTAATTAAACGAGTAGGTTGTTCGGTTAATAAAATAGTCGAAAATGACTTTGTTATGTGTTATAGCCAATAAATTAGCAAACACGAGAAGAAACGTAACGGTCAAATTTTACTGGATTTTACTGGAAAATGATACTCGAGTTGAATTTAAAGATATTTTTATTAGCTAGATTACCAGGAAACCACTATTCACTTATTAGTGCGTAGTTACACGCTTGGAAGTATGATAACGTTCGACCAAACGGACGATATCTTATCGTGGCAGAACGTCTTAAAATTCACTGCCACGCATGCAGCAGTTTGGCCAGTATACCCAGCCCAACGTATAGAAATTTAAGCAGCCAACCACCACGGTTGACCTATTTATCCGTCCACATTTGACTAACCGATCAGTTACTCAACCGGTTAATACACGGAACCTAACATTCGCAACAGACATGTAGCAAAGGCGCAGTCGAACTCCCATATTATTCATATTGGGAATCACGATTGTTGCCTCTCGCATGCGTAACTACGGAAATTGGGATTGTTTCAACAAGAAGAAGAAAGCTACAATATTATCCTTCGCTTATATTCATCAACTTTGAGAACTATCGCCGTCCAATTTACGGGTGAAAAAATTTTAATCGACAAATATTCTTGATCTACAACTGTAATACGATATACGGTGGGTGTACAAAGTATTCTTACTCCTTTTAACCCTTTGGCTACTGTGGGCGCCTATAGGCGCTTAGAAATTTTGCGTTTGTGGTACTGAGAGCGCCTATAGGTGCTCGACATAGATTGGCTTTCTAACACTGAGTGCGCCTATAGGCGTTCGACGCAATTTGGCTTTTTGATACGTAGGCCGCCTATAGGACATGAATAGGCGCTGAAAATTATATTGATATTTATTCCCGTAAGTTCTCGGTGCACATCGTAACTCAATTCCTGCCGTATGGTACGACCGGTGCGTATCAAAGTCTGGCGTAGTCAAGAGGTTATAAACGAATAACTTTTTCGAAAATTCGACCCAACAGCTTGAGTTTTTTGTTTGAGACATTAGAAGGATCAGTTTACTAGCTAATATGTAAACGATTGTTTTTTAAAAATTATCTCAAAAATTATTGTCTCAAAAAAACTCAAGCTGTTGGATCGAATTTTGAAAAAAGTTGTTCGTTTTTAAAGGATGTACTAATACTTTGTACACCTACTGTAACTAAAAATGTATTAAATGCAAAATGATAATGTAAAAAGGATTTCAGGAGTGAAATACAAAGTTTTCCTATAAGCGTTTCGCAAAGCATGCCCCGCAAAATGAAAGCGAATGTCGAGGATTTTATTTATTTAAAATGCGGAAAGCTCAGAATCGATCAAATAATTTGGCAGTAAAATGCGAAAGTATTCAATAGTTGATTAATCGATTTTGCGGAGAAGAGGCTCAACCAGTGCCTCGCAAGTACCCACTAAAATTCTGATCCGGTCTATAAATTTCGCGTTCGATTTCTCGGTCGCAACATCCATCCTCGGCGCTCGTCTCAAGTTCGAGCCCGAATAATTATGAACGGCATTGTGCCCGGCGGCAATAAATCTGCGGCCTGTTTTACATGCAACGCCGAGTCACTCCACATATCAGGCTATCTGGTTAACGTGATAGACAAACGTGCGGTCGCGCGCGTAATTCATAGTATCGCTATCAGTCATCATCGACAATAAAGCGGAGACACCGCGGCAAGTGACGTATCCTATAAAGGGTAACGAGATAACCGAGGCGACGTCCCACGGAGCAGGTTCCAGGCGGCCATTGTTCCCCGATTGACTTTGCGATGATGGCCCGGGGACAGCGACTGGATAGAAGTGATAGACCGTCGACGATACGCGAATGCAAATCGAGAAACAATAACAAACACTCCGCGCGACCGTGGTAATAATTTTAACTGGGTATTATACAGGGTGAATTCGATAAAGCAGGACACCTAAATATCTGCGTTACTTTTCGTTGTACAAAAAAATTTCGTAGGACAAAGTTACACTGTTTGAAGGACCACATATAACCATGTAAGGGAAAAAAAATGTCAAGGTCATTTTTATGATATTTCAAGGTTATCGATGTTTTTTAAAATGGAATGATATATTTTCGTTAACGTAATGTTGTAGCTGACAAAATAACGAATTCATGCATGTAACACAATATGACCTTCAAATTACCTTCAACCCAGAAAAATGGCATAAATAAAATTCAACGTGTAAGATTTCTCGATCAGTTTATCATAAATGATATATCATAAGATGACCTTGAAATTTTTTCCCCTTACACCGTTATATGTGACCCTTCAAACAGTGTAACTTTGTCCTACGAAGTTTTTTGTACAACGAAAAGTAACGCAGATATTTAGGTGTCCTGCTTTATCGAATTCACCCTGTATATACGGATCACGCTCACGAGCGACCAAATACGTTAGTCTTCGCTTAAGTTCGCGTAATACCAAAAGACACTGTTCGACGTTACTTTATGAAAATAACGAGAATTTACAAATTTTTTGGCCATTTTTCTTTTTTTTATAATACGCTCTTGAAGAAATAAATCTGTTGAATAATTCCTCATCGATGCATCTTTACAGTCTCAATAATCGTAAATTGTAAGTAGCGTTAAATTTTCTACTTTCCCCCACCACTCGAAACAGAATAAAACTACTAGACGAAAGGAGACAGACGTGCTTCGACGAAATTCCAAATTCAGTAATTGTTGTCTCACCTTTTCAAACACAGTATCAATGGATCGTTGAGATTTTTCCGATTAAAATGAGTCCAAACATGACGCAAATCGGACTAGTTTTCCAGACGTAAATCAGTCCGAAGGAAATGGTTCCCGCGGGCCACTCTGTTCCCCTTCCACTTGAACCACTCCCATGCAACCCTGCGTCTGCGTAATGACGTGTCACCTATCTATAGATACTAGATCTCAGTGCAGCCGAGTACACATTCACGCGTCACGCACCGACGGGTCCCAAGGTCATGCTCGTGCCTATGAGGAAGGGGGACCGTCGCAGTAATGGTGGGAGTATTGCTGCCACAGGCCTCATAGTAAATAGCATACGTCAAGGACATACGTGTGATTGGTATGTACGAAGTTCATAAATATAGACCGATTTGCGTCGTGTTTGGACTCATTTGAATCGGAAGAATCTCGACAACCCACTGGTACCACGTTTGAAAAGGTGGTAAAAGAAATGACTGAATTTGAAATTTTTGCTTGCAATATTCTCTTACTTTGTCGACATGTACTCGGAAGGATTACTCGAAAAGAAACGCTAACCTGTAAGAATTTGACTTCCGGATGGCAAACTTCGCAAATTTCAGTGATCGCCACCGTATAATTTCGAGTGACAAGCACAGAGAGGAAGCTGGGAGACTATGCTTCTATGGTGCGAACACAGCGCACCACTCCCGTTAGAGGAAGACAAGGTGGAAAGGGTTGGAGAACTACTGCGACGGCGGTGGTAACGGGTTGAACCCGCTGCTATAGGACGAGTAGGTAGGTAAAGTAAAGTTGGAGGCTGTATCGCGTTTAAACTTGAGGTTAATTCTCTTCGTTACATACCGAAATGCTGGCACACTTTCCTGCGCGAGAGCCCGCCTGAATAAACGTACATTGATAAGTGGAGGCCGAGAAGGTTAATAAGAAAAAAAAAGAAAACAGTGGTACGGTTATTGTTCAGAACAATGAAGATTTAGCCAAGTGATCTTAAATATTAGTATCTGACCAAACGTTTAGAGGTTTAAAATTACCTACTTATTTGGTGCTGACGCGAAAGTGACGTCTATTGCTGGTGCGACCCCAAAGGCAGCGTTCACATTATGCCGGTCTCATCGCAGGTGATTTCTACCTGGTTCTCGGTCGCATCAGATTCCTTCTCATCCGTCAGCTTCCACACGGTTCCTCTTCCCTCCGTGTCACCCATCTTTTGGTTCACTTCGTCGGGCCTCTATTCCAGACACTACCGCCGTGAACCAGTCGCCAATTCGCCATTCTGCCGCGACCGTATATTGTGGACCGTAACGCGGGGAGTTACTCGGTTAATTTAGATTCGCTCAAGCAAGTTTTGATGTCGTGCTTGCCTATTCTCCTGCCCCTCCGCCAAGTTCCCCAGTCGAATCCCTCTGTCAGTCGGCTCCTCCACCTCTGGCCACCGAATTTCCTTCGGGAACCCAGTACCACTACCTTCCGTGTGGCAGTCACCCTGAAGCGACTCTCTAGCAGCCCGGCCTCCTTCTTCCACCTCCTTTCAGACAACCCCTAACCCAGAACAGCCAGGAGTTCGCCGCTACCGTCGACACATTACTAATGCCGAACCGGTCGTAATAGATTGGATGCTTGGGGAACTTGGTTACGTCAACTAACGTGCCGGGGCTAACCCCTTTCATTTGTCACCTAGCATGGACAGCTTTTCTACCTGCCCGGCTGCTTTCTTACCTCGCTCCTCATCAAGCTGTCCCAATGATGTTCAAGCGTTGCTCTGATCTTCAGTGAACTGTCTTCGAGGAACTGTTCCTGGCCGTGTTGTAATGGTCTTTCGTCGCAGAAATTCGTAGATCATCATTTCGTTCGTGCTCGTGTTTTACTTTAAGAAAGAAATCAACCATTTTATCCGAACCATCCCTTCAACGTAAGTGCTTATAAAACGACAAGATATGAAAAAATGGTTGAAATGAAATTTGTATCTTCGGACCCATAAATCTGTAGAGAATATTTTCTGAAAAAATAACGTCCGAAATTGTTTCTTTTTAATTTCGTGCAATTTTTAATACAAAAGTTTCACACAGATACGATAAGAAAGTTACGTTAAACGATATCTTGGTATCTTGATATCTTGATATCTGTTGTCGGTTACGATTCAGCACTTACGTATTCAAAATACACAAGTCATTCCAGAATCTAATTCCCACAAATCTCCTAATACAAGAAAATCGCAGCAAGCGGATGGGGACTAACCGTGGAGAATGCAATGAAGGAGAATTCGCACGTCTTGCCGCGCGTATAATCGTGACCGCAAGGTATGACATATTCGAGCATTAACTATGCCAACTGGATCTCAATACCTTCTCCAAGTATACGGGGGGCCCTTTAGCGAGGCCTTCCTGCTCCTAACCATCTGCTTTCTCTTTTCCGTGCTCCTGTATGTGTGTGTGTGTTTGTGTGTGAGTGTTCTATCCTTTCCCCTTCAACCGCACTATACCCCTTTCGTGTCTGGCTTGCCACCATGATTCTCCCACAACCAACTCACGTCGTGCGCCGCGAACACGGCTTGTGACCGTCAACGAGCAAACTTTAACCGTACATAGAATTCGGATACACTGAGGCGAAGGAAGGCGGAGAAAGTTCAAGACCGGAGGAGGGTTAGGAATCTGGACAAACTTATCCTATCCCGCATCAATGCGGTTTCTGTCGCGCCATAAGGCTTATGATGTCCCGGGATGAGATTAAGAAACCCGCCCGGAATCATATTGTTACGTGTCCGTTCTGCTGTCCTGTTATTTCGACGAGGGGCCTGTGGGCATTCGACCACCGAGGAAAAACGATACTGATCGCGAACTCGCTCTGTGGGGTCATGATTAACGTTCGATGAAGCTCGCCGAAACTTCTAGCCAATCCTCGCCCTACGACGTCGAATGTTTTCTCTGTCCCTATCGATTTTGTCCGAGATTCTATAGTTAAGCAAGTTTGTTTGATGCTCGGTGTATTATAACTAGATCTCGGGATTTTATGCTCTTGCGAGAGAAATTAACATATGGTACAGTCGCGATCTAGCTCCCATCGGTCGGTCCGAGCAGAGACAGAAATCGTGAAGGAAAACTATTTTCTTTAGGACGCGTCGACCGTGCCGAAAGTACGAGGGGACTAAACATAGAAAAGGAGTGGATTAAACCAGGCCCGAGCCACTCGTGCTCCGAGTCGCTCTTGTGGACTAGGAGGATCTTAATTTATCAGCCAAAAAATTTTTTTGTCTCACCCCCTAGAATTGTGACAAGTATTGAGAAAATGATCTGAAAATAATTTGGGTCCAATTGGATCGTGGAAACCAGACGCGCATCAATGAAATATGAAAGTTGAAATTTGAAATTTGAAATTTGAAATTTGAAATTTGAAATTTGAAAATTTGAAAATTGAAATTTGAAATTTTTGTGTCTTTCGTGATTTACAAAATTTTCATGAATGATTTCGCGTGACTTTTATGAGATCCCGCATTAAAATTGTTAAATAAACGAGCTTACAGGGGCGATTAAAAATTGCAACTTCTCGCGATCTTCTGCTGTAGATAAATGAATACCGATTACCTTTACAGCAACGAAGAATCCTCAGTTCCTTTTTATCGCCGCTCGTATACAACACTTCGTTGCAGTTTCCAGTAGTAAAATCGGCGTAGATGAACAGAGAGGAGCGAACGCGATGATATTTGATTTCTCTAAATCTTGATTCTCACACGGCTTTACGATCGCCGGTTCTTGAGGGCTGCCTATAAATGGATAATAAAACGTGCTGCTCGAAAACAGTAGTCGTTAACAAGCTTGTTAATGACGGAGCCCGGAACGAGAGTGCTGGGATTTCTTCCGCAGGGAGAAGCGTCATTGAGAAATCGACTGACCCTCCTCTTCTCTTTGCCGGCTGGAACAGGACAAACGGTCTCGCTGAATGAACGTCGTAAACCTTATCAAGCGAGTTTATTTGCGAGATGAATTCGCGACGCGTTCATATAAGTGTAAATACATGTACGCCAGCGCGCGCGGGTATCAAGATGCGCGACGTTAAGCCGCAGCCCTTTAACAATGTCTTTACTCGCGTTTATCATGGAACTGTGCAACATAACGGCGCGACTCTTCTGTTGGCATCAAGAGAAAGGCTGTGTATGGAGATACCGTGCATTTTATTAACGTTTAACATCCAGTTGCCGCCGTGGAATGTAACCGTATTCAGCGCGAACGCTCCGGTTATGGTTTCCTCATGCTCCCCAAATTGAAAAGAACAGCCAACATTTTTTACTGCCACCGGAGAAATGGAACGATCTGTCCGCCATTGGTGTAGTAATTAGGAAATAGTAAGTCAATTTTTATGAACACCAAGATGCTCGATGCTTTATTCAGACATATAATATTTATCACTAGGGACACAAACCTGTGAAGAAATTTAAAGGTTTCAAAAAATGATATCATTTCTATAGATTTTTAAATTTTTTGTTCCCCAACTGTTGTAAATACTACCTACTCATTTTGACCATGATTAAATAAAATTTCTACAAAACCACCGTTTCTAGAAAACCGTGGAACAATGAATCGCGTCGGCGAAAGGACGCGTTTTAATTTCAAAAATTCGTGCACCCGATGTACTTCGGTTTATTTCACCGTGGAAAAAATTACGGCTTCTAATACGCGCAGCAATGGCGTCGGAAAAATTTCGTGGCTGTTTCATTTGCGACGGTTGTCGTGTCGGGCGCAGACGCGTCCCGGCGCCAAGGACTGGGCAATAGCTTTGCGACGAAAAATACGTAATAACGAAAAAACGCGGCTGAGCGTAAGTTAATTACAAGTAACTATTCGCGAGAGCGCTAATTACTTATTGCAACTTTGGCGTTAATTGTCCTCGCTAATTGCTTTCGGTAATTGGTTGCCCCCTTGCCTCGTTTACCCCGCTGAATCCCGATGTTCAGCTGGCCGACAGGAAAATTTCTGCGATCGGACATGATCTCGTCTGTGCTAATATTTTTTTTTTTTTTTATAGAGCATGCAGTGAATCGAAATCTGCGTTGTCATAAGCTGCGTGTGGTTTATTAAGGGAGCATCGACGCGTTTGGCTGCCACGCGAATTTTGTACCGTTCTATACCTAGACTAATCGCATAAATCGACACCGAAATAAAATTTGCTCGAAAGCACAATTGAATATTTAAAGTAACGTTTTCTAAGTATCACACAATAGACTTGCAGACTAATATTTTCTCGATCTTCGCAACATTTGCATTCTAATATCGGATAATTCATGCGCAACAACCTAATAATTCCATAGCGACCGGACGGTCGCCGATAACCCCCCATGGCGTTCAACGAGATAATTAATCGATTAAAGAAGCGCTGACGCACTGTCTAATATTGGCAACGCTCGTCGACGGTTGCCAATTTTCAGATCGGATCTTTGCGATGGTTCGCGACACTGAAACGGTTAACTTCCGCGGCCTATCTTCGGATAACCGAAGCCGAAGGGGAGTTCGGAACCACGGCGACAAGTCGAACGAACGCCGGGAACAGACCCGGACATCCAATTTGTGGAGTTAGCACCAGGTCGAGAATTACTGCTAACTTTTCTAATGAACTGCACTCAATTTTCAATTTCTTTAATCCAATAGCGACGGTCTTATTGATTTACGAACGTCACGCGGGAACGTACTGTAACATGAGCGAAATCGTTGGCGACCAGAGCCGACGAACACTGTATCGCTGTTCTACAAATATCATCCGTGATTGTAGACACGCGTAAAATCGCTATTTGAAATCTGGACACTCAAATTATACACCAAGCAATTAAAGATGTACATACAAAGATTCAAAATAAACTACTTCCAAAATTTACAAAATCGCTGAACTATAATCAAAAAACTGTAAATCTTCAAACCCCTGTAACTAAAAAAAAAAGATATTACAACATTCTACCTGTGCTCATTTCATCAAGCTAAGATTCTATTAGGTCGTGAGCCTAATTTCTTCGGATACCCTTCTTTTATTAAAAAACGAAGCGACTGTGCGATATCGAAATTATACAAATCGCTGGTGTCACACTATTCGTTGGAAGTATGGTTCGAATTGCGACAAGAGATCGCAGAATAATTTTTGAGAGATCATCGTAAAACGAAGACTTCTCTCTACAGGATCATATTGAAATACGGGTCTATTATTGGTCCACTTTTTCTGAACGATATGCTCCGAAACACGTTTTCGTGCTGGGAGCGATGTCACTATTTTCCGATTATTGCGCTCTACCGCGCTTTAGAGCGCCAGCGGGTTTTCTGATTGCTACGGTTTACTGTGCTATAGAGTAAAGATGACCGGAGCCGTAACCTTACGTATTTTAGGAATTTAATTTGTGCGATTCTTATGAATTATTACGTTTTTATGCGCGAATCTTGTCGTCCAACTTCGAGATCATCCATTGTATTTTTATTAATCTTTTTACGACGTAGTAAATTCACTGTTCACACCGATTTGCTAAACAAATTTTTTTATTGTCTCATTTCGCTATCAATTATATTAAAATATCATGCTGTTTCCTTCAAATTAATTTCACGTACAATAATTTGCTATGCTTTCTTAAAAAGCTCTAGTTTGTAATCAACGTTTCGTTAGCAGAGGCAATTGCATTTTTATACGTTCATGATGAATGAATTTTTTCATTTTTATTCATTGAAAGTAATTTTCCGCTTATTCGGATTTCGTTAAAGTAGCCCATGGAAATCACGATTTGCATGAAGTACTATAGTCTAATCACGACACATGGCTTTCCCGTGTCGGCGCCGAATTCGAGAAATAATGCTACTGTTTAAAATATTTTTCAGTGAGGAATGAACGGGTACGACATAACGGATGATTTTACGGTGGAAAAACAGACAAAAGGTATAGATAACATTCCTCCTTGTTAAACTTCATTTTCGGATTCCGAATATTCGCCGGTTATGCATATACATCTGGCACGGTCTACTGGCGTGTCTGACCATCGCATATCATTTCTACTTATAATGGATGAAGACAGCGGCACGTTATTTCTTTCCTATTAATTATTACCACCTCGTAACTATGAATTCGAAAAATTTCGCACGAATATTATCATAGACGGCAGTAGAAACGTCTAGCAACGATCAGACATATTGACGTATCTTTTGCAGAGATACCGGCGTTATTGTTTCTTTTATATTATTGCATATACAGAGAATTTGTTTTGCACAAGTGCCAGCTTGTGTACCGGCATGTTTTTTTAATTAGTTCTCCCTTTACCATTATTCGTGCAATTGCCATCGTTCCGTTTTGTCTTTCCTATATTTTTTCTTTTTTTTTTATTTCTTTTTTCAAATAATACAGAACGCTTTAAAGCGCGAACACAACTGACGGAATTTTAAATCGTTGCAAATTGGAATACATACTTCAATTATGCCAGGCCGGTGCACAATAAAGATTTTTAATGAATGTTATTTTACTCCCATTCATCGGCAGGCCATTTTTACGTGAAAAATACACGGAAACCGTTATTATTTACGAGCGTTGCACATTATCCGGAAAATATGTGATATTTAGCGCCGTTCGTTCGCACCGTCCATTAATCTCGTGGATGAAAATTGGTTTGCATTTCGAAATCACGCCGACCCCCTCGGTTTTCTCATGGCGATACTTCAATTTCGGTTCATCGTTCATGAACAAAATCCGATATAAAATTACGTTTCGCCGTTCCTGTCGCGGAACTCGGCAGCCAGAGCTGCGCTTTCGAATTTTCAAGTTTTTCTTCGTTCCTCCTTTCTATTTACACCAAGATGCGTCGTCATGATGGCCTTTGACAACTACGTAAGGAAAACAGTACGTATGCTAAATTACAAACACTATTAATTTCTAAGTTGCACAGGGCAAAAAAACCAAAATTTATTTTCCAATCGTATTTTCTTGACCTTGTGTTTCACGTTCGAGGTCAATCTTGTGGGCGGTTTCTTACGTCATTTTCGACTAAATCGGGGGTGTAGGATCGCGCTGTGGTGTCCGGGACATATAATTTTGTGACACCCTGTACACATATTCTTTAGATTGATACAATTATACTTCGCTGTTTGGTCGTCCCTAGAAAAATCCCTCGGCGAAGGTAATACAAATCGACGCTCCAGTTAATCAAAGCGTTGACAGCCGAGCCGCCGTCCGTTTCGGAAATCGCAGTCATCCTTCTATACCGAGGCAATAGCAACGCTCGCCGGCTGACAATATCGACAGATATTGACAGACCGTAGCGAGGCGCGATCCAGGGCTGCATTTCGGCTAGCAAAAGACAGGAGGCAGGAGAGGACATGTGCGCCACGGTTTGCCCCGGTGTTTGTGTTTGGACAGAGGGCGGCGCGCTGGACATTGTAATTAGACACGACACATCGCACCCGGGGGAGCACCGCCTTCAACCTTCTCCACTTCACCGGCTGACCGTCGGCCATCCATCTCAGTCCGGCGGTGACCGGCGAGCGGCGTTAATCCCAGGGAGCCGATCGGCGCGATTGTCAAGAGGGAGAGGGTAAACGCGAGGGCCTTGGGGTACGGCGCCACTGAAAGTACCGTTCTTCGTCTATATCCGTGCAGGACTATAGTTATAACAATCTGAAGATGTTCCTTTCTATCCTACATCCATCGTTGTTGCGTGATGATTCATAAAATTACCATTTTGTTTTATCATTAAATCCTTTTAACATTTTTACTGTTTAAAATTTCGTCCACCCATTTTTCCCATAAATGCATATTAGAAACGTTTCTGAACTGTGTTCTACCTTGATCCTGGGCTAAGTGCTGAATCACAGTCCTCTTACCAGAAGGCACCCTCGCCTTCCCCACTCCGTGGTCAGATTCTTGAGGGACTAAGTCCCAATTTGAAGTGAGGGAAAGTTAGGCTCTCTGCCCCTCTAACTTTCCCTGATCTGTTTGCAATAAAACATCCCCTCCACTTATCCTCAATCAGGGCCTTACGTATGTAGGATTTTAGGAAAAATGAGGGAACCGCCGCGCCAGCGGGAATCGAACCCCTTTCTGCTAGTAACCGATCGGCTAACACGCTCACCCACGGAACCCTCCCATTATTCCTAATCTCCGTACGGTATTTTGTTGGTCTGGGGGGTCCTGATCCCACACGTAGTTGGAGACTACCATAAATGGAGCCCTTGTACACGTTGACGCTTTTACTTAGATCGCGTAGATAACGTGCTCGTCGAACGATGATGTCGGATCGGTATAAATAAGTACACACAGCTCGCGATCCTGCAGGAAGGTTGTGGAGGATCCTGCCAGTGCCAACAGATCCCGTAGGGACCGTGCTGTAGTCCATCAGAGATTAGCTGGTCGATTCATTGAGGAATGATTTCGATCAACCGGGGTCTTGAACCGCGGTGCATGTCGGGCTGGAAGTCACGGTGGTACACATGCTTACCATGCCACCGGGCATAGGCTCTTGCATCTATGCCGATCCTTATCGTTAAGTAGAGCCTGCCATACGCGGCCACGAAAGGCTAGCCAAGTGAGACGCGGCGGTCGGTGGTTAGCGGTCGGGCAGCGAGCATAATCAGCCGAAATGAAGTACGTGCGCGCTGCCCGGGTGCATTCCGGGAGTACGTTGAGTGCCAAGCATGCCGGCCACTTCCCGCGTGCTGAAGCCTGACCACCCTTTCTCGAATGCTCGACCTCGGCCGGTGTTCCCTTCTGCCGGATAGAATTCCGCGTAGGCTCCGTTGAAAGACCCGGCTTCAACGTCTTCGCCCGTAAACAGTCGAATACTGCTTCGCGCCCACTCGCCACGCTGGTCTAATAACAAGCACCCTAAAGTCTCTGCAGTAAGATCTGCAGATGGTACTGTTCATCCACGAGAAGACAACATAAGTGCAGAGAACGGGTGATCCCCCACTCTTAACCAGCTAAGAACTATCTTAAATTTTGATTTAACAGACAAGAAAATTGTCTCACGACGAGTATTTTAATTGAAATAATCTTTACAGCCTGTATATGAGCTTTAACATAAATTTGTATTATAGAGGTTCTACAGTAAAATAAAATTCTTTCTTCAAACTCGATACCTCCGGAGTTCAATGAAATTGAATATTATAAAGTCAGTAAAAGATACGATTACATGATAAAAGATATTAACGTATGATAATGGGTTACACCAGAAACCTTAGGAATACGATTTTAAAAAATGCGAATCACACGGTTGATAAATATTTGCGCGCATCTCGAATTCTATTTTGCGCGTTGCCAGGAATGGCGTTCCATGCATACGTACCGTGTATGCATACGCTCTACGAGAATCAATATTCAAGAGTATTCGACAAAAAGATGAGCCGCATCTCCATGCTTAACGATACAACAACATTTCTAGAACAACAACCCTCCGTCAGCGCTCCGCGGACGTAAGTAATAGAAAGTTCCAACAGCATTTAAGCGCCGGTTTACAACGCGTACATTGCCGGGCAACAATTAATTACGGGCCGCATAGATTCATTAAGTTCCTGTTCGCCAGTGGCGGAAACTGTGATCAACAATTCAAAGCCGACGAAATCGCACGGAACGTGCAGGCCGGGGGGGGATGAAAAAAAAGGAGAGACGCTAAAGCATACGAACCGTATAACACAAGGGAAACGTTTTTGAATATAGAACTAAGGACGAATGGACGAAATGGTTCGAGTTTTATACGGCGCAGGCCTCGAGCTTTAAAAGCAAACCTCAGGGACGCGAAAATGTCAGAATAAAATTCCGTCCTGTAGCGCGTCACGCGATGGAACATTCCAGGAAGGTTCCGGAACAGAGAAGAAAGTTTTGCGCGCTCGGTACACCGCAGTTAAATTCATATATACATACATGTACGTATACTTACACATACATACATATACATATATATTTTCCTCTAATTTTTTCTCCGACGCTGGGTTAATTACATGCAGGCGTATCTGCGAACGGTCGGTGTACTCCCAGTCGAGAATGGTGTGCTTTAAAGAAATTCACGCAGTTAGGCGCAAGAAACCTGGCGTGCCCGAGGACTGTAAATATTCGGAGCGTGCATAAAATTTTGCGAACAATCAATTAGTCTGCAGGAAGCTTCGGTAATCCGCCGGTTTGAACGGCCCCTGAAAATACTCGTGCATCCCCTCAAGGAACATGCAGAACCCTGCTGCTTACCAGGAAGGAAACCCGGGGGTAATCTTCCGCATATCGAATTTTCAATTTTCAAAATTCCAGCCGTGGCACGACGGATTTTTGTACGTTGCGTATCGACAACCGGTCGGGAACATGTAACATTAATTAAGTTGATTTGTTGTCTGCGGTAAAAAATAATTTCTCGTCGTTCGCGACTCCGGATCAGAGCGGACCGAACTACACAAAATTTACAGAAAAAATAATGTTTCTCCCGTCGGTGCGTGATTTCGAAAGGAATCGGTGATCGCGCAGCGAGTTTGATGTCTGAAAAGAAATCCGGATTTGAGTGGCGAGTTCGAGAAGGTGCCGGTATCGCGTCGGTTGGCCCATTGGCTGCGGGACGAACGAAATCGAGAAGGTAAGATGGGCAAGGGCGGATTGGCTGATCTGGCCAGGCGATCTTTACTGCCGAAAATCCATTATTTTCCCCATTAGATCGCTCCTCCCGATCTTCCGGGGCAGGCATTTTCGTTTAGCAGTTTTTCTTCCGATTCACGTCGTTTATGACTACCCGGGCCCCCATTGATCCCCATCCACTATTTCGTGCTATGCACTATCTCGCACCTTCGGGTGGCCTCGGTTCAAGCCCGAGAATCTCGTCGATCTCGTTCCTCCAGTTTCCGTGCTCCCGCCGGTTTTTATCGTATTCGCTTACCGTCACCCGTAAGCAAAACAGTCCGCGCATCCCCGGATGCACCATGCGTCTGCTCTCTCGGTGCGCTAACAACTTAAAGCGGAGCGTTTCGTTCGACGCTGCGCCGCGCCGCGCCGCTGCGGAGAGAATCCGCCAGAAATCGCCTAGGTTGCTGGCGTTGATAAATTCGAAAGATCGAGATCGATTCGAGCAACCCGGGCCGACGCGAGCACGATACGTGGCTGCGTTTTCGAATTCAGACTACGGAATTCGAACGCTTTCGCCGGATGCTCCGATCGATAAACTGCCTGACGCTTATGCCTCCGCTCACGTGTCTGTTTATCAATGTCTTCGGACGGTAAATAATTTTTGTCCAGCCGCGGAGCCCTAAACATAAAGCATGTCGGTGGTATAAGAGCTTCCATATTGTCCCTAATGCGACCAGTAAAAGTTTATCAGGCGTCGCAGGGAGCTTTTACCGCGGCACGTGCAGCGTGTGCACTGTAATTAAACATTTTTCACGTACTTACCTGCTTGTCATCAAATATGAGCGTCATCGGGATATACAATATATGCGAAACACGTACACCTTGTGTATCTTGATGTATTGATATTATCTTAATTTATCTGAATTTATTGAAGTTAGTTGAAGGCAGTTGTACTAATCCGTCGATGATTACGACGAAATTGTATTCGGTGAGTCGGAGAAAAAGATAACGATCGAATCTATTATAATTTTAAAAAATCGATCAATCTATTTTTTGACTCGTTATATCATCATCAATGCGAAATAAATTATACAGTATTATACCCTAATTTTACTACTAATAATTAGATCACTTAAACTTGAAACAAGTTTTATTAATCAAAGACGATATATAGAATCTGCGGAAGTCTAAATAAATTGTGAGGTCTTTATGATCGACATTTAAACGAAGAAAATTTGTTCGTCTGTGAACAATCTGTGCTCAGAATCTCCGAAGCCGTTTTCCCTGTACAAATTCCAGTCAGAGAGATACTGGCTTGTGTAAAACTCTCACAGTTCATAATTAACGACCCGGGCCCCATGTTCGCTTTATTTAACGGGAAAAATCGGTATAGAACGGGCAATGTCTGAACGACAATGCGGCCAGTGACTTTGTGATACGCCGCTAAGGTGTAAAATATTATGAAAATGCGTAATATCTGATGATGGTTAAGCCGCGGATATGAGCTTCGCCCTGCTGGGCATTGCTCCCCAGGAAACTGGCTTTTATGGGGTTTTTACAGCGGCGTGTTACTCTGTAGATGGTACGAGGTCGTACATAACCTTTCACCGACTATGGGTTCAGAGCAAAGCGCAAAAAAGAGTAATGAAAAACGGCGACGCCGCCGTTCGAATGCTGCGTTATGGACTGTATCTAAAATGATTACTCTCTAGTGAGTCTTCCATTGACCTGGCATCGACGTATGCAAATAACCACTTGCCGTGCGCCGACAATACTATACAATCCCCTAGACATCGTGCGAACAGTGGTCTGTAAGCTTCCATCAAATCCCCCATTTTCATACATTATTTTATACACAAAAAAATTCCTTCGCAGCTTCTCGCAATTCAAATAAATGAAATATTGTTCTCTACTTTCGTTATGCCTCGGAGAACAGGCACTGTTCACTCATAATTTGCCTAGACGTTTTCTGGTCGAAGTATTTAATGTTTCTCCAATTTCTCGTATACAACACATTAAAACCATCGAACACGCAGGTAGCGAAATATTTCCTTCTGGACCGGAACAGTGACGAAGTGGTCAAACAGTAGAATTAACGTGGACGACGGCGCGGCGGCGGCGTTGTTATCTGAATTTTCACAGGAACAGAAGACGTCGCATTTTCCTATGTAATTGCGGAACGAGAGGCAGATCGCGACAAGTCGGCTACAGAATTTAAATTGAAAGCATAACTCGCAACCTTGACAGTGTACCGGAGCCCTTTATCCGGGAATTTTTACCGTTGTTTGCTTATCCTGAAGACTTATTAGACAGTTTTCTATACGGTGTTGGCTTACCCTCGCGTAAAACTCCGGAGCCTCGTGCCGACGACCGATCGATCGAATTCGGGATTACGAGTACGAGGGAAATCACTTTGCAACCGGGGCCCGTCGGAAGAGAAACGCCTCCAGCAATCTTCCAGGAATAACCGAATCATTTAGATTTGGGGGATTTAGGGAGGTCGGAGTGCAGGCAGGCAGGCAGGCAGGCAGGCAGGCTGTTGCAGGGCCAACGAGGAACACCAACCACGGGGGAAAAAGAAGCTGCGCGCGGATCGGGAAACGAGGAAATGCTGCTGGAAGATGGAAAAGACGCCGACACTTTTATCGATATACCAAGCCTGAAGCGGCTACTCAGCGGTCTCCTTCAACCTCTTTACTTTGCCAAGAAGATACACAAACACGTGCACCGCCACCGACCTGATCGTGGTGTGGCTGGCTGTTCGCAACTTCTTTGCTAAAACCGATTTCGCGGATGGAAAAACAACGGCGTCGACGATCCGGTTTTTGAATATGCCATCGCAAAGAGTTTAATTAGACTAGACTGCATAAACAAATACGATACGACAAAATAAAAATTGTCCGTATCGATTGCAAGAAATAGAACGTTATTTCTGCCCTTAATAATTCTAATTAATGAAAAATAATGCAATTGACATCTGTAAACATTTTTTATTTTCCTATTTTCACAGAAATGTAATTATTAGTAAGCACTTAAACCATTCTGGGTTTATTTCGCTTTGCAGGAAATTGCTGTTAACACTAAATATGCAGATTACAATCTTTGAAAAAAGAACGAACACGAAGACAAGAAGGAATTCTGGATTTTCAATTTTGTGTAATCGATCGTATAAATAAATAAATTGTTGAATCCTTGTTCCGTGAATAACGTTCGAATTCTATATGTATAATGGATTTTCTTTAGCGATTATTAACAACGAAATCATTATTTTTTTGCAGTGCTTGCTCGGCGCGCAAGGCGAGTACCGGAGTCGTTCATTGCACCGTAATGTTTGGTATAAATATACGAAGCGAAATATTATATTGTATTATCACCGTACCTGCAGGTGCTGCTATTAATTAAATCAGTCGTTGCCCGAGTGGCAATATTAAACAGATTACGTGCACCATTTCAAGGATGCTTCGATAATGTACTGCGCGCGTTACTTTATCGTAAATGGTTGGGGTTAAAGATTTTTTTATATTTTGAAAGATCTCTCTTCGTTATTTGATAAAAAATAAATGGATGATTGATAAAGCCGGGGATTTCATGTCGCTCGAAATCTTTCGCAGAACGTTTCCGATCAATATAGATTTACCATTATGACCAAGGAGTATCGGGTTATCACATTTACAAATTACCAAAGTGTTACAGTGGATACTGATTCGTTCAAGGACTCGAAAAGAGAATAGAAGGATCCCTGATTTTATAAATCGCGGAAAATTTCGTTAAAAACTCAACAAATTCTGCCGGTAAGCTCCTTCGAATCGAAAAAGCAACTTACGGACTACTGTGATGCAAAGAGTTAACGAATTTCGCAATAAATATTAATACAAAATAATGGATCGCGAGGTGATACAGCGGACACCGATTCGTCGACGGTCTGAAAAATGGCGACGCTGAGACTCGCAAGCAAATTCGGCCGTTTCGCCCTGGGCTACAGCCGAATCTTAATTGTTCTCGGCGGTGGATCTGGCAGAAGGGGTGTGCGATATCTTACGGTGGTACAAAGGGCATGCGGCGGCGGGGAGAGGAGGGTCAGTATAAATAAAGGGAAACAAGAAGAGCACGGGGACGTGCGCGGACCGTATAGCTGGTCAGTTTCCTGGTGTCTGGTACCAACGTGAATGCCAACGTAGGCCTGAATAAGAGGGTGGATTTCAGAGGTTTTAATATGAATAGGTATACCGCGTATGTGCTCTATTCCGCCTATCCCATGGCCATCGTGTGCAGCGTGGATAGAAGCTTGAGATCTTGCGAGGAGACTGAACAGAGAGAGAGGGAAAATTCCGTGGGAGGGGGAAATGAACCCGAAATATATATATATATATATTTTATATATGTATATATATATATATAGAGAGAGAGAGAGAGAGAGAGAGAGAGAGAGAGAGAGAGAGATGTGTACATATGTGCGCGTACGTACATATATATTTTTCAGGGTAGAGGGCTAGCCAAACGCCTAGAATTGCCTCGCCTCTTTCGTGTTGGTGTCCACTACGATTCATTACCTCTCTATTCATCGACATTACCGACAGTGCGTTCCACTGGGCCCTCGAAAATCGTCCTCCATCCTCCGCGTACTCTTCGCCAGTCTTTAACGGCCCTTAGAGCACAGTTGTCAGTGTCGTGCCGCGTAAAAGAATTTTGGGCCCTCGCCGAAATTTCTTCTCCTTTTTGCTGCAACGCGAACGCGTATTCTACCGAATCTCTATTCGCAACATACCAGAAATACTTCTTTTAGCATCATCTTAGCAAATTCTAAGCAGTTTACTATATAGGAGAATGCAATATTATTTATTTACTATAATTTAGCTTGGTATAACAATATACACTTCATTGTCAATCATAAATTATTATACTAATGTATGCTATATAAACCATACAATGTTTAGGCCATTAAGAAATAAATAATAATATTGCGGACTTGATGCGTTTATAACAAATATAAATGGGTCAAATGCGGAACAGCGAAAGCGTTTAAAGAATTAAAAAACACTGTTGCACTGTTTGCAACTGCATAAAATAGAAAAAAAAACGAATAACTTAGTATGTTGTTTCGGTATTTTGCATAAAAATCCACAGTCTAATTATAATAATTAAATGCGCAACGCGACAGACTGGAATTAAACAGGTTCTACGATTATTGCTGTAATAACAAATGGTGACGAATTAATTTACTTGGTACGTTGTAGACGTCCATATCCCATTTTGGTAACTTCCGGCTAACGCTTGACTTTGCATCGCCTATTCCTGACACCACTAGACCGATGGCCTTGTTCCGAGGATGTATCCTAACGTTGATCAATCATTCGATGAGCAGAGCGATGATGTTGCGGTTCATGTCTGTACGGTCGGGGACGTTTAAGTGAGATTAACCCCTTAACGGTGAATCCCGTGACGTACAACGTTGGTATTGAAGTGGTAGTGCATGTGAAATTGCTGATCACCGGACTGCGGATCTTTATGTAAATTTGGATTCCTGTGGTCGTATCGATGGGAATGAAACGTTAATTAAACCTATTAAAATGAACACAGATTTACGATGAATAGAAGCTTTTTTTCTTCTATTAAGAAACTACTTAAAACATGAACATTTGAATAAGATTTTTGTTGCGCGAAATAGAAGATTATGAAGAAACAATAATTTCAACGAGCGCAAATTTATTTGTCTGTTAAGAAATAAATGATTTACAAGAGTCTTATTTCAATATTCATTCGCGGTTATTTTTTATTTATCAGATTTTTGTGTTTTTTTTTTTGTACTCCGAATAAGGAGAATAACGAGTGGAATACGCGGGTCTGCGTATGGATATCGAATTGCACTCGTGTATCATTTTATTTTCCCTTTGTTGCTAATAGGCACGGCTGTTGAAAGCCTCTTAATTTATTATGGGCACCGTGTGTCGAAACGGCGCGCACATTATATGCGATTTTTGGCACTCGACAGTCGCATATGAAACGTAGATACTAAAAGCAACCATTATGTTTTCACAGCTTCAGCCGCTTTTAACCCGTGTATAAGTTAACGCATGGACCAACCGGCAAATGGGCTTTATACTATGCCGTTCAAAATATGCGATATTATTCAACGTAAGTAAAATTTTGTTTCGCTAACCGGACGGGAGAGCGTTGCACGCGAATATTGAAAATCGAGCCATCGCGCCGCTGCTGCTGCTCCGGCAAATTGGGGAGAAAATTCGTTATCGAGACTTCTATAACCATTTGCAAACTTATTCGATTACCGGGACCACAGAAAATACCAATTCGAATCGAGAAATGTAACTAATGCAAATCATCAGACACAAAAAAAAAACAATGAATACTTCAAGAACGACTTACAATACAAAATTTTTCACCTCGCAAGCGAAACATCAACCGATCATTCAAATGAATTATTTCTCCTGTATTCACTCTTCGTACCCGGTAAATAAACTATTATAATTTCGCAATAAAAATGAATATTAAAAAATAATAAATTATTCTATCATCACGTAATAGAATAATTTTTAAAATGCAAAGAAAATTATACGTTCTCAAATCGGGATAAAATAAATAATTACCAAAACTTGAAATATCAAAAATGACATCAGAAAACAAGAGATTTAGATTGAACGAAAGCTAAGAAATCGGTGTCCACCTAAGCTTGGTATGTGAAAATTTTATGCAAGTTCGGTAGCAAACAAACAAATGACGAATGGCAGAACGAAAATGGCCGAGCTTTTCGGCGACGAATGCCCGAATTGAGATATGGATTTCATTGGGATGCGTGGACGCGTATATACATTTTTCTGCAGGGTTTCGCGCAACATTTCTATAACAGGCAGGCCGAGTTTCCAATAGCGGAATTTATGTACCGGCAGATAGCAAGGACAATATAAATGAGATTTTAAGTATACCTATGGTAAGCTTGTTGTCGACGCGTGCGTGAGAGCCGGCTGCTCTCCCTTTTAAGCATATTTTCTATTTTCTACGTCGAAAGGGACGCGATAAATAATCGACGCATAAATCTCGTCGCGTGGCACGGACGTATTCGATCGTTTAAAAGCGGGAGAGGGGAACCGCGCTATTATTTTCTCAGCACACTCCGACGACGGATTTTCTCGGGAAATTCACGGTCCTGGCGCACCTTTCCTTTCGAAACTCGGAAACTTCTCCGATCGATATGAATCTTCAAGGGGGTACATCGCCGTGCGAGTTTAAAATTATTGGCGAAATAAGAAAATTTTTTTTCAGTAACCGTTAAACAAAATGAAAATTATCTTTTTACTTGCTTATTTTTTATTATTTAAAATACAATACAATATTGTCTATCGCCATGTTTGGTGAGTCCTACTTAGATGTGATCCAGCCTCAAAAATTACTGGAACACAGGAGGTGAAATATTTTTATGCGAACTCAATCAAGAATACATACTTTCCAATGTAGCGTAAGATTTTTTTGATATTTCAATTTATCGTATTTTTATAAATGTTTGTCTTTAATTATTCCTCGGGAAAAAACATTTTTTTAATTATACCAATAATTTCAATTAACAATTTCCCGTCGGGAAATGTATGTTTATTTCGTTTCTTATGATGCAAACATGCAGTCTCGATATTCCGCGAAATTCTGTACTGAAATGACGAGGGTCAGCCATTGCTCATTGCTGAGGTCGTTACCCACAACCCGTGTTTGTTCTCAAACAAGACGCATTTACAATGTATAGATAGATACGTTCGCTTTGCATTATAAAGTACTGCGATATACATATGATTTTCAAGCGATAATTTATGCAGGTTCGGAGATTAATTTTCGCGTCGGTGTAACGCGGGGACGTGCGAAATTTTGTCTTCATCACGACCTGCGAGATACATACAAGAGGAAGAGTTGAAGAAGCTCTATCCGCGATAAATCCTAACATTCCAGTTTTTGTTCCATTAAACAAATTGCTTCGATTTAGTGGAATTTTTATGGCTCCTGGTTCGGTATTCGGCGCGTTAAACTTCTCCGGAGCTGTTCGAGTAGATACGCCTTGGGAACTATCGAGTACTGTCGGCCGAGTAATCGAAGATAATTTTTAAATGAAATTCCTTCGATTTTTCCCGGAGGGTAGGGATAAACCGCTGTAAGAACCTCAGTGAGAAGTACCGGACGCGAGATGAATGAATTTATAGTTTTTAATACTTGTTCATTGTGCTGTCCCAACAATGAAGGGCTCCGGGAAAAGAGGGGATTTACTGGAGATACGAACGGCGTTGTTTACAGCAACCTATTATCTAAGTTTCGTAGTTAATACCGTCGTTTTCTTACCGGGTGCGAGATTAGCGCGTTGATTATGTCCAGGCTATCGTATACGGATAGCTAGAATGAAACGATAACGATACAAAAATATAATTTGCTGTATAATTTATCCATTAGGCTGCATAATGCGATTAACAGACGATGGTCTGCGCGGCGAAGTTCCCGGAGAAGTGTATTACCGGGCTGCGTCCAGGAAACAAATTTTTATTAGCCTGGTTAACTGCACCGACAAAATGAAGGGAACTTTAAACACAGGACGGGCACAGTTTAAAGAAGTGCACGCAGTTTTACCGTGCCTACTTTAAATAATGACTTACGCGCCTTTCTTCAATAATTACAGCTGCCCGCGATGTTCAATTATGAAAATTGTCATTTCTATAGCCTGTAAATTATACTTCATGTCAATCTAAAATAAATCTTCGATGTTTATTTTTTATAAGAATATTCTTCGGCTAGAATGCATTCGACCACCAATCATTTTCAGAACATTGTTTACTGTTTGAAGGGTTATAAAAAAGTTACGAATAAAAAAGCCTCTAGTTTCTCAATGTTATACCATTTAATTTCAAGGCTTCGGATTAAAACGTAATACATCATTTCATCCGACGTTGTAAATACGGGTCGATCAGAAACAAAAGATAAAGAAAAATGTGATAGTCTCCGATGGAATATTGAAAATAATTAATTTTTCGTTTCGATTTGTTCAGCATTTTCTTTTTTTTTTGTCAGTTTGTTATATCGAACGTGGCGCGACGCTATTTTCCCTCGATAATGCGACGATGTTATAAGGGAAGGTCATAACTTATTCCGACAAGTCCACTCCCAGGGAACGCGTACAGAAGGAGAAGGGAAATACAAAATGTGGAAATAAATAAAGAAAGCCGATCTAACGTGCTTACGGAGTAAGGTAACCGGTTTGAGATGGTTTAAAGCAGGGACGGCTGGGCTGGGTTCAGGTGGCGTTGCAACCAATATCGTAAATCCAGATCGACTTTGAGAGAGAGGAGGCGATTCTCTTTCGCTGTTTCCTTTACAATCACTCTTGCGTCTTCTTTTGCATCCGCCCGATACCCTTCATAAAGCCGACGATTGGATTATAAAGCTACAAATTCCACGGGCATCTTAAAAAGCGAATGCTTAAAGCCTGCGCTTTCAATTTCATTTCATGAATATACAATTTCTATTTACTGCTGCCACTTATTTCCATTCCAATCTATTTTCACTCTACCCACGATTCTGATTCGTACGGCACCGAACCACGACACCATATTTCTGTCACGGTTTCGCTTGTCTCGTCCACGACGAATAAGAACGTCGATTATCCGAACTGATCGGTGGAGAGTGCTGTGCGGACAATACATCGAAGCTTCACCGATTTTTTCATAACGCATTTAGATTAAACTGTTTGAACGAGAAATCAGACTTTATCGGTTCGGATAATCGACGTTCCATGAAATCGTGAATTGCACAAACAAACGTGCTGCGAATTGTGTCGCGTTTGGGCTCGTTTTAATCGGAGAAGTGTCACGAATATGTAGCTAAAAAAGTTCCATTAAAAAAAAACAAACATAATAAAAAATAAAAATGTGTGTGATTTTGCGGAAAGCGGATTTTGAAATTGGAAAACCTGTTTTCGAACTTTGCCGATTCATCCGAACGAGTTCTCGCGGTTTCCTTGAGACAATTGGGTCACGCGACGGGATTTTCGAAAACCGGAAATACATACACGCGATCTTGTACCGTCGATGCTGGACAATGCACGCGCACACGATCGATCGGATCGGGCGCCAAAGTAATTCCTGATATCGGTGGCTGTCGGTCAATCGATGCGTGGGTTTCAATAATCCAACGGATTGTTATCGGGCTCGTACATAAAACTCCGCCGGAATATCACACGACATCCGAATGATAACCGATCGAATTTTAATCGGGGACCTCGTCGAATTGGATAGCTGACGTGTGATCCTCTCGAAAATCCACAGGAAACGCGATATGCCAGAAATCAATCCAGATGTGTCATCGTCGACTTTAGCCTCGCGCCCAGTAATACATACGTAACGGGAGCCGCGCGTTGGTCTGCGTGTGTCAAATTAAAAAGCTTCAGCGGAGTACAGCAGTTCGTGGCTCGGTTCGATTAATCCGAATACCTTTCGAACTTCCCTATACATCCGCGCCCGGAGCATCTGTAATGGTATTTGCCGTCGAGCCGGGGCTATCTGCAGCCACGCCGATCCGTGACCATTGCGAATCTGAAACTTATCGAAAATATGAAATTCCATTCTAATAATACGTACCCGCTTCCAATCCATATCGCACACGTGCCTATCGAAAAACTCCGATTCCTTTGTCCCGTAGCGAAACGCTGGTCTTTAAGGGGATACAGACAGATAAGATGAAAGACGATGTTGAAAAGCGATCTATTCGTGGAATCTTTTTACAAACAATGCGAAAAACATCCATTTTTTTGGAACAGATATATTTCGACTTTATCCTGTAATTTTCTGAACTCGACTCATTGCAAAACGGCCGACTATCTCATTTTACTTTTAAATAAAGTTTGTTTAAATGTGAATTGATTGCCTCGTACGAATTTTATATAATCGGAAAAATAGATAGTTTGACGAGAAATTAAATTTTACATTATAATTACGAAATTTTAGAACGATCGAAATACAGAAATTCGCAATTCGTTCAGAATGTTGATCACAATGGTGCTTACTTTGATCGATAGGAAAAAGTTCGATTTGTTGTTGCGGATTACTGTTTTTGGTTTTAGGATGCAGACGTTCTCGTCGATGGATGAGCATATCGAGAGACTTTTTTCGCGAACACGATAAGCATATTTCTACGTTTCGTAAATCAGTCATAAGCCCGCGGAACTTTCGGAAAGCGCGTAGGAATTTGGCGAATCGAGTTATCCGCCATGTTCCATCATGTTTTGGTTACCGAGACCTGGAAAGGATAATCTAGTATTAAGTAATTAAAACTAATTTCGACCGGTTCGTTGGTCAGAAGCAGAATCGCTGGAAGTGTTTTTAGACTGGTCGGTGCCAGCTTCGAGTTTGCGGCACGATCTCCGTCCCGGGGAAATTGTTTTCAATCTAACGAAGCATTTATAAGCCGTAAAAGCCTGCCATCACATTCAAGCGGGACGATCTATTAAATTTTTATGAGCTTTTTGTTGAGAACCCTACGGTGCTGCCTCTGACTTGCGCATACAAACTTGCCGTTCGCTTCGTTTGCACGAGTTGCTCGCCGTTCAACGGGTTTGCGCTAAAAATTAGAAAATTCTCTCAGTTACTTATTAATTTTTGCCGGACCTCTGCCTCAGAATTACTCTATTTTATTCTTCCCATAGGGTCCACCGAAAAATGCTGTCTACTTTGTGAATTTGAGCTTTCGTTCGTAAAAATGTCCTTCAGAAATCAAATGAACTATGTATAGCTGTACATAATTAAAAAAGTTTAAAAATAAAAATAAAATTCTAAAATTAAAAAATAACAAGATCTACAGAATGTGTATTCTATGAGAATTTTTATATGTTCGGTAGTTGATCTATCAGTGATGACACAATATTCAGATTAATTAAATAACAAATAGCATTAACACATAAACATTCAGAGTACCTGTTTAGATTTTCTTTTTATCCAAAAGAATGTTGTACTCGACGAAAATGATCGTCACATATTCAGATCCTGTTTAAAATTGACAAGCAGGGAATCAAGAGCAGAGAATGGATAAATCTATACTGAGAAAAATTAATATCAGGTAATGCTAAGGAAAGCCTATATTTAAAGATGGAAAATGATCGATTAATGTTTTCTTAGCTCTCTATCTGCATTGTCCCAATGGGAAAGAATGTTGTTCATGTCTCAGGAATTATGTCCTATAAAGGGTTAACCCTAGAAGCACAGGGAGGTGGGTGAAACACTCGATTGCTTTTGGCCCAATCCCCGTTGTCCTTTTTTTATTGCAGGCAAGCTGATTGTTGGCCGTTCCGTTGTTTTTAGTAGCCTCGCATAATCTACGTCCATCAGTTCCTATTGGTGAAAAGTTAGTGATGCAATTGCAAAATCTTTGATTGCGGTATTCTACCAGAGCTACTTTTTTACTTCTTCAGTGGCAGCATTATTCGTATTTTATAGTTCCCGTTTATTTTTGCAAATTCCGTTCAAGCTTGACTTCGATTTTTATCTATTCGTTACATTTAGTAGAATTTATTTGAATCCTGGAGAAATCGAATTTTTAAATTTTTAATTTTCAGGCTCGGATAAAAATGTCCGTCTGAACATTAAAAAATTTAGTTGAAGAACGGTGAAGTAACTGATAGAATTACTATGAAAAATTATCCGTTTAAAACTGTTAAAAAATTCTATTAACAAAAATCTGCAAATGGTACAGCAGATGGAATATTCGAAAAGTCTTCTTTCGAGTAATGTAAATATTAAAATGTTCTATTTTAACATTTTAATTACAATTACATTATAAAAGCTTTTTATGAATCGGTATCTCACATCCATGAGCTAACAACTAACCGCGCGATTTCCATCAGGAGCAGCAAACTATAATAGCTACGATAAGATTAAAATGTGACAAACTGACGCATCTATATTTTACAAAGTAACGTGTGACGAAAATGAAATTCAAATCAATGATTCCTTTCCAGATAAGAAATTCCTCACAACAAAATTCGCTTATACACTAGGCCAACAACGTCGCATACTTGATGGAACATTATGATTTCGCCTAAATGGCGATTATCGCGATACAATTGATAAAAATTAGCAATAGCGTGCAAACGTGAATCCTGTTCGGAGATAAAAGGCGTCGATGGAGTATATAAAAGGAATGCAAAATTTCACCAGTCACATTAAGTTCTTTAACGTGAAGTTTACAGCATTGTGCGTTGATATTTAACGAACGTAAAAATGAAAGGTAAGCTGGTTGCTAACAGTGTGTTCGAAAATCTACCTATCGTCGGCATCGTCGAATGAACCAACAGTGTGCTGGAGAAATAAGAATAACGTGTCGCTTTTGACTGCGATCAGAGAAGAAACGAAGATTAGTGTTTGCTTGTATCTCGTTCCCTGCTATTTTTGCGGACTGTGTTTATATCGACGAGATCTTGTTCGTTTCATTTCATTTTTCTTTAGTCTTCTTCAATCTTCTTTTCTTAACATTCGGTATAAAATCTCGTAAAATAGACGAATTCGCTTCGTCATGTCAGTGAATGGTTAAAATCAAAAAATTTTCGACTGAATTCAAAATTAATGTAGTCCATTATCTTTTTTCCAGCCGCATTCGTCGTTTTCGCCGTTCTCGCTGTCGTCGCGTTGAGGGCGAACGCTGCTGTTGTGTGCAGCGAAGACCAAGCCGACGGTGTCGTGGAATACCATCCTCACCCATGCGACTGCCACACCTACTATGTCTGTATGGGAACAGAACCAGTCCCCATGCCATGCCCCAAAGGTCTTCACTGGGACAGGGTCCATAATAAATGCAACTGGCCTAATATTGCTAAGTGCAAAAAAGAACCTAGGTGTCCAAAGTAATCTCAACAAGCAACTTTCCCATATTCCACTTGGCCAAGTACCGATTAAACAATTCACATCTATGTACTTTCGATTAATAAATAAATAACCGACTACTCTCTAGAGCACAATGTGAAGTGTACGTATGTTCAGTGATGTTCGAACCTTAGTCCTGAAAGCAACAACAATGTATTGTATTCGGAAAATTTCGTTCATTTCAATAGTACAATTTCACACTAGTAAAATAATCTTCCGATAGTCGTTAAGAGACTTCTGATTTTATAAAGAGATTAAACGAATCCAAGGACGTCGATATTTAATTTCGAGTTTAGTTATTGAAGAGCAAAAGAAATTATAATGTCTTCTGCTTCTGGACAGTTGCCTTCGACAATGTTCACTATGCAGAATCTTTCGACGGATCCCATATAATTTACTGTGTAGAAGTAGCAGAACACCCGAGCTGAACTAAAAATGTAGAACTACAACTATAACCAATTATTTGATTACTCTGACGCGGGCTACTCAATAGCACTCAGGGTCACGAAACAGCACAGCGCCGAAGCAGCAGACTCGTCGAATTCGTTTCCGTTTTCCGTGGTTATCGCGTATGCCGGCTACGTTGCAGCAACAGCAAGTTCTCGTCTCGCTTCTTCTTCTTTTTTTCTCGCCCCCCTCTTTTGTCCGCGATACAAAAGGAAATTTGAACGTCTGATTGGGTGGGTAATTTATGCTGTCTGTCTTGCCGGGTCGGTTCGTTCTGTCATGCCGCTAGGCCTCGGTAGGAGGTGAGATCGAATTAATCGCCAGACATTTTTCTAAGAGAGAAAGCCAAAGGAAGCGTACGGCCGAGGAGGAGGAGGAAACGCGGAGAAAGAGAGAATACCGATTATAAAACTCTCGGATGGCGTGCAAAGAATGCGAAGGCCCCCGGTGCACGAGATATGAAGAAAGCTCGGGCTTGCCTTGCTTCTAAATTACAGTTTTGTTGCGTGTCTCCTCGGACTCGTACATTTACCGGACGACCGGGAGTTCTCATCAGTCAGGATTATCGTTTTTTAATCGCTTCTGCGGATCGTCTTGTTCCTCGCTGCGCTCACCTGTGTTGTAGCAAACGCTGTGCAACCTCTCTCTCTCTGCACAAAGAAACCGTGCACCCGTGTACATCGCAAATACACGAGCTTGCAGAAAATGCTTTTCTTTCTGCAACAGTAGAATTATGCTAACACGTAGTCTAGAATGTCTCGCAATAATATGAAGAATTCAAAAATTTAATTGTTTTGTGATTTTACAATTTTCGCGCGAAAACAACTTTCAGGGTTTACTTTTTTTGAACGGGCCCTGTTCAAATTGTTTTCCTTTCCATCCCCGTTACGAGACACTACTTGACACGTGATCCTATACAGGCATTTAGCTGATTCGTCGGGATTTGATCCGAACAGCAGCCCCGACCAGAGCAAACCCGAAAAGAGAGACCAGCTGAGGATGCGATTGCCGTTCCCTCCGTAAGGTCTCCCCGCCCCCCAAGCCCCCGGAAAATCAAATTATCAGCGCGGCCGTGGCCAAACCCGGCATACGAACGTGCGTGCGTACGTGTATGACGTAATGAAGGCCGAGCACAGGTGGTCCACTGATATTGGTTTTGCTTCTAAATTTTGTGGACACCCTTTATAGCTGTAGACGCACCAGACTCGCCGCGACGGGCAATTACCCCTCTAAATATTCACAAGTTCATTACGACCGGAGTTGGACCCGTATATTCCCTTCTCTCTCTCTCTCTCTCTCTCTCTCTCTCTCTCTCTCTCTCTCTCTATCTATCTCTATCTCTATCTCTTTCTCTCTTCCTCTTTCTCTACCCTCGTTCATTCTCTTACTCCTCTACTCCGTTTCGTCTCGCTCGATCCTGCTATCACAAGTCTCGTGAAACTGTTCTTCTCCTTGTTCCTTTCTCTTTCCACCTTTCGCCCCTTTCGCCCCGGCTTTCGCGATACGGGCGAATCTACTCCTCGAGCTCCCAGATTTCGAAGCTAGACGCATAGAGAACTTACCAGATTCCATTGCGTAGATTCGCACGGGAAAGCCATTGTCTCGGCAGACTTAGTGATTCCCTGGTTTCCCGTGATTCCCGAAATCAAACACCGGTCTAAGAACGAATAGCGGCAAACATTATTTTAATGTCGCGACAACACTGCCGACCGGGAGCACGGGGACGTTCGTGAAGCTCTTGGGATTTAGTTCAACCAGCATAAATTGATCACCCGGTCGAACAATTTAGGTATTTTTTTGCATTTCGCGGGCATTACTGGGCATTTTCTACTGTGTTCAGTTTTTAATAAGAAAAATGCCAGCAATAAGTTAGTGAAGGTCCCGAAAAAAAATAATTAGAAGCCGATAAATTAATTTGATTTTCAGGGTGAAGGGTTGTTTACAACAGAAAACAGCACAAGTTTACAATCAACAGCGCATTTGTTTATTGATGTACAAACGAATAATCTAATAAATACTTTGTCCAGAATATAAAGTTGTTTGTTGAGAGTAATTTAACAGTTAGATGCTTTTTTGCACTTAGCAACATTAGGCCAGTTGCAGATATTCTTGACCCTGTCCCAGTGAAGACCTGGGGGGCATGACATGGGGAGTGGTTCTGTTCCCATACAGACATAGTAGGTGTGGCAGTTGCATGGGTGAGGATGGTATTCCACGACACCGTCGGCTTGGTCTTCGCTGCACACAACAGCAGCGTTCGCCCTCAACGCGACGACAGCGAGAACGGCAAAAACGACGAATGCGGCTGGAAAAAAGATAATGATTTGATAACGTTTTGAATAAAAATGGAAATAAAAGCAGACGCATTATTGTAAAAATATGCCACTGAAAATTCCAAAATTTGCTGGTTATAAGAAATTCTCAAACTGCTATCAGTATCGATACTAATATCAATACCGTGTTCTTATCGAAATTCTAAATTTCGATGAAACCTTAAACATTTCTTCGTATCAATTTTCAAAAATAGTAAATCCTACGCTGCTAAATATTATTCAAATTTTACATTTTCTTCGGAACCAATCATTCACGCGAATTTACCACATGTAAAAATAAGTAGCTCTGTTAAATCACGATTACGGCTAAACGTAATCGATTCAAATACGATGTGGTCTAAACATAATCGATTTTTCATTGGTTCAAGTAATTCTATAGGCTCTGGTACGGTGGAGGGTTCGAGAAAAACGGAATCGACCAGTCGAAGAAGATGGATGGAACGACCACCGTCGAAATAAATACGTCCTCCGTAAAAATAACGAACAGTAGAATAATCACAAACAAAAACTAAATCGAGATCCTGCTATGACTGTTGTCGGTGCACTGTTATTCTGATCTCTTCTCCGTGCAGTTGGTTCATCCAATAACACGAAAGATACGTATATTTTGTATTCGCTGTATCAACGAGCTTACCTTTCATCTTCACCTCGTAGAAATGCGAACTCCCAATGCTCGAAACTTGTAGTCACAGAAGTTACTGTGACTGTCGAATTGCGCGGTCCCTTTATATACTCGATCGAATTGATTTTATCTCCAATAGCCCTTTAGGTTCCATCATTACTACGTATCATTATCAAGCGTATCACGATAAACACCATACAGCTAATCTTAGACAATTGCGTCTTCGATGATCACGTGATTCTCGGGGAATCGTTTGTTTTGTCTTAACATGAAGGGATTATGGAATCTGTAATCTGTTTCGTGTTGCATAATACGTTTACGTTAAAAACAATTTTCTTGTTCCTAAGCATCTTTACACTAATTGCGCCAGTCTAGGGTTAAGTAGGAGTTGCATCTCGATTTTTCGTGTTTTTCCTACGTACGTTAACTGACGATTTCTGCGAGAAATTATATAAAATTATCTTCCTGCAATTATTTCCTGTTCCAACGCTCCGTTTCTCGCTTATGTATTTAGCAATCGTTCGAACAACTGAAAACGGATCGCTGCTGACTTCTCAATCTCCCAGTCTCCGCGCGCATGCCACAATATTTTCCACGCCGCGATTCCGCGACTCGCGACAACGAGGAGGCTCGATCAGTTTCCAATTTGACACAGAATAGATTCCATTAACATTCCCCTCCCAGCGCTTCAAGGCCGGATACAGTTGGCGTATCTGCGGCGGGGTGGCAAAGACTGGCAAAAGGAATGCGGAAAAGCAGCGAAAGTGGCTCGAAAAAGAGAGAGAGAAAGAGAGCCAGAGCAAGAAAGAAAGAAGCAAGAGGACGAAATAGCGGACGAAACTGCCGGGGCAGGGTCGCAAGAAAGAAAGAATCGTCCGAGGGAAGGAACATACGAGATGCGGAGTGTACGAAGCTTGCAGAGCCGGTAGCTGAGTCGTACCGATAAGAAGTCTCGATCCGTTCGCCGTCGCCGTTCTTTTCCCCCGATCTTCTTTCTCGCTTCGTCCCCCCCCCCCCACCCGCCGTTCTCCTTTTTGCAACGAGAATACGACATTAACTGACGGACGGGAACGACGAGTACGTCGGGTACCACCGGCGTATACGACGAATACGACAAACTCCGTAGCTCGTAGCCTGCATTGAGCGTCAAACGAAATAGGGAATTTAAGTGTCGCCGTTCTGATGAGATCTCTCTTTCCCGGGAGCCTGGCGTCTTCCTTCCACCGTTGACCACTTCCGAGCCGTGTCTCACTCCCCGGTTCATTTCCCAGTTCGCCGTCCTCCCCTGTTTTGCACACGATACACGGCCAATCCCACGGGAATTCGAAAGTCCTCTCGCAAGTCCCTGTTCATCTGTTCCTCATCGTGCACCGGTCTCCCTTTACGTCTTGGTCTTCGTCTTCGTCTTCTCACTTTCCTTCCATCCTTCCTTCCTTCCTTCCTTCCTGCTGTTTGCTTAGCTCACATCGATCGTACCGATAATGGTGGATCAAGCCGTGAGACTCAGCCGTGAGATGCAACACGGCCCATTCACCGATGCGATTCCCATTCTGAAACGTTACTCGCCTGGAAACCTCCTCATGGAAACATCTGTCCACTTCCGAAATCCATGACGCGAGCTACATCATTTGGTCACAATAGTACCTCCGCATGTATGTACGTATGTGTCGACGAGGTGTGCTCGGGTGGTGGGGGGTGTGTATTCGTGAAAAATTTTCCTCCAGGAGAGGACGGCGGACAGCCTCCGGTAAAAGCTCGGTAGTCAAACAGTGCAACATGATGCTACAAGTCGATCACAAGTCTTCGTTTTCAATGCTAAAGCCAGCGCTGCCGGTCGAATGACCGGTTTTATATTCTTCATTTTTATAATTGTCGAAATTTTGAAATCTCTTACATGGAAACTGATTCGACGAATTTTTTTATCGAACAAAAAATAAATAGAGCCCTGTCATTTTTATACGGTAAAACATTTTAATCGCTTTCAGCGCTCGTTGTTGATTAGAATTCTCGGAAATTTTTATCTGCATACTGGTGACGGTTTTATGATTAAAAGGAGTCCGAGCACGAACCTCTGCTATCCGAACCGACGATGTTCATCTGTTCCTCATCTTGAGCCGGCCTCGCTTTACAAAAGTGGTGCGAATGTGTTCGCAAATGTTTCATGACGAAATCAATCAGACCTTATAGATTGCGAAGAAAATCGCAATTATTTCCGATAAAAGGATCGTCCGTAATCCTGAAGGGGTAAACGGAAAAATATATACGAAAGAGAATTAACATGCTCGAAGATTTGACTAAATCTAGCCATGGAATCATGGAAAGCGTTCGTCTCGATCGAATAAATAAGAATAAAAAGATGACCGCGAGGGTGCAGCAGGGTTTAGCTGCAAGTCGAAAAAAGGCGATACAAGGAGGCATTTGCGAAAAAGTAAAAGGAGACAAAAGTGGGGCCAGGGTGGAAATGGTGCGGTAAAGATATTGCGAACGTGTGAGCGTGTGTGAACGTACGGAAAAGTATGTGCGAGCGTGTGTGTGTGTGTGTGTGTGAGAGAGAGAGAGAGAGGAAGGGAGAAGAGAAGGAACTTCGCCTGACATTCGGACAATGCCGGCGTGGTGCTGTCGCGTTCGGTTCCTGCTTATGGCGGGTGCACAATGCCTATTGTCGACTAACCCACTGTACAAACGTGTGTGCCAACGCTTCTACATAACGGACCGGTCTGCGCCTCCGTTTCGCCTCTCTGTTTCTCCTTAACGACACGCGTGCTACTGTTTCTTCCAACTCTAGCAAGAGTACACACACCGTCGCGTGTACAACCCGAGACTTTTGGCACTTCCAATAAAAATCTTGCGGGGCATCCACGAGAAGGACACTGTCGATTCCTTTTTATTTTGAACGGGACGACTCAATGGGAAAATCAAGCCGAAAGATAACACCGTGGACGGAGGAGCGACCTTTCGTTCTCGGGCGATGGCGTCTCGATCGAAAATGCAAGCTTTGTGTTACACATCTGCGCGTATTAATCGCTGGTACAGGCGTGTCTATCAATTAACGTGGCTTCTCGATTTTTTTTATTGAAATTTTAAGTGTACTTTCTCGTCCGAGTAAATATCAATTCTTTTTTGTGACAACATTGGTTGGGATCTTAAAGCAATAGATAGATTTTTAAAAATTTGATATCCTTAACTTATTGAAATTATCCAAAAGGGAAAGAAACCTTTGGATAATTTCAATAAGTTACAAACATGTTTTTAAAAGCTGCTTCGAGAACCCAACCAATTTTAAAACCTTGGATTATTTCGCATTAAGATCCATGGTTTACTTACAAACATATTAAACTGATAAAAATTTTACCACGTTCGAGATAAAGAGATACGTACACGAGTGGTCAAGATTCAATCATTTTGTTTGATTCTCTCGGGAAATTGTTTCTAGTGTCAAGCACCTGAAGATAAATTTTTATCTGCGGCACTGTGATCTCATATTCAGTATCAAGTTCATATTTCTTAGAAACGCTTGTACAGTGTTATTTCTTAATACGCGGACCGTTACAGATTTTCTAGACAGTAGTGAACTTGTAGATAGCTGTTGCTTTCTCAATACAGAAAACCGTGACGCCTTGAGCCTAATAAAAGTGTATTGTTTACTGAGACACTTGTGGGCGCCTCAGAGAATTATTGCGGTCGCTGCGCCAAGGATATTGAAAGAGATACAGCGAAGTTATCTAAATTTGTTCATCGATGGAATTGATACGGTCGGATCCGAGGAAGCGCTGTATCTTGCTCAGGCAACGTTCAACTTTAGACAAACACAACGTAAATTACATTCCAATCGAAATTTAGCCAAAACTTGAACATTCTGGAAACTTTACTTGATTTTTATCATGATACAGTCTGTTCAATAATTTCCCACAGACGCATTTTTACAGTATTAACAAATCATAGAATAAAAAATTTCAAATGGATTTGGGTGATAAATGAAAAGTGCTGTTGAAATGCTATTCGGATTACTATTCTACGGACTCAGAAATTAAAGAAAATTCAATTAGACAAAAAATATGGCGGGCAGCACGGCGTTGAAATAAATACAGCGTCCGTGAAAATGGGATTAGTGAATACCACAGTCTCAAACAGAAACCGATGCACGGTTCTGCTTTGATCATTGTCAATCCACATCCCAGTTATTTTTATTTCTTCTACATGCTGTTGGTTCATTCCACAGGAGATATACGTATCTCGAATTCGCTGTGGTAACGAGCTTACCTTTCATTCTGTCGTCGCTAAGTAACCACCCGCAATGCTCTAAACTTCTCGTTACAGCGTTTATTGCAACTGCAGAGCACCGGTGCTCCCTTTATATACTCTGCACCGATAGATTAATTGGCTTTATTTGCGAACACCGTTTGTCCACGGATGGCACGGTGCATCTTTATCAATTGCGTCTCGATGATTCAGGAGAAATCTATATTAATTCATATTAGTGAAATTTATTGGTTCAATTAGCATTTCAAAATTGAAAATGACTAATTCGATCAACAATTGTTATTTAATAGCCATCTATTCGGCGAGGAATAGTCCTCCGGTGATTTGAAAAGTGGCAACTTCTTCGAACGGTTTGACAGTTTCCCACGGTGTTTAAAATTCGAATTTAATCACGTTTTATTGTCCGGGGACACGCGAAGAATTCTTGATCGCGAACAATTGCGGCGTTACAAAGTAATAACGAGCTGCGGGACTGGTGAGAAAAGAATTCGTCTCGTTACTCCCCCCCCCCCCTCTGATTTGTCGTCCCGGAGTCCATAGTTTAAATTCAATCATTTGCAAATCTCGAGATCATTCGGCTCTTATCCGCGATTGGTCGGAACGATGCGGAAATTGGGTTTACTTCGGGAAATGAGACACCTCGATCCTCACACTTCACGAAACGATCGTTGAAAACCTTGGCGCGGTGATATTAACGTCTGCACTATCTCGCCAACAAAAATTGCATTACTCGTTTCATAATATTATTACGTTTATCCTGATTCGCGATGTATAATCTTCGAATAGTATAGTTAATTAGGTCAATTCTCATTGTAATTTCTGGCCACTTCAATGTTCAATGCTCTCACCATTAAGAATAAGTAATGATGACAATGTTCTTTATACATTACACGCGATGCTCGATGTAAGTGTTACTATTTGTTCTCGTTGTTTGCTCTCGATGATAAATGGAAGCATCACAGTGCCTATTTCACATTTTTATCAATGAGGTCGAGACCTCAAACATTAACCTACGATAACGTAACCCATATTCGATCAATTTGTCGAATTACAATAGGCACACTGATACAACCATGATTTAACTATATAACAGAGACATTGACGAGAAATATTAATGTCGAGTACAGTACCGGACACTGTTAGATCTACTAATGATTATGATTAGCACGTTTGCGTCCTTAGTAGTTTGGTGGAAGTTTTTTCAATTACAATATTCTTGTATTTTAACACTAAACCCATCCAGTCAAATCTCGGACTTTTTATTTCACAATTGCTAAAATTATAAAAAGTATTTTATAAGAAAGAAAAAATGCAAGATTCAATCGCACGTACATTGAATCAGCAAAAAGAAAAAGAAAAGGAATCTTGAACATTTCTCTGGGGACAAATCACTAAGTCACAGGAAAAAGAAAAGAAAAAAGAAAGAAATCATCGTGTCCACGATAAAGGGGAACAAGTCTCGTTCCCCAAAATCTCGTTGCAGGTGTTCGGGCCGCGCGCCCGTGTGTCTGTGATTAACCGTGTAGGTATGTCGGGGAATATTTTAATGAAACGTTACCGTTAATATCCCGATTTTTCCGTTATTCAACGATACGTGGCAAAGGGAATAAGAGAAAAGCGTGGACCCTATGCTCGCCATATTGGCATACACGCCGCCTGCGTTTTACGGCTGTATTCAGCGATTTTGCATATTGAGTGGCTGACTGTGTATGTGCGTAGATTGCAGAAAAGAGAAAAGGGGTGGAACGTGGGCGGGGATGGCAGGATAGAGGATAGAGGACAGAGGTTTGAGCGAGAATGAGGGTAGGAAAGAGCGCAGGGACGGAAGAAAGTGGGATGGTAAAAAGGGGGCCACCGGTGTGTTGTCCTTTCTACGGCAGTGCCGGCGGAACAACTGCAAGCCTATTCACCTTTTCTGCACCGACTCCACGTATCGTAGTTCACGTGCAGCGATCCCAGACCTTCTTGAGAGTTCAATTTATCGCGTAACGGCCCTGGAGCCCATATAACCCCGCGTAGTTCCCGCCTCCTCCGCCTCCTCCGCCTCCTCCCCTCTTTCACCCACTTCGTCCCACCCCCGTTCGAACAAATTGTCATAATTGAATAACCCGGCGAGATAAGCGAGCGGCGCTTTGACCGTCGTTGCTTGCCCCGTGAAACTTGCGGCCAGGCTTCATACGGGCTGATCCATTTAACCCTCGAGTGTCTCGAGTCCACTTGATACGCGATCCGGACTACCCTCATTGTGCCTCGAGACCCTACGCTCGCTTTCATTTCCGCGAATCAATGGATCAACCAATTTATTACCATCGCCGACTTCCGCGGATTCTTCCACGCCGATCCATTGATAGAGCTTGATCCACGCACACGTGGTCTTGATCGGACGATTTCGCGGCGTTTCGTCGGAAAGTCATCGTTCAAGTGTATGGCTATTGTAATAGACGCGCAAATTAATTCGTAGCCCTTTCATCGTGTGTTTATTATATCTACTAAAAACAAATAATTTTGCTTATTTCTTAATTTCTGATTGTTAGATCTGGGGCCAACAACGATAGGAAATAGTTAATATATTGTCTACAGGAAGTTAATTAATATTGTACTTACTGATATTCTTAATAGTCGAAGATAATTAATTTAGAATTCTTTAATAAATTCATTTCATAGCGCCACGAATTTGATTCGTAGATCAATAAGCTGTCTGGAGTAATATGATCTGTTAATCTAGTTTGAAATTATCATCTAAAAGAAAATGATTAAGCTTCTTTCTTCAGGGTACAGAAATAGACTTCCGGAAGTTAAAATATTAATATCGCTATGCTAGATCGAAGGGGAGCTTAAAATTCTTTTAAATAGCCATTCCGGAGGAAATGGCTAAAATTGCTATTGCCATTAAAAAATATTTTGAGCCTGCACGAAAATGGTTGACCAATGGATAAAATCAGTAATTACAATTCCAATCAATGATAAAATATCTGTAAGAAAATTTCAGTTCGGTCAGAACCTGCATTAACAGCGCGATTATTGCGAGCAGTATCATTTTCGCGAGCAGGCCCGGTTAATGATGACAAATTGCTGTAATTAGAGACAGTAATATCTGATAGGATCCTTCTCGAGGATACGAAGGAAAAATCAACCGAGATATCTGACTGAAAGGAGCAACTAGAACCAAGTAAACGAGAATCGGAAGTAGAGGTGCAGATACCGGGGGTGGCTTTAACGGCCTTTTGTTTGGTTAACTTCATTGCTTCCCGACCGGCCGTAATTGCCACAATACGGGGGCGAGGAACTAAAACGAGAATAGCTATCCAGGAAATCAGAGAAAATGGTTAATTGAACGACAAGTCGATTCCTGATTTTACTCTTGAGATACACTGCTTCGATCCCGTGCCACTACTCCCATTCATGCCACGTACGGATTAGGCAATGAGCTCATGCGATTTCGATAAATCTTTAACCGAACTGCCCATGTATATATGTATATATTTAAACAATCGGAAAAATAGTCTTCATTTCCCGAATTACGTCGTTATCCGCTATAATTATCACAGTAAAACAACCAATTCTTAAATAAGAGTCTAGATGTTTATATATTTATTTACGATAAATAACATGTACGAATATTTATGGCAAGCCAATTTACAATGATCTTTCGAGTTACGTAAAAGTTCTATACATTCAGTTACACTTTATATGTTAATAATTTAAATAATGCATACTAAATTAAAAACAATAATAAATACAGAAATAAATGCAGACGTGCAGACATGAAAATTGATGCAGATTGGTTTACGAGCTGAATTCTGAGGATGCACCGGCCAGAAATAGCACGCAATCATCGAATTAACACGTTCGCCGTGGCACATATAAAATTCGCGGATCGATAGACAGAGACAATCGTAAACTATTTTCCGTTCCGTGTGCCCGTGTTATTTGAAAATTGCAGGGGGCACTTCTTTCATTCCGGGCACGATCGTGCCTTCCGGAAATTTGGATTGACCCTCCAGCCGTGGAACAATTCTTGGCTTTGTGGCAACTGAAAAGGGCAGAAAACAGTAAAAAATATCTACCAGCCGCGCCGTAAGTTCTCTCGACGGTCATCAGATATTTATGAAGAACTGCGGCTCACGGAGAGCATTCGAGGGGCACAAAGTACGCTTTACACCGCCGCGCCATGTAGAACAAGGTACACAGGTTTGCGAAGAACAATGAAGAAATGGGATTCATCCGTACTAAAAATACCTGATATTGACAGCATTCTTCGACACGTTGAACAAATAAGATTGTTGACAAATAATCATGAGGCAATCAATACTTATCTGACATGTAGAATGAGATTGTTGCCGGGACCTTGATATCTCAGAATGAATCGAATACAGCAACGATGGTAAAAATATATTTATATCGGTGCACTTTTTTTAATGAAACTTCTCGCTGGCAACGATTTCAAATCTTTTTGTGATTATTTTTTCGACACACGACGTACATTATTGTATATTATACAACTTCGAGAAACGTGGAAAGTAGAAATGGTCTGCAATGATCAGACACCGCATTTTATACTTATTCATAGTATCGTGTTGAAATACAAACTGAATACGATTTTTGAAACGCAATGAATATTAGTTTACACTTTTCACGATTTCTTTGTTCATGCAAAATTAACAATATTTGTGCACCATCACTTTCCGAAGTCAGGCTCTATCACTCAGAGTTTTCGGCATATGAAAAACAGAATGAAACACAATACCGATGCGTTTCCGCGTACACGCGCCAAGTTTTTTTCTATACACGAAGTAGAAAAGCGCACGAATTTCATCTCTCAGCACTCAGCCTTTTGAATAGATCAGAGTGTAAAAAACCATTTCCGCGTAGAATTTTACTATTCAGTATGAATAAATACCGCACTTTCAAGTTGTTTATAAATAAATGTAGGATCATTGAAATACAGATTGCATAAATGCAAAACATCAGAAGTCTACTTCTACAACGTTGACCCTGAGACTGTTGAATCGTGAACCATCACTTGCGAGATTAAAGAGAGGAGCTCTTTGAACTCATGCTTCTCCTCATGCATTTATTCCGGGAAAGATTGGTTTTTTCAAGAAAGTTTTGCGGCACTTGAATATATTATACTATTTTTAAAAAGATCGCGTTCGTGCATTAAAGTCTCCTAGCCGCAAGGTAATATTTTTCATGCATTCTAATTATTCTGCGTGCGCCGAAGCGACATTTAGATTTGCAAGTTTCGCACTGTTTGCAAACAACGTGAGCAGCTGAATCTTTTCACAATAACGTACCAGCAAATAAGTGCACGCACATGAGTGGATTTCAAATAAATAAATCATTGCTGCTACAAATAATAACGTTAATTTATCGATATTTAGAATAAATTTCAGAATAATCAGAATCACTGTATCCAACAATAATTTCGTTCCAAATAGCAGCATGAATAAACTCGCATTTTCGACGAACATCAATTCTTTATTACCCTCATTATTAGTGTTATCACTTTCGAGCGTGCACGTCCTCGGAATAAACACAATTCCACGACTACCCTGTCGAACATTTCATAACAGAATAAACTCGGCGCTATATTGTGTTCCGCACGAATGCTTGATCGTAACTCTGAATGCGGCATCGTTCCATTCCGATTAGTTAGTTCGATTCTTCGTTCTCCGGTCGTTTGTTATTCCTTGGGAATCAGAAGAGCGTAAGAATTCAATTCGCGAGGTCGACGATATCGCGAAGCATAATTCTTTTTTCCTCCTTTCTGCGCGTCGCGCCGCGCCGTACCCTGTGCTCCGTGCATGGCGCTGCCAATTGACGGACACCTAAGTTGCACGCGACAATAAACTATCTAAAAGACGTGAAAATCGAATAACCACACTTGTATGAACTAGGGTGGATGTTATTTTCTGACCAAAAAATTTTTTTAGTCTCACCCTCCAGAATTGTGACAAGCGTTGAGAAAATGATCTGGAAAAAATTTGGAGCCGATTGAATCGTGGGAACCCAATGCGCATCAAATTTGAAAATTTGAAATTTGAAAATTTGAAAATTGAAAATTGAAAATTTGAAAATTTGAAATTTGAAAATTGAAAATTTGAAATTCTCGGCCCCTCGCGGGCTATGCCACACAGTGGAAGGGGTAGGCGAAGGGACTTATCGTGCAGTTCTGAAGGAGCTAGATCTTTACTGTGTAATGTTCCAAAGAACACGTTGTGTCGCTGATCACGCTAAGGAGTGCAAGATGTTACTTGATCAACAGCTCCAGCTGATGGGGCAGTTTCCGGGAGAAAAATGGCGAGATCGCTGGGACTTTGGGTAAGTAACGAGTATCAGAACGAGCATAGGGGTTAAACGGCGAGCGTGGAATAGCCGGTGGGATGGATCGCGGAGTAGTTCGCTGTAGTTTTAGTCAAAGAGCCGAATGTACGACGCGCGAGAGAGGTTTTGACCCATTAAAGTTTCTGAATGGTCCGCCCGGGCGGAAGTGGAAAGGTTAAAGCGGGATGAAGAGTGGAAGTCAAGGAGTCAGATTCGGTAGTTGCGGAGGACGCGCGTTGGACTTTGAAACGACTTGGGAAAGCGCGATAAATAATATCCCGGTGCCCATTCGCCGGGGCAAGGGGCGAGTAATTAAATGGAATTATTTAGTGTTATGAAAGGATGCGGTAACAGGAGCAACAGCCCACGTTACCAGCCCCAAGCCGTTGTTTTATCATCCCTCTCTCTCTCTCTCCCTCTCGCCGGAAAGCAGCAGGGATGAAAAAGGATGCGGTAAAGGAGAAATGGCGGAATTAAAGAGCATTGAAGGAGGAAGGAATGCGACAAAGGTTAAGCGAGCTCCTTTCCCAGGAAGAAAGAGAAGGGTAGAGAAAGGGATCCGAAGGTAGACGGCAGCGTAAAGGTCGGTCGCAATGAATAGTTCATTTCTCTTTGAAACTTCAAGTCGGCCCGATGATTAGCGTAGATGACGATGAAATTTACACTGGCCTTGAAAATCGGGTAAATATTACACCAACCAGAGCATCATAACGAATTGAATGAGTATTCTAAGCGGAGAACTTATATTCGATCTGGGAACAACGTTTTTCCATGAATGAGGTCGTCAGAATTGTTTTAGATATTGTTTGAATTCTTCGCTGTCAAATTACATGCTGCAAAAATCTCGAAAATATTTATACGGTTTTTTTCTTAATCAGAATGCTGGTAGAGATGTGCTTGCTATTCGGGATTCACCGGACAAGGAAACTACGGCGAACAGAGTTAATCCATCCGTGTATTACAGGTGTTTAAACAATTGAACGAATGTCTTCGATCGTCGGTGCGTCGATGAATCAAATTGATGTACATTGTACGGGGCGGTTCACAATCATGGTTTAACCCTCATACATCGGTCCGATCGATACGGCCTTACCGGAGATATTTAACAATGGGACTGGCGAGCGCTAAAAGCGACTAGATTGTATTGTCTTGGAAGAATAACAGGATTGCAATTACTCTGATTTCACACAATCCTTATTACAGCACGAACCACCGATAAATAAATTGATTCGACAGTTTTCCAAAGACAATGTAAAATCAATCATAATTAATGGTCTAGTACCCAGAGACTCTACGAATTTCTGTTTTATATATATTAGTAAAAGGCATACACCAGCATTTTATTTAAATGATGCGCACTTTCCCACAGTTGGTAAATTCGAACGTGCACCTCTTATATATTCATTGAGAACAGGTGCACGATGATTAATATATTTTTAGTAAATTCGTCGGAATATAACAGCAGACGAAATATATTTTCTGAAATATTTACAAAACTAAATACGAGTCAGCCACCGAAGCAGCCGACATCGCGAAATGAAAAATTCATAGTGACCATGACAGGGAGTTTTCTACCGTACTCATCCTTCCGCTGTTGCTTTCAAAATATACATCCGCTGTGGACATTGCCGAAATGCTACAGTTATCCTGAGTGCCGCCATTACATCACCGCGCGGTCGTTGACTACGTACTTCTCGGAAATGACTTCCTGCAGCTCATACAGAATATGCAAGAATATTCTTTCCTCGATTCACCTTCGCGGGCCAAGTATTTATTTCACTGGGAACACTATTTCTCCCGCGCACAACAGATATTACTGCAATTTTAAATGCCCAGTCAAGCTCCATTTTGTTTAGTTGAATTATACATGGCTTCCACACCGCTGTGTCCTCGTCGCTATTCGTCTGCGAAAACCACATCCTACGACCGTACAAAAGTTCTCATCTATTTTTGATACTATCTCGCAGTTCTATTAATCAAAAAGACTTGGACGCAATTTTACCATTGAAATTATAAATTTTTTCTTCGATGATCTGAAAAAACTGGGCCGGCAGGAATTCTCAATTACATCCACTGAGAACTTGTAAGTCTAGGTCAAACATTTTTCGTCAACCGTATACTTTAATATTTGGAACAGTGTCTTCGAACTATTTGCTCAATTGTCCCCTCGAATGGACTTTTGTCGCATAGCTAGTCAGAATTTTGGAAAGTTCTCACTGCAGAAGTTTCGAACGAAACTTCCGAAAGTTCCAAAAGTTGTAATTTCGATATCTCCAATCTCCACCGTCTAAATCCTGAAATTTCGTTCTTATCGCTACTTGTACATGTACAGTGATCTCAGAAAATAAGTAAACGATCGATCGAACGTATCGTGTCGTTATTGCAAAATTTGATTGTTGATCTCCGAGTACATAATTTTAATTGAAAGCGTAAAAATGTTCAAGTTTCGCGACTATGTTAATACGGCCCTGAGACACAGAAAACTTTTACAGACTTCTCTATTCGACGGCGTTTACTTCCGGGGATCTGGTGCTGCTCGCACGTTTAACAGAGTGAAGTGCCTTGAAAATAATAAAACTCCATATTTCAACGAAACTCCCATCGTCGAAGCGGCTATGCAAATTTCAAGAGGGACCTCCCCCGTACTTGAGATCGTAAGAGCGCACAGATCTGCCACTGACGTTTTTAATTATTCAATAAAAACTTGAACGCCCATACAGATAGTTTGAAATACTCGCAGTTCTTTCGCGATTGCCTTTCGCAATCCGTTCTTCTGGTATCATAAAACGTTCGCGGGTCAGAATGTGCCTCGAAGACAGATCATTCTGACGATTTCCTGTCAGCCTTAATTAAAATATAAAATTGTATGAATATTTAGAACGTGTACGAATATCGTATTATCGTTCTCGACTAATTAATAACGAACGAAACTTCCTATTAGGCCGATAGAGTTGTCAGTAGATTTCTATGGAAGCTAAAAATTGCCCGAATTCGTTGCATTTCTTCTCTTAATAAATCTCAATGACTTCGAGATAATAATTTTTAAATTGTTCAAATATTTTTACACTTTTCATTCACTTATTTTGCGCATTCTTATTTGAATTTTATTGGGAGATTTAAGCAGCACGTTAATTTATATTTTTCTGTTAATGAGATGCTGTATTTCATACGCTGCATGCACGACAGAAAACATGAAATATTTTAAGCTGATACAGTGTAAAGAAGTCCGGTCATTTAATTTCTCATGCTACCGGCAAATGAGGTCCTACCTAATCTTAATCTTTGCTGACTCGCACCTAAAAGGCGATTAATCCCTTTAACAGGTTCGTTCATCTATACCGAAAAGTTTGCATTGCCGCCGAAATTGAATATGCCATTTAACGATCTGTCGAACACAGAACTGTTCTATGTGCGGGTTTCCGTATTCGTCAAACGCTTTATACATCAAACGGAACCGGGTTGCTGCTTTGTAAAGCGCTTTGCTGTAGTTCATGTCGCGCAGCACTTAGCGACCTTCTTTGAACGTAACATCAGGCATAAAACAAAGTTGCATGGCGCAAGTTTCAATAGTTAACCGTATAACAACCGACTTGTAATGTTTAGACCGTGTATATTTACCATTTCTCAAGTGAACAATCAATAATCGCAGACACCGGTATGCAATTCACCTAATTACATTATCGAGAGACAAGTATAGTATGCCGCGAAAGCTTAATACACCTGCCAAACTTAGGCGAGAAATAGCAGAATTTCCATTAGCGGTTAAACACAGTTTACAAACAATAGTCAATTAGTACCGTTGGCACTGACAATATTTTTCTGTTATAAAATATGCATAGGTAATGTAATAATAGTATTATTAATCAATAATCAGTTAATAGTATTATTAACGCTGCAAATTTTCAGGATTTTCATTTTCTTTCTTCGCAATTCCTACATTGATTTTCAAAAAAATTCTTTCCCACAACGTTACGCGGTAAACTAATCGTTCCAGCAACTGCAAAAGGCTCCAGTTTGTTTGGACCAATTTCGGAAAAGTTATTTTTAAACGGTGGCCCAATACTCATGGACCGGGGTATGAGTAAATCAATTTAGCACGGTGTCCAACTTGAAGATTCCCGTCACAGAGGCAGCCCTGGCGGCCGTTCCAGCGTCCCGATACAGAAACGAGTCGCGTTTAAGCGCCATGTTAGCACAGTCTTAGCCCGAAATTTTGCAGTTAACAGTCGGCGGGTCGCGGCGACTGCAATCAGAATCGACTGGAATCGATTTTACGGGTCGAAGGAAGGTAGCGGCGCGTCTCTGGGAAGCGGCGTCTTCTCTCCGGTGGCATGCAAGCTTCGCCGATGCATCGTTCGAGAGCTCGTCGAAGGACGTCTACATGCGATGCACGATCGTTCGTAATGGCGAGGGTTAGGGACGGCGAACTGTAGCCGAGACAGAAAGGAGAACAGCAAGAGGAGGGCAGCAAGAGGATGGTTTCAAGCTGGGCTCGTTGCTAGCCGGGATCCTGCTGGAGAAGAGGATCCTTGTCTCTCGGTGGAAGTTTGCTCGATGAGAGCTGCGCTGCGTACGTCGCTTAGCCGAGCTTAGCGACACGCCCGGACTCTCCTATTTACATTAATTCCCAATAATCGGACAACGGCATCCGTCCTTAGTCGAGCGCGCACCTTATGAAACGATCTCCTGAAATCGCTTAACCTCCTTACGGACGATGGCTGTTCCTCGCGACGCGACGCGACGATATCGTGGGACCGGCATGGCACACTTACGACCCGGATCCGTACACCTGAAGAGAGCTCATTGAGTTTCTCCATTTGCATCGTGGATGACCTATTTCCATAATGTCGCCTCAGTAACGGCATAAGTGTTCCTAAGTCGCTATGGCGCGCGGGTCGACCCATCAACCGGCGATGTTTTAGCGAATTTTACGAAATTGGCTATTTCCACCGTAAATGCGTAGCATTCGGAAGTCTATTAACGACTATCGGACGATCATTTTACCAGTGTGGAATTGTTACTATTGAAACGAACGAAATTTTCCGAGTAGTGTACAAGAAATTGATGTTGTTTTCAGGACTAAGGTTCGAACGTCGCTTAGCATATAATCCCCATTAGGTTAACGGACTCGGCTAACTTCCGCTGCACACCTATGTCGTGGTGAAGCGGCTTGCGACGGGGCCGTTGAAACTGCAACTATAGCTGCTGAAGAAAGAGTTTCACCTCGAATTTTCTAGCTTGACCACGTTGCTCGCTGTTTTCTTAGCGGAAACCGCTAACACCTGGCAGAGTTGCTTTTCCATTACCGGGCCAAACAAGCTGATCACTAGGCCACAGTTCGTGAAATAAAAATTTAGCGCGCGAGAAATATATGAATATTTAGGCGTCCTGAAAAATTGCTATACCATGGTTCAAAATATTTTTCACATTCCAAGACAGCACGAGTAGGCGAAATATAAAAAAGTGAGAATATTTAAGGAATTTGTACCCTATTGGTGTTAATGTAGACAACTTTTATTTTGCATGAGTGATAAAAAAAAGAATAAAATAAAAAAGATCATGGAAATATTATTGATCGGAAGAAACGTTTGGTTTCGGATTTGAGATGCCTTCGAGTGCAGATGATTGATAATTTGAATAATTTGCGAGTGGTATGACAGATACTCGTCAACGGAGGGGAGTATTCGGCGTTTCTGGATGAGTTGGATTATTCTTATTCGCGACGGACGGCGCGGCGCGGCGTTAAACGGTTTAACGTCGGTGGATGATTCTTCTGGTGGTCTTGGTGGCAAGTTAGCAAGCCGTCGCCGCCTATTTTCCGGGCGGGCCGCGAGGAGGAATAATGAAATGAGCAAATAACTAGATTCTCACGCGCAACGGAACAATAATAGCACCAGGGGAAATTTTTCACGGACCCGTGGGCAAAATAATTTGGCAACAGATGCGTCGCGTCGAGTCGCGTCGCGTTTTCCGAGCCATCCGACCAAGAATAACCGAGCAGGAGTGCTACGGAAAAGGGCGGCCCGGCTGTTTGGTATAGCAGGCCCGACACAATGTGGTAGCGTGAATTCCGTGCTCAGAAGTTCGACATTGCGACTCTGTCTTTCCGAGGAAATTTTCCTATTACCGTTAGTGCCGTGCCGCATTTGATCTGTAATTATTTTCTAGTCTAACTGCGGCGGAGGCTTTGCTCTCTAGGAGAATATATCCGAACACCGATTCGCAGCGTGTTCACTACCCTCGAATCGGCTAGCTTGAAAATTGCAGTAGATTGTAATCGTGCTGTCTCCAAAGCATCTTCCTTAAAAATTTTATTATAAGCTTCGTAGAAAGAAATTTAGTTATTTTATACCAGCAAAGTTTTATTCACTTAAAGTGGCAAGACGGAAACTGCAAATTTTCATACGAATTCCAATTTTCACAGGTTAAAATAAAAATTTGTTTCGTCGTATACAAGGTCTCTTGCGATTGGATGAATGGATAATGAAGATAAAAGATAAATAATAGTTGTTGTTAACGAACACATTTTTTAATATTTTTCTTACGAAATTTTAGATGCTGTGAATGCATTCTACTGACGCTGAATCATTGAATTTTCGATATCTTTAGTGTACAATCGAACGCGTTAGGTGGTAAGCGAATAATGTGCAAGAACATCGGTGGAAAATTCACGTGCGACGCGATTCGTGAATATCGTTCCGTTCCGACAACTCGCGATAACCATTTGTCTATCGACAAGATATCAATTTAGGGCGGGCTGAGTTTGTAAGGTGGAAAGAGGCAAGAAAATTGTTTCTTGGGACACGGTGAAACGTTTGCGATGTAGGGGGAGATCGTTTCCACCCCGACACAGCTGGGACGATAAAAATCAAGAGCAGTTCGCCACTTTGGTATCTAAAATGCGCATAGATCCAAAATGATATGCACGTTTACTCGTGATAATGTCGAACCGCATTGCTCCATAAGAAAATTCGTGCACAATTTGTTACAGATTTCAGAATCTCGGCAAACAAGAACAGAGTACTGAGCTTCCAGTGCCGATATAAACAATTAGGTGTTTAACGCATTTACAATTATTTAAAGCAGGTATTTAACAATTGTCGACATAATTATTTTCGACAACAAATTTCAAGCTGATCAAAATCGGTAACGGGAGCAACATCTGTATAATTACCAAAAATTCGTACGAGCACGTACAGTTCCACAGTTTCCACAAGAAACTCCACGGCTAGGCAATCAGCAGGTGCGCCAGTAATTGTCCGAGCGTCGCCGTGCTGTTTTGACAGTGACGAGCGCGGTCGGACGGTCACTGTCAAAAGATGCCGGTCGTACTCCATAAACACTCGGCTGTCGGGATGAATGCTCGACGTCTATTGCCTCTGGCCACGGCCTTGTGTTCTTATGGGGCAAGAAAATCTTCGACCCTCGAGAGAGATCGAAGGGTCTCGAAGGGTGAGAGGTAGCATAGTCGAAGGAACATGGTCGCGCGGTGGTGGTGGCGGTGGTGGGGGGCGGGGAAGAAAAAACGGACGACGGGGGCCGCAACTTAGAAATAACAAGGTCGAATGACAAGAAAACAGTGAAGAAGGGACGAGAAAGGGGGCGGCTCGTTTCGTCCCGAAAGAAGGGTGGACGCGAAGGGGGTGGGAGGGTTCGGGGGATCGAATTCGGTGGAAAGGGTGCCGCGGCAAAAGGGAACGGGCAGGGTGTAAAGATAAGGGCGTTACGTGAGCGACTCATTAAGGGATGCAAATTAACCAGCGGCAACGATGCCGCTCTGCCTAGTTCCCTCGAAACTTCGGGCATGAACACTCTAAACCGCCGACGCTGCCTGCTAGTCGTAGTTCGCCAGAAGTACAACGTGCTTCGAACCTCCGTTCGGGTGTAGCTGGCATGCATAGCTATCATCTGTGACCGGTGCCACTTTTATCAGAGACCGAACGATACTCGCTGCATCCCGACGATTTCAATCTGATGATTTCTGCTCGAGTGTTTTCGAAATCGTGACGCGATCTTGAAGAGGTGAAAAATTAGTCGGAAACGTACGAATTACGTCGAATGAAGTGTTGCAAATTGTTTCAGTAAAATTAGAGCATCGACATTAAGTAATTTATGTTAGGAAAATTGCTAAGGTGAAAAGGAAAGCATCCGCCTGTTTTTTTATGGATGGTAAATGTTTACAGTTGCTTGTATAATTTAAATTCGAGAAATAGCTAGAAAGTGTTTACAGGATATTTATATTAAAATCTGTGAAAACGAAATGAGAAATATTTGGTGTAATCCTTTTTATTTATTCATGAAATTCTGGTTAGAGCAAGCAGAGTTTTTCCATCGAACCTTTTCTACTTAAGGGAACAGAGATATTTCGTACGTTTCTTTTAGAGACTGTATAGAAATCTTATGATTTATACCAGCTTTTAGCTAGAATACTCGCAAAAAACTGCTCTCGGGCTGGAAATATGTCCATGGAAGGAGGTAAACCTTTCACGATACGTTGAAAACCCTTGAAAGAGAATACTAAATTGAATCGTTTTATATCCTGGAAAAGTGCTTTTAAATTAAAGATTTTGCTACAACATGTACATGACTCGTTTTCATAAAAAAGTAATCTGTCCCTACGTGTGTATAAAGAAATTGCATGAACGGTCCACGCTAAATGGATTACTCAAAATATCAAACTTGTATTTGTTGGTACCTTTATGCAGACAGTAACTGACCAATATTTAAATTATGACCGTGAAAATGTGCTGCAAATAATAAGAAATATTTTATATAATAGCTTAAATAATAATTTCAGGAGGAGTTGTTATATTATATTAACTCCAAAAATTTGTTAAATTGTTATGGTTATTGTCACTATATTTAGTAAATTATTTTATACTTGAAACAAGCAATTATTCTGAAGAGATTTTAGAATTGTAATTGCAATATAAAAAAAATTGAATGATGTCTAAAAAAATTCTAGAGAAAAATTTACTCTAATCTGTAATTATGCTGTCGGCGGAAACGACGTTCGAGGTAGTCGATATTAAATAGAGGTTCGTAGATCACAGACAATTGATACTATTTCATTAGCCAATAGAATCGGCCGGATCTCCAGATGCAAGCAAATCGGCTTTTGGGAGGGATCCTAATCAAGAAGGTATGCATTCAGTGTTAGTAGGCAGTAGAAACTGATGGGAAACAACGTTCCACAGCTTCCACTAGGCGTTCTTAGAGAGTATTAGTGACCACTCTAGAGATCACCCAGGGGCTTACCCTACGAATTTCCGCCCTGAAATACCCAGTTCATTCGCCCTATTCCCACTTCTCGTCGTTAATTCATCCTTGCTAAATTGACTCAGGATACAAGGAATTCGACAACTTAAGCCCTTCTGCGACTGTATAAACGAAGGTTAACGCACAGGCCCAGTATCTTTACGGTCTCCCCGATTCGAACCCTCGTTATCCGATTGTTCACCTGCTCGCGCACTCCATTCCAATCTTCCAGTTCCAGATTTTTATGCTTAACACTCTCCGTATCATTGTTATGCTCCCAATTTTATTTTACATTCCGTTTAACACTTTGCGCAACGTTCAAAATATTGGACCATTTATATTTCAAGAATTAAATTGTATCGCAGTCAACATTCAATATTGGAAAAATCTTTCTGCTCTTGTCTAGGTGAAACACCTTCGAAAACGTATTCCAAAAATTTATAAGCTGTCCAAATGAACCCGCCAGCATTGCCATCTGAAAAGCATTATGAAGATTAACCCCGTCAAGATCACAGAGCGTTTCCGAGACGCAGACAGGTATTTTAAAATATGCGTTTCAGTGCTGATTCTTTTATTCAAAATAAGCTATGTTTATAACACATGTTTTACATGTATGAATACTCTGAATACTATTCACGACCATTTTCGATGGCGTCAAATATTTATAAAAATATTCCTCGCTCCAGGAGACCGTATGTTTGATCGCTGTCCTATTAACTAATTTTATTAACAATAAATCTTCATGGTTCGAACCTTCAAGGAAAAAAGATATTGCATCGCAATGTAAAAGATTGTTGAAACAGACATTGTGGTAAATGATCGTTGAGGTAATGAGTGTAAATACCATAAATCGTGCTTATCGGAATGGGAAATATTACCTAGTGCAATTCAAACAAAAAAAAAGCGAACCACGCGTCCGTTTGTAAAATATTCCTTCCAGAAACAAACGATGCGTCACATTTGCTTGGCAATATTTCTCGTTTTCCGCGCCACCTACGTCGCGCAATAAAACGCTCCTCATTTGAGCGGTCCCAACAAACGAGAACCCGATATACATATACAATATTACATATACATATATGTACAATACATATTTCACAACAACGCAACGGGCCGACTTCAATAATCACACTGGCAGCATAATTCGCGTGAAGTCGGTGTAAAAAGCGATCGCAAAACCCGCCCGTATGTCAGAGTTGTATGGGGGGAAGCAGCCGGTTACACGATGAAATATGTATTCGACGTTAAAAGTTGAACTATTTGTCTTCTTCACTATTTATCTTGTCTACTCACCGGGCGAACTTGCGACGGCTGGGTATAAAGCGTAAAATTCGCTTCCGCGTATAAGCGAAAAGTAAATGTAATGGAAACTAGAATCAGAAACTGTCTGAGTTATTGCCCTGCCCGGCTTAAACGTTTCTTTCCCCGTGTTGCGCGCACGCGTCTCGCGTAGACTTCCGGCGCGGCGGTATGCTCGTGCCGGCAATAATTTAACCGGTTCCCGAGGATCGAACTGTTTCCCGCGGTCTCTATTTCACGCAACGGGATAGACGCGGGATCAACCCCGAGAGCCTGGACACGACGCCTCCGAGACGTCGCCGGTCTCCGGTGCCAAAGACCATCGCGTCGCAAGACTCCGCCAGCCAGCCGTTCGTCATGGATTTTTTTCTTAGAGTTATTTGTGGGGGTCGGTCGCAACAAGTATTGAACCTTTTTTCGCCGAATATCGAATAGTTATTCCTCGTCCAGAAGAAAATTTCAAACATAGGCAGAACGCGGGATCTTCGAGACCCTAAACCTGATGTAGAAAATATGTTTTCCCTTTTATTTCAAAATACATATATTCCAAAGACATGCACAGTACACCTGTTCAGCGAAGACACTCGGTGTAGATCGTAGGAGCCATTCGCAGTTACTCTAGAGCGGAGAACCATCAAGGAGCTTCTCGTCGCTGGCCATAATACATCGCGATTGCGCGCTATAAAAGCGCAGCGCTCGAGCCGTTCCGTTTTGCACGATATAGCAACTGTTCTCTCGCGATCGTCGAACTCGGACTGGCTCTTCTTCCTCGTACCTCCGTCCCCTTATTTCTCTCTGTTACACGGTTTCTTCTTCCTCTCCCGCGGAACCTCTCCCATTTCCACGCCCTTCCCGCGCCCTCCTCCGCCCCTCCCCCGCTACCCCGTCGCCGTCTCTGTCTCTCCGAGGGACGCGTTAATTAACCCGCGCGAGCTGGCATCAAATAAATTTCGGTTAGAACGTGAGAAGCAACAAATCTGAGTCAGGTGGTGTCAGCTACGGCGAATGTGAGCCACCTCTTACTTGAGTTACTTTAGCGCGACGCTTTTGTGGCCTGGCGCGCGCGGTATTACGGCGGAACACCCACACGCAGGTGTACGCACAGAGAGGCCCCCGGCGGATACACGTTTACTATATGTATAGAAAAGAGCAAAGAGGAATAGAAAAGGAGGAGAGAGAGAGGGAGAGAGAGAGAGAGCACGCCGGCACGAGAGAGAAAGTATTATCCCGGAAAATGAGAGAGTTGATGCGGCAGGGGCCGGGGGAGGGAACGGAGCGGAAGAAAGAGGGGCGCGAAGGGTGAAGGGGGAGGAGAGGGGAGCCCAGCTACCAACAACGTCACCACATCTCCCGCGCGTCCTAATTAGAGAAATTTAAATTCATAGCCACCCCATGGCGCTGAACTTACCCCTCGCTCAGTCTCCTTTCTCTCTTGTTCTTCTGTCAGCCCCGCTCCCAGCCCCCCGACCCTCCTCACCCGTCCGTCCGTTACCTTTGCTCCTTCCTCGTCTGGCATAGCCCGGCTTCAATCATTTCCTCTCTTATCTCTCCCCAACACCTCTTTCGCCTCGGCTTTTATCCAACGTCCACGCACATTCCTTAACTAAAGCAATTACGATTCGCCTCCCTCGCGACTCGGCCGACTTACGCCAAAAGATAACGTCATTTTCCATCAGCCTTCTTTAGCACTACCTTCCCGGCACACCGTTTCGCTCGGCTCGCTGTCGATCTAATCGGCCGCGCCTGAAACTCGCAGACCGCGTCCTCCTCTCTTACTGTCGCCGAACGATTAACCCCTTATCCCACCGACTTCCGTTCAATTTTTTCCGTGAAAATCGTCGCGACGGGCTGCTCCGTGCGTTCGCAGCTTCATCATTACGTTTAACTGTTTGCACCCGTATTGCGACTCCGCCGTTAAGTCTATGAAGGCAGATGCTGGCATATACAGGGTAACTGGTTGTACAAGCGAAAAGGGGGTGATTCTACATGGAAAATAAGTCGAAAGTATTGAATAAGATTTTTTCATCTGAGACTCCGTTTTCGAGAAAATCGAGTTTGGAAATGCAGCGAATACACGTGTTATACGATAGGAATACTCTAACGTGTCCGATGATGGCCGACCTATTTTACTTCCTGCGTATACTAAAGCACGCGAACCTGACGAATCTTTAAACGAAGTCTCAAGGGAAAAAATTTCATTTTACATTTTCGATGTATTTTTTCACATAGAATCAGCCTCTATCTGGTTGTGCCACCAGTTACCGAACACCCTGTATAATCAGATAATTCGTGAATTGTTGTTGTTCATGCGGTTCTCCTTGGAAGATCCAGGTTCGTTCGTAAAGAAAGCCGGGAACAATCGGAGAGTTTCAGCGACCATTAGCGAAGGATGAATTTGAGCAGCGTCGAGTTAAAAAGAGAAAAAAACGGACGTTGCATACATTAACACGCGTAACTCAGACCGGCTAGGCTGCTATGTACGAATCTTAATTCTTTCTTTGTTATCTCGTCCCACTAATTCATGGCAATTGCACTGTGGGCCGGCGAACGGAAAAAAGAAGATAGGATGAACGAGGCAAGGAAAGGAGGAAAGAAGAAGCTAAAGCCGCGCCTACGCCCGACGTTTTTCGCTTTCTTTGTCCGAAGAGATTAAAGGCTTAAAATGTTCTCACCCGTTTTACATATTTTCCACTACGCCCCGCGGCGCCGCGCACAACCCTAACTACCTCGTGAATAATTTTTCGGTGCCGGGGCCAAGTTATCGGAGCACGTTCTCGATATTTTCGACAAATTTCTCGAAATTAACTCATCTTAATCCGTAACACTTTGTAGGATACTCGCTATATTTTTGTTCATAGAATGATTTACCGAACAAACAAAAATCCGAGAAAAATTGCTCGTTTTCAAGCACGTTTCGTAAATTGCTTCACAAATTACCCCGTTTTGTCTCATATTTAATATCAGATTCCACGCGATTAATTAATGCTTTACCGACAATAGCTGAAATGTTTACAGATAACGGTTGTTTCGAATTATCAACGTCCTTGTCGCAAAAAACTTATAGCGAACCTGAGAAGTAGAGGAACAGAGAAGTAAAAAGACGAACAAACATCGTCGGACGAATTAATTCCTGCTGTATCAATTAGGGGAGCGAGAATTGGTCCGTGCATAAACAACGTGATTATCGATTTCATATCCGATTCAAACTAAATTATAATAGGACTCATAAAAACGCGATAATTAAAAGTATTGATTATCGAAGATCGACCGGTTCGACGAAGCTCGTAAGTGGTAGAATAGGCGAGTTACTTCGTACACCTGTTCATTAGGTAATGAACTTATTAAATCAGAGAGACATGATGCATTAAAGAGCTCTACATATCCTCACGACTTCCGCTCGGCTCGCAAGCCCGCTTTTCCCGCCCACCATTTGTTCAATTATCCTGCCAGAAGGATTAACCGTTATTGGAAATAACAAGTTTAGTTTAATGTTCTCGGGATTATTGTATATCGACCGAAACTCGTCTGAACTAATAAGCCAAGCTATTTCTGGACACTTTGGATTAGATTTCTGCTTGAATCAAGATTATCTCATACGAAACAGTACAAGTTTTCTAATTGACACGAATTAACGCAGATTACAAGATTTCAGCATTTTTCACATTTACATATGTACTATTTCGTAAAAATAAAAGCGAACTTACATGTAAATTCAAATTTTAATGTGTCAGTTTATGAACATCCAAATTTCTTCGGTAAAATTGATTTTAATTTTTTTTTTAAGTAATGCAGTTCACGAAAAACGTATATCTGCAAAAATGTCGTAATTTGTAACATAAAGAGCAACGAACGAGGCTGAGTTGCATGAAATGAAAGTACCTGCTGCATCAGTACTGGTCATGCGATACAGATGGAGCCATTAGGCTGTCTCTCGATAAATGGGAGGCATGAAATGCATCAAATATGATTTTTAACAAAATTGCAACACAGAGACGTAACATTATCAATTATTTAAACAATCTTGTTTACGCTCCAATACCGAAAAACATTTTAACTTTCTTCAAAGAGCTCTGTAGAGCTAATCGATCTAACGACGCAACTGCAATTTAAAGAAAAAAATTACTTAATCAAAACCTAATAAAAACTAATATATGACAATAAATAATAACGTTCAGATATCACAGCTACTACCATATACACGCTCGTATCAAGCACAATGAGAAAAACGATTTTCTAACTTTTCCAGCATCATTTTCTGACCCCTTCCTCTCGCGAGTGTCCATGTTTTTCAAATCCGAGCTGCCGCAAACGAAATTACATGATTTTATATTTCCATACGTACACCGGGGAGTCCTGTCTCATAGGTCGGCGTAGAACTTTTCAGGAACAGTTAACTGTGACGCTGTGAACATTTCACGGCGGAGAGGCTGACTCTAGCAAACGACAGTGCAGCCCGCATAACCGAATTAACACCGTAGAAACCTGGGTGCAGATTTACTTCGGCGCGATTTAATTCAGCGTCCTGCGTCGTCGGGTCCACGGAGGCAGCGATGCTGGTCGGGGAAGATGGGAAAGTGACGTTAAATTTAAGAACCACCCGCATTAAAATCACTGCCCTCGCCAGTACTTCACCTTTGCTTCCCTCGGCTTCACCCTTAACTCCTTCTCTCCGGTGTTACACTCTCGATTTACTAAAGAGAGAGAGAGAGAGAGAGAGGAGGCTCGATGGTACGTAAAGAGTTCGCCAAGTGATTCGAATTGCCGAACAGTCGAGTTTACGAGACTAGGTATTGCTAATATCAGAGCATAAGGGTTTCCCTTACTCTTCATCTCTCTCTCTCTCTCTCTCTGTCATGTTCGATCTCTCTCCTTCTAGCTCCGAGTCGATTCCCAACCCCTGTCTACGACCAACTCGCACCCCCAACTACCCTGGAAACCCGCTCGAACCCGACATCCCTTGGTTTCACCGAAAACTCCTTAACCATTCAACCCTCCGCGACATTTTTAGTGGCCATCAAAAACCAGCGCCGGCTTAATTATGAGGGCAGGACCAGAAATCCTTGTGCTCTCTGCTACCGTCGCACCAAGATACCTCAGCTATTTTAGTACATTCCCCTATTCGCGAATGGCCCTACCCCTCGAAATTCCATCGTCCACGTGTCTCGACGGACAGTTTTTCTTCTGTTTTTTTTTTCTTTCACAGATGGTGGGGAAAGTTGCGAATTCCACTTCTCGCGGATCGTTTTACCGTAAGAATTCCTTTTGGCATAATTAACGCTCCACTGCACCGTCCCCCACCCCTCCTCTTGTTACCCCGTGACTCTCCCCGCCATCAAAATAATTCGTATTTTATTTTCAACAATTTTTGCCCAAGCTCCCATTGTGCTCGTCGTCGCTGCTTGGAGCAATTGTACTATTTTACGGAAACGTCAACCAGGCAAAAAAAATAATTCACACATTGTCGGATATTATAGAAATGAAAGAGTAATTCGGGCGAAATCGCTTCCCCTAATTGCACGGTTGCGAAATCAGCCATTAGCGCATTGCCTCCCCCGACCTTTCTCTTTCGCTTCTAGCCAACACAACGCACTTCCGCTGTTCCTTGTCCCTGAGAACAATGTCGGCGTTTGGCATCATCATCCAGCCCTTAGCGCGAATAATAGAAGAGCTAAACGTCACCGGGGGTGCGAAATGTTACAGTGGGGCAGTTCACAGTCTGGTGATTAGGATTAGGCTAGTCCGCAATGTGGCGAATATTGTCTGGACCGATGCGCGTACCGGAGTCGGATAGTTTCAGACCGATATGCTCCGTGGAAACTGCGACTGTTTCGCAAATTTAAAATTCTCGTAAGCCGGCGAATTCGTACACCGTTTGCATAATTTGATCTGATCGCGGTTGTGTCACTTGATCAAATCAATTTGGTGGCTTTTGTTAAGAAAGGAAAATTTAAGTAAGATTCAAATGTGGAAAATTGTTTCATTCCTAGTTCAAAGAATCAGTAACATAACAAAAATATGAAACCGCGCCAAGTACAATTTTACTAGTTTTTGCACCAAGATCTTCAATTTTAGTTTTTCAAGAAATACAATTTGCGGATTAAAACGTATGTCTTTTGACGAAATAAATTATTCATCGCCGCGTCAACAATGTATATAACATCTAGACGAAAAACAGAGGGTTAAAATAAAACATGCTATCGGAGCAGAGGCAACAGAAACTCCGCCAGGCACTCGGAACTCGCATTATCCGTAGTTCAGCCATTCGATGACGAGGAGAGTCTGTCGGCTGGCGCGAGGTGTGAAAAGGCGCGAGAAGTGAAAAACATCGGTGGAACCACTTGCGCACGGTGTTGCGCGTGCATATAGCGAAGAAAATAGCTTAGTTTCGCCGTAGGGCCGAAATTAGATTTCGTTCGAGAAGACGTTCCGAATGTTCACTCCCCGACCTTCTTCCCTTTATCTGTTGTACGGCGCCTCCCCCTCCACGCCCCCGCCCCGCCGAAATCTCCTCGTGCAACCTCGTTTCAGCCGCTCATACTGCATCTTGCTCCTTCACCCTTACTGGCACCCTTCTTCTCCGCCTTCTCCTCACACCCCCTTTGCTTCCTTCTCTGCCGTTTGCAATTCGTTTTCTTCTTCGTGCCGGGATTCCCGTTTCCCCGGGGACACTCGACGACGTCGCGATGCTCCTCCGCGTTCCGCGGTACTATGCATATTTCACCGATTTTTATGGAATTCCTTTTAGACTCATTCTTTCCACCCACTCCATAGTTTTTCTCTATTTCAACCCAGGTACGTCGCCTCCTCCCTCTCTTTGTCCATCCTCGAACCCCTGTTCAAACTCTTCCACCCGTCCTCTACCCCGCCAACCCAACCGCTCTTCTCGAGCGTCGTCTGTCATTTTTCCCTCTGATTGTTACGCGGCTTGTACGACGACCGTCCCGTAGCCGTCGTTTCGCCCCCTCGGGGCCGGATTTTCTACGGAGATTTCCCGATTAACCCCGTTGAACTGTCGATCGATCAAGCGGAACAATATCCCGCCTGACGTCTATGAATTCGCACGATCTTCCCGGAATCGTTGTATCTGTTCCCGGTGCGAAGGGCGACAAACGCACCCGGGTGGCGAAGTCGTGGGAGGGGGCAGACGATTTCGCGAGCGAATTGAAAGACGCGTAATACCGTCGCGAAGTCTCCCTGCAACCCCTTGGAACTAGCAGTTTTTTTTACCATGTCGCGCGTTTGTCCAATGCAAAATAAAACAAGTGTCAACCGTCACGTTGCCCCCCGGGAACTTGACAGTAGCGTTACCGATGATCTCTCCTGAAGTCGGTAATAACATTTATCCAAAATTTACCTTCGAGCACGCGCACTACCTAGAAACAGACGGTCCGCGCGCGAGTTTTTCGTTTGTATCGCTCTCCACCATAAAATTGCAACTCTTTAAGCAGAAGCACACTCGCGGCACGAAGCGCACTGTTGCCAATGTAAGCTGCGCTAAAGAGAAGTAGAGCACCGGTCGACGCTGTTTTAAGAAGTCCGTCGCCAGCCCAGGGGGGGCATTTTATTTTCTTAGATTTTACTTTTAGCGACTATTCTACATTGCGAAAGAAAGACAATTTTGCCTTCGGCGAACGAGCTGCGCCAAGCATACCGTGCAACGATACGCTCGAGACTCTCTCTCTCTCTCTCCCCCTCTCTCTCTCTCTCTCTCTCTCTGTCAAGCCTCCTTATATTCTGTATATACCACCCACGAGGCAACAACTTGCCTCCAGAGATCAGTATGACTGTCGGTGTGTACGGATACGGGCGCACTATGGAAATAAAGCACTTCCGAGCTCCGCGAGAAATGCATACGTTCCCCCTGGCTACCCCTGAAAACCCTCCTTCGAGATCTCCGGCAATCCCTCCTCGTCAACCGGGTTTCTCCTCGAAGAACCGAAAACCCGCGGTGTGATACGGCTCTCTCTACTCCTCTCCCCCTCGCTCTCTCACTCACTTTCTCTCTCTCTCTCTTTCTCGATTAAAGCTACACCGGGAGGAAGTCATTAGGCTCCATCGGGGCTCGAGCACTAACGAAATTTATTTCCACGTTGTTGGTGACGTGCCGATCATTACGGCGTTTTGTCTACTTCGCCGGTTAACTTCGTTCGCGAAGTAGTTTATGCCGTAGGGGCCAGGAGAAAGCAACCGACCTGGAGTTCAGCAGGCGCCTTCGAAAGACCGTCTCGCGTGTCTTTCCCACCGCGGAGATTATATCGTCCATCTAGAAATTGGAACGCGATCCACGATTTTTTTGTGCGGAACCCCACCTCTACGCCGCTGGAAACCTGCAAAAAGGTCGGACCTCTTCCACGAGTACTGTCGAACCTCTTCTGACGCGGTGCAAAAATTGCGACAAGATAACGTACAGGGTGTCCCGAAATTCTTGCAACTCCCGGAAATGGAAGGTTCCTGAGATGATTTGAAGCAACATTTTCCTTTGCAAATATGGCCACTGTGGCTTCGTTTCGGAGTTATTAACGAAAAACACGGACCAATCAGAGCGCGGCTACAGCGGACAGACTCTGGCTCGTCCAACGGCAACACGACGCTCACCGGGACCCCGAGCGGGAATCCGTTCACTATAGCTTCGCTCTGATTGGTCCGTGTTCTTCGTTAATAACTCCCAAACGAAGCTCTGGCAGACATTTTGCAAAAGGAAATTGTTGCTTCAAATCACCTCAGGAACCTTCCATTTCCGGGATTTAAAGGAATTTTGGGACACCCTGTAAACTGGTGATTCTAGTTAATGAATTGAACATGTTCCTGATCCTGATTTTCCTGGTTTCCGCAGTCCACTCGTAACTTTAACAAATTAAAAGCGACGGACAAAGCAGATGTTGCCCTTCGGCGTGACGCGTTGATTAGCGACCGTGCTTGAACCAGCCGCGCGTCAGAAGACGTTGAAATCATGCGGACGAACAATTAACGCGTCCCCGGCGGAGGGGGCGGGGGGATGAATTAACCGAGCGGAAATCTTCGTGTTACGGGCGTGCATGCCCGGCTCTTTATAACCGAAAAACGTGCGAACATTCCCATAGTTTAGTTGAGTTTCAGTTTGCAAAGGGAGAGCCTTATGATCGCACGTTGTCCGGGCGCACGAAGAACGGAATAATGGAGGAAACGAAGAAAACCGTACGACCTGCCGAGTAGCCGACGGGGGATGAAAAAGAAGCGAACGGAAAAGCGGAAGAGGGAAGACCGGCTGATAGAAAGCGTGCGAGAATCGATTTTAACGAGCTCCGGGGGACCGGGGACGCTAACTATCCGCGCTAACTTCACCGGCGCGATAACATTTCATTTACATAACCGTAATCCTACTTAGCGGAGGATGCCTAATTCCACCGATCGTACGTTTTCGTTTCGACCCGTCTCACACCGCCGCACCACCGCGCCGCGGCGCGTCTGCGTCTGCGAAGGAAACGTCTGCCGTCGAAACGGTCCGTCGTTTCAACATCTCTACGTGGGCGGCGTACACTTTCACCGAAAAAACGCTGTACCGATGTTGCAACTCGGTACTCTCCATTGAGAGAGTCACGCGCCCCACCGACACGACGTCAGATACATTGCGAACGGTACAGCGAAGTCGCGATCTATCTCCCGTCGCCTGGTCCGCGGAGGAACAGAGATCGTGAAGGGAAACTTTTTTTATGACTGCACCAACCGCGCCGAAAGTACAAAAGGGCAGTGCCGAACGTAGAAAGGGACAGCGCATGCAAAGTAGGACAAATTTTTTTTGTCCCTCCACCCCCTAGAGTTTTGACAAGTGTTGAGAAAATGATCTGAAAAAAATTTGGGGCCAATTGGATCGTGCGAACCCAACGCACATCAAATCTGAAATTTGAAATTTCCAAATTTGAAATTTGATATTTGATATTTGATATTTGATATTTGATATTTGAAATTTGAAATTTGAAATTTGAAATTTCCAAATTTGAAATTTGAAATTTGAAATTTCCAAATTCTCAGATTTAAAATTCGTTGCGCGTCGAGTTCCCACGATCCAATCGGCCCAAAATTTCTTCCAAAGATCATTTTCTCAACGCTTGTGAGTTTTCGAGTTTTCCGAAGTACCTGCCAGTTAGCTAGCAGGTGTTTCCGTGTGCAATTAAATAATTTAGGGTCCGGTGAAACGAGAGGTGAGGCTCTATGATTGGCGTCAGAGTAGCCGAAATGCAGTTGGCGTGGCGACGCGGGTCTTGGTCGCCGAAAGTTCAGATTACGGCCGCTCGAACGAGCAGCGCGAAACGGAAAACGGCGCAATCGAGATAAACAGAGCGCCAGATGCTTGGGAATGTTATCGGATGTCCATGCGTATGCGGCTTTTGCGGCGTGGCAACGTTTAACAACCCGTGGTTACCTTGCTTTTGAACCGTCGCGTCGCGTCGCGTCATCCCCGCACTGGATCCGAGATCCCGGCGTTGATAGAATTCGAATGTTTTCGACGTTTGCTTATGAATGCCTCGAGCCAGTGCCTGTTGGAACCACCACGACTGTCGCGTGCTGCTCGTAACAGCGTTGCTCGTAATTATTCAAACAGAGATCTTGCCGCTAATAGGTGTGGAAGATACGTTTGAAGTGTTTGAAGTCTTCACCCTTCAGGGCGCAATCTCTTTTTATTGTACAATGATTTTACTTATGTGGAAAAATACTTCTTTTAAACACAGAGCAGAAGCTAAACCGAGATATACCCTGTTCATTGAAATATCATTTTTTTCTTACTATTGTAAATCCTTTTATTGAATAGACTGATTGATCAATTACACCGTGTCACAATATATACGAAAAGGAAGAAAAATTGGATTTGGAAGATCGTGGAATAAAAATGCGTATCTATTTACAAATAAATCGTATATTTACATCCATCGCGCACATACAAAAAGAGAACGCGCGCAATCAGTGCGCCGTGTCTCAACGAGTGATAATGTCGATCGCTGGGTAACAGCGATCCATCGCACTTACGCGTATAAAATAATAAATAAATTCATAAAAATGTAGAAGGAGGCAGGGAGGGAGTAGGAGTGCGGGAAAGGATATAGAGGGGCGAGATAGAGGGGCGAGTCGATGTGTTTTATGGCTTGGCAGCAGCGTTACTGCGTATTTCTTAACAATGAGCATCTCTTAAGCTTGTAACGCTTCGCTTATTTTACGTATCTGCAATATACCAAGTTATGCATAACCATTTGCCAGGGCAACGCTATAAAAGTAGAAGAACTCAAAGATTACTACGAATACGAACTGCTGCGCGCGAATGATACGCAGATGATTGGGAAGCTCGCGCCCGATGAACGTGCACCAGATACGCGAACGCGAACGCGTTAACGTTTTATTACCCGTATCTGCAACGGTTATATATGTCAGCTTGTGATCGCGTCGGTTATCAACGTGTTAGGCGGCCATGGTTTACAGCACTCCCTGTGCAAAAAGGGTGACTTTCTTTGGGTGGTTTCGGAGCGATAGTTGGGACTGTTGTGACCAAAATGACGAGTACGATACGATTTCGGGTACACTTCAATCGTCGTCGAGTCTCGAATCTGTATTTTAACAGGCTTGATTAAACGGTCTCCAGAAGTTCACGGTCTCGAGTGGTTTAAAGGTCTCGAAAGTCTTCGAAGTTCTAAAACTCCTCGTAGGTCGTGAAAGTACTGACTAGTTATGTCTAGTTAAATGTACGGACTATATCTAGCTACTCTAGACACGTATCAACCTCGACATTAACGAGGACTTGTAGTGTTGTCGTCACAATTTCGTGTTATATTACCTCAAGCTTTGGTGTAATGTAAATGTTTCGTGACAGGCTCTGCTTTTCAGAACTTTCGATGCTTTCAAGTAAACCAGCGGTTTCAAATTTGTCAAACTTCGCAGTTTGGAGAAATTCCCTTGGATTTCCTCCTAACCCACTACCCGGATTCTAAATGATATATGGTCGATTTCGTATTTGTACAGAAATTTTTTCCATCGAAAAATTTGTAGAATCTTTCAAAGATGCGAACCTATTCAATCGTGAATAATGAAATAATTAACATCGTACCTGAACACGGACAGACCGAATATGCTCCTTTACCGGCCGGAAATGTTGAGGTAGCGAGTTTCCGCTTCACTCCTCGGAAACGCGAATCTGCATAAACAGCTTTCCGGCCAGAACTCCTAAAACACGCGGCGAGAGTTCGAAAAAGCGACCGAGACCGTAACTGCCGTTCGATCGTTAAGTATTTTGTGGGTTTCGCCTAACAAATTGTCCCCCTTGTGGTATACGGCTGACACAGCGTAACCCATCGAAAACAATGGACTAGATGCATGCAGATCTGGCTGGTTGCTGTCACAAAGGTATGCAAAACCGTGTGTATTGCGTCTAAATGGTCGCGGAGATCGGGCGGCGCGCGTTTCACTCGAAACGAGATTCTCGTGAAAGGCAAGCGCGTGATTACCCGTGGCAGTTGAACGAGCTCCTGAACTTTCACCTCGGCGAAGGTCAAAGACATTAGACTTCAGCGATCATATGACCGCGCCTCGAAACGATCGAAGAAATTCAGTCGAAAGCGTGGACAAAATTTGCACCTTCGTGAGCTGTATTAAAAACCTGTTAGAGATTTCGTGATCTACGGACGCTTATTTTGTCGTTATTGTAGGATAGAGCATGATTTTTTGTATAATGAGAATCGAGGTTTCCGACTTACTTGATCGTAGAGACTGGAAGTTTATCGTGCGAATTCGTCCACGTTCTCGCGAGTTTTGTCCCGCGCGAGAACTTCTCGGCCGGCCGCAATACAATTACTCAACGACCCGTGAACGACGATACCCGATGCTTTCGCTAATTTTCGCGAGGCTGAAGAGTCCCCGGAGCGAAAGAGGCGCTGAACGCTCGGTTCCAGCGCGAGGCTGAACAGCGCTCGAGGACTCTTTGATACTCGGTCCGCAATTAGGACCCGATAAGAAGCGCCTCGCGGATCAGACAGCGCCATGACGAGAGAATGAGGGATCCGCTCGCCCGGGACACGGCGAGGCATTATTCGCCGCGTGATACTTTTCCTCGGAGAGATGGAGGCCTCGGGAAGCAGTCGTTTTACTTTACAATCGGCGATAATTAACAGACTAGCCGAGCTTCTATGGGGTGGGAGGGGAAAATGTGTTTTTCAGCATACTTCGAGGTGCCTTGAAAGTGGTTCCGACGTCCCAGTAATTAAATAGACTTGAAAGGTCTTAAGATTAGCTTTAAACTGTACTTATCAGCGCCGGTAAACCGAGCAGGTGTACATGTTGATTAGTGGCTCCCTGGATTAATCATGGCTTTGATCTAAACTCGAAAATTTTAAACTCTTCAAATCCTATATTAATCTTGAGCAGTGTATGATGTAATTTGATCAATGTACTCTTTCGAGTGCTACAACATGATAAAAGAATTGATAATTCGTTCACTAAGAAAATTACTCATAGAACGGAGGTGGAAAGTTCGTAAGTAAAGTATATAAAAAGTGACCGGAGATCATTAAATTACATTCTGATTGTTCCTAAACAAACAGCAACGATGATAGAATCACGAATCAGTCTGTACACCGACCACGGATACCATAAATAGAATATTTCCGCAGTATGCTCGAAGCCGAATCGGTACGAACTCGGTACTAAAAATAGGGAAAGTCTTTCATAAATTATCATTGTCTAAAGGAGCGCGTCACGAGCGACGAGTTTCTTTAAAAATTTTTTTTTCTAAGAGGACTTTTTGTCGACAGTTTTGCCCTGATCCGCGGAGACGGAAGTGGCAACAGTCTCACTTTTCACCACCGACCTGGTCTCTTTCTTCGTGTCGCCGAATTGATTGTTGAAGAAGAAGGCGACAGCCTCCTTTTTCGCGGACTCGGCCTCGTCCAGCGGGTCCCCCCCGTTCCTGTGGTTGGCGTGGCCGATTAGTTGCTCGACGTTCTTCTGCTGGCTCTCGTCGAGAGTGATGTAATGGCCCTTGGGTATGTCAGCGTGCAGAGTCTGCGGCAGATCGCTGTACACGTGTTGCAGCGACTGCGTCTCCGGGAGACCTTGAATCTGCAGCTGGCCTTGGTCAGGTTGTTCAATGGCAGCGAGGATGTTCTGGAGCAGTCCGTTGGACAGAACTTGATCGTGTCTTATGCTCCCGTCCGAATTGTCTGTACCGAGTCCTCCGTCAGCAGGCTGGATCTGCAGCATGTAGGTGCCCTTAGACCCTTGGATCTCGAAGCCGTCAGAGCCGCCAGCGATCGTCAGGCCCTTGGCTAGAGACAAGGCCTCGCTGCCTTCGTGAGTACTTAGGAATTGACTAGCATCCACTCCGCTGGAGCCCACGTTCTTCGCCTGGCCGAAAGCTTGATCGGTCAGACTTGCCGTAAGCGCCTCCGCCCTTATTCCATCTTGCTGATGATACTGTTCCTCGGATGAAACGGACTGAGTAGACGGAGGAGCAACGATGACATTAGCCACCTCGGCTGCTTGACTATGGTCACTGGAGAGGACACTGTCCGCGTGTGCCAGCACATTGTACGCAACCGGGTTACCGTAGCTATTCTTGCCACCTGTATTCTGATCAGACTGCAGACTCAGCTGGCCCAACGACTGCGAGATGCCCGCGTTGTGCGGCGACGGCCCCACATTCAGAAGAGCGTTCTGGTTCAGCCCGGCGGAGACATAGTGAATCGGGAAAGAGGCTCCGAAGCTCTGAAGCCCGGTGTCCGGCAAGCTGTAGCCGCCTCCGTGTTGGAGGCCGCAGTCGTGAGCAGCTCCTGTGGTCTGCGCTGTGCTCACTATAGGCGTTCCGTAGGTGGTAGTGATGGCGTTGCTGACGCTTTCGTACAGGTTCTTCCCGAACCCGGTGGACGTGGAGACGAAGCTCGAGGCTGGTCCGAAATTCGGCGCTCCGTAGGTGGGACCTGGTGCCGGGGTGTTGAAGTCTCCGAAGGACAACGGGGTGCCGTAATGAGCGTTCGGGGCTGCGATCGGCGAGTTGAAATCGGCGCCGACCACTTTGTTGAACGCGGCCGGGCCGAGACTAGGCAATTGCTGTTCGAACGAGAACGCCGCCGGAACGAAAGATTTAGTTGCCTTGATGTGGCTGTAATGCCGGGATGGCGGTGGTAAGTAACGATTCAAACTGGTCAAAAGTCCGCTGGGAACGGCTTCCTTGAATTTAATTGGCTCCCGGTTTCTGGGCGGCACCAGGGCACCCGGTGGCGAGAGCGGCGGTCTGTACGACCCGTGGGGACGATGGTGATGAACATTCTGTTTGAAAAGCGAACTGCTTTGCAGTCCGAACGATGAGAATAAAGGCGACGATCGACCTGCCTCGGCGGCCGGGTACGGCCCATTAGGGGAATAGGAAGATGGTGGAGGAGCACTATAGGTGTCGAGTACCGGCGGAGGTGGCAAGGGTAATCCGGTCTCGATGGAGTTCAGATTCCCGGAATGCGCGCCACCCAACGGCGCCCCGTAGCTGCCCGACAGCGTGTTCACTTGCGACAAATCGTTCCCGAGACTTTGAAACGAGTGGCCGTGTTCGATATTCAAGTGAACATCGCTGTCGGCGTGCGGTATCTTCACGGTCGGCAGGGTTCCCAAATGAAGGTCCGCAGCGAACGGTGCTGAGGTGGGTAGCAACTCGAAGCCAACAGTCTTCACGATGGACAGCGGCTCCACGCTCGGCACCTTCGCGTGTTCCTCCTTCTTCAAGTGACTTTGGTCGTTGTGAAGGGGCTCGTACTGCGGTAACGGCGGTGGTGGCAGCCCGTCGTTTTCGTCGCCACCCGTGCTGACCGAACTCTTCAGATCCTGGGCCTCGGGGTTGTGGATCGGGGTCCCGTAAGAGTCACTCGGGACGTTCGAATGTTCGACCGCGTTGTGCGACACGGTCTGAGACACCTGCAGGTTCAGAGAGGCGCCGTGCACGTTCTTCTGCTCAGCTTCGGTCACGGCATAGTCCGACAGTGGTGCGCCGTAGCTCTCCAATGACCCGCCGAAGTTCTCCGTGGCTGCTCCATGTTGACCGGACAATCCTGCGATCGGCTGCCAACCGTCGTACTTGATGTCAGGTGGCGTGGGTGGCGCGGGGACTCCTGGGAAAGGTCCAGGCGCAGTATGAGCGAACAGATCGCCGGCAGGCGGACCGTACTGGACATTGGGGAACGAAGGCGGCGGGTAATTGTCCGCCGGCGGAGAGCTGAACTGGACCGCCAGCTTCTGAGGCGGACCGTACGTGTCCAACGACAGAGGAATGGATAGTCCATGTCCTGGTTTTGAGGGTCCGTGACCCGAGGACGCAAACTGGTTGGATACCGATGTGAACTTCAACGGTGGGCCATACTGATTCTTCGGGGGCCTGAACGAGAACGAATAAGGCGGCCCGTAGTGCTGCTTAGGTGGTCCGTAGTGAAGCTTCGCTGGACCGAAGCTGAACTTTGGTGGAAGAGATATAGGAGGTCCATAGGTTTGTTTCGGTGGACCGAAATGGGGCTTGATAATCCGTGGCGGTCCGTACGAGGCCAATGGGGGTCCATAGGCTGGTGGCGGCAGTGGGTATACGGGGGTTGGTCCTTGATCACCCACCAGTTCCACTGGGCCATACACGGGCGCAGGCCTGCTGTAGTCGGACCCTGGAGGAGGGCCATAGTCGGACGACGGTGGGCCGTTACTTATCCTTTCGTCAGCCTTAACCTCATTCTCTTTCTTCTCTTCGGATGCTTGCGGTTTGTTGAGTACTGCTTGCGCGTGGTGTCCAATCAACAGGACACACAGCAGCGTAAGTGTCGTCTGAAATGAAAGCGAAGTTTTCTTTTAATCTTCTTTGGGTACTTGGCTGCATCAACACACCTGGGTCTGTTTTTACAGGGGTTTCAACATGTTTCGTTCACAGATACACGATATTTTCCAGCAGTAAGAAGATCAATTCGTTGTATTTGATTAAAAAAAAAAAAGATAAACGCGTAATTCATAGTTGTTGCTGCGAATTAATTTTTACATAATTTTTTTACTCGTCCGCCACGCGAGAACAGACCCAGATGTTCTACGTCTACGTGATTTTCGTAAAAGTACGTCATTGATAATCGCTTCGGCGAGAACATAAATAAATTGTACACAATTCGTTGAATTTATCCGCTGCTCTCTAATCCTTCCTTTCACCGGAATCAAACGTAGAAAATTACAATGTTCGGGTTAGGGAGAAGTAGCTAACTGGTCTGATAGCATCCCTTGCTTTAATTAGTTCGACGGGGGCGTAAGTGTAGCTCAGTATTGCGTACACATTTCTCTCGTGGCGCACATATTATCTACGGTTTCCTATTGAAGGCCGTGAGAAACTTTAAGCTAGTTTACAACCACGGTTGGTACAAGACAAACTAGTCGTACATATGCATGCACGTGAAAACTTGTGTTCGCGCTGTGTGTACGTATTGAATGCTCGCGCGTGTGAATTATTTCGCTAATTGCTGTGGGAGACGTGCAACGTCATTTTGAAAGTAGTAACCTTTCCTTTTGAACAGCTTGGCGTGCAGAAAATAAGTGTATCTGTATCAACTTTTATTTATTTAACTGATAAAATGGCGAATGCTTTAAAACGAGCGATTACTAAATATTTGTGTAGAAGATTTTGTAAAATGTTCTATCGGGTATTTCATATAAAGCTGCAAAAACAGCGGTACGGTATGATCGTGCAAGGTATCGATTATCTTTCAAATCGTAGATAACTAATTTCTTATGAAAGATATCAGATGCGGTAGAAAAGCCCGGCGTAAAAGGTTTAAGTTATAAATGTCATCAAGAAACTATGCTTGGTCGTCTTAAGTGGCACGATGACCGAGATGCAAGGCTAACATAATATGCCGCACTTTCTCTCAAGTGCATCCACGAGAAATGCAGCTCAAGAGCGCACGACGCGGCGTCAAGCGAGAGAGTCGTCCGTGTGCAAGTCATGCTTGAAGTTTAATCGTGTCACGGTATAATACCACATTGTTTCTACACCTATCAATTGTCGATATTTCGAATATGCAAAACTAACCGGAGAAACCAATTCTGTAGGTAATATAATCAACTATTTTATATTCGCGTGTAAATCTTCCAAAAAGATTTGGCAATTCATTCAAGTATGTTAATTTAAATGTGTAATATACGCAACAAAAGGTTAGCCTTCGCAAATAAAATGAGCAAACTATTTATATGCTTGCTGACTGTATCTTTCTTGCATATCGGCCTTCGAAAATTTTAATCACTTTGTACCTCCAACAAACTTCTTCACAAAACGACCTCGTACGCCTAAAACAAACCTGTATAGGCTGTATAATTCTCGAGGTTACTCTCTTAATCGAAGCACGAAGAACGAGCCTTCACTTTCACTCAAGAGAATTGTTAATTATTTTGTAATGACTATTATTATCGACATAGTCAGAGAAGTTCGCTAGGCACTATTTAACTTCTATTTCAGCAGAACAATTAATCACTGCAGCACCTGACATCCCATTAATCTCAGAATGTACAACTTCTTAAAATGAATAATTCTATGTGAAAAGAATATGAAAATATTATAGTTCTGTTATGACGCATAAATGAAAATATGACAGAAAGTCACGAAGCAAATACATACGCGATCCAACGCAGTTTGATTGGATCCAGTGGAACTGGTCTGCAAACTTTCCGAAAAAAAGGGACAAGACCTTTTGCTGGACGTATTTTACGTAATGACCATTAGCCTAATGAAACCTGTTGACGTACTCGCACCCACGTCAACGTGGGCAGTGTCGCAAAAATAGGTAATAGGCAGTCGTTGTATTGAACGGATTGGCGTAGGTAGAGCGTGATTAGGTCAAACACCTCGTTCATGCATTTCATACATAATCATATATGTATTTCAGCCACGTAAGACGAGTGCACGTAACGCAATCGTAGCTGCCACTTCTTATTGAGCGATACGATCCGCTGGAAACACCGATACTTATTTCTCTTCCTTCCGCGAACGTGTTCGGTTGTTTCCTGGATTTCGACGCAGCTCGACTCTCGATTTCATTATAAGCCGATCGACCACGGGTAGCAAAGACGATTGAAAGAACGCTCACCGTGAAATAAACGATTCGTGTAAATAGGAAGCTAAGAGATCCTTCGTTTTGTTTGATCAATGCCGATACGACACGGGGAATTTGCATATTGCCTTTCTTGGCGGCATTGAGTAATGAACATCGTGTTTAGGCAATTCGTCTGCATATATCATATTGACATTTATTTATCAGACATTCGAGCATTTATTGCCGATGTTCTTTCAGACGTGCAACGATTTTAATCAGCTAATAATTTTATTTGAATTTATCGAAGCATAAAAATAATTCTCCAAACTGTTGTATAAATTTGCGAAGTTCGGAATTAAATGAAGGAACGCGTGCATTTTTCGACTTTCTACAAGAATAAATGTTTTCAATTACCTAATAGAATTGTGAAAATGCTTAAAGGAAAGTGTTCAGTTGCATATTTCGCCTGCATGTCTGGCAAATGATCTTTTGCATTTGCGTGCACCATATTACTTATCTGTCAATTATGTCATTACAAAAATTGATGCGAAATTTGCAAAGCACGAAAATCGTCACTTCTCTATCGATTATGAGAAAAAATTGTTATTTTATCTGTGCCAATAATGCTTTTAAGGAAGTAATAATAAACATTTTTCAACAGTGCACATTCACTCCTCAACCTCTATATCTTCCATTATTAGCTTAATAAAATTTTTTTAAGGCTCCTTGAAATCATTCTTAGCAATAATAAATTGTTTAGATGGCGTTTCACTCTTTGTAATTAATCACTCACTGTGAAGATCAGTATCCGTCCATTCAATTTACATTCGTTTAGTTTCACTTAGTTTAATGTTTCCTTATCTCTCCATTTAATTTCATTCGTTTAAAAAATATTTTTGCACATGCTAAACGTTGATACCATCGGTCACTCAGAAAATTGCTGAACAAATTGCATGATTAGATGAAATATATAATTGTGGTATTAAAATAATGTCAGCACGACCTTCCATTATACAGAGAACTGAATTAGAGTAACTACTTAATTTTCTTAATCTCTGTTCATTTTTTACGTTTCATTAGAACCTCGCTTATCATCACACTCGCAGTTGCCGGTCGATCGCACCGGCATCAAACGGAAATCGCTACTTTCTATGCTCTCGAACTAAAACGAACGTGAAAAAGTCATTACGCTCATCATATCTATATTTTACTCATTATATTGACGCAACAGCGCGTCCGATGGAACTACTGTAACATGTCCACGAGCGACTCTCGATACTCGATGAGGAGTAAAATTTTTATTCCCGTTTTTAAAGCATCGTTTTCACTGAACCGTGCGCCGCGGCGCGCCGCCTCACTTTTGTTTACTGCCGTTGCACTTGAATAATTCTGAGGTAATCAATCCGACTGTAAAGTTAATCGACCCATTCCCCTTTGAGGGGAAATTATTTGTTACAATGACAGAGTTACTTAACAACACGTAAAATCGATAGGCGAGTGTCTGGTTTACGTCTACCGACTGCCCCGATAATTCTACGTGATCGATTCGACAGTCGAAACTCATACTTATTCACAGAAAGATCGATCTTTATGCAAAATATAAATTTTTTGCACGAGTTACAAGACACAGGAATCGAATACAGATTTTATTTCATCTCGTGATCATTTTGATAAGCTGGAAATATTAGGTTGGCAAGAAAGTAATTATTGTTAAAATTATAATTTTTTACTTTTTGACATTTGATAATTAACCTTTTTTCCAATAAGATTGCAAAGAGGTTAAAATATTTTATTGATTAAAGTTAATTGTTCACATCAAAAATTGGGTTTCATTTCATCTTAAAATACCGAAATTACTTTGTGGCCTGCCCAATACATTATTCTTGAAGTTTTCCAATCATTTTACTGTTCTATACTTAAAATAATCACTAAATTCGATGGTCTAGCAATTAATAAATTAGTTGTTCCTGTCGGAATGGAGGTGAACATGTAAAAATCAAAGCAGAGTTAAAATTTCAGTGATCAAATTTTAGGATATTCTTCCACCAGAAAATACTTGAATACATACAAATAGAAATGCTCTCTTTAACGAATAATTGTGACACATTTCTACAGTTTATAGGACGCTGTCGGTTTCTACAGCGAGACAATTTGAAGCAGGCATTCAACCATGCACACAAGCTAAAAGCCCCTTCCTCGTGATTCGGTTTAGAAGAAAATTACGCGTGCAAGGAAACTACTACACCCATGACGAGATCTTCCGGTCAGTTACAACAGAGTCGTGCTCGCAAGCCCGCTCACAGTCTCAGGCTTGTAATAAGGCATCGTTGCACACCGCGGAGCGATGAAGTTCTTTCGTATATTGAATCAGCCAATAATTGTATCGTTACACAAAATGCGGGTGTAAAATGCTTTTAAATAGTTTCTGGTTAACAAGCCGAAGAAGTTAAGGTGTTCGTACGCGCCTCGGCGAAAGCAGTCGGCGCGTCGCGCAGGACAAATTGAAGGTAAAAAGGGTCTGAAGAAACCCGAGGAGACGGAAGAGTTATCGTCGGCATGATCGCAGCCATGATCGCCTACCTTGGTTCGAAGCATGTCGCACGCACGCAATCCGTCGTCCGGCACTGTACACAAATCAAACGACACTTGTCTAGGATGTCCTCTCGTCTGCGTCGCGAGCTCGCCTAACGTTTCTCGTCACTCGAAAAATCAACGCTGCTTATGGTTTCCCCCGCGTTGTGATCGACACGGACTGGACTCGGAATCACGTCTTACACACCATACTGACACTTTTTTCTCTCTCGAACTATCGGACTCTCGTTCGACGGAGGAGACCTACGACTCCGTCACTACTTAATACAAAAAATGCTCAGTCTCGTATGTGCACCACGTTTATATAGACTCTGAGAGGGGTACCCGACCGAAGGAATTCACGGCTGAGCTTGCCGAGTAAATTGAGGAAACGAGACACCGCCGGGAGAGAGCACGAGAGAGAAAGAGGTGAGGAGAGCGCCGCGAGAGTAATGAACAGAGACGGGGAATGAGAAGAGGAGGATGCCCAGGGGTGGGAGACAGACGGGACCACGTTCAGGACGAGAAAACAGGGAGAGGGAAACCCTCGCACGCCGGTTAAAAATTCTCTTTGCAGAGAAAGTAGGCTAGCCCTGTCTCTGACGCGGCGAAGAAAGATGCGCTCGGAAGTATTGGTCCGGTGACGCTTGCTTGCCCATCCGCTTCCATCGGACGTGCTGACCGGATGTACGCGTACTTCGATCGTTGCCGATCGTTAGACTGCGGGGCTATACGCGAATTAAAAATTGTCTAACGATCTTTCGGTACTTCTTATAATTCGTTCGCATTTCAAAATCCACGATAACTTTGCTCTAAGCTTTTATTCATACGCCTAGGAGGGATCACTCCCAAGTATGTTGGATCGAGCAGATATCATAACGAACAAGGACCAGTTACATTCGCTGCAGCATACCCCGCTATAATATGGAAAAATTATCACATTTGGCGCAGTAACTTAATCCATTGTTCGAAATTGCGTATTATAGAGGCGCACATATTTATATTACAGACGCGTCTCATCGCATTTTCATTTGTTTAATGCAGAAATATGATCCATTGTTTGAAAATAATATATTATGGTCAAACAGCATTGCGGTTTACCGTATTATCGCGAATTAACGATTGCTAATTAAATTATTTGGCTTCCGTATTATAAAACGTCGGTGAAACGATCACCGAACGTTATTCTTTCCGCAACAAATAAATCGAACAGTTCCAAATAACTGGCTATACATTTGTCCAAGATGTCTGAAACTGCGGCACATCTGTAAATCAATTTTTCAAATGTTTAGATATTTCCGCTTATCCGAAATGATAAGATTTCGAGTGTCATCTGCTGCCATGCACCCTGATACCATCACCGAACCACCGCCGTGTTTTATTGTTGCCCGTAAATTTTGCATATTCATGTCTGCATTCGGTTTCCTGCATAAATGATGGCGTCTGTCTGGGCCATGCATGCTAAAGTTACTCTCGTCGGGAAAAATCATTTCGTTCCAGAAGGCATTATGTGCATTTATTTCAACGTTCGTCCGTGCACCTTGAACACTTCGTTTAATTCATTTCATTCGTTTCGCCCGATCGAATTCTCGCCTTCCCTATGAAATGGAAATTAATTTCGCGTTTCTTTCGATTATACGCCGAAACAGGAAAACGCAACGTTACGAAATGTTAACCGACTGATTCAGATCGTTATCAAGTTTATATAATCGCAAGGAAACTATATTTAACTTCGATTTCCTGCTCTGTGATATTTAGCAAACCGATACTCGGATTACTTAACAAATGTGTATTAACGAATTAGATATTAATTACTGCGCAGACATTGCCTCCAGCGCCGACGATGATGCACGGAGAACCGGCTTCATGCGAGCGTGCATGCAACGCTACGCAATGCGACAAAATCCTGCACTCATCGCGCCGCATCAAGCTTCCATACTAATTCGATACACGAGCACGAAATTTGCTCACACACCGAAATCTAAATATTAGACAGAAAACAGAACAACATGAAATTTTAAAAAGACTTAAGACAAGTCTTAAAAAATTAGCACATCTTCCAAAAATCTTGAAAAAATTTCGATGTTCCAACATTTTGCAGCAAACGTCTGTCCAAAAATTAATGAAACATTAACAGGCGACTCGCAAATCAGGAAGTACAGTTAAATTCTCGTTCGAGCAGCTAATTATCGTACAATAGTAAGTTAATTCTCAGCGAGGAGCGGCACGAAATGAAATAGAAACGCGACCTGTTTCACAGCTTCGCGAGCCGAATCCGAATACGCGTGAGCCGACGTTTCATGCGTCAGACACGAACAGAATGCGTTGGCTACTTACGTAGAATGCAGCCATAGGAAGCCTAATTCGCGAATCTTGCAACAGCGTAAGCAGCGATTTCGCAGTTAGTAATCGGTTTCCGATTCTGGCTGCGGAAGAAATTTTATGTTGCATTGGTTAATCAACGTGTATTTACGATGGACAAGTGGAATCCCAATAATTCGGCATCCGATGATTCGACACCGCGTAGTCTCTGCGAGTCAACCATGCGAACGTCGTTTTGGAAAATGAAATAGCCAGTGCTTTTAATTATTCGAGCTTTGGAAGTTTAAACGGTGCAACGTTGAGCTTGGGTCTCGGCCACCAGCCAATTTCTAAATGTAAAATGTGCAGGATTTTTAGAACATCTCTAAAATATAGAAAATTGTTTTTAATGCTTGCAATTTTTAGAACATCTCTAAAATATTGAAAGCTGCTTTTACTGCTTGTAATTACTCGTACACCTTGAAACGTTTATAACAGTTGAATTTACACTTGAGGATTAAAATCATTTTATCTGGTTGGTGGACTAGACTATAGCATAACAGTATCCAGTTACAAATTAACTGAGAGTCACGCCATGATCGTTTCGGGGCAGGATTTAGACTGTGCTTGAATCCCTACTCCTGCAGGATCATTGTCTTTCCTTGAGAAAGTCGACCCCGTTTCGAGTCAATAATTATCTATGATAAAACAAAAAAATTGCTACATAAAAATTATTTGCAGTTTAAAATTCTCGATCCCATGTTGTGCCTCTGACTACTCGAAGCTAATTGAAACATCAGCAAATGTTTCACGAATACGTTTTTCCTTCGTACCTTGCTATTAACTGAGAAAAGAATTTTCCACTGAAATTCTACGGAATTACAGTATCACTTATTTCAGAGATTGTAATCTGATTTATTGGAATAGTGAATATCCTATTTGCAACTTTCTGCATCATTTTTCACGATGGATGTCGCACGCCGCGTTTTTAGCGTTGCACGTATACGCGTCGCCCGTACACAGACGAACGTTGCTTTTATGTTACGATATTTACGTATCAGAATAAAGATATTGATATGCAACACACGAGGCGACGCACGTCATAAACGACATTATACGTTTCGTTGTTTTCCTCTGTTTTGATACATGTATAACGCAATCGGTTTCGTGCGACCCGCACTCGTAAAAGTATGCGCAGAATGTTCATGTATTCGGACACCTAGTGTGCAATGGACGCATAGAATTCCAAGAACGCGTGGCTTCGAGGACAGAAAAATTTTGGAAATTTCCGAAGAACACCATAGTTCCATCAGAAGATATCGAAGGAAATGCAATTAATTCCTGATGTAATAATACTCATTAATAGTCTCGATGTATTATTAACTCGATCGGGTATAATGATCACAGAAACGTTTCCCCCGGAAGAAAGTAACTAATCACAGCTCCCAATTAATAACTTCGTCCCACCGTTAATGAACAATATAGAAACGCAGCAATTTGCAACATTGTCTCTGCAGACGAATTTAATCAATTTAAGTAATTTCACTGGTTCGCGTTTCGTTAATTAATGTAGAAAATGCAAAATTTCTTTATTTCTTTCTAAAAATTTAATCGTTACTTTATTATATTAAATTACTTTAATATAAATTTATCGATTAATTAATCCAGCTTTGACGTGTTCTTTATTAAAATTCTTCTATCTAAATCCGAAGAGGAAATCGCGTTCGACTTTCAATTATCAGACTGCGGATTTTATTCACTTGCGATAAACAGTGAGTGGTCGAACACAATACCACGATATTAGAAAAATCGACGGTTTATTTCTGCATAAACGATCCCCAGTCTAATAAACGCAATAATTTTAAATGTAATCTTCAGAAACCGTTTTAAGGTGAAAAACCTGTAAAAGCCTCAGATTGGCGTAAATTTCTGAAGCGTGTGGCTATCGCAAAACAACCTGTTCGTTAGGTATCAGTCTTGAAAAGCGTATCTCCAAACACTTTCACCGAGAGGCACACGTGGGACGAGTAAATTTGTCGTTGGGCTGCGAGAGATTTTCGCTGAATATTCAACGGGAGATAATTATCAAGGATGTAATTCCCTTTCACGTTCAAGGCCCACGAACGCCCAGACCCGTGGAACTTCCTGTTCACCTAACATCGCTCCTCGCGGAGATTAAAGGCAAGAGAAACGTATCGGATCTAAGGTGATCCATGGTCAAGGTGAACGATCCGGGGACATTAAAATTTTAGGGTCACGTCGGACGGAATGTGCGCAGGTGCGGCAGCATCTCGCACTCACGCACACACACAGTCCGCCCATGGGGAACTTTCTTTTTCTTCTCCACGAGGTCAGTGATGTGACACTCGTTCGGAGAAATCACTGGCCGAAACGACTGTTTTCAAAAGAAAACCTCCGGAAGACTCCAACTTGCAATCGGTCTCCTACTTACTTGTCGGACACCGTAATCGGAACACACTTTACTCTGATGTTTTCATTATCTGCTGGTACACGGGCTGATCAACGCCGCGCCGCCGGAACTGCCGGACAGGTGAAAATGACCTGGTTAATTTATTTCTGTCTGTTGGCAATTACTGAAATCGTACAGACGCTATTGTTGGAAATTGTCCAGGCCTGCTTGTAGGTGAATGAAACCACCTCTAAACATATATCTCAAATAAAATAAAATTCTCAACTAAATAAAATTATCAAGTATAAATAAATTAATATGTCCGGGGAAAAAAATGAAGCTTCTCCATTTTTCCTGATTCTAGGAGTGTCTCTTGATTTTTTATTATTAAAATCATATTATTCCATCGTGATTCGATGGCCAGGCGAATGATTATCTACGTGAATACGTACACTGTTGTTACGTGTATATATACACTACACTATTGTTCCGTATTCGTCTCATTTACGACAGGAATGTAAACGGCACGTGAAGTACGAGACTCGGGCGTGCAGTTGATGCCCCGAATTCTCATTGTTGCATCGTGATGCTCCCGTGTGTCTCGTTACATCGTTCGATTATGGAGATAGCAGTGTCACGAAAACTCGGCTCATTCCTTTTTACGAGGACGAATTTATAGAAGGGAAATACACCTCTAGCGATGCATTCACCTTTTTCCAACGTGACGCCAGCTGCCCATTGGTCTAGCTGAAGTATGCTGCTCCACCATAAAACAATGCTCGCGCGCAACACCTTCGCGTGCCGGCAGCTCGCCCAGCGTTTCATTTTCTTGCCGCGCGCTCGCCCCGTGTGCATCGATACCGGCAAGTAAAACCGTGAGATCATTTTCGAACCGTTGCACATCAAAATGACACGATCCTCGACCCCTCGCGTCCCAAAAATCGCCTCGAGTAAATATTTACGTAGTTTTGAGATCTCTAAAAATTCGAGCGAAACAAACATTTCTTATTTCGCAATTTTCAAACCGCAACGTTTGGTCGTGCAAAAGTTGTGCAAACTTTGAAATCTAGCCAATGACACATTCAGAATCCCATTAGGAGGTTGTGTAGGTTGTGCACGCCCCACGCTGAACTTTCCTTTCAGGTCATTGCCACTTCTGTAGTTGAATCCGACGCAATTGTGTAATATCTTGTGGATAAAATTTAATAGATAACGTTTCATCGGTGCGTCAACCGTACGAACGTTGCCAAAAATGTTTTACCAAATGCAAAGCACTGTGTAAAAAAAAAAATATTATGATTTGACACAAGAAAATGTAAAATAATTTTACTATTTCTAAATGAATTTCGAGATTTATTAATCAGTAGATTGCGAGTTTCACGAAAGACTAGATGCCTCGAAAATGAGCGCGTTAATGGAATGCAAAGTATTAATTAACAGTCGAAACGGCAAATAAATTTTTCACGGTGACAAAAGGCCCGCAGAGTTATTTATCAGAGTGTAAAAGCCCGACCACTTTGCGCTGCATTTAACAGTGGCTGCTGTAAGGTTTCACTGCTGGCGGGTCTACTTTTAACAACATAAACCAAACATTAATTTGAGCGAGTCACTCCTGGATAGCTCGTTGCGAATTGGACCAGCTGTGCTCATACACAGCCAGCCAGACATTCGGCTCATTTAGCACCGAGATCAGGTGCGATAAGCCAACAGCCCTTAATAAATGACTCGCATCGGTGTTTACCAGATTTTCCGATGTTATAATAATTTCCTCCTAATTAATTTCCGTATAATAGGATCTGCGTATTGATTTAGTAAATTGGATGACGCACCCGATGGAGGATTCAAGTAATGCCTTCCACCCTTCTCGCTGCTTGTCAAATGAAAATCGTTTGACACAATTACAACAAAGTTTAAGCCACGATAATTATTCTTCCAAAGGGACCTCCGCAATGTAATTGCAATTCAAACATATTTTATTATATCGATCCGATTGTAAGCTTAAAACATTTCGAATTCATTCGCACAGAATGTAAATCTCAACTTTGTCGTCGACAAATTGTCGTTATATTTTTTCCAAACAGCCAATCTCGAGCACGTTTTTTCAATGATTTAGGGAAATCCGAATATATTCGAAATTAATGCTTGGATGGTCCAGCGATAAATCATTGTGGAGGGTTGAACAAATATTTATTTATTTACAGAAACACCTACATTTATCCTTCATCGTTTGTCGATGTGACAGAAACGAAATAAAATTCGAAAAAAAACAAATACGCGGGATCATAAAATTACCGCAACTGTGAGTCTGTTCATTAGTTAACGTTTCTACACGTGACACATGTCACTATTCTTTGACCCATCCCTTCACTCAGATTCATCCCTTTTATTGTTCTCACAGAGCGTTTCATATTTTTTTCTGTACGTCGTTGACGTCGGCAACGGTATACCTAATAATGACACTAGCATAAAATTGGTTTGATGTCCGCCATTATTGGAGAAAGTTTACAGCGTTCGTGTTTTACCGGAGTTTATCATCTAAGTTTCTCCCCACCGCCCATCATCCACTAGGCTCTACTCAGCCAGTCGTAAGTTAAAATACTTTTATTCCCCGAAAGCTTTTCAAACCGTTCGAATTACGCTCACACGAGAACGATCGTTCTCCTTCGGAAAACGTGGCAACAGATATACCACTATATTTATGCCCGGCAGTTATTCCTTCGGTTTTCCTGTTTGCTCGTTCTAGCGGCGCTTCTTTCCGGCATTGGCTCGACCGGATCAACCCCGGTTCATGCGAAGCTTGTCATTTGCGGTCGCAATTAATGCCCAGGGTTTGTAAATCGGTTTGAATCACTTGCAGAAAATTGACGTCCAATTACCTCGCATTCCCGCTTTGCGACTGTTCGGCCGCGCCGCACCGAACGATCTCTATTCGAGCCGAGTGAATATTATCCGCTGACGCAAATGCGCTCGTTTGAACTTTTTGCAATAGTCATGCCAAACACAAAAGCTCGATATAACTTGATTTTATTAGCAGACTTCTTTATCTTTAATATTTACGATTTTTAATATTAAATCAATGGAACTCGTTCTTCAACGAAATATATTCCATGGTATTCTTGGATTAATTGAAAAACATTGTTGGAAATTGATCCGTCAATTTCTAAGGAATTTACGGCTCGAAGAACGCGGATACATGATGCGTGTAGTCTCTAGTAAAAGCGGCTCGAGGAACGGATTTCACTATGACATCATTTACTCTTACCTTCAAAATCGTGTCCTTGAGACTATCGTAGCACGTGATCTCCACAATGCCGATCCAAATTATTGACACGAATCGGGGCATTAATATTAACGAGATTTTTAACGAACCCATTGTCAAGAGTAAACTTCTGTTGTAATAGCGTTCAAATGAACGAAGTAATTAACATTCGAGGCCAATAATTACAATATGTAAATAATTTAATATTGCACCGATACTTCATCTTTCACCATTCTCTTGAATACATTTCAATTTTCGAACGTTTATTGTAATGCACCGTACTGTATAAAAAAAAATGGTTACACCAACATTTTCAGCGGGAAAGTTAAACAATTTTATATAGCATTACGTAAAAATGAATATGCTGAGAAGAAAGTACACCGGAGGTATCGGGAATCTAGGAACAACCCTTTTAGCCAGCTGATCCCGCTAATCGCGGGAAACTATTACGATCATAGATCAAAGGATCTCGGTGCGTTAACAGCATAACGTTCGGGAGCATAATACACGGATCGTGTAATATCCTGTTGCTGGTAATGGAAACGTAACGTAGTAATTTGTTGCTCCATTTACGTGGACCGCGCCCGCGCGAAACTTTCATTGCCGACGCAACGTCATCCGCGTGTTCAGTCTGCAATTCTGCATCCAAGCGCGCCGTGTGCAACGGCTTCTGCGTAAGTGAATCGAAAGTGGACTGCGTCACCCTTTCAGAACCAGGAAACGGATACGGATTTTTCGGCCGCGTACGAAACCGGGGAACGATTTACAATTTAAACATGGGACGTCAGTGATTTCACCGGATCGGTCGGATCGGATCGGAATGAATCATCGAGAGAAATCATTGTTCCGCCCATGATCCTTCGAGCAACAGACATTCGATACTTCAACTAATTCTTAGACGATGAGTATTAACACGTTCACCGCTAGTCAAAAGAGCCTTTTGCCCTGGGCACCATGATTTTATTTTTAGGAAAACACAGATTCTCACAACATATAATAATATTTAGTTGCAGATATAGTACTAAAATGGATTTACAGTAATAAAAAAGAATAAAACTCTGCGAGATATCTCGTAGTGTGGCAGTGAATGTGTTAATGACCAACCGTATTTTGCGAAATAATTGATCGTCGCTTAAAGAGTTTCAATTCGTTTAATAAAGTAGACCGTGGATTTTTATGCGGAATTGTCTGCATTCATTGCAAGATGCAGCAGCTACATGTTTTTTTCTTCGCTGGATAGTTTGAATGAGTGGAAAATAATACAACAGAGAGAACTGTACGTTCAAGTTAGTAACACAGCACCGGATGTACTATAGGATATAGAAAGGAATGACGAAGCGCGACCGGTGTTCCTGGACCAACGAAAGGAGAGCGGAATTGTCTTAATCGGTCGATGGAAAGTAGATAAATAATCGGAATCGCATATGGAAGTCAATAAATTGGGGCATTATACTCTGCATTAGAGAGGAGTCTAGATTCTACATTAGATTGCACAGAAATAGAATTGTTCCAATTAGCACAGTCCACTCGATCGTTCCGATTAAATTGTACCGATTATACCAATCCTGTGAATCGTAAAAATAGTACTGAAACAAATAATCTATGTGAAAGATATAAATGGTACCGCATTACTAATTATTTTGTGAAAGAAACAATAAATAATTGTTCCGAACATATTTACTTTCAAACGCAATTCCGCCGATTGAACGCGACTCGTAGTATTAAGATTTATTTTTATTGGTTAGAAACTAACTGTTTCCGAGCGAAAGCGACGTTCCGAGAATTATACACTTAAGTATTTCGTTTCGGAAAGCAAAAGGTAAACGTTCCTTTTAGAGAAGACAAACATCGCTTTCTTTAGCGTATCCGCCATCGCTGTACGTATCAACAATTGTAACGACCAACGTTACTATCGATCGCCATTCGTATTATCTTTCGTTAAGAATTACGTGCGGAAGAAATAATAATTTAATGCTTCCATTTATGGCAAGAAACCAAAGTGTACAAATAAATTCTACGGGCATAGTTTGATTTTTCCCAGCGTTTTATTCGCCGGGGAACGAAAAGAAAAGCATTACTTTATCAATAGAACTTTCTTTCGAACGATTGTCTAGAGGAGTCACACATTTTCATGATAGATCACGTATGATGGGACAATCTGCACGCACCAGAGAGGAATACGTACGTGTCCTTTACGTTAGTTCCCCGTTTTTCTGATACAGACCGTTCACCGTGACCGTTAACATACATTTTTACGAGCAGGCAACGCTGCTGCTGCCTTCGGTGTAACCCGATTGAAGTACACTTTCTCCGAAGACTGAATTCCGAGCGTGGGATTCACTGACCAGTTTAAGCATCTTCTACACATGTATCGCCGGTTTACACCTGAACAGATGTGAACATGTGGATGCAAGGCACGTGTTTCGAACGCACATTTCTTTTTCGGGGCTCGCCGTCGTTCCTCGGTATCTTCGCGCCGCAACCATTTTCGAAGACCGTGAAGAAAGTGCGGCTCCCAGATTTGATATATCCACCGATCTTTCCTGTTTGAATATTGACAAAACGTATAGTTCCGATGCATCAAAATAGCAACAATTATCTAATAATAATCTTCAATCGTTGATAGAATAGTTTATAACTATGTTATCTTACAAGTAATAATTTTTTGTAAATTATGTACAGTAACATTAAATATCATAATAATAATTTAGTAATGAGCATTACTAATTAGCTTGTAGTACTAATTGAAATTTAAATGCACGTCAACTGATGTTTCGTTGCCGAGAACATGACATCCCATTATGACACACCCGTTTGTGAGAATGGTAAGTCTAATTTTCAATGCAACATATCGCAATGTTTAACCTTAATTCCTTGAAATAAAGATAACATTGCGTAACTTCGCAGACATTTGCGCCACTACTCGCATTGTTCCTAGCTTTGAATGTTCATTGTTATAGTAATCTTCATAGAAAAGACGGTATCCACCCTACTTAGAATGAAGTGAGGTCGATTCATAAATTATTCCATATGGATATGAATCATAGCAATAGCTGTTCGACAGAATGAAGTCTTTCTACCGATTCTGATAAAAGTTCTTTTCGACTAAATGAAGAACAACTGAAATTTCAACTTAATGTTTTGTAATTGTTTCGAATTAACGTCTCATTTACAAACGACGAACAGAATGAATCGTAGTCGTCGACGGGCCGGGCAATTAAAACAAACATTTACCGCATCTAAATGTTCCAGAATGGCCATTAAATGGCCGCCAAAGACTCGTGAAAGTGTCCTTGCCGCATGAACTTGGCTCCGCACCTGTTATGCATTATAACTGGTTACACTAGAGTAGCTATCGTGCTCCTTTATGAGATCGTATAGCAAAGAAAGCCGCAATTTCGTGAAATAAAGCAGTGCAAATTTTTGCTCCCATAAACGCATTATATTTAATTGATCATTTCCATCGGAAGATACAATCTGGATACAACTTTCTCTTCGAACCATTTTTTAAACAGTAACAAATTTTCCATTTTACTTCCCACCAGCCCTGATTTATATTACTATAAACTGTATTTCAAGATACGGCTCAATTAGGGTAGCCATAAAAATGTGTATATACGAACTTTCTATCTTACAGTTGTAGTACGCACACATCCTTGTTTTTAATGAGGTTGCTGTTAAAATATTAATTTTTCCGAAGCTGGGATTGAATCAAAATTGATACGTCTTGATAATCTTACCGAATTCAATACAATTTTCTTAAGTAATTAGAAATCGTTTGATTCTCAATTTCAAAATATTTATTCCACTGTAAAGTGTGTACTGACATTAATTCCAGCCACCGGCTTCACCGAGATCAAGTCTAAAATTCGACAAGAAATTTTACAAACACAAAACACAGCAGTTTGCCGCGATACCCGAACAAAAGCGTACGATCGAGGAAAGATTTCCACACTAAATCAACGGCAGCGAGTCCCCGCAGCTCGCCGAATAATTTCCCGGTCGAAAAAAAAACAAAAAAAAAAAGAAAATGGCTCGCGGAGCAGATATGAAAGCGTCGCGAAAAAAAATAGGACGGAAGAAATGGCACGCGAGACGACAATGGCACCGACGGTAGACCCAATGAACTCAGCCATCCTACGGATTCATCAGCCTTGAGCGGGTTTGATCTCGGCGGCTCGGCATGCCAGCCAGAACTTTCATTCTTCCATCGATCACAAGAATCGCGGCCCCGCTCGCGATTACAGACTGCTTTGGCCTACCTACCCGGTGTATCCTGTCGGGTCGTATCATGCGATCATTGGATGAAGAGACTACGGTGAAACCAGTGAAAGAGTCGAGGAGAAAGGGGCGTAGAAAGACAGAAGTTTTCGTCTCATTTTCAAACGTTGAATAAACTTACAGCCCGAAACACTATACAGGGTGAATTCGATAAAGCAGGACACCTAAATATCTCCGTTACTTTTCGTTGTACAAAAAAACTTCGTAGGACAAAGTTACACTGTTTGAAGGGCCACATATAACGGTGTAAGGGAAAAAAATTTCAAGGTCATTTTTATGAGATTTTTATTTGTTAGCTACAACATTACGTTAACGAAAATATATCATTCCATTTAAAAAAACATCGATAACCTTGAAATCTCGTAAAAATGATCTTCAAATTTTTTTTCCCCTACACCGTTATATGTGGCCCTTCAAACAGTGCAACGAAAAGTAACGGAGATATTTAGGTGTCCTGCTTTATCGAATTCACCCCGTATTCTAAATGTATATACGAGGCGAATCTGAAATTTATCACGGTATCACAGAATTGAAATTTGTTATGTTATCATGGCAAACATCGTCTAGATCGTGCTAGATCGTGAATTACAATTTGTTAGTTAAAATTAAAGGGTAAGGTACTTGTTAAGAATTTATAATAAAATATTATGTTTCTAAATTTTAACAATTTTTTTTTTAACATGAAATGATAATTGATCCGCCTCGGTCTACCCTATTACAATATACGAGAATATACTAATATATTCCACAATATATCAGATATATAATAAAATTAAACACACTAAAATATACCACAGTATACTAAGTATACTAGAATCGATCAAGCCGGGACCTAGTGCGGACACTTAAGTGGGGAATGCGTGGTACCGTACTACCAAGTTGCTTCTCCCTCCGTCGTAACAATTATGACGCAGTGCGTTCAGAAATTCGCACGTTCAAGAATTCAAAGAATAGCACGCGTGCGCGATCATTTTGTCCGCGCAAACATAGGAGACAAATCCGTCGATCCGACAGAGAAGAATGGCGACGTAGGAGAGGAACGCGCAGTGGCGCGGCGCCGCGCGGCTCGGCTCGGCGTCGGAGTTCGGCGAGGCAGTCTGAGGATCAAGCACGTGATCAGGAACGCGGCTGCACTTTCTAAACCCAAGTGTAAGGTAAATCTCCCATCGGTAAATCGTTGAGCGATTACGCGGCGAGGAAGCCCAAGGCTGAGCCTGGGGCTGGCCTGGTGCTGCGTGCAAGAGACGATTCGTTCCGGTTCGTGGACGGAGCCGGCAACAGTAGTGGTCCCTTTCTCCGGAAAATCCGGTCGCCTGGCAATTGCGACCACTCGTCGCGGAAAGGAAACCCCGAAGAAAGAGAGGCCAGATAACGATAGACGGACATTGCGGCCGAGTATCGTAGGCTGAAAGAGAATAACTGAGAGGGAGAGATAGGGAGAGTGAGAGAGAGAGAGAGAGAGAGAGAGAGAGAGAGAGAGAGAGAGAGAGCGGGGAGGGACAGACGGAAGAAGACGGAGAAGAAGGGGAAAGGGTGAGTTGGATAGAACGAGAGAATGGCGGGAGGAGGGGAGGGAGAGAGGGGTTGGCAGTTGCCCTGGCATGAGAAACCTTTACCTCCGTCCTCACCATTCCGGACGTGGCCAAATGAATTCGTTCCGAATGCAATTCGCAATTTGTCCTTAGAGCTCACGAGCACCGAGACAAATGCTCTTACTGTTGCGTTGTAAATGCTCATCGCGATTTAATTAAGTTCCAGGCCCGTGTACAGGCTGCGTGTTCGCTGAATAAGAATGGTGTGTACTCGATTTAGCTGAATAAACTGTCACGTACAGACTACTAATCGATCGGCCGGCCTAGCGACGCACAGTTTCGACCGCGTTATTTAGGATTAATTAAAAGGACTTCATTCAGTCCATTGGCTCGCCACGCACCGCAGTTCCGCTGGAACCGTTCATATATTAAACTTACTTATACACCGTGGATATAATTAATTTTTAGCACCCGTCCCGCCGCGCCACGCTGCGCCGTCCGGCCAATGCATTCGCCGACCACCGAGCTGTCCGCCGGCCCTGTAAAACAGCATTGTGCGGATCTGTCGATTAACTGCGAATTCTGTTGTAATGCCAGCGAAATTGCGCGGCACCTAGTGAAATATACGCAACGATTTTCAAGGTTGTCGGAGTTGTATTAAGGTTGGAGGGTTGATCACGCGTAATCTAGTTTTTTGCAGTAAATATTCTTGGTATTTTTAAAAAATCCTCATCGCAAAGGACTAATTTGTGTTCGCTCGCATACTGTGGACCTTCGCGTATGCTTCCAGCGTATGAAACTCTAAAAAAAAAGAATTGCAAGAGATAGGGATGAAAAGAAAATTTCATTCGGTTAGGCTAGTCACGATTCGGTTATTGTCGTTTTTCGTTTATTTATTATCAGTTCAGAGAGCTTGTTCTCTAAGAAATACATTTCTGCCCGCGAGCACAGGGAAATGTTTTAAAAAGTACCGAAGACGGAAGAAAAAGTATTTCTCGACTCGACGGCGAGGAAATAGGTGGGTTAACTTAATTTCTTTGCAACTCAATTGTCCGCACGTTGGCCATATCTCTCCATCACGGCAAAAACACGTGATGAAAAAGTAAGCGGTCTGGTTTATATCCGTAGTGCAGTTAAATAGAGTGCTGCAAGCCGAAGACGCGCGGCTCTCGTTGACCTAACTCTCTGGGGGTTCACAATTTAACGACTCGCCGCAAAAAGGGACGGCTTACAGTTACACGTCGTCGAGCTCGTCTTAATGAACGGAATTACGTGCTGAATGATATTAAACTACGTATCAACAAATTCGCATTATTCGCAATTAATTCGATTCAATCGGAACTGGAAGAGACGACCCTTTAAAATGCTGTGTACGTCGCAAACGTGTATAAATTAATATCTTTTTCGCGAATAATTACAGCGAAGTGAGATTAACAATTAAAGTTTTCGCACAATTAGATGGCGGAAGATTCGGAGCAGCCAGACCGTTTCGAAAGTTGTTAGTTTCAAGGTTTAACCTCGAAAGCGTTATTGCACTTGACTGTACCTGTAAACCAACCGTAAAGTCGTTGTTCACGAGTTGAAACAAGATATTATAGAGCAACGGATGCTATTCGAGATCCTTTCCATTGGCCGGCGACTCGTTTCTGTCGCGTCGATGGAGACAAAGAGCTCGCTGTTGGTTTGCACTATGGGATCATGGGGTCATCAAAATGACGCTACAAAAGGGACAGTGCCGGGGCTAGAAAAGGCGGCACTATGGGAATCATAGAGTATATTCAAATTGACATCGAAATCGGATTTTTACGGATGTAAAACCTCGCACGGAGAAACATCGTTGCGCTCATCGAATGTACACCGTGAACAGAAGTCTGGATCGGTTCAAAGCTGATTTTAACTGGAATGAATGCAAACAAGACTAGCTGAATAAAAGCTAAATTCAACAAAGTTTTAACAATCTATCCACCAATAGTCACTTAATAGTCTTGTAAACGATCAGAGCTTGAATCGATCGAACAGCTTTTTAGCAACACCACCTACGGATTTATTAATAACTCTCTCATATCTCATTTTAACTGGAATGAATGCAAACAAGACTAGCTGAATAAAAGCTAAATTCAACAAAGTTTTAACAATCTATCCACCGATAGTCACTTAATAGTCTTGCAAACGATCAGAGCTTGAATCGATCGAACAGCTTTTTAGCAACACCACCTACGGATTTATTAATAACTCTCTCATATCTCATAAAAAAATTCATGATATTACATTGAAACATCTATGAACATGAAAATTTCAGCTTACCTGGTACGATCATTCTCTGAAAAATTAATAAAAGATTCTACTGAAAACTTGCGTCTAAACTGGAACATGCCCATAGAAAATTTAGTAACAAACTCCCATAATTTTGCGGGGAACTCAATCCTCGTAAAAATTCACGATATTGCTTCGAATGTCTGTAAACATGCATGCAAAATTTCAGCCGCGAGGGATTTGATAATTTTCTTGAAATTAATCCGCAAAGATTGCAGTAAACCAGCGCATCCTATTAAAAAGTCTATCAACAGACTTCCGGATGGTAAAACCATGAACGATACTGGGACGGGAACGTAACCAGCCAATAAATGATTTCTTCCTGATGCAACGGGTTAAAAAAATTCCACGTATGTCGCACAATTTGAAGAAGTAGGTCACCGTTGAGAAATTTCGTACCCGGACGAGGAACGTTTCTCCGGAACATGGCGAACGAGAGAGCACGGAATATTTTTAAGGTGTGACCACACCGGCTTGACCTTGTCCTACGTTTTCGCGGATCGGCTGTTTCACCGTGGTTATCATTTCCACAAAATTAGCTGAACGATTAGCACCTTGTCAAACCTCGAAAACCGTGAAAATTTGCACAAATTTTGATAGGCTTTATGTGTGTTAGACAGCGGATCTTTAGTGAACTTGGAGTGAACTAGAAATTAATTTTTTCTCTTAATATGTCTATTAGGTTGAAAATAATGTAGGAATATGGATATGGAGGAATGTATGATCTGCGCCGAGAATCGGATTTCGGTACTCTTTTGATTGCGGCACTTTTGAGTGCGAACGTGTGCGAGAATGTATGAATACGTGTGAATGTGCGTGAGACCGAGTGTCCGCTGTCTCGAAACAGCTTTTGTATGTTTTAATCAGTTGTTATTTGTCCATTGATACGAATTGACGTGTGTATTAATTATTAAAATAGTTTTATTCCTTCAATAACATAAATTATTCTAATCTGTATACTGCTTTAAGTTACACATTTTCGCTATAAATGCATAAAATCCGCTGTCTGGTAATAATTATCGTGAACTGCGTTAAATCGAAGCGACGAGTCAGTAGTCATTTCGATCAGATTTTCAAAGGGAAAATTGGTTGGTCTCCACTGAATATTCTTGTAGGTGCGTGGTAGTGTACGTAGAAGCGGAATGGTTGGTTCCGGTGAACAGACAAACCGCTTTGGAAGTGGTGTTCGGGATTTGACCTGGAAGGCATTGTTTCACTGGACTGTACATCCTATTCGATATGATTTGGTTGCTGTGTCTGCTCGTTACTTGCTGTTTCTACTTATCGCCCGCGTTCAGCGTGGCTGTCTGTAGACATATTCAATAAACTTGATTGTAATATTGATAAACAGAATTCGCGCTAAATTGAATTCGCATTAAACACTGCTCAAAGAGAGACAACATTTACTAGAAATCCAGTCTTCGAAAAATGTTTGTTAATCTCAGTTTCATGTCCACAGTTCCTCGGCAAACATTAAAAATCAACAACGTATACACACAAGTTTTCGAAGAAGCATTATGAAACATTGTATGTGCAACTCTCTGTCCAAATGCGTGTGCCAAGAATCTTCATTGAAAATTTACTTTTTCGGCGCACAGCTTACACACACGCGTGAAACTGGCGGTATCTTACGCAACACTATGTGTTCCTGACCTCTTATCGCTTTCGCGTTATGACATTCGGTCAAATAAAGCGATATAATCGAAAAGCAAATAATAAACGAAGTCTTTATGTAACGGGAAGAAAAAGCATACGTTTCCTCTTGTAAAACGTCGAGTTCTTGGTTTCTATTGATACCGTCAATATTTGTGACAAGAGTTTCACGTCCGAGGAACGAGCCCCGTTGAACTTTCTTAAAGGGAATTCTCGCGTGATTAACGTTCTTGTAACAATCCTCAAAATTAAATCGATATTACAGGAATCTTGTATCGGGACTACTTTCTCATTCGAAAGGACAGCATTCACTTACGAAACGGGAATTCTGACACACTCCCCGGGGCTTGGTGATGGTCCACATAAGAACATCATCGAATACCATCATTTAGTATCTCCTGTGTCTTGCAGTTAATAAAAATCTGCAGTCTCGTGAGTATAAATAGAATCATTGTAAATATTTTTAACTCAATCATTGTAAATATCACTGTAAATATTAAACATAAACGGGAACAAATAAAGGCTTCTTCGAGTTGCACGTGAGACTGTTTCCTCGAGTGCACAGAATTACGTTGAACGACACGCTTGCCCGCGGTTATGTCACTCATTACGCACGTTAATTCTTCAAACGGTTGCTCAGCGAGCGTATCAGCTCGCGTTACAGTTTCTAACACGTCCGCGGGAGTATCATTTCACGGTTCTGATCGGTCGGCATGCCTGAAAATGAACAAGTTCCCGTCCGTGTTCCGTGCAATTGAATCCGAACGCGGCCTGCCAGTGTCACGGCCCGCGTAACGAGATGGAAGGGCAAGAAGGCCAAGGTGTCGAGCTGTCTCACGTGGTCGAAGGCCTAACTGATCGTAACCATAACCAGACAGTCCAGATTCCTACACCCTTGCTCCGCGCCACGTAGACGATTCAGAGCGTGAAATCAGGTTTGCATTCCTGTAACGGCGAGATCGGCGCGCCGACACATACGCGCCCGGTTCAACGATCCCCATTCACGTAACAATGTTTTATTTATCTTTATTCGACAGCCGCCCATACTGCGTGACAGCGGTCGGAAAACTAGACTGGCCCGCCGACGATACCGCTCAAAAGGACCGTAGAAAAAAATACCAATTTTTCGAACTCGATGAAACGGTTGCTAACAAAGTTACCGGAAAACTGTATAACATTAGAGCCACCAGTCATATTGCTTTTTAATGAGAAAATTGGATTCGTTCAAAGCTCTTCCAATTTTTACTATAGTATGCGATTCAATTTAGATATTTATTAAAATATCGTGATTACGAGGATCGTTATGCGAGTTTTAATTTGAATATGTGGTACAGCTTTACCGACGCGATTAGATCGAGCAATTAAATTAAAAATCGGAAAAATCAACCTGTCCGACATTCTTCGCGTCCGACATTCCAAGAACCGTCCAGCGTCGGATGTCAGCGGGTTTATTCCGAGCAAGCCCGGCTTTCTTGTTGTTTTCGACTACTTTCTCCTCGAAGAAGTTAGTCATCCGGACAGTGATCGCCTCTGAATATTTTCACCCTAATATTCGAGAAACCGACATACCGTATTCCCCGACTCGATGGATCAAATCGACCACATAATGCCGGAGAATGTCCGTAGAACTAGCGAGCTCGATATCCTGGAGTTCTTTTTTTCCGTAATCATCGATTTCCATTGTTTAAACCCGCAGCGATCGTTGGTTTTGCCAAACTTTCGACAACTCATTATACAACGGAAACCATTTTGAAAGAGTTCTGCCAGAGTTCGACGTCGCCGAGAACCAGTCGGCCGTCAAGAAGTCTCAGAACAATCAGTTTAAACAATTTGTTTTCGCTGCTGTTGATAAGCCGAAGTTCCCGATGCAGCACGAGTAACTGCTACTTAAAATAATAAACATCTGATCGACATGATAAAATATTGTCGATGTCTACATTGATAAATATAATCTGCTTATCGAAGAAGGAATCTACATTATCGACATCAGTGCGCGCTTTCAGCGCTACGACGCTCGCTATATACCAATATGGCGACGCCCTTACTTAGCGAAAACCGCTGAACTTTAAACACGCGTAACTTTTGAACCAGTGGATTCCTACGATTGAAACTTGGATTTTCGGCACTTTCTTGTCAAGATCTACAGAACTATATTTAAAAAAAAGTTAAAAATTTCTGGTTTCCTCAGGTGAAGTTTAGCAGTTTTTAAAAAAAACCTACTAAGACATGAGCTGAGAATTAACAATTATTGGAATGTACTAACAAATAGCCCAAGTAGTAAACCAGATATGAAATTAATTTCAAATTGGAAAATTATATTTGCAATTAATAGAATAGCAAACTAGAAGAACGTCGCTTCGTTCCGCAGGCCCGTTCATTCTCGACTCTAAAACCATAAAGCGTATTCAGCGGCGGGCTCGTCGCCGGCATGATCGAAAAAAGGAAAGCAACGGATTCGATACACCCAGACCACGAAGTTGATTGCCTTATGTCGATGCCCACCGGGAGAGGAAGAATACGTTTCACGGGAACGAAGAACCGTCGTCGACGAGAGAAAGTGTCTGTCCCCGCTTCGCTCGACCTCTTCACTCAGACGCGAGGCGTCTGTCTATTTTCATCTTTTTATTGGAAAGAGAGGATTTCATCACGTAACACCGGCCGTACCACGAAAAGTCGAGTGACCGTAACGGTACACCGAAATCGCGATCGAATTATTCGAACCGCGCGGATTGTCACGCACCGTCTACGAACACATCTTCCGGGCGTAAAACATTTCACGACAGCGGAAGCACATCGTCGAAGTTCGTAGACGTGGAATAGATCGTGAAAGAAATCCTAGCTTTCTATATGCCATTTCGTATTTTAGAATCTCATAAAGTATTATCACACCAATTAATCGCCGTTTCTCTCCGTTATTCTCTCCCGACAAGCGAACGAATTTATTTATTCAAACGTTATACGTCCCAGGAAATAATTTCTAGTGTGCGCCATTAATTATTAGACTTACTGTGCGTACGCGCATCGTGCTGTTTAATTTTTGGGGTTTATCGCAGGCGCATTCTCTGCGAAGTCAGGCTTCAAGATTGATTAGCGTGATGCCATTGCTATTCCGTAGGATCCGATGCGGTTTCTTCGGATCACCCAGTGTGCATGCAATCGTGCAATTTCGCAGAATCCACATTGCGCACACAAGAGCATCAGCAATGGCTCCCGCGTCACGGCGCGGCGGTATGCATCTCATTAAAATTACCGAAATTTCGGATCAGTCTTGTCAAAGGAGCCAACAATTGCATTTGAGTGGCCGTGTAATCGAATTTTCATGCCTCCTTTTGCATCTATCGGGGTCAGGCGTGACATTGTCTGGAGATCGAAGATATGCAAATTTCCGCGAGTTTCGAGTCCCACCGGCGGATAGGTACGCCAAGCCTATACCGGCGTCCCGCGGAAAATGAACAATGAGTTAATTTCCCTATTACGTGGATTCCTTTAGGGCGTAATTGACACGACGCCACTGTTAATCATCGACGCCGGATAATAATGTTATATTAACGGCGGCCGTCACAGGCTGACGTTCTTAATAAACGACTAAGATAATGAACGCTGTTTACAGCGATTGCGTAACGAGAGTGTACCGTGGGGAGAACTAGCCCTCGCAGAAATCGCTACCATTCTGTTCAATTTGCTCATTGATTGTGAAAAGGACGAATACGTAACTTGTCGCAATTTCACGGAGTTTCCTCCTCGAAACGAAAGTTAAGAAAGCTGAACAGAGCGCGCGGATCGTTATGCATTCATTGCAGGTGCCAATTTGTAACGTTTATATTAAACGAAATTAATAACATAGTTGCTTGATGGCCGATCAATGGCTTTCTCTACTCGTTTATTAAAGGTTGATATAATTATCTTTGTCGAGGTGCTGTTTTAAAAATTATAGGAAACAAAATCCTGCTTTATAATCATCAGAATTTCCTCTTTCTTTGGTTGATTTACCATGTCATAAAGAATTATCTTTTCCATGTACAAGTGACTGAAAAATTTATGAGATTTCATTCACGATTCTCTCTATGTATACATACTTTTAAAATTGTCCGTAGCTCTATACCCATCAAACGAAATGACAAGCTATCTTATATGGAACTAGGACGGGCTACATTGTCGATCTAGTTCTGCCGATGGTATCCTAGATTTGAGCAGTCTACAACAGCTCTTTATCAAGACAGCCTTTGTGTAATTTCAACATTTGTACACCATCCGATCTTAATCGTTCGATGTATTGCTGGTTCAACAAATTTTAACACTTTATTTAATAAACTTCCAAATCTTCCACAGGAGAATATTATTAAATTCCTCGTGATTAGACTCTGGTTTCAAATTGCAGCAGCTCGGTTTTGTTGGAAATGCTGAAAATTCGCAGTCTATTAATTACGCAGACGGAAACCACAATAGTTCGAGTCGCAATCAAATGATTCCGAGCATTTTCATTCAGCCCGGACAGCGATTCTTTCGAACAATATTTCACTAGGGTCTACTAAACGGGCACCTTACCGGGAAACGAGAATTCTACATTAGAACACTGTATAGAGAGTCGCATGGAAACGATAAGAGCCTCGCAGATAAAGAGCCATAAAACGTTCGCGTACAATTTCGCCGTGTTCTCTGATTCGACGGTCTCCACTACAGAAAACCATATATAAACGGCCTGTCCCAACCCGGACAGCACAAGGTTAACAAGATCACATTAGATCAGATACCTCAACCAGAAAATAGGCGGTCTACTCTATTCTTCTTCAACATTATTTATTCGTTATCCAAGAAACATTCGCGAACGCTTCCCGTAAAAATTGGTGGACCTTTTTTCTCTGAACGAGTGTCCCATCCCGAAATGCATTGCACTCGCTACAATGTTACACAGATGCTGGTCATCTGCGGATTTTATGCGTTTACGGGAAAAACGTTCTTTCACTCGGCCATTTTTCAAGATTCTAGACAATCGCTACAAACTGAACGATATATGTACTTTTAAACAAAAAATAAAATTGTTAGGAAAGATAATGGATCTTTCTCCACCCAGAAAAGAAATTCCGGAAAATCACCAGACACGACTCCTCAAATCGCCGACGACCTGAAAATCGCGAGCATTCTGAAACTGTGTTACATGAACCATAAGAAGATTTGCTTTAACAACGTACGAACAAGACTATTCGAATTTCCAGATTCTTGAACGCACTGGGCAATTTCCTGGCGGCATCCTATTTCTTATCAAAGAGTTCTGCCGCGTTATCTACGAGACATCTTCGTTGACTACCCCTGTTACTCGTGTTCTTCAAATTTCAAAGATGCCCTGCACCTGAACTTTTTCAAATCGGTAATATTCGATTATGATCTATGAACATTTTACAGAAACGATTTCGCGCACGCCGGAGCCACGCGAAACGCGTCCGAAGCGTTCGTCGCGGGCATCTGTCGATCAATTGCCAACGCGAGCGGTTAATTAAAATCGTATGGCTCCGAACAAAAAATGGCAAATTAATTTTGAAAGTCTGACGCGATCGATACGCATACTGTCCAGATTAGACGCATCAAAAGCGAAGGGAGACACGTGTAAAAAATTTAAAGCGCATCTTTTGTACTGCATAGCTTATGTACACAATGCATATATTTTTCGCTATACTCGTGTAGATATACATTATTCATTTATCATTCATTTGAAAGGTTTTGCACGAGGTTGTATCACCAGTAATGGACGTCAAAATTACTTTCTTTTCCTTTTTTATTAATGCAATTTGATTCTCAAGGAAGAAATTATTTTGCAGTACTGTACAAACGTTTCAATACATTATGGTATTTTACGTAATCCAGTACAGATTATAAACAACCGTATACCTATTAGACAAGCAGTTTTCAGGAACGAGTAGGCCGGTTCGCATATCTCCAGCGTAGATCTGGAGAGTAAGACATTACATGAGAGCGGAAGATTAAAATTATTTTAACTGGTATCAATAAGTGAAACCCGTATGAAAAAGCGATCACATGATAAAAATCACAGCAAGTCTAACTAAATCTCATCATTTTCGAGACGCAACAATGGTTGCACTTTAAGGCTGGTTTCACTGTCTTAGTTTGACTTCGCGGAAACTTTCGCCGCGATATTGACCGCTCAAAGCTTAAAGAAAAATTGCCAACTATCCTGGTGACTTTTCGGCGAAGAGCTTCGATTGCCGCAGAGAAGAGTGCTCAGTTGAATAATGTCCACCGTGAGAACAATATCCTCAATAGAGGGATTCTCCTTCGCAAATGAATGAATGCGAATCTCTGGCGAAGGTGGTGTTGGCGCAGCCGTCGACGAAAGAAAAGGCGGCGGCGGCGTCTCTTTATTAAACGTCAAATTTTCGGCGATGTAGGTCGTCCGTTTAATTTCCGCGTCAGTCAAGGACAGGCAGATAGGAAGAAAACTCGGATGATCACCGGCGGCGTCTACAACGGGAAGGAGAAAGGCGTTGAAGATCGGGGGAACTCGTGGAGAAGTGTCTTCGCGAAAAGAGGGACACGCCGGGGAAAGGAATTCCCTGGCGTTGTGCTGTTCGCCCGGAGTTGTCGGAGTTGCCTTCGTTTTCTCGTCGTAAAATGAAACTATTGCTCTATCAATCGATGCTCCGTTTCCTCGGTGTCAGCCGCCGCCCTGTGCCGGCAGGTTCCCGTAGGAAAGAAGGTTCCTGAGAAGGTACGGGGGCGGGGAGGAAGGAGGGGGGTAGGTTGGATCTTCTCTTTTCGTTTGTTGTCGGCACCCCCAGGTTCCCCTCGTTCCTGTCCGCCGTTCGCGAACCGCTCCTGACCTTCTCGATCTCGCGTTTTTCAGGAAGTTCACGAGGCTGCTAAGAGGAATAAGCCTGTACCTCGAAGGGGGCTGTACACACCCGCTGGCTGTCGAGATACCAAAGATTCCTTCAGAGATTGCGGACGGAATTTCGCTGTAGTGATGGACGAACTCCCCTCTCTCTCTCTCTCTCTCTCTCTCTGTCTCTCTCTCCTTCCTTCCCCCCTCCTCGGATCCTCCCACGCCGCGCGTCTTGTCTTATCTAGACCCCAGCCGGTATTATAGCCCGTCCTCTCGTATCCTCCGTCAGACAGATAAAATTCCAGGAAAAGCGAAAAGGGCCCTCGCTGATTCCCTTTTCCTCTGGAAACTTGAACCTCTCGCGCCGACAGAGATGCGCTCTTCCCCAGCTGTATGCGCGTTTGTGTGTGTGTGAGTATGTGTATGCTCGCATGTATCTCCTATATCCTATCGGGACCTGTGACCCCAGGTTCTCACCTCCACACACGCATACGTGCACATCTTCCCACGGAGACTTTAAATCGAAAGATCCCCGTTTAGATGGATCCACCGTCACGTTCGAGCTGCGGGATATCCGGCGCGAATAGAACCGAAGCGACCAGACCGACGCTCTAGCCTAATCATTCCCTCGGCTGTCTTTCGGGTTCGGTGGTGTTACCGGACATGGGCGGGCGAATTCCTTTTGGAAAAATCACACGAAAATGTGTAGTAACAACGTTTTGGTCGAGGCTACAGAGGAGCATTTGAGTTGCCTTCGAACTAGCACGGAATTAAAATTAATTCGATTCTGGAGAGTCTTGTTCAGTCGTTTGTCTTAGTTGTATTTTGGGTTTCACCGCTTCCTTTTTTTTAGAAATTTATAAATAGTTTAGCGACGAGTCAACTGCGAATTAGATTTTTAGGTCGCTCGAGCAGTCTCGATTTCGTCGCGACGTGATTAAAAAGTAGAAATTACGTGGCATTGTGTAACAATTGTATCGGTGAACGGGCGAAGTTTTTCATAGAAACCCGCGAAGAGGAATATTTCCTGGGAGTTGCTCATTATGAAGTTAATCGTTAATATGAAGTGAAAGTTATGGAACTGGCCAAATAAAATTTTGGCCACTTTGCATGACAAGTTCCTGGGAACATTAGTAGTTCCCATTGAGCAAACGTTATGTCCTAATTTTATAAATTCTTAACTATTTTAGTGTATATTTTATATTGAAATTATGTTGCAGCGTGTTGTGACACATAGGAATTGAATTATATTTCTTCTTCGATTCTTCGACTGAAATATATTTTTTTCATTTAAATAGATGGCAGACTGATTAATTTCTCGACTACCTATTACATTTTTCACACATTCGCGAGAAAAATATTACTTGTTACTATTGCACGGTATAATGCAACAAAATAAAACGGTAAACCGGAATTGCACATTATGAAGGGACAAATCATTTGTAGTTGAAATGAAATATTTATGTCTCTGCTCTCTGAAGATTTTTTGAAAATGTCACGATAATTGACAATAAAGCAACCATAAAACAAATAGACAATAGTAAAGAAACTTTTTCTCATATAAAGTTGGATCGACAATTTCTATTTTTCTGTAAAACTGTTTTCAATCAACCGTAGATTTTATAAATTCCGGATGGAAGCTTTCCTTTGAGCCGGATCCGTAATAAAATCTAATAAAATATTAATAATATCTGCAATTGTCGTTAATTTAATATACCACTTTTCCGCCGCTCGTATGTTTAGCGAAAAGGCAGGCCATTAAGAATCAACGACAGATACTTTATTTATTCTAATCACGTCAGTACGCGCAGCTTGCAAGCGACACCGACAAACCGAGTTACTGCATTAGGATACGTGCTCACGGTATCTGGCAATAAAATTTGCATTAATCGTTCTCAGCAGCAGAGAGAATGCTAGAAACGAAAACGCAGCACCGACGCTGATCGAAAATGCGGGCAGATTTAATAAAAACATGAAAGCTGCTTGTCAACGATGTCAAAATATTTCGTGGAAACGTCATAGCCTGCGCCGTGTGGTAGCAATTCAACGAGCATCAGAATACATATAAAGGAAAATACTGGAATCATTTTTTATTAAATATTTTTCAATTGAAAAATACACTACGTTTTACCATCTCATTAAGAAAACATACTACTACCTTCACATAAAATGACATCCGCAGCGAAATACAGAAACATTTTTTACTAAATAATTCATAATTCAAAAGTGCACTCTCTTCTTTACTGTTTTATTACGAAAACATGTTACTTTCGACATAACATGATATATTTTTCAATCGAAATGTTCTCTACGTACGCTGAAATAGTTTGAAAGCGCAGTTGAATAATTGAAAGAATCCAAGGACAGCTTCCATAGTTTTATTTGCTTGTTTCGTGAAGAATCGTAAAAATCATAGGCACATTGTAATTTTTTCAAGTATATTTGAGAAATTCTGAAAATCACGAGTGCCTTTCCACGCTCTCTATTGTCCCTCTATTTCTTAACGCCTCCGTCCTGAAAAAGTTCTCTGAACTCCAGATTAAAAGCGAATTTATTCGAAAAGTTTTTGGTGAATATAGTGGGCGAAGCTGGCCTTAATAAACCCATTTGCATAATTTTCGCGCAGTTATTTATCCAATATGAGGGCTTCAGTTGTTTAAAACACTAGCGGCATTCGTTCACGTTGGAAAACTATTACTTCCTGCCATGCATGCTCGTTCTGATCATTCTTAACGTATCCGAACGACAATTATTAGAATTAACAAAATCATTCTAACCACCGTCAATTCTAATTCACGTTAAACACCGAGAAAGTAACAAAAATGTAATGAAGATGCTGTGCGTACAGTTTTCATGAACTTTTTGCTACACTGTTAACTAAATAACGCTAACGTACATTCACCGATATTGCAAATTGAAGTTTCTCTATATCGATCCTCGAGGGGAAATAATCCCGTTAGCTTATCAATTAACCATCGCTGGAAAAATAGCTCGCGATCAGATCGACAGGTAATAAACATTCATAATTACTAAGCAGCGAACAGTACAGAGAAACAAACGGATCAAAATAAATTATATTTCCCCGGGGAAATAAAATTCCGATAGACACAGACAGTTGAACGTGCGCATTTCCTGTATCGCCGTAGAAAGAGCATTTTTCCAGTTAATTAATGAAACTCGAAAAGTTCGTGTGATAACTCGGCTCGGCTAATTGGCATGCTAGTGCCATTGTATGCTTGATTAACCTCAACAAACGGAATATAATTCCGTTTTATAACGGTGAATTTATACCGTTTCCAAATGCCATTATTTGGCGGTCACTCTAATTAATCTACTAATTACCAACGGGAACAGGTCGGATCGAAAATTGTTTTCGATTACGGTAACACCGCTATTATTAACTTCGCCGCGACCGTAACGAGGGAAGTAAACGAAAAATGTAACCGAGCCTTTGTAATTAACATCCGCGCGTTTAAACGTAAAAACGTTCATCTCTCGATGATCAGTCGGTCTCGTGTTTGTCGTACAAACTTGTCGTTGCAACATTTTATTTTCGGACAAGCGCGTGTTTAATGTGCTTGATCAAATATTTACTAATAATGATTACTAATAAACGTTGTGATTTTTAGCATCGTATTATTATTTACTTATTCATTGCCTTAAACCATATAAGGTTTGTGCAGCATATACATTACAAATTGTGATTACGTTGCCTCGTAGTAATGAAAATGACAGGAGACTTAACGTAGCTAAAAATTATAATGTCTGCTGACACAATTAATTCCTCATTTGATCCACTCGAATTAACTACGTTTAAACATGTGATTTCAACAAAATTGCATTCGTTGCCACATTTATTCCCAACCAAGCGCAATTATTAGTTTCTAAAAAAACACCATGTGTTATCCAGGTCTCGACTATTCGATAAAAATGTGAATTAGCGTAAACGTTGAGTGTTCAATTAAATAAAAATTTACGTAGGCTAGAGCTCAGTTTGGTGTATGGATGCCGACAACACGTTGAAAATACCACCGGGACTATTATTTATGAAGTATCCGTCGGTTTGTGATTTACGGGGTAAATCGACGAAACACGCACATATACGCATTAATATATATATAATATATATATATATATACATATACATATGCGTAAGTATACTAGGTGATACGAAAGAAGAGTTGCTGAAACAGCGGGAAAGAAGGCGCACGAACGGTGTCAACGAATAAAAGGGAAACGGGGTTGAGGGAGTCACGGAGCCCCAGAAAGATAAAAAGAAAGAAACAAATGTGAAAGTAGCGGGCAAAACAGCATTACGTAGGTGTAAGAAGAGCAGTGGAAATGAAAGAAAATGGTGCAGCTGTAGGCAAGCAAAAGGGGGGAGCCCGCAAAGGCCACAGAGTCACCCGGTGGCTGCACGTTCCTCTGGACTGTCTCCAAATCTACTCTACAAGCTTTTTCTATTTCAGCCCCTTATCCTTCTTTCCCTCTGATTTATCTTTTTATTGTTTCACAGCCGGCCCGACAACTGCTCGTCCTTAGTTCTAACAACTCTTATATTCCCGACCCCCTCCGGTAAACAATGCTCTGATGCTTCAAACCAGCTTCGCGTCGATTAACGAACCTTAACCCTTAAGTGGACCTTCGAGATATACTTTGAAACTGCGATGATTCAATTAAACGATATTTTATTTAGATTCGACACTCGTCTCTATCGAAATGTAATAGAAGCGTAGCGAGATAATAAAATTTCGTCTATATTCACAAATATTGTGACGTGTATACAGGGTGTCCCGAAATTCCTTCGACTCCTGGAAATGGGAGGTTCCTGAGGTGACTTGATGCAACATGTTCCTTTGCAAAAATGGCCGCCGCGGCTTCGTTTCGGAGTTATTGACGAGAAAAGAAATACATATTTATGTAACTTCCGTGTTATAATTGATACAGGCAATATTTACCGTGCATAAAAATCCGCTGTCATTGCACCGTAATTTACGAAATAATTTCAACTAAAGTCGCACTTGATTCAGCTCGTTGTTCGTACGAATAACGTTGCATTGAAAATGGGGAAATATCCTCATTGAATGTCGACCGGGTTTGCCTTTTGTTAAGAGTGAAAAATTTTCTCCAAATTTTCCGCACAACAGCGAAAATTTTGGTAAAATGTATAGAAAAATTGCCGATGGTAATTTCCTTTCTTTCAGCGGACGTTGGCCGAATTGGAATTGAAATCGTTCAATTGAAAACAAAATCAATTTCTGCACCACGCAACTTCTGCGGCCGGAGTTTTTGTGAAAATTTATTATATCTCGCTCACGGTGTTCCGTAACGCAACAAAGATACGCTCTCTGTGTAAAAGGTAATCGCGTACGCCGCACGCGGCCGTTTATATTTTTCTACAGGGTGGTCGATAACTGGTAGCACACCAGGAAAGTGGCCGATTATACATATAAACTATGTTGAAAACGTAGAATAAATTTTTCCAAACAAAAAGAGATCATTTTACAGCACGTGAACATAACAACGAATTTTCAACCTTGGGAAACGTGTGAAGGTCAAAGTCGACTTTCTCGAAAACAAAGCCTCGTACGAAGAGTTGTTATTCCAGATTTTTGTTTTTTCAACGCGTCATCGTCCTGTATATTTCGCGTTGGGGCGCAGAAAATGTGAAGAACGCCGACAGCGAGCTCAAAAGGAGTAAATTTTGATCAATTAAACACAGGGCCCAGACCATAATTTCACCTGTACACGGGAATACCATCGAGGACTTTTTGCGCTCGAAATAAAGCCGTCACGTCCACGTTAATCGTGCCATTTCCCCCTCCGATAACTTATCGCACTTTACAAGCGTTCAATATAGTTTTCGGGACATGTATCATCCGCGGAAATAGCTCGAATGCTCCAGGCGGCTATCGATGTTTGTGCCGGTACACGGACAACACGTGCGTAGCCGGGAACACGGTTGTGTGCGGGGCCAGGGCTCATATATCTCTTTGTAATAAAGTCCGGTGGACCCCGGCCCTTTCGAACCGCATGTTACACTTATGACCCGCCAAAGTTAATTACGGGAATAATTGTACAGCTGAAAATCTGGGCATTCCGTAAATGCACTTTGCCGGCGATTAGATCGAACAACGTGCGTGACTCCCGCTGACGCGACCTGATTGTTCCTAACGTTTCTATGTGGAAAGTATTTCACCCTGCGTTTTCGCCTAATGGCAACGCTCGCAACGAAACTGTGCCAGAATTTCAAACAACTGACAGAAGTGTGTGCGTGCGTGTACGCGCGCACTGTTATAAATATTTTGTCGGTCGCAGCACTCGCCGTTCGCCATCGGACAAAAATTCATGCACCTTGTACTTCGATTAATTGTATGATTACAGTGATTAGAACTGCTTTATCGTTCGGGATTAAAATTGATAAAAAAAGAAATTGTCCGGGTCTGATAGTATTATACAGTTTTATGTGAATAACTTTGAGAAATTCTCCGAGAGAATCCTTCAATTTGTGCACAACCGCCACTTAAAAGTTGAGCAGCACATCCGTGAATATGGCCAATAACCCAGCAAATTCTGCAGCGATTCATATATGAAATTAGTCCGCGCTAGAGAGAACACTATGTAGAATCCATGTCGCATTATATGCATGTAGTATAAACCAGTAGGAAGGATGAACCACAACAATGGCCGATGGCATCGAAGCAACTCTTTGAAGGACTAACACGATATTCTATTAATTTGAGTAGCGAATGAAGTTTCCGCCATCGCCGCGCCGTGCGAATACGCGCGATACGTGCGTTTAATTGCAATCCCGCGTATTTAGCCTGTCATGGATGCCATCCTTGAATTCAACAAATAATACAGCCGCACCGGAACACCCGGAAGCCAGAATATATATTCGGAAATTTCATTAAATGTTTTAACGCCTACGCGTAAAAGGTAACGCGGCAAAAAGCATTGGCTAAATTTCGCCGATATATTTTCCATATGACACGAATTTCATCGTCGGAACACTTGTCGCCTGCAATTTCGGCCACGCACACGCCGCTCGTACCGTGCGATATTGATAAAAATTTAGATGAAATGTTCGATAATTGCAGACATCGACCGAAGCGCGTGCGCGCGCTTCCCTAATGGTAAATATGTATATCGTTTGATTAAAATAGTTTGTCACGAGAGGTCCTTCGTGGAGTTCACCATTTTAAAAAATATTAATCGTCGTTACAGGGTACAGAAATATTATTTTCGACGCGTACGATATGGATAAAATGATAACATTATAATAAGTAAATTATAATATAACTAATAAGCATTCAACTACATTAAAATAGTTTATCACGAGAGGTCCTTCGTGGAATTTACCATTTAAAAAAATATTAATCGTCTTACAGGCTACAGAAATATTATCTTAGACACGTACGATATGGATGAAATTATAGCATTGTAATAAGTAAATTATAATATAAGTAATAAGCATTCAACTACATTAAAATAGTTTATCACGAGAGGTCCTTCGTGGAATTTACCATTTAAAAAAATATTAATCGTCTTACAGGCTACAGAAATATTATCTTCGACACGTACGATATGAATGAAATTATAGCATTGTAATAAGTAAATTATAATATAAGTAATAAGCATTCAACCTACTACACGAAGTACTCCGTGTTATGTAAAATTAAACAATGAACCAGTTCATCTTGTAGATACATATTTTTGGTAAAATCTGATCGAGCCACAACGTTGCAATCATGGCACTGGTTTCGGGATGAAAATGAATAGTACTAGGCAGAGATATTTGTTTGGTCGTTAAATAGAAGCCTCGGTTCGGTGGTGCACACGATTATGCCATCGCCGCCGTCATGCTTTGCAAACTATCGTGCACAGAAGGTATTAAAATCGTTATTCAGTAAAGCACTTGGGCCAACGTTTCCTCCTTCCCGACAATGTCGCCCCCGGTGTCGCTATCGCTTTGATAGTTAATGTGTATCAATATTTTATGTATTCCGCATAAGCAGCGCGGCAGGTATTTGCGTTTATTAGCTATAACCCCCCGTAGGTGGAGCTCGCTCTCGCAGGATTTATGGCCCGCGTTCTTCGCGTTCTTACAGCGAAGATGTTCCCCTGGATGGAATTAGATTTTGCGCATATCATGGTCCCGGCGTTACGTAAAATTGCTGGAAGTGAGACCATAAGTTCGCCTATCAACGGGCTGACGCAGTTCCAGCTTGTTTCCGATCAAGAATTGTGATTCAGCTCGTTTTTACAGTAGTACATTATACATTGATCTTATCAAGCTGGTATTTATCCTAATATACGACACACGCATCATTGGAAACATAATTATTTTACTTGTTACTTCTGAATTTCTGTAACAAAATTTTACTTTTTTTTTATTATAAGGTTTTTACCTATTACAGGCAACTATTACCCTACAAATTTTTAATATTTTCAGAGTTACATTATAGGCACTGACAGAAATGTTAAAAATCGTGTCTTCCGCTTTTTTCAAAAAAATCTTTTCACAACATTATCCGGCAAACTTCTAACATATCGGAAAAGCTCGATTGGTCCAATTTTTGAGTGGTTTTCAATGGATGCCCGCTTAATTTTCAGCCCGACTGTACACGCATGTGTCGCATTTGTTACTCGGTACCAGCGTTAGTTGTAATCAAGCCGGTATTAGGAAAAATTTCTTTGTAAGGAGAAGCAAAGGGAGCACGTAGCCGCGTAGTCGACGAAGAAAAAAGAAAAGTGTGCGCGCTGTGTGCTCTCGCGAAGGTGGATGATGCCAGAGCGTTAAGCCGCGCGAAACTATGCAAGTGATGTGAGCGTATATCTCGCGCGGCGCATGCAATCCGCCGCGTTACAAAAGGGAACAACGAAGGATAACGAATGCAAGGCGGAGGAAAAATAAGTGGGCAGATGCGCTAAACCTTGCAAAAGAGTCAAGGAGAAAGGTGTAGGTAGAGAAACCTCGGCGATTCCTTGCCGCATCCGAGCTCTGTCCGCGACGTCCGCTCTTTTCGCAGTTTACGCCTGCAAACGATCTCTCTCTCTCTCTCTCTCTCTCTCTCTCTCTTTCTCCTTTTTATTCTCTTCCGCACGACGCGACGCTACGGCGACGTTCGCACGCGTTCACCTAAACGGGTGCCCGCGCCTCTACCTCTGAAAGACTTTAACGTGGTCTTAAGAGAGGCGGGCGGTTCCCGCAGATTTCTGCGGTCTCGTGAAATTGAGATCCATCCCGGAACAAGACATTCGCGCCGCCATTTGTCTCTGCCGTTTACCGGAAAAACTGGCCGGCGTAATTAACGCTGCATCTGCAAAACACCGAATGCGAGTTTGTATTACTTAATGATAATAACGAGACTGAATTCGATCGGATTTTTAGCGATATTTATCGTAATATATGTCCTAAGACATTTTATTGAACGACTTCTCATTTCCGATAATGTAAAATAGCTTAAAGTTAAGCCTACCGAACACTAAGAGCGATTGAAATGTTTTAGCTTATGAAAATGACAGAGCTCTATTTATTTAGGTTTAGTGCAATTTTTATTGCAATATCTGCTTAGATAAAAAATTTGAATAATTGTAAAATGGAAAATATAAAACCGGTCATTTGACCGGCAATGGTAGGTTTAGTGTTAATTGAATTAGGATGATTTACTCTCGTAATCAGCCACTAATTAAATCGAACAATTGCTGAAATACCATTTTGTCTCGTTCTCACGATCTCTTTTCGTCTTGGTTATTTACCATAATAGTATGACGTTACACTTAAAAATCTAGTTTTTACAATTGTCAACAACGTTGCATTTTTCCACGATCATTCAACCAAATAGTTTCTTAAGTACACGTTTATCTCGCTGTTCTGACGATCGATTTTGGTCATGGCCGTTTACCATCAAAACATGGCGTTACAATCAAAGATCTGATTTTTACAGTGTTCGACAACGTTGCAAACATTTGTTCACACAGTCGCAAGCTAATTCAACCAAAAAATTGCTTAAACGCACTTACGTCTGAGTATTCTCACGATCTCTAATTGTCTTGGTTATTTACCATAAAAATATATAATGGTTTGTACTGTTAGCAGTCTTGCAAAAATTTGTTCGTAACATGGTAATTGGATGAAAGAATTATCACACAATTAGGAACACGATACGAACAATAAACGATTCATTAAATATATCAAAGTACCAAAATAAGTTTCACTTTAATATTAGTATTTTTTAACAGCATTTAAAAATTCATTATTTTTCTATTAAAACGAAACGTTAGATCGCACCTTTTGCCGGCGATATTTTACGAAATTATCGGTCGCAACGTGCAGTTTTATGCAAATAACTTTATATGTATTAACACACATCCGGCCAGATGACGAGTATTCGTCATTTGGGGTCGCCGATGAAACACGAATTTTCGGATATGTGTTAATGCATAGTTAATTGATATCATGCTGCGCGCTATACCGTCCTTCTCAATTTAGAGGAGATAACCAGAGAGAAATCCAGCCGAAGATACGAAATATTTTCAAGTGATCTTCAATAATGCATCGCGGGGTGAAAAGTTTCCGGGAGCTGCGACGCGCCGTGCGAATAACGAACTAATTGCAACGAACAATAGCATAATCCATCAGCTGGATTCGGTGTACGCGTACACACAGAACCTATCGTGTTTATATAAAATTTCGAGTATAATATATTTCACGGTAACAGCACGCTCGATGTAATTAGAGGTGAAACTGTTGCTCCACATTTAAATTAATGTCTCGTTAACATTGCGGGGCAAACATTTAAAATATACACATATATATTTTTGGTCTGATTTAACTGCACGGCCATGTATCATTATGAGCGAATTACATTAGCATGACACGTGACAGAATTTACGTATAAACAAAATTATGCCTTTTGTCACGTAACAACCGTGTCGTATTAGTTACACCGCTGTAGACTCTTTGAGCGTGGAAAATAAAAAAGAAAAAAAAGGGGGGCACGTTATCATGCAAACGCAATCGTTCTTACCGTGAATTATTGTTGTGTTACGTCAACGAATGTAATTCTGTCCGAGCGGAAACATTATTTCCGCCTCGAGAATGTTTTATAATAGGTTTCGAGCATGAAAGGGTGTGCGATCAGTCCACGGCTGAATTTTAAACAAATCGCAGCAGAGCGGAAGCACATTTAATTTGTTCGCTAATCGTAGTTCAGAATTAAAGCTAAATCAAATAATAAAATAAACATTATTTGCGACTATGTTTTAGCACGGTTTTTTAACCATGAATAATTACAATATGTAGTAATTACTTTCTCGAAAATAAAAAAAATTCTGAAAAGCAGTAGGCATGATGAAACACTAATAGAATAATTTTTCTCGGGCTACTTAATATTTAAAAAATTTTCGTTCAATGGCAACGCGTACTACTTTAGAGTTTTCGCTACGGCGAGCAGTTTCGTATAATAAGATTGTAAAAAGGGCAGTGCGCAGAATGCAAGAATGTATGGATAAAAGTATGCACCGGGGCAGGAACGATATCCCAGAATTGTTATCAGTGTCAGCACGTTATTTTAACAAATACTAACCACATTAAGTCGGTCATAAATGCGTGGCGCGGCCAAAAGCCGAAGATTAATTTGAAATTCGAATTTCATCGCCAAATCTTGATAAAGAAAATCCGAGAACGGTCTGTAATTCCAGAACATAGCGAGAGATGGATGTGTGCCAAAAAGCCGCGCGTCCAACTGGACTGTCGACATAGAAACTGGCCAAAAACCAAATTTACAAAATACATAAACACTGATTAATATCGGAATCTAGAGTTTGGACGGGTGTCACGACGACGTGGACGGTTTATTGTCGTGTGGAGAACAAAAGTGATTAAGCAATACGCTATTCTAGGAGCGAGTAGGCCAAGAATACCAGTAGAGTAGTAGCAAATGTCATTGGCATCGGAAATGAAGTTGCTCTCGATTTATTTTGAACGTAATATTGCACAGCGTTTCATATCTTTTATACAAGACGTTTCACTCAAGTGTTTTACAATCGACTTGGAAAATTTTTATTTTATAATAGTATAAACCTACCGGCTAAATATTAGAAAGGAAAGTTTTTTCTTATTAAGAAATCGGTTGCATAATACTGCGATGTAAACTTGTACTATTATTGTATAATAGACGAAAAGATCAGCATGTTCATTGTGTGGAAAATATGGAGAAAGTACTAATAGATTTCCTCTAGCTACTATTTCAGAATGCATGCTCTCAGCATTTACTGAAACATAAAATCACAACAGTATAATATCGATATAATAAAATTAGTGGGAGTCTATATGTATGTATAGATTTCTCTGATTTTAGAAATCATTTCAATTGCGTAATAACCTTTAAAATTCACAAGAATTATTTATAGAGAATGCATTGAAAGTGAATATACACGTGTATAAAACAAATATATTTGCTGTGCACGTCGTTAAGTAACCCGTTCTCCACGCGGCTCAATAAAATCCGTATTTTACGCGAGCATGGAAATTTCCATTGATCTCGAAAATTTTTCCGTAGGAACAACAGAAAAATATGGGTGTCGAGTGGTTGGAGGTTCCTCTCGACACGGACGGCTGCCATAAATAATCGGCCAGCAGATATCGTAAACGTCATAGAGTTTTTCCATGGTGTAAATCACTCTCAGCAAGCCTCGTTGTAAAATCTTACCCCTCGCTGCACATTCTGCTACCACTGTAAGGCATAAACGTCTGTCTCCCGATGTGGTTGCTGTTGAAGGGCAAAGTTATGTCCCAAAGAATATTAAAACTCCTTGACGCAACTGCACGGCAGCGAAATATAAACAATGGTCGGGCATAAATCACCCTCTTAATTGTAAAAAGAATCAGAATTAGCCGTCGTTACAGCCAGGCCGTTTGCTACCAGTGTATATTCGTTTAAAAGACCATTACTTTCGTTTCTGACAGAATGAAAGTGAACTAAATAATTTTGACAATACTAATTGACAAACGCGTTTCATCGTTAATCATATTCTTTACGCATTCTCGCGGAGATGTTATTAGCTCAAAGTTGACCGGTGTTCTCGCGAACGCGTGAAATTCGAGTCAGTTTGCGAGAGAATTTAGCAACGTTGTTAACAGAAAGAGAAGCGCGGGGATGCCAGAAAAGGTTTTCATATAAAATTGCTTTTGCTGGATGTCGAGGAACGACAAATTACTTCGGGTTCCCATTTGCCTATCCTGGGAACGCTGGTCCGCAAAAAGCGCAGGCATCAATTAGATTTTTTAAAAAGTGGCAAAGTTATTCTGGAGCGTTATTGCGAGACGTTTCTTTCGACAGACACGAAGTCGGAAGATTGCAAGCGGGCAGGTTGAAATTTTAACCGCAGATGCTCATTATCGAGCAGAAACCCGGCGGCGGCGGCGGTTTAACAACCGACATGGAACAGGTTCACGCGAACTCGCGAGGGAAATCGGTTGACGAGATTCCGGAGGCGAGAAGAGGAAACATATTTTAAAGCTGGGTCTGAGCTGGATGGAAGGGACATAAAACACTAGTCGATCAACGATGTCAGATCGCATAAGCGACGGTACAAGTTGTATAGCCCGTTGAATGCGGTGGCATGCAGACCCGGTGCGCCTCTCGGAGCGTTTCGCGAACCCCCGGCAAGTATCGCGAAAAACTTAGTTTCACCGGGACGATAAATCATCTTGAAATTCGCTCGGGCTGACAGGCATGTAGTTTTACGAGGACCTGCACGCAAAATGCAAAGCAGCCCCCGCGAGCCCTATGGACGTGCACCGCAATTAATTAGCGTTTCGTGATACCCATGCATGTGCCGAACCATTCTTTTTTATGTCGGCTAACTAAAAACTCCGGGCACGATAAGCTGACGCCATTCGATGATTCCCCCCCCCCCCCCACCCCTGAACAGCAACACCGTTCGAGAAACGATATCGCTGAATTGCGGCGAAATTGGCGCAGCTCGAGGAACGCGATTTTCGAACTATATCTATGATAATATCGCAAAGCTTTTATCATCGTAATTTGGTCGGTAGAGAATGCAGTAAGGGATAGCCGAAGGGACTTAGATCGTGGAGCTCTGAGGGATCTAGATCGCGACTTTACTGTACTTAGGTTACTCTTACTGACTTGTGAGATATGCAAATTTTTGCGAATTTTGTTACTTTGTACATGAATCTTACCGTTTGTGTAATTGAGTAATGATCGAATAAAAAATAGAAAGATTAAGTATTGGTCCTTCGCACGCTATTGATTTCGCAATACTAAATTTTGATTTGCGGAGAACGTTAGAGGAAAAAAATTAGCTTGACGAAAACTATGAAGCATAAAAAATGAATAAAAGATTATACTGAACTAAAAAATAAATCTTATATGCTTTTTATGACAGTGAAATCAATTGTTAGAAAAAAGAAGCTTTTAATCATTATTCGGGAACTTTTAATATCGTGTTAAGTTACAGAAAGATTGTATGAATTAATTCCTACAATAAACAATTTTTGTCATTCGCATGCTTTTCTTTGACTGCAGAGTTTTATTGGTACAATACATATACATAAGTATGATGCACTGGACTAAAAATTATTCTAAAACAATATAAATAAATATCCATAAATAAAAGATGGAGCAGGGATTAAATAGATTCCTCCGAATAAACAATATTTGTGACAAACGTTAGTATAAAAAAATAGAACGAAACTAAAACTATAAAAGGAATGACAAGAAGGCTTCTGTAAACTCATGATTATAAGAATAACGTGTTTTATTAAAATCCACTTGCACTTCCGAAAAATTACACTTAAATTCTCACAATGCAAGATAGTTCTGAAAAAAATTATATATATATATATATCTCATTTCATTTATATGCATTTATATATATATATATATATTATATATTTACAGTAAACAATATGAATAATCTTTATAATCTTTATCCCACGTAAGAAAGTCTGGCTTGCGTGTGTTCGTGCTTCTTCCGGTGAGTGCTATAAATATTTTCTACATGCCAAAAATGCCAATCGCAAATATTAAATTCGTCAATAAAATCCATGATCGAACTAGATAAAGTTATTCCATTCGTTTAGCTTTCCTTAATGCATTATTGCGCAGTTTATTTTCAGCTAGCCGGCTTGTGCTTCGGATACCTCCCATAGGCCGATTCACGAGACAATGTTCAATTAATTAACCCTTGGAAACTGGAGGTTAATGACCACATTGCAGTCAGCAATACCTATCTATCAGGATCTTGGTTCAACACCGATTTAGAAATATTTTTGAAGGTGTTTCTACAATATCCCTCTTATTACACCTAGTATAAACAATTACCGACTCAAGCACCGCCATAAGCCTCATAGCTGAATGAAAGCTTTGGAAACGATTGATCAAAATTAGTTCACAGCATCCAAGGGTTAATCGTTCTCAAAGCACGCGAAAAAACAATCCGTTATCGTGGAACGTTAATGTAGTATTTAGTCGTCCCATAAATTCATGTCGGATACATTTATACCAAAATATTTTTTATCGAGCAAAGAATCCAGCAGTATCAAATTCATAAAAAATATTATAATGAAAAACCTTTGAAATTCAATAATGATTGCACCATCACTGAAAAGATGGGAAGAGGTAATGAAACTAGAATGTGATTTATAATAATCTTCGATGGTATGTCTGAAATGTTAATCTAAATAGGTGAGCAATAACCATCACGAAATTATGGAACAACCTACTAGACTTGCTAATATACTATCGTAACATTCGTGCGAATGAAGAACTCTGATTCCACTATCCTTACAGTTCATGATTCACTTATCAATGTCAGGTACAACGCCTGCACCAACCTAATCAATCGCAAATAATTACACGCCATCACATTGATTTTTCAATTACCTAAACTCTCCAACGTTCAAACAATTCTTTCTTAATCATGATTTTTTAACAAATCCACTCTTTGGAGGTGGGCCGACGGGCTTGCTCGATGTTGGTGCAGTAGGATCCACTCCTATGCCAGGTACTGATGCGGTTATACTATTTTTACTAGATGTGGATGGCGACAGCATCAAAGATGGTGAAGGGGTAGCTCGTTCCAACGGGATTGTGTGCTGAGGCAGTTGAGTGTCCGTTTGGATGCCTTCGGAACCATATATCTCTTTTAGAATCATCAGCATGGTATCCTCTGATTCCCTAAACAAGAATAAGAATATTGTAAAGCACCTATTTTAATGTTACAAGCTTACCAATTGGTAATAGAATTCTAGAAAGTTAACTAACCAGTAACAGAGGTGGCTCCTCACGGCAAAAATGTATTCGTTGATACTTTCCAGTGGCGCCTCCTGGAGAACATAATCTACTCTTCGTCCACCATTCAGCTTGCCCACTTTATAGTCCTCGCCGGCATCATCTGTAGCTTGATGATCTTGCACGGACGGTGGCTCTTGTAATTGCTCCTCGACCACCTTGTCAATCTCTTCTTCGAGGGTGCTATTATCAGGCCTATGAAACCCTGCCAGACTGTAGACGGAGTTCCACGTGTTCCTCACGGAGTCGACCAACCTCTGCTTCAAATCCGCCCCGACGCGAGCCATTATTTCTCTAACTTCTGCAATATAATGAAAAACAAAGTTCGCTTATTAGGCTGCAGATCTTTATAAAAATTTCTATTTTTATTATAACGTAGACTATTGGAACACTTACCTAAATGCATTCTTTTCCGCCCCTTATGGTGCGGAATTAACATCGGCCGATATTTACTGGCATCCAAATTAATTAGTGCCTCAACTCTGTACGCGACAGGATCAAATGGGTGGAATATATTGAAGAAAGCCGGGCACGTCGGTAGCACAAAATCTTCTCCGAGCATGTCAATACCCCGAACTGTTACGAACATACCAATCGGACTACCAAGAGCGAAGAAGGCACGTGGGTGAAAATTCAATTGCGGATAATGTATATAAGGCTGACCGGTTCCAGCAGCACCCATCACATAACTTATTTTTTTACTACGACGTCTTCTTACAACTCGCTTAGATAATGGCCGTACGGAATCATTGTCTTCCTCATTCTGTAAAAAGAACAATAACAATTCGTCAGCATGAGAGTACTTCTGGTCTCAATTCTAAGAAAAACTGTCTTTGAATTTTCTGTTGCATAGAAAAAAATTTTATTCAGCGATTAAACGAGCCAGCACGCATACTAACTTTCTCCTCGGCTGTTTCATTCTCATCGCTCGATTTGTCCTCGATCAATGGTTTCTGATGACACAGAAGATCGAACAGAATCAAGCTGCCCAACGAATGGCCACCTAAATAAATTCCACCGTCGAAGTCCGGGTTCCTGCCTTTGAAAAGTGTGTACAGCCTGTTAATCTCGCTGCCGACTGTTTGCATTATGGTTTGGCAATAGACGGGGCTGGTGTAAAAAAGTATGTCGAGCAGCGTGTCGTTGGTGAAGTATCGTAACTTAGGTATACTAGACAGCGTGATGGCTTGTAATTTCTTGTCGATCCCGGTGTCTTCGGAATGAAGCGTTGTGTGCCAGGAGACTGGCAAAAGCTCTATCCTGTTCACGACTCTTTGCTCGCTGGCTGTTCGATAATGCGACTGCACCAGTTGCAGCGCTATGCTCCGGAATTCGTCGACTGCAATCATACAAAATAACAATCGATAAAAATTTGTTGTTTTATTCAATTATTCACTTTTATTAACTTTTCATATTTTTGGTTCTATTAAAATTTTTAATGAAAAATTAGTATGACCCGATGGAGAGTGTCGTTGTTCCATAAAGAACAGCCAATTTCGAAATTTCATCTAGAATATGTACAGGATGAGTCACCTAAGGCAAACAGCATGAGAAAGACAATTTTTTCGAACCCATGTTTTTTGAGATTTCAAGGTGACCGATGCCATAAAAAAAAGAGTACAAAAGGTATCTTAATTTTAATGTTTTGTGTCTCAAGTATTAAGTAAATCTTTAGACAAGATTAAAATATCCACGTTTTAAATTACATACCGACTTCTTCGACAGTTCTGAACTTCAAGTCGCAGACACTTCCTATACCGTGGACAAGGAACAGAAGATGATCCACCTTCTCAGGCTCGCCATCTTCTATGTGAAATTCGTCCAGACCCCGTTTGATCGTCCGTGGCCTACTGACAGCACCCTGTAAATATGCACTGTCCTCCTGTACAAATCATGATTGAACATTTCCAACAGAATCATGCGTGCATTATTCTCAGCAAATAATGCGTCATCGAAAGCACTTTCGCCAGTGTTATTGCAGCAAGTTTTACGGTTCGAGTAGAATGAGCAGCGTTGCTTAACTGTGCCGTTAACTATCAAAACCGCGTTCTAGAAACAGTAGTTCTAAACTTCGATAATTCTAAATGTTTCGAAAGGAAAAGTATATTTTGTTCCGCAATATTTCAATAGTTGCCAGCAGAATTATTTGTTTGAATCACCTGCAAATTATTTAACTACGGATTAGTTGTAGCAAAGCTGTAGCAGATAAATTAACGTTTGTAGTGCGCAAGCATATTCAATGAAGTATTATGTGCAGCTCAACAACTGGTTCGAAACGAGTCTGTACTGGTCAGTTCGGGATTGAGCACTTTGAGAAAATTTACCGTGCTATTGCTCCAGGATCCCGACGCCTCCGGAGACGTAGAAGTGTAATGAAGTTGGACCGTGGCCCCGTAGAAAATGATGTACTCCCCGTTGTTCAAATCGATCCTTCGGTTCCACCTATTCGTCATACAAGCCACCTTGTAGTCCTCTTCGAGTTTCGCGGCCGTGCTCTCGTCGTAGGGTGTGTACGCCGACTCGTTGGTTCCTTTGTAGAACCAGGAGCATCGTCGCACTTCCGTCGATGCCCCGCTCCAATAAACGGGAGATCGTTGGCGTCGTAAAATGTCGACATCGTAACGACCGCCGTCGGTGGCGATGGTAGTCTCCGGGGTAATTTCAGTGGAATTATGAACCTCTTCTAAGCGCAAGCTATCTTGCATGGAAAACGGAAGCCATAACACTTTGTGTTCCACCTCTTTGCGATAGAACCAATGATGATACACCGCCCTGTACTGCATGCGTTTGTCTAGCGGATCCACAGCCTGGAATTCATTACGGAACGACATTCATTAGTCGAGATCTCGTTTAGTTTCATCCCCGTGCAACCCCTGGAAATAGTTGCGATAGAAGATACTTCAGTAATATATAGTGAAATCATTTCCGTGTTACGCTTTCGTTCGAGCAATTCTTCAGATTTCCAATTCATTCAGACTTTCATAGTTTTAAACAAATATATCTAATTAGAACACCTCGATAAGATATAATATGCGATCAGATGAAAGATCTCAATGCACCCTTAAAAAGAGAATAATCCATTTTTCAAATGGAAACAAATAATTTGACTTTTTTGAAACGTTAGGGGGATTAGTTAACCGTACAAACAGAAAATCGTGTCTTACCAGGTTTTGCGAATCGGGGCTCAGGCCGTCCGGTGTGGTGCGGCAACCGAGCGGGTTAATTGACATTTGAACTGGACTCAAAGTGGCGGTACCCGTCGGCTCGGGTACATTTGTGATCCCAGGTGGCATGGACGGGAAGATGCTGTCGTTTCCAGTCGCCGCGTCGTACGTTTGCAGCGGTCCGGACTGACTCTCGAAGTAATGTTGAGCCTGGTTCACTGGCAGCTGCGGCGGTTGCACGAAAGGGGACACATACGGCTGGTGTCTCGGTGCCGGTGGTTTATGCAACTCGCTTTGAAATTGCAGAGGATTGTACAGCGGCGGTGGTGGGGCAGGTTGAGTGCTACCTGTCGTGCCAACAATCCCGGCATTAGAAGCTGAACCGGTGTCCCAGAACGGTTGAGAAGCTTGAGAATTATCGAAGTACGAATTCAAGACTGTATTCCCCTGTGGTTGCTGCGAATCATTTCTCGCGGTGGTCGCTAGCAGATCAACGTTGCTCTCCTGAAATTGTAGGAGCGGGAACTGTCCGACGTTCTTTGACTCGAAGAACGAGATAGCCGTCTGATCTAATCGTTGATCAGCGAAAGCGCTTGAACTCGAGGTCTCTAGCGTACAATTTAAACGCGACTTCTGTTGCGCTGGCTGCTCCGGAAGGAAACTGGAGGTCAATGGGAAAGGCTGAAAGTGTTGGAACGCTGGCACGTTCGAAGGCGCAGCGTGGCTCTGCGCAGCATCAAGCTTTGCTTGTTCTGCCAATCGTTCTTCGGTAGAAAATGTCACTGGACTTTCTCGTGGAGGGAGCTGAGCAGGTTCTAGCTTCAGAAAACTGTTCTTCTCTGTAATGTCACTAGATACGGTATCAGAAGCTTCGACGAATCGACTGTCTGGTACACTCTCCGCAGGTTTCAAAGAAGCTTCGGTGGTAGCTAACTTCGCGGACTCCTCTTCTCTCTCTGCGAGCAAGTGTTCTAGCTTCTCCGAAATCTGGATCGCAGAGCTAGGAGCGAACGTTACAGTTGGCTTAGCTTCGGTGCCAGATGCAGTGACGATGTCCTTCGAAGCTTGTGGCTCCACCTGACCAGGCAAGTTCCTTATAGCACCTTTCTCGGTGTTCGTCGACGTCAGAAAGTCTGGTTGAATGGGGTACGACTCGTACGCAGGGTAAGGGAAGTTCACCGGCGTGTTCTGTGGAGTGGCTGTTTCTTGGGCTCGATGGGGAATCGGTCGGGACGATGATTGTGGAACCGTTGTCCTTAATGGTACACCTTCGTAGCCGGAATTTGGACTCTGAGGTGTCGTACTTCGCGGAGTACCAGTGGAGCTGTATGAAACTGCGGAAGCGTCTGGACTGGACCTGAATGACTGCTGCAGAGAGTTGGCCTGGGACAGTTGCTCGGGCGTTGAACGTTCAATTGACGGCGAGTGCCTGAATGCAATTGTTTCAACAGGCTGGTAGGTGGGAACAGGAGCCGCGGATTCGTTCGGGTTGAAGATGGACAGTGGTGCAACGTTCTGCGGGGTGAACGCTGGCTGCACCGCTGGGGCCGAGTATGGTTTTGACGTGGTCGATGTCAATTCGGGTGGTGGCGCATACTTGAGGCGTCTCTGGTTGCCAAGTCGGTACGAAATGGGTCCTAAAAAGAAGAATAGTCAGTCGTTATTTTAAGAAATTTAGAGAGTCCTTAAAACGACATTTGAGCCTCTTTTCAAGTACACGCACAACACATTCAGGTACGAAAAAGAGGCTACGAATAAAGCCACAAACGCGGTATAAAGTTAACCAATTACGCAAGATATTTATGTCACTGTCAACCGCTTGTGCGTCCTTACACCACTGTAGTGTCATATCCACTGTTACTGGCAATCGACAATGTGTATTGGTAAGTTCTTAGGTTTCCTATAGGACATGCCTTATGATGGCTTACGATCGTTCAGCTATGTAATTTATTAATTATTGAACGAATACGCAGACAAGTTTTTACACAAATAACATAACGACTTCTAATATGTTGTTTACGTCTGACAAAATGCGTCTGTGCATTGTGCAGAATGTTGTATTCAAATTCAACGATCGGTGGACCGTGCAATCTTTATGCTCTATTGAAATTGCAGCGGAATAATTGATTATCCATTACTTGTAGAATAGCTGTCAACAGAACACCGTTCGTGCAGGTTTGCTATACAAGTCCCAATAGCTATAAAAAGACTCACCATCACCGGATGAAGATATAGTAGGCGGAGCAGCAGCCGGTTGCGGCGGAGCTGGCAAAGTGGAACTACTCCCGGGATAAACTTCGGAGGATCTCGCGAAGTTCGTGGGTCGCGTTTCGTAATAATTAGGAACGGGCGGCGACGTAGTCGCTGTCAGCGAATTGCGAGGATCGAATGGCGGCAAATGAGGATTCCTATCCTGCGGATTGGCCGTGTTCTCGGGCCCCTGATTTGCTTGAGACAAGTCCCCGGTGATCGAGGACAATGACAAATTTGGCAGGGACGAAAGTATCGAGGTGAAGTAGCCCTGTTTCACCGGCTGATTCTCCGGAGCCCTGGTTTCCTCGGTGTTCAGGGGTATAGGTGTGAATTCGGCATCAGCGTCGGTAGAAGCCGCCGGTGAATTATGCGAGTTCGCTGATCCCTTCCCTACCACGCTCTCCGATTCGGCATCTGGAAACAACGAAGAATGTTGCCATCAATTTTTTGGTACGCGCAATTTCCTGAAAGACGTCTTAAACATTTTCATCACAATTTCCTTTGGAAAATGTCTTTTACCGAGGTATGACGGAATCGTATGAATCACGCGAATCCATTGAGGCGTAGGAAAGTCAGTCTTTTTAGACCGAAGTGTTCTCGGATGAATAAGGATATGCGTTCATCGTTAATCTTAATTTAACCTTCCGGTTCGCTTTTTATCGTTTTTCCACTGAAACCGTCGCTTCTTCATTTTTCGAACTACTTCGGAATCAGACCTTCGACAACTGCACAGGGTAAATATTTAACGTTTATATCGCTCTGGACAGTTTCGTATCTTCTTGTGTAACACGTGTTATTTAAATAAACTATAGACAAACATGATAACAAACGTTAAAACCGCAACGTACATTCCGGAGAAATTTACGATAGTTAACTCGTTGTAATTTCGTGGGAAAAAAAACAATCGTATAGCAATAAATTCGAACTGATTTTAAGGCTTGAAGACTTCGGCGCATCATCGTTTGTTTCCCTCCAACACGAGGAATCTGTTCTTCAACCTTCGTAATTTCCCTCTCGATCGAAAGATCGACGTCATTGTCACTCGCGAGCCGTGAAATAGCCCACGCGTGAAATCTCGGTATTATTCACAGCGGGTCAATATTGAACAGGATACAATGCTCGTAATTCCCGATGGCGAAGACACATAGATACCATAAAAGATACCGCGTATCTTTTCTGACGCAGCTGATCGCACGATGGCGTCCTGTCGTACCTCGGATTACCGATTTCTATAGACGATCACATCCTGTACACGCATGCACATCAAACACCTGCGATTGTGCAACGGGCCGCCTGCGTTTACGCCTAGATTTACTTTGTCGACCGGTGTTATCGGCGACGTAACCGCGGACACCTTACCCTTTTGTAAACCATGGTCTTCTGGGACCTTATAAGTAACAGGTAGATTCATACCACTAATCTTCCGTCTTGATTACCGGCGAGAGACGCATCATGAAGCCGCGAACGAATTGTTTGACGTTTGGTTTCCTAGTGTTGTTCGGGTGCTTGAACGGTTTCGTCGCGACGGTGAACCATGCCACGTTTGCCAATCGGGATTTTAAACGGGCCTCGAAATTGTTTGTAGAACGTGTGCCGGAGAGAGTACAAAGATCTAGTGTAGAATTGTTGGACGAGCCTGAATGGATCATCCCCGCTGCGAGCTCGGCGATCCCGAAGATCATCGATACCTCAGAGGATGCGTCGAGGGAAAGTGTGATTTTTTCCAATGGCAAATGTACTAGGTCAGTTTCAAACAGTGATCTTCACATTGTGGATTATCAGGCAAATTAGTAGACTAATTTAAAGGACAAATACCTGGTGTAATATTATTTTGTTCGTTAGTATTATATCAGCCTCAAGATTTTTTGTAACCTGCAGAATTAAATTTCAACACTTTCGCCTACTTGTCTTCTCTTTAAAAATTTCTGGCAATCTTGAATGAATATTACTAAATAAACATTTTCATGGACGATAAAGGTATTGCATCGTAAACGGAGTCAACCGGGACGGAAATGATGTCCAGTACATTAACATCTCCTGGTCGGGTAACGTCACATCGGGTAAGTCATATAAAATTAATTATAGTTTCAAGATAAACAACTATAATAAATTATTCATACGACTTATCTTGAACGATTCTAATTACATCGTTAGAATTTTATCTAAGTTGGATAAGATATTAATTCTCTGAGAGTTTATTCCGAGATGAAACCACTCGTGTCATGAGACACTTTGTCATAGATATCGAACAATAATTTAGCTGTCGCGTGCACGGTGATCTTTGAAATTTATTTTTGCCTTGTATATAAAATATTTCGGCCTACCGCTTCACTCGAATTTTCATTGCCAAAGAGCGCTTGGAGCAAGCAACGGCAAAAAGAAAGCCGTCTCCTAAACAAAATTCTTTTGCCGAACGTTCAAATCGTAAATCGTAAAATAGAGCAAAGTACATTTCAAACTGGCGCGGCGCATCAATTGGCAAAGCGCTATCGAATCCGGCGAGAACGGCGCACGTGTCGGGAACGTGTTAATCTAAACAATATGACGTCCACTGCCGCGTCAATTTTGAAACTATAAAATCTGGATCAAGTTATTTCAAGGCTCGAACAACAAACCCCGCTATATTTATTTTTACACCAACTCCCGGCTCTAAATTGGTCGATTAAGAACGACAAACCGCACGCGTGTCCAATGCCCGCGAAATTAATTCAAGAACGCTAGACCATTTTTAGGTAAAACCTTCGCGCGCTATTTCGAAACTTTAAATATTGCAGAGGGTCCCCTTCCGAAAGGCCATTCGCAATTGGCCACGCCAGAAGCGAGACACTCGGACGAACAAAACGCGGAGAACGTTCCCAGAGAATGTCAGGTAGCTTGTAGACTGGTCATCGTGTTCAGCACGGTTACCACCGAAATATTCATAATGTTGTTTATGCTTTTAGATGTACCTTGACCTGGATTGCGGCACCGCCGAGACGGAAACTAGCGCGAATTCCATGAGAACGAAAGTGTTCTCGACCGTGCAAAATACCGAAGAAAACGAACGCCACGCGGATGGGTCTAGTAAACCTACTTTCGAAATGCTTGTCAGTGTTCGCGCCTGCTGCTACCTGGCTCACTGCTGCAAATACCGAAGATTACAATCGCTTTTTTCCAGGTGAACGTGGCGGAAAGGCGCAATTTGACCGGCGAGACGGAAACGAAATTTTTGGTTGACCAGAAAGTTGATCGGATCGTCATGAACGTCGAGGGAAACGTGTCGAGCGCTGTTCTTCGTATTCCCATGAGTGAGTATGCGATTGTTTGCCTCAAGGACACGCGGATAAACCGATAAAGAAGTTAGTTAGATCGATCGATCGACGGGCCTGTAAATCGCTTTGATTCGCGTCGCGCGTAGAACTGCGCCTCGAGCCACATGCTCCAAATGCGACCAACTTCCTGATGTTAGCGTAAACTAAAAATAATATTCAACTCTGGGAACGCCCGCCGGCACGTGAATTAATAGTGCTCTATACGTTCGCGGTCGTGCTCGTTGTCTGACGAGACGTTCGTTTCGCGAAATCATTAATTTTTTTATTAGTACACTTTTTTATTATGAATGCCGTAAAGTTGGGAATGCCGAAGTGCACTTGGAGACGTGCTACATGATGTAATGAACAAAGAAAAAGGTTTTATAAATGCTCAAACAGAGCGATCGCAATTTGAAAATTTTTTAGATCGGTGTGATCGCTGTCGAAAAACTATTTTCTCTTGTTATCGTGCAGCGTAATAAAGCAGTCGAACAACCGTAAATAATACGTAGCTTCGTACACCTATGTTAATTATTATTTATGCACTAACGGCAGCAACTTTTTACTCTGCAACTGTATCTACCGTACGCAATAAAAGCAAAATTACCAATGCAACGATCCGAGGAACGTTACGTCGTGAAGTATATAATTATAAAAACAAATATTGTGAAAAAGCGTTTGCATAACGCAGATTTTCATATACATTGGGAAAACGGCTGGTTCATATTTTGTTGACAATAGTGTCATTAAATGACCAAGATAATCGACTGTAACCACAGTATAATCACGACACTTCTGAATTCCAATCAACTAGTGTGCAGACTGTATGCAATCACTGTAACAAGACAAAGATAGATGTTTAATGAACAAAAATGATGCAACAAACAAGCTCGCGGTAATCCCGGAATTACGTAAAAAAAACAGGCGAGGCAGAACGTAAATTAATTAGAGCGGTTGCTGTTTTCTTTTCGCGCTGGTTTACTGTTCGCTCTGTTCACGTACCGTTCATTGTATCGACCGCATAGCCGTCGTTTCAGGTATGTAATTCGACCCGCAATCGCAGCATTACATCGGACAGCTAACTTTGCTTTTGTAGAAAAACGTGGAGAAACACTTTGCACAACGTTCCATCGATCCTTCTTAGTGTTCACAGCTGTGAACGTCGTTAACAACTTGTTGTATCGCCGTGAGGCTTTCCTGCCGCGAAAAACGTTGTGCGTGACTCGATAGGAATAGTCGTTGCGAATCTCTCTGATACTGAATCATTTACCGGGGACGACCGAGCACCAATTTCACGCATTTCAATTAACAGACGTGACAGTGCCATGGCTCGGCACTGTGGTGTCTTGGACACGTAAGAGTGAAACGGACGGGGTGAGAATCGACACGAACAACGCGCCATCTGGCGAGTGGTGCATAAAGCTCTCGGGGGAGGATCATTCGAAGTACCATTTCACCGCCGACGGTTTTGCTCGGCCGAAACATGCTGAAACAACGGGACAACTGTTTTTCCCAAACCCGTGGCTGTCCGGTGAGTGAAAAACGTTTAATTCGTTCCTTTGTATTCTGGTATATCGATCATTTCTGCGATTATAACTATAATTTTATAATCCGTCTATACAACTGCTCGACGATATATGACAATTGTTTGTGTAAAAACTTGCCGCATAAGGAGCGAACCAGGCGAATTATTATTTGCTTGAGACGTGAGATACACTATCGGCAGAGAAAGTAAAATTAAGAAAAACGAAGCCAAGCTTGCAGACTTCCAAACTATTTAGAATTACACAGACCGCTGGTACAATTTGCTGTTAACGTTAACACGTTCGCGATCAGCGTCGAATCACACGAAGAAAGTCAAACTGATTCCTATTTATTATTCTAACGTGTAGCACGATGTTTTCGGAGATATCTCGTAACAATATGTTACACCAATATCATAACGCATCTAATATGTACATCGAGAATATCTACAAAGTTGAAAGCTGCGAAGTATCATCGTTGAAAATTCAGGAGACCGCCATGAGGATTGTATTTCCAAAATGATTGAGAAAATTCGCACGCTCGACTTACCATTGTCCACGTCTAATTCGCGACCAGCAGATTTAATCGCGATCGCCGACACGATATCGGTACCTTCGCCAAACAATGGCCAATTAGCATACGGAAACACACTAGTCGTTTAGATTAATTAATCGTGGATCACGGGGAAGGTCGAGCGCGAGTAACACATCCGTTTAGCGATCCCGAATCCGCACAGAAGCTCGATATCGCGGCGCGTGTTCGCGACGACACGCTTCTGACAACTGGCAACCTCGTCTTCGCTTTTTGGCGAAGAGATACACTCGGTTGCTGTTGTGCAACACACGGCGAGAGCTGCCCTTTGCTCAAGCTCGCGCGCGTACAGCTGACGCACGCCTAGCTCGGCAAGCAAAAAGATTCGCGAACTTTTTCGCGATGCGTACCGCTTCAGCTCGTGCATATGTAAATCATCGAAATGCCGAAGAACAATCGAAGACCTTGCTGTGAAAGCCGGGGCAGGTCATCTCTTCGGCGAAACTCTACTCGCTATGATTTTACAGATTTTTGAACCTCGTTAAGGAGCCTCGTTTCGAGCATTATGTTTGTCCAGCGGATGGACCAATCGGAGTGCAACCTCTCGCATCGTGTTTGGCCTGACCGAAATGGTGCAACGAGATTTTCATTGCAACTATGCTTCGAGCGAGCTACAGCGCGCCGTCTCACCGTTTTTAATTAAAATTGCACGGTTCCTTGGAAATGATTCATGCCTTGAACTATTACAATCTGTCATACAAGTTCTTCGTATAGATTTTCATTTAAGTAAAATTCCGTGTTCGTATGCAACGGTTCGGAAAAATTCATAGTTCTCAGCATGTATTCTATCGTGCTATTGTTGGTGTCTCGAAGATAAACTTTACTTCGACAAACGTTTTTTGCAACTATTGCCTAACGAACAGAATGTCAATGGTATTTAGATTCACTTCCCCGAACGCGGAGTAAAACATGAAATAGTTCGAATGATTATTAGCAACACTGTGAGTGTATACATACGGGTGGACCCCCACAAACGATAAGCCGCGTTATCTGGCAGATGAAACAATCTGTTTCGATGATTAGTATCCTTTTAATTCTAAGATAGCTGCGAGCTCGATTTACATTTTCTTCTATTATTACTAGATTGCGGATCTTTGTGTAAAATAAAAATTTTCTGTATAAATTACAAAAGCCAAGAGCCAAATAGAAGACTATTTTAATTTTTCCCCTGTTATTGCACATATCCAATTTTGTCATAAATATATAAAATCCGCAGTCTAATTATTACCTGTTGGTGTATCTCAACCGTATATTTTCCTTGCAATTTCGCATTTATTTAACCAAATGAATTCGACTCTCAGTCGACGTAACCAGCCGACGTCACCAGTGATAAGTTGATGTAGACGTTTTGTTAACAACTGCAGCTGGCACCGGTGATAGTGTCGTCACTCCGTTAAATATAAAATATAAAACTTATAGAGCGTTCATCTTCAGTTAATGTCTCGGATAAATCAAATCGCTTTGATGAAACGGATCCCCACGAAACTCGAGTATATACGTGCTGTTAATATTGTTGTTTGAACGTATCCGGAATATTTTGTTTAGAAATTGTGTTATTCCAAAATTGTAACCAATCGTGTGACGAATGAGCATACATATATTGAAAATACAATCCTTTTGAACGGTATTAAAATTACGTCATTGGAACGAAAGTTTTAGTAAAATGTCGACGCTAGTGTCCGCTTGAAAATTATAGTTAGACATTTCTTATTTAGAATATTACGCAGTTTCTTTCACGCAGCCAGTTAGCTCGTTATCTTACGGATAATTCTGTAGCATTCGCGTGTTGACACGCAAATCGATTTCCTCACTTCTCGCAAAACAACAGCTTTCTTTGCTAATTGTAAAAACAACTGGCATGCGTCACGTAATTTTGCATCCGATTCGAAAATAAAGCGATATCTTTTCGCATCATCAACTGCGTCTATTATTCATTCTCAATCACTGTTCAGATACGCATACTTAGCGTCTTTAGTAATGAATTTTGATTCAATGATTCGTGCGAGTCGTACGATGCTTGCTTATCTGAAATTTCACGGACAATCTTTGGAGGTTGCGGAAGCTGTTGCGCAAGAAGATTGGAATATCCGGTAATTGCACAGAAATTGGACCGAAAACAGTTTATTAAAAAAAAAATTATAGAATTCATTGATAAAATAACATTTTCCAATAACATGATATATTTCAGTGAAATTCGTTCCGACTTCTGCAATTTTTTTGAATATAATACGGAGAATTCATGAACGTAATCAGACATTTTTTACAGATACGACAAACAGATCGCCATTGACGAAACACCGTGCAAACGCTAAGGAAAATGACTTCATCAAATTAGACGGAACCACGAACGATGATGATTTTTCAAAGGTATGCAATTCGGAGTAATTATTCTCGTTTAAAAGACACAAGGAAATCTAGTAAAACGAATGCGAAATTTTGGTTTCCTAGGCGTTCTACTCAAGAATAAGAACATTGGAAGAACAAGACTCAGACCTAAGAATCGATCCTAACATGATCAATGACGAAAAGTTAATGCACGAACAATTCTCGGAGCGAACCAATAAGACGACACCGGAAAATTTCAATGAGAATGATACGTCGATGTTTTCTATCCCTAGAAACATTAACTTCGTTGAGTACGCTAATTTTGCCGATAATGAGAACGCAACCGCTTCGAGGTACAACCACAGTGTGTCTTTTGATGAAGAACCGTCGACGCAGGTAAAGGAATGAAACTTTTTAATAGAGAACTGAAGCGTTTATTCCGTGACGTATTTAATTCTCCAATCGATATTTTTGTCTTCTCGAAGACAAAATTAGTTGAAGTTAATATTAGAAATATGGAGCGATCAAAATGACTCGGGTTATAATGTATTGTAAAATTTGCGAGACTAATGTTGCAAAGATTCTACAGTCAAAGTTGAACGAATACATTTACTATTGTATATTTTGGTTTGTTCTACTTTTTATTCAGGAACAGCATGGAATTGGTGCAAGATCCTCAAGCAAGATATCATTATCCGAAAACATCGACATCGATGTCAAAAGGAAAATAGATAATTCTAAATTGCCCGTGAAAATGGTAGAAACTTCGCAGAATCAGGAGTTATTCGAAGAATTAGTGAATTACAACAAGGAAAATACTATAGAGGAAAAAAGGATGCTCATAGAAGTGAATAGAAATTCGAATTTAATTGCTGCACCAGGATCAATACACAGAATTACCTTTGATGTAATGAATAACTGCATTTTACCCGTTAGATATGGATTCAGAGTTAAGAGTACACCTTTCAGAGTGTACAATGTTGTGCCAACCTAGTAAGTTGCTAACATAAATTAAATAATAAATATAATATGTACAAAAAGATAGATATAATATTAAAAGATTATTTATAATTTCTTTCAGTGCATGGATATATCCTGGCCAAATCAGTCAGGTGGCAGTAGATATAATTGTACCTGATAATACTTCGCCTGATACAGCTAACACAGTTACCTTATATATTCAAGGTACTGAAATAAAAGAAAAATCAGCATACATATATGTACAGGGGTCACTGTCAAAGGTGATAATAAATGCAAAATAATAATCATTTTCGGTAACATTAATTTATTAAAAACTTCATTAAATTAATTTTATAATGTGTAACGTGCAGTTAACGGATGATGTGAAGCCAAAAGTTCAATACTCTTTCAATAACAACTGTGCTGGAAAATTGGATAAAAGTCAATGTTACAAAACTCGATGGAGTGTGGACCTTACGATTGAGGACTATGACTCAGGTGACAATTATACTAAAGTAAATAATAGTAAAATTAGTAATAGATTGTCATATGATTGACGTAAGCTTAAGTTTTAATATAGGTTTGAAACGTGTAATTTCATCATTGAATGAAGTTTATCCACGTATAGAATTTATTAGTGGTACAAGAAGCCCTATAACATTTTTCTACTCTGCTACCTGTTGCGACACAGCAACTAAAATAACAGCAGTGGACTTATTGAACAATTACAACACTGTTACAATTGACGTTACAGGTAATACAAGTATTGCAATCAAATAAAATTGAATTTAGTCCTTGATTTTTCAATTATTTTAATAATAATGTGCCGCATAAATGTTATTTTTGCAGAGTGGAATAATTTATCGGAAGCACAAATAGCAGCTATTTCAGTGGGAGCACTGCTTGCTGTATTATTCATCATTCTTATCATTGTATTGATAATATGTTGTGTTCGTAGAAGGAAGAGTCTTGATTTGCCTTATTCACAAAGATATGGATCTAGACCACCTGCACAAGCTGAGAGAACTAATTTATAATTTATTATTTATATTACTAAGCCATATAAACTTAGATGTGCAATATATATGTATATTCACAAAGATCAACATGCATTTTCTTTGTCTTGCACATACTGAGAAATGTACATAAAAGAACTCATCAATAAATTTTGTATTATAAATCATATTATATTTGGAACAATATCATTTTCCTAATGAAACACCTTTTAAATACTCGTAGTAAATAAGTACGCTAACCAATCCTAAGTGCATTAAATGTAAGAAGAATCTGGTAAACGATAAAAATCATATTCTGTACTAAGATATATTGTATACAATAGTGTTTAGATCAACTCTTAGCATTTGGAGCATGTACCGTTATTCACATGCAATGAATGATGAGTAACATTATGTGACATATATGTAACAGAATTAGGTTTTATAACCACAAACATGAACAGTACAAAGAAACGGTTAATGCAAAACATTGCTCGCAAAAGTTCAAATATGGAATATGGAAACAAACAATGAACAAACACAATTAATTAGTTCTTTTAATTAATACGTTTCTGATAACTGTCATACACACAGACCATCACGTGTTGTCAAGATTACGAACATATGAACCTACGAAAGCCCCACCCAGGTGTTCCGTTAATTAACTCACCATCTCGGAGCACGGCAGGTGTGGCAGGTGTAACTGGAACCAGCAATGCATTTTCTCCATAATTTTCATAAGGAAAACCTTCACCGGCTGCTGATAGTAACGGGTTTTTGACTTGACGTGATGCACCACTCATATTTACAGTGACGTTGGCACCACGCGGCACATAAACACTGCCATCAAAAGATAACTAAACTACGATTCACAAAAAAACACTTTCAATTCACCATATAACACGCGTATTATGTCACTGTGCGACATATGCGTGAGCACAATTTTTCCGTCAACAATGGTCAACAATTGAAAATATTACTAGAACAAAATTCCTAGCATCGTTTCATTTCTTATCCAGTTTCGCATGATTTGATCGTAGACTATAGGTGCAGGATATTTAAAAAATGTTGTACTTTCTGGAATGCAATTATTCATGAGGTCAAATGAAATAACTTTTTCCTTTGCAAAAATGTTCTCCACGACTTCAAAAAACACGAACCAATCAATCGACCAATAACATGTGACGTTAGCATTGGTCGAGCCGAAATCCGTCTGATTAGCCGCGTTCTGATTGGTCCGTGTTTCTGTTTATAAATAACTCTGTAATGAAGCCGCGGAGAACTTTTCCGCAAATGAAAAAGCTATATCAAATGAGCTCACGAATCATTCGTTCCAATATTTTAGGACACCCTATATATAAGTAAAACTTCTGTAAAAAACGTTCATGTTGTCAAATGACGTGACAGTGACAATTTACATGCAGACAATGCTTTTGTATCATTGAAAGATAAAGAGGAGACTGGAAATGAATAGTGCACTCAGCAATTTGATTAGAAATTTAAATTTGTTTATTTATTTAATTTCGTTTGTATCACCGAATTGATTGGTCCTTGTGTTTTTTATTCGCCTACTATTTTTTTTAATATTTCATGCGTTACGACATTAATGTACGTATGTATTCTATGGCTTGTTCCATTACTATAGATTCAAGCTTGCCAATTTGGGCAGCCGATTGCTCCACGGATGGAAGTGAGATTGCTCTGGATTTGTAAATTTTGTTGTCATATTTTCTGCATTGAACCCATTTAAACAGTAAGAAGTGAATGAAATGCCACCCAAAAAGCCAGCAGCCCCCAGTAAAAAAGCGGATCAGAAAAAAAAGGAGAAAGTTATCGAGGTACTTGAACAATAATTGTATAGTGTTAACCTAAAATATATTCCATATTTTGAATATACCTGCACGTGTACACGTTCGTTTAATACTTTTCCATATGACAACCTTCTCTTTTATAGGATAAAACTTTCGGTATAAAAAATAAAAAAGGTGCCAAACAACAAAAGTTCATTCAGCAAGTAGAGAAACAGGTAAAATCAGGTGGTGTAAATCCACGGAAATTAGATGATCCTAATGTTAAAAAGCTTGAAAAAGAAAAAAAGTTGAAGGAACAAAAAGAATTAGCTCTCATATTTAAGCCTGTCCAAACACAAAAAATAGATAAAGGTATTGCATAAAGTAAGATTATTGCAAAGATTTAATTAAGCAACAATATATTATCAATATTGTTGTTTGATCATGCATGAAGTACTATTCTTACTGACATCCAAAAAGAGGATGTTTTTGTGTGCAAAAGCAATTACACTTGGCCATATCTATTATTTATTATTTCTGTTTGCAGTAATAAATGCAAATTAGATATTTTCTTATTTCTATTAACTTTATTATTATACATTTTTTCAAATTGTTATAAACAAGTAATTTAAAGTTGAAATTAAATGAAGTTTTAGTATTATTTGTTTTTGCATAAAAACTCGTCCTCTTGTCAATTGTGCCATAAATAATTTTATACCTAATACATCCTTTATTAATGCTTTTTTAGCATTAGTTCTTGTATCTATGCAAATTATGAATATAAAATCATTCGAATTTATAGGAACTGATCCCAAATCGGTAGTATGCTCATTTTTCAAACAAGGACAATGTACAAAAGGAGACAGGTGCAAGTTTTCGCACGATTTAAGTGTAGAAAGAAAAGCAGAAAAACGTTCGTTATATTGTGATATGAGAGATGATGATTCTAAAGAAACTGACACTATGGATAAATGGGATGAGGATAAGTTGAAGGAAGTTGTAGAAAAGAAACACGGTGGTGGGAATCGTCCAACTACTGACATTGTTAGTACAGTATTTATAAAATGCAAATATCTATGTTTTATAAGTGACATGAATATAACAATAATAAACAGTACTATCTGTATTGTAGATATGTAAACATTTTCTGGAAGCAGTAGAAAAAGCAAAGTATGGATGGTTTTGGGAATGTCCATTGGGACAGAAATGTATCTATAGACATGCGCTACCTCCTGGTTTTGTACTGAAGAAAGATAAGAAAAAGGAGGATAAAAAGGATGAGATTTCTTTAGAGGATTTAATTGAAAAAGAGCGTGCCAATTTGGGGCCAAATCAAGTATGAGAATCTTTCATTGATTTGTAAAATGTTTCACAATATAAGAGAAATATGAGAAACACATATCAATACATTTTATATTTTAACAGACTAAAATAACACTAGAGACATTTTTGGCATGGAAGAAACGAAAGTTAAAGGAGAAGAAAGAACAAGCTATTAAAGAAGAAGAAAGAAGACGAAATGACTATAAAGCTGGTCGTCAAGTTGGTATATCTGGTAGAGAAATGTTCTATTTCAATCCTGATCTTGCAGTTGGAGACGGTATGTTTATTTTTGTTTTACATTTTATATTCTTCAAATTTACATAAAAGTTATGTGAAAATTTGTTTGCATATGTTTTCTAGGTATTGATGATGGGGACGAAGCAATATCTAGTTATGTTCGTGAAGAAGAGGAGGATGAAGAAAAGATTGAATATAGAGTGCTTGATATGGACAGGCTCACTGATTTGGAAGCCAGTGAGATTGATACTACTGGAATAACTATGGCTAGTGCGGATCGTTTAAAAAATAATGAAGTTACAGATGGCGAAAGTTCTACAGGTAAATATTCGATACTTTAATTATTTCGGATGATTATTAGAGATATTAATATGTTTTTATAACAGTTACTTTAGGTGAAGGTGCAGCTGCATTAGCAATTAATGAAAATCTATTCCTCGAAGAAGATTTGAAAGGTTTAGAAGATGAATTAGATGACATAGATCTAGAAGAAGATGAAGAAGACGAAGAAGAAGAAGAGTGATCCAAATATTTTGTTCAAATTCTTTTCCTTACTGTGTGTCTTCATTTATCTGTATTCAGACCTCATCATATTATTCACGTTTTCACTACTAGTTTCGAGTGTGCTGCCTTGTATATTGTTATTTACATTCTATCTGCGAACAATATATTTACTTATAATGTATATAAATACAAAGAGCTGGTCTCGTGCAAATTACTTTCAGTTAAAAGTCTAATGTATTTTAATGTAATGATAACTTTTGATTTTTAATGATTAAAAGTATAGTGTTTACAATTTTTTATTACATTCATAAATTGTTTGACATTTATTACCTTGAGAAAGCAAGTATATATATATATATATATATACAGTTACGTCATCATTGTAAAAATAATGAACGAAACTATTGAAGGTTTTTAATGTAATTTACTTTTCAATTACATTCTGAGGCAATAACTAATATAGCAGTTTAGTGCAGAGGCGAGACTAGCAAGTGAAACAAAATATATTCTAAATATGATCAGTAAATTTACGGATTTCAATTTATTTTAACTTTTACAAACTATGCATTATCTTTATATACGTAGTAAGCATCAATAAAATTAAATGCATAAGACTTGTTGTAAATTACTACATTTATTACTTTTCGAACGATTAACAATGGGCGAATATTAGTAATGTAAATTCAAATGCAGCGTATTAATTACAAAAAGAAACTGAGAAGTTTGCTTTATTTATCAGTCGAATAAAGATCATATTCTTCAATTTCTACATCTTTTGTTTTGGAAACTCCTATTATTCGTCGAGACGCTCGATATTCGTATAAACCGATTTCTGGATGTTTTTCTAATAAATATTTATATGCACTAACAAGTCTGTCTATATCCTCCACTGTTAATTGCATCGGTCTCGTGTGAGGATCGATATCCGAGAGTTTATACATCATTAGACCTAGTTCGCTCCGACATTCTAGTGGAAATAATGTCCTATGAAATAAATAAGAAAATTTAGTCTTTCCTTAGAAAAAATTAAAAATACTCTACATAATAACGATGTTTTTAAATAAACCGCACTTACTCAGCACCACGGATGCTATACTTTTGACGAAAACTAAAAATATGTCGTGTTACTTTTTCAAAAATCTTAAACTCGTGTTTCGTCCGTGGAGTAACTAGAGGTACAAACGTTACGAGACCAACATCAACTTCTGGTTTTGGAAGGAAGGCAGAACCTTAAGGTTTCAGAGATAAACAAAATAGTATGAAAATATTATGCAGATGAAATGTAGATTAATTTTAAAGGACATACTAGGATATCAATGTACCTGGTATAATAAAGTGTAGCACTGGATGCGTCCAAGCTTGTACCATTACAGATAATCTACATCTTTGACAATTTAAAGGTTCAGCCACTATACGCTCAGCAACTTCTTTTTGAAATGTTAACGTCATTCTAGTCCTTCCAAACGACCAAGGACCTTTCCTTTCACTAATTGCTCGTACCCATTTAATTATTAAAGGTGTAGATACATTAAATGGTAAGTTACCAACTACATTAATTCTTGGGCTTTTGTCTTCCCAAGCTTTTGCTTTAGACTCAGGGAATAAATTAGATAAATCAGTTTGCATGATATCCCCATAGATAACACTCATTTTACCATTAACTACCGCATAAGCATCAGTTAACATCTCTAATATTGGTGTAAATCTTTTATCTTTTTCTATAACAATTAGTTCTTCTGGAAATTGTCTTAAGATTGACCTAGTCAATCCACCAGGACCTGGACCAACTTCTAATACATGAGTATCACCAAGATATCCTGTCCTTTTTATTATTTTATCTGATAACTTTTCATTTAAAATAAAATTCTGTGAAAGTTTCTTCATTGCAGATACTTTGTACAGTTTCACCACATCCCTAATTGTTGGGAGAGGTGGTAATCTTAGAGCCGTTACCATTTCTCCTTACTTCAAAACAATTTATTTATAATTATTTAGTATAGTTTACAATACATCTGATGCAATAACTTTTTGTTTCTTATTCTTTATAAGCTACAAGATTATAAATGCTTCTAAGCTGCTCAATGCTTCATTGTTTTTGACTTTCTGGTTCTAATATAGTTTCAGGTTCATTGAAATCATCTAAGAATGTTTCCTGCCTTACTGTCTTTATAGTGTAAACATAAATTCCAATAACTCCAAGTGCTAGAGAGATACCTAATAAACTTGTTTTTTTACGAAGGTTTCTATGCTTAAGCGCTCGTTGAATATTTATCTCTTCTGCCTGCTTCAAATGCATAAAATCTACAGATTTTATCTTATTGATATCAACCTTCGGCATCACATCGCTAGTTTTATCTGTAAATAAAATGGTTTATTAGAGAAATAAGATCTTGGTGTAAAAAATTAAACAGTAAATATTAATCTTGCCATTCACCAGCAGACATCTTCACAATTTTTTCTCCAAATGGTCTTATGAATTCACTAGTATTGCAAGTCCTCCTCTTTGTCTTTAGTAGAAGAACGTAAAATAAAAATATGTGTATCTCTTATAATCTTAAAAAATATGCTCAAATAAAAAAAATTTAAGCTGTACTTATTTATGTTACGTTATGTATATATTTCAATAATCATTAACAAATTGCGTATCAATTCGACTTATACAAATGTAGTATATATTTAGCTAACTTTGTAGAGGTTATAATAAGAAAATTAAAACTTCTATGTCGGAAATTAGTTACAAGTATCATGACGTTACATAAAAAGATTATTAATGCATTGCACTAATAAATACATTTATAAAACTATTATATAATTACCTTTTAATTTTGAAATTACACTTAAAAGTTCGTACTCGATAACAATTGGATTTAATACGCATGCGTCTAACAGTTTTACACATGTGAATGAAGTGAATAAGCACAGACCAGCACAAACGAGGTATAGGAATGATAGGAATAGAAAACAGAGAGTATATGAGAGTATGAAAGTGCTCACGCCTAGAGTTTCGCTGTTTCCGGTATTCTTGTTTTTATACATATATGTAATTGTTTCAAGAATCGATCTATGCGAACAGAAATATGTTGGAGAACAAAGTAAGATCAAGAGTTAAATTAAGCCTTTACTGTAGAAAATAAGATGGGAAGATGATCAAGGTACTGTTTGTCGACATGGTTGACAAAAGGAATTGTTATAAATATTAAACAGCCAGAAATAACAAATTTAGCAATGATTACTATGACGGCGATCAAAATCAACCGAAATTAGACGGAGTGGGGAGAGTTGCACATCACTTCGCAGATGCGCCTGGGCTGAACTCAGCAAACGCACTCAGTCAGTCAGTCAGACGGGCCGCGGACTCCGGCGGAAGCGGTCGGACACCAAGCCAGGAGGACCAGGAGTACCTGGGGATGACTAGTAGCTGACCAGGGATTAACCACTGACTGACCACTCACTGATTACTGACTGACCATTGACTGACCACTCACTGATTACTGACTGACCATTGACTGACCACTCACTGATTACTGACTGACCAGTGACTGACCACTCACTGATTACTGACTGACCAGTGACTGACCACTTACTGACTATTCACTGACCAGTGACTGACCACTCACTGACCATTCACTGACCATTCACTGACCAGTGACTGACTGGGCCACCCGGCCCAGTTCGAACAATGGTGAGTTTGACCATGTTTTTTTTTATTTGTGGGAGTCTATTTTGTGAGGGTTTATTTTCTGCTTTACAGCACAGCGTGGGCCAAGAGTTCTGCAATACTCATGTTGATTACGCGTTCCCCGAGACTCCCGAACCAACTATAGGTCGCACTGGTGTACGGGGTTAGTCGTGAGCTGATTAGATTTGTATATCCTAGAGGGCGTAAGAAAACTGCAAAATTTTTGGAAGGTCACAATGTCTTGTAAGGCTGGCAATCTTGAACAATATCTCATCGGTAGCTGCAATATGGAATTTGTATATAATTTGAAATTTATAAATAAAATTTTAGTATAATTGATGAATATTCAAATTTATTAAAGGCTGCAGTACGGAACGTTAGTTTCCAGTCGTTTGTTGCAGCACCATAGCAACGGCACTAAAGCCGGGGCATGATCACTTTCATTTCCGCAGTGTTCATGACTAACTTATTTACCAATGGCGGCTGAACGGTGGTTGAATTTAATTCAGAGTGCTAAGAAAACATCAATTATTCAAGATGGTATGATTATTTGTGATCTAAATTATATCTTATTACATATTTACTAAAATTTGATTTGGAGAGTATCATAGATAATCGTGTCATTAGTTACACGTTTAACCTCTTCAATGTTTGATCAATAACTGTCAATCTATAGGAATTTATACCTTCATAATACTAGCGTGTACAATTAATAAAAACAAAACAATAATTTGATTTCATATTAAAAAATCGATATGTTAGTAAAACGTATCATATTTTCCTGCATACTCCAATTATTACCTTACTTTTCGAGTTGACTGTATTTACTGATGAAATCATTTATTTTCGCACATTTGTAGCATATTTAAATTTATTTAGCAAATTATTCAATTTTTCTCTATCATTTTATTTTGTACTAAGAGAACATATTCAAAATTTAAGTAGGTATACTTATTTATAATAATTTATTAAAATGAATTCTAATTTCAGGGAAAAGGAAAACTCATTTTCTATTCGATGATGGGAGAGAAATGGTTGAAGAGTATCATATGGAAACGAATGTAGTAGTGCGAAGAGCATGGAAAGAAAAAGGTAACTTTGGTCAGAACATAGGTTGGAATGTAGAAGTTGGGGATCCTGAACCCAGACAGAATAATATTGAAGTCTGTGGTATACAGGAAAGTTCAAATGCTGTACGTGAAGATTATGTTACACATTCTAAAAATGCATTAACAAAAATACATTTAAATTGTGGCTCGTGTTTATTGACAATGTATATGTATTTTCTAGCCATTTATTTCCAGAAGAATAACAAAGACCTCACTTGAGTGGCGTATAAGAAATTTACCATATCCGCTCAGCGTGTATTCTGTAACTGCAGAAGACGATGGAACCATAACAGTTCGCACTAGTAATAAAAAATACTTTAAAAAACTAATAGTTCCAGATTTAGAACGCATTGGATTGAAACCAGAGCAGGACAGATTATCATATACGCATCAGTACAACACATTAATTATTACGGTATGAAAACTATTTGCTTCATTTCAGTACATACATGCAAATCTTATAATACTTTCATTCATAGTATAAGAAACCACCTGCCCTATTGGATGTAGAAAAAAAAATATTGAACGAGAGTTTGCAAGTGACTGTAAGTAACGATTCGGCCGTACAGTGTCCAACGAGTTAATAAAAATCTTCAGTTCCCAAAATTTTTTTGTTTTTCGCCATTACCAAAGCCATATTTGTACAACTGTTTATTCTTCAAAAAACGAATTATTACATGTTTATAACAGATGTTTTCCAATTTATTTTGAAATTAAATTTTCTTTTAATTGCGTTAGAAATCTAGAGAATTAATCTGTACAAGAAAGTGAGAAAAATTTAATTTATCAAAAAATTCCCCTGTGTTTGGGAGAAAAACGATTTACGATTTGTAAGGATCAAAACAAAAAGAAACTTGTCATAATCAAGTCGCGAATAATTTTAAATAACTTATGTTACACGAGTTCATGTAATTGATAAATTACAAATGATATTTGGTAAATGAAATTGAATGATGCAGAGGCGGTGCGCGCGAAAATCGAGAGACTGATCGATGGTTCTGCGTCGCGCTGACATCTACTTTCTCTCTACTGCGCATATCTGCTGTGTTAGTAGTTTGCTGTTTGGTGTTACGCTTTTCATTCCGTATAATAACACGTGAACAAGCTGCGAACATGGGTAGAATGATACCAGATGGGTACGTAATGTTTTTTCATTATACACATTTTTAATAAGTTTTCACGAATATTAAAACTTCTTTGTTTATCGATCGAAATCTAAGGTCACATTGTAAAGAGGTTATGTCATGCCGACTTTTCTTGTTTTCAATTCTTCGTTGTTGAAACGAAGTTGCACGCAGCACCATTCGTTGTTCTTAAATCTTCTAACAACTATAAAAATTGGAATCTGCGTTCTGTTTAACGATCATTTAATATAAATGTCCAATGTTTTTCTACATTTAACTGGTTATCGATTTTGATATCCTGTCACGTGGCGCACTCGTGAATGAAAATTAAAACTTTCGACAATTTTATCGTGCAGGTATTATTAAGTTAATAAGTTTTAAACAATTTTGTAACGCAAAGTGGAAAATTTCAAGTATCTATCCGCGAGAGCGCGCTTTTAGCGTACATAAGGCGGTTATGTTTCAATGACAAACGCGTTAGATTATCCGTTTCTCGAAATTTATGCTTTGAGTATTCTCTAAATAAAACAAAATCAGATAGTATTGTCTGTTTAATATCTGTGTCTGTGGTTATAAGGAGGAAAACGTAAGTTTTCATTTCAAAGATAAGTAAAATTTAAATTATAACTTGTCATCGCTATATCTCTTACCTGAATGTACATATGCATACGTATATATTTTGCTATTGATTCAACGGTCGTAAACGATAAATAAGTACATAAATGGACTAATGAAAATGTAAGGTTATTTCGGACAAAACAACACAACTTTGTCTGCCTCATACGCAGGAGTATAACTATTTTTGTTTGTTAAAAAAACATTGTTTTGTTGCAATTTTTTAAAGCATATACAACACTGTCTTGTACCACGGATAATACTATAGTATGCCTTATATACCTGGATATACATGTAGTAGCAATTAAATTGTACATTTGTGAGTTTTTTTACGGAATCATTTTGTTTCCAATGTTTTTCTACCGTTAATTACTTTTTGAACTTCTAGTACTTTCTTTCGCAATGTTTCAGTGTAGAGAAACTATTTATTATAATAAGTTTTCCTATAGAATAATTAGAATTTCGTGCAGAAACGATTAAGAGTATATTATAATGAAAATTTAATCAGAACTCGCAGAAATTAACCATAGCGAAGACGGTGTATAGGATTAGATTAATCGCTAAAAGGGGGTTTTGAATCACTCGGTTGAAAATACCGCCGCCACTAGAAATCGATAGTATTGTTGCGCACTCTACAATTTAGAGCGAAGAATTTTGGAACTACATCGAACAGAAATGATCATAGTTGATCAGGTAGCAGACCTGGGGAATAAATAACTCGTGAAATTGTGCCTGCATTATTACTACCGTGTTATCAGTAGTCTTAGAGTCAGTAAGTAGTCAGTAGTAGTCAGTAGTTTTAAAATAATATTTATAATTATTTTTGGTTTTAATTCCCACCACTGAGCGTTGTGACACGATTCCAGTAGGTAAAGTAGGACGTGATACAAAAATGGTAATTGAAAAAACTATACATTCGACGATTGATCTAACGCCCTGCTTCGTGTACAATACCTATTTTAATAAATTCTCATTTTGCTCGGTCAAAAAAGTCAAATATCTAATTGGTATAATCATTTTTTATTTTTCATAGTTGAACATTTTTTTCATTTAAATTACGATCTACTACTGTAAGTACTTCTTCTCGGATAAAATATAATTCGTTTTTGAACAAATGTAGTTGTAGAACTAGTGCCCGTAAATTTATTTTTCAAAACAGCAGTCGCATGATCGTTCAGTTTGTCTCGTAGAAGCGAGGTACTCTATTTTCCATTCTTCGAATCTTTTGCAGACTTGTTTCGATATAGTCGGACTTTTTTAGCGCGTTTTCCTCATGTACATATCTTTTCTTTTTACACTCTGTGCTCACCTGTTGCATCAATCCGGTTCAGTCAAACAACATGCGCTTGTGCACACAGGCTGAAAGCCTTGTACACGCGTGAAAGATAAACGGTGGTCTCTTATTTTTGTTAATTGTTGACCAGTAATTTAATCAACAGTTGTAAAATGTGAACTAGTAGTAATACATTTATTTTAAACTAATTTTTAACATCGAAAACACAATTTGAAGAATTTTGGTAATACAGTAATTCATCCATAATTGTCTATACCACGGGTCTGGCCAAAGACAATTATCGTGGAGGGATACTATTCTTTGACTTTTGCCGAACGTAGAACTGGACACCGAAGCTGGAGAGGCCTCGGCCGCCGAGCAGTGAAATCCGATACCGGGTCGGGTGTACCGGTGTGAATCACTGCTAATCCAATGACAATGCTTCTTTATTTTTTATTACTTTTTTATGGAACTTTCACCAATATATTCGTGGCATTTTTCTAATGAAAATTATACCAAATATGATATAATTCCGATGGTCAACGACCATTGCCTCGCTGAAAACACCGGTTCTCGTTCGATCACCGAAGTAAAGAGGCGTAGGGCGGGGGACGCACTAGGATGGGTGACCGCTCGGTAAAAAGTCGGGAAGTTGGCCCTCTGGGTGCGTTTCACGTGTTGTTGGCAAAATAGGTGGTTCGGAACCCACCTTAATAAAAAGTAGGTCCCGCTGAAATTGGAAATTAGGCGATAGTTGAGGATTGGAAAAGGGAGAAGTGGTGGAATGGATTTGAAACCCTGAGGGGACCAAATATCATTACATACATGATATAATTCCGATGAAATTTACCCGTGTAAGATTCACGAATTGTCCCGGTCTAGAGAACTGACTTGTATTATAAATGACCATATACATATCTATATATGATCCGAATTATATCGTGTTTGGTATCATTTTAATCAGAAAAATGCCACGAATATATTGGTGAAAGTTCCATAAAAAAATAATAAAAAGTAAATAAGTTTTGTCATTGGATTAGTAGTGGTCTCCTGGTCTCACACCGATATACGATACGGGATGATCCGGTATCGGGTTACATTGCTCGGCGGCCGAGGCCTACCGAGTTTCACGGCCCCTCACGGGGTATGCTCCTCAGTGGAATGGGTAGGCGACTAGACAATTATCGTTTAGATATTTTAGACAATTATGGATGAATTACTGTACTCCGCCAATTCGATCAGTGCACAAGAGTGAATGCAACTCAATAATTTTTCGATCGACGTCTTTTTCGGTGCTCTATGAAAAAGCTTCAAAAAGCTCGTATCTTTTAATCAGAAAACTTCGTTCGACTTTGCCTTACGATTTTATTCTCATTTCTGATCGTTCGAACGATGCAGCTTAAGTAGAACACCCTGTATACGTATGTGGTCGTATTTTGTGCCGTAGGTGGCTGGAATACAAACCTTTTGGCACGGTATTAAAAGGTACAAAAATTCTGCCGTTCAAAGTACCCCTGAAGAAGGTGAGTAGTATTCACAAATCAATTAATTATTAACACTCATCCATCTCTTTCTATGAATCTGTAGAGGTTGATCACCGATGAATAACAAAGAACGAAGGTCTTTATCGACGACACATTCGCAAATCTGATTTCTGGAGCCACTGTTCTCGCGACTGTGCCGTCGCTGTTTTCGGAGTCGCCGTTCTTCCTTTTTCTCCTCTCCCTCTCCCTCTCTTTCTCTCTTTCTCTTGTAGTAAATCAATGATCCTCTTCGCGGGGGTCGTGGCGGTTTTGAAATCGAGATAAGATCACATCGAATTCCAGAAATAGAGGGTACAGTGTCGGCGTCCATACGTATCGGTTAGGTATGTGCTCACACATTGGTAGGGCACAGACCACCGTGAAGACGGTGCGAACCAGTGGTACAGAACCAACTTTTACATAGCCAATTACCTGCAAAATGGTTAGCAAATCTCTGAAATGCATCTACCGGCAACACAACGCTCTGCTATTCTCATTTATTTCGCACTAACATTTCGAGGTGGTTAGAAAGCTACTACTGCAATATTGTTTCTGGGAATTTAACTGAATTTACCATGGATTTGAAGATTGGAACTTCCCTGTCGCGACGAAACCCCTAAAACTTGATGTACAATTATTTTCAGTCGTTTTATAAAAGAGAAATGAGGAACAAGTCTAGTGTAAAGATTATTATTTTGACAGCGTTGTTCCGAATCAATTATTAAATCTATGGTAGATTCTATCACGAAAAAGGAATTTTTCAGTTTTTAGAAACATTTCAATTACCATTTTTAGCACAGAAGGTTTGCGATAAAACGCGTCTCAGACTCCCCGCTTGCTATACCATGCGAAAAACTGTCAGAAAAAAAGAACGAACGATAGCTTTTGCAAAAGTAGAGATTTCAAGCTTCAATATGTGTCCAAATTTATTTCCGTGCGATTCCATTTTGCGAAATTATAGCAGTTTGAATATCGACGGAAATCGGAAACGCAGCGTGCCAATGAATTCTGGAGCCATCGGAGTTGATGGTGATAGAATCGTGCATTGTGTGCAAGTGATTTAGACGAATGTTTACAAAGCAGAACTTTCACCGGGTAAAAATGGCTTCTATACCACTGCGTGACAGCGCGGGGAGGCCCGTTTGTCCATCGATACGCTCTCTCGGTAACGGTAAGGCAGGGAAGGCACCTCCGGGTGAGATCCCGTATCAGTCGAAGCCAAATTGCTGTATTGTTGCATGCCCCGGTCCCGGCTCAGATATAAACAAGCTTGATGTATGCATACTATTCCGTCCGATACACGGGCGGCAGTGCTTTTCGGATCGTGAACGCCACGACCGATTGTTTGCCTAGTAGCTGAGCAAACTCCCATGCTGGCTGCCGCTGTGTGATGTATCGCGGTCATGCTGTGATCCAGCGGTATTCACTGATGTTTCTCGACTTTATGGATAGACGAACGTCCAATGACATCTTTCTCGACTTTCTCTTTCAGGAGCCAGTCGTCGCTTGGGTTTTATACTGTCTTCGATTAAACGCACACAATCGCTCGAAACGATGGACAGACGATGTCCGAAAATAGGCTGATTTTCTTCCCGCGAAAGCACTGCAAACGCATTTTTTAGCACTGAACAAATTCACGAACGATGGAACCACGAATTTTTCGTTGTTCACTATGATACATGATGTCGGTGAGAAATACACGAAACTTTCCGTCGATACCAATTTTATATACGCGATTTGCGAACTAGGACAAATAATTTATCGTTGACGGAAAAATCATAAAAACTTTTACCAGTCCTCGATACTATCCATAATGCGAGTTCTAGGTTCAGATGAAATTCGTGATTCGTATTGGAATTGAATACGAGTCGCCGAACTTGCTCGAATAAATAAAAATATAAAATAAGGGAGTACGAGAGAACCAAGACAGATAAAATACCATCGCAGAAAGCCCGGTGATCAATAATTGAAAAATTGTCGGCCGACGGAGAAATTTTGATTATCGGCAGAAGCTCGTACTTTCTCATGCTTGTCCGTGCGGTCCGAATGGTTGTGGGTGTGCGCTCGGCGACACTTAATTGACAGTGCTCCGGGCTCAAGTTTCGCGTGGCATAAACCATTTTTATATCTTCAGTTTTTCGTCGGGGAGCCTTATTAAAATACAAAACGATGAGCGCCGCTAATTGAACGCACGGACGTCTTGTAATACAGAAAATACATGTACTCGTCGGAGTAATTTCGCAAGGAAAGATATAATTCGAAACACGAACCTCTTTAAAACGTCCATGAGGTATTTCTTATCCGCAGCGCGGTTGAATGTGTTTTTACGCCGCGTTTCGGGCGCCATAAATTAATTTGAAGAATGCACTTCGCGTTGAATGTGCACGCTCCTCCATATTGAATCCGGTAATACCCGAAGAAAAAAAGAAAAACGACAGTGATATGCACCGCGTTCGGAATAATTTCCTCGAGAAAAGTAGATTTATGTGCAATAGGTTTAGCAGACAGTTCTTTACTATTTTAGGATCTTTCACGAGAGAAAATTACTTCGTCGAATTCTTGTAAGAAGGCGCTATCACATTACGCGGTAAAAATTATAGCAAATTATTCCACTTGGAAAAATTTAATTGATGTCTAAATCTCTAAATAGGTAAAACTCTGTACTTGATCTTGCATAGGCACGACGAGTTTTACAATCGCGATTATTTGATTTATTTGATCGTATGAGAACAAAAAAGGGTTACATATAGTACCTGTTCGCAAAAATTCGGCGCGAACGTGCGCCGCTTGAAACGCGAACCGAAGGAACAAGCATCGAAGTCCGAGTAGCAAATACATATCGATGACTCGAAATCAGTGGTCGGGAGGGACCGACGGTATCAACAATTCATAGATTGCCACGTCAAAATCGGCATCGGCAATTCCGTGCGCCGTTGGTGGCGAGCATAGCCGCTATTCCCGTTTGTCTTGACTCATTTAATTTCCGCCTCTAACTCCGAGAGAGCGAACCGGTTTTTCTCGTCTACCGTCGTCCGTTGGTACGTTGGCCGGACAGTTGCAAATAAGTTCGGAACCTTTTTCGGTGGATCCCGGCCGTCATATCGCCGTCGGTGGTGTGCGTATGCGTGTACGCATACGCAAAATAGGAGGGTGCCCGGCTAATTGATTCTGGCGTCGCAGGCATTACATAAAACAAGTCGAACCCGGGGCCCCAAGAATTGGACTCGGGCTGATTGGGCCCGTTGCGCTCGGCCGTGGGGGGCCACTCGTTAATAGGGCCCTCAAATGCTCTCGTGCTTGTGCTCGTGCCCGATGCTTGCCCATCCGCTGACCAACGCTGCCCAATCCTCTGCCCGTGACCATGCCACTCCGTTCTCGGCTCTCTTCTCGAAACGCGCCACTCCGGACCGCTTTTTCATCTTCTTCTACGGGAACGTGTAACAAATATCGGCTCACACGAAATGTGATACCGTACTCACCGACGCAACCTACACACTCTCTGTCTACCTACCTCTCCCACCCTCCACCCCCCTCCCTACCGGCACGACTCTTCTCCTTTTTTTTTTAACGGCATCGCGGCAGTGGTTCCGGATGAATTTAAGACAGTACTCGCTAGTCACATATACATTGTAAAAGATGCGCTTTAAAGTCGATTTTAATTTTGGATTGAATTTCGCGTGCGTGTAATTTGGTACCGAATCGGCGGCCCGGAGGCCCGCGAAACTCTCTGTCCTCTCGCGGGACGATCCCCGATTTTATTTTACCGGGGAATTCGTAAAATTCGACGCGGATGCTTTCTTTTTTGCGCAGACGAAACGATCGAGAATCCTTAGAGCGACGCTCCGATTATAAAGCAATCTTTTAGGGAAAGGAGGCATGGTATCGTACACGAAACGGCCGGTCGTATCGTCGGTCGTCTGTTCTCTCACGGCAACAAATAATTTATGGTCTTATTTGTTGCCGAGCTATCTCGACGAAATTCATAAAATTGTCGAAGCCATACAATAGCAATTGCGTCCATATTATAGGCAAATCGTGGGATATCATTTTTCTAATAAATCATAACCGGACAGCGGATTTTATACGTTCACAACAAAAATGAGTAGGTGCAACGTAAAGTAATACACGGATAAATTGATAGAACTTCAAGAATATCAGTAAGTCCACGATTTTTATCTAGTATTACGCTTCTGGTATTCACGAGCGTGGTTGCGCGTGTATTGTCGAGGGAACGGGAGATATTGTCGGACGATAAAAGATTGGAAGATGGAATGATAGTCGCGGCCGTGTACATACGCGTTACTTATAGCGTGCTTCCAGGAAGAAATATCGAAACGTTTTCATCGCCCTCGCGCGCGCGCGCGCAGATGTTTATCGTCCGAAAATTTGTTTCCTTGATCTGTATTTCACGAGCCCTGTGTGGGTACTTATTACGTGTATCTGCTTTCAGCGGCCGCGTAGTTGTATAATATTACATTCGAAGATGAACGACGAACAACGCGCAACCGATGCGTACCGTTCCCAAAGACAGGAGCTACGATCTTCTCATTTCTCAACACAAAATTGCCGTCGAACAAATTGGTGCGACTCTTTCCAATTTAATCAACGCGTCGACAAACAAAAATATTAGGCCGTCCCATATTTTCCTTTAGCAATCTGCACGTTTAACATTGTTAGGTAACACGAGCGTATCCAGCTAGTTCGATTGTACCTACTTATTAATAGGGAAATAGAAATGTTCCTCTTTCTCGAATTACTTCAATAACTTAAAAATTCATATTTAAAAATTTGTTTAATATCCATTGATTTTCGGCATTAATATCGTGCCTGTTCAAATAGAACCGAGATACATACAGAGACACGGTGAATTTCATTTAGGGGAATCGGTTCGAATTCTCTTTTCACAAGAAACTGTCACAGCGGTTCCGTAGAAAATTCTTTCTCCGTCTTGCCGCGTGGAAAAACTGTGGAATGATTTAAACGTGGGAAATCGAAGAACAGATAGGTGTATCTCCCGGTATAGTATTCCTTCATTCTTACCATTCCATTTCTTGTCTCGGCCGAATACCTGAGAGGTTTTCCCCCGAGATCCCTTGAACGATGGTAGGCAAATTCTGCACTGTAGAAACGGAATATTAATTCTTCGGTTCAGTTCGGGTCAGGATCCAACCTGAGAATGGGTAGTCTGTCTTCGTGGGTGATATCTGTATTTCAACCCCTGGAAATCCTCGGCATTCAGATCGCTATCGCGTTAACTTCTCGGTTACACTAACCTCCCTCGTTGTTTTCACCGACGGTGAAAGCCGACTTGCCTTCGAGGAACCATGATGAATTGAGAAGTTCTGGCCTCGCGATGACGTTCGATATGTAGATTTTACGTCCCGTGACGTCGTTGCATTCGATTTCCTTTTTTGCACTTTTTTTTTTCTCGATACATTTCGTATGCGAATAACGACGAAAATTTTGCTGAATTAAAAAAATCCAGTCGAGCTGTTTATTCTGTTAAGTCGGCAGAAAAGTTCTAACGGGAGAATCATATTCAATTAGCATCGCGTTTATTTATTATAAGAATGAAATTACTGATCGACGCCTGTCTCCTGAAAAGGATACAAATAATTTGGATTTCTCATAAAGATCCGCACTCTGGCACGCATGAAATTAATGTTCTCAACGCGAAACAGAGGGTCACCGCGCACGATTCGGACATGTCCGGAATTTGGCAACCCTATCTATGGAGATCGTCGGCGAAGGAAATGGTGGCGGCTCGCGTGTTAATTATACTAAACAAGCACGTGATATTTGACGTTCGGCGTGCATCTCGGCCAGAGGGGAGCGCAAACATTAATATACCCATGAAAAGCTGTAAAGTGTGACACCCACTGTCATCCCGAGGTTGTGGGCGAGAGCACGGCCCGAGGTACCGCGTTAGTTTTCGTGTCTCGAAGGGATTTCGTAAGTTTGGCATAAAAGTTGCGCGTCGTCCGCCGTGAAATCGAGTGTTTACCCGCAAGATTAACGTCTGCGACAAGGCACAATGCCGCCGTTTATTATTTCCGACAGTGAACAAACCGATTACCATCACCGGGGGCCGTTACTTAACATTTTGCCGAAAAAAAAGGAGGAAAGAGAGCCCGAAAAAGAGAGTTAGAGGGGAAGGGCGTGCGCGCGCGCGCTCGCAAGAGAGTAAGAGAGAGAGAGAGAGAGAAAGAGAGAGACATAGAGGCCCGGGCCATGACACGAATACATTCCTCCGCTACGAAGTTTGCCAGGGACTTGTTCATAAATCATACGTGAAAAAATGTTTGCAGTCCTGTGCGACATATGCTAGCCAAATATCGCATGTGGCAGCGGTGAATGATGGTTTCGCCGCCGCTGACAAATTAATCTGATGCCTTCGACGCCGGCAATAATTTCGAAGATTTTCAACGTTCCCCCGATTCCACGGTGCGGCCGGCGCCCCGTGTCCCCAGCTCGTAAACCATCGAGTAGGATGTCGAATTATTGCGGCGAGAATTATTAATCAAAAAAAAAAAAAAGAAAAAAAAATCGTCGCGTATGCTGAACCACGCGGATGTGCCACAGACTTTTCTCTTCTCTTTGGGAGGGCCGTGTGTCGTAAATACCGGAGACGGTGATTCAACACTGAAGACGTTCGTGTAGCAGAATCACTTGGAAGAATGAAGTGAGATACGGAATTGTTTCGCGTTCAACGCGATAAAACCGTATCGGTCTGGAACATCGACAACAAAAGTAATTTGCTTAATTACAATAGCTCTGCTGTTGTTGCAGTTATAAACGTCTTTTTATTGCGGTACTGTTCGATGAGAATGTATAGACGAACCCAAAGTCCAAGGCGAAGCTGTCGACTTCTGGTTGCGAAATAGGGTTCGAATTTTTGCATTTGTTTCAAATTTACGATCATTCACGATTTCGAATATTTTGCCATGAGTGCGTCTCGCTTCGTCTGATTCTTTCGTAAATCTTATACGCTGGACAGCTTGTTTTTACAATTCCTTCAGAATGGTACAAGCAGAATTTCGACCGTTTTGTGCTATCTTTTTTTTACGAAGAAGCTGCGTGCATTGTGTTTGTTCCACGATGAATTCTTGCATACATTTATCAACGAGGAAAGAGTTGATTAACCTCTCTGACGAAGTGTAGAAGCAATTTTCTCTTCAAGGTTAGCCATGACACTCCCATAAATACCCTTGCGATAGAGGGTACGCGAGCGTAGTAATTACTAGACCGCCGATCTTTATGTGAATTTCCATTTTCATACCCAACTCGATGTAGACTGCAAGGAGGAGAATATTTCACTCAATCGAGACTAGAATATTCCTGTGGGAAGAAATAAAATAAAGATATTCACTTTTGCTAATGTACGTGTACAGAGATCGACAGTCCAGTAAGTCAATTGTTCTATCTGATCGGGCTAATTTATGATGCAGTTTTCGGAACGTTCGATTTCGAGGTTGTAGCACGATCTCGAGTTACGAAGTGTTTGTTCACCGGTCGGCAAGTGGCGAAAACGATCGCGAAATTCGCAATCTTTCCATACTGCAGAGGAGCATGCTTGACGGAGTGGATGAGGGGATGGGGGTTGCAAAGAGGGGTACGGGGGAGGGGGTGAGGTGAAAGGGAGGGGTTCGAAGGAGCCGGCGATTGTAATTTATGCCGAAGTTAGCGAGCAACTTCGATGACTTTATAAAATATTACTGATCCCCGTTTCGGCGATCTTATCTGACGCCAATACCTCGGTTCGGTTCGTCGGAACGCCTTCCTTTTCTTCTTCTTCTTCGTCTTCTTCTTCCTTCTCTTCTTCTAGCAGACTGGCGCCTCTAATAAGAAAGGGGTCGTGTGTCACGTCAGGACCCACTGCGCCGCAACGACTTTGCTCTCCAAGTTCCCAACGATCGACACCGGAGGACCATATAAACATGTCATTTGTTGATGAAACTTGCGAGCTCTCGCGCGCGTGTACCCATTCGTTACACGTACTGTCGCGACTCCGTTCCCGAACGATCCGCAAGCGGTATGCAAACCAACCTCACCCCGAGAAGAGACTATACTTTTCTTTCTTCGAGCGAGCACTGCCCGAGAGACACGCTCACTTTTGTTTCTCCGACCGAGCTTGACCGGAGGCTCTCTTGCTTTTCAGTTCCACCGATTTTCCAAACACGTTTCGCATGGTTTCGAAAGCGTTCACTCGTTCAGATCGTGTCTAATTTGTCGTAATTTCTGAAAGCCCATTGACTAAGGACATTCTAATGGATCCTTCAACAACGATTCCACTTGTGAACCGACAATTAACGTCATCTAATAGGATTTTGCATAATTGGATTTTTGTCGGACCATGCAAGTGCTGGTAATAATTTGACGAGCCGCTCGCCAGCGTCCAAATAATATTGTAAGGGCGGTGTAGGTGAAAGTAGGTAACAAATTGACGGAAAGATAGTGTAGTCTGTCGAACGGTTGCGTCTCCAGAACCCCAGGTGTGGGTGCCCGAAGGTGGTGGTCGAGGCAGAGGGTGTGGATACCTCGGAGCAGAGGGAAGCACGCCGCAGAGGACACTTTTGACTCGTACTTTAGTGTCACGATGTCCCATCCATCGCGTTTCATCAGATATGGTAGCTGGGCTGCAGCCTATCTCTGCTAGATGAGATGGCGAGTGTCCATCTCGAGTACCTCTCTTTCCGGGAACCCCGTGGAGTAAAGGAGATCTCGCAGTAGCGAAGCTTATCGTTTCGTCCGATCGTGTTTCGCCGTTTCTCTTATTTCGCGAGACTTCGTTACCCCCGGGGCACTGTCTACTTACGAGCACTTGTGGGTGCGTCGCAGAGCCGCCACGCGTCCAAGCATTCTCAAATTCGCTCGTTCGACTGTTGCATATCAAGTATGTCCGATTTCTGACGCTCGAACTACCGAGCCCGTCGAAACGACGAATCTCATATTTTTTTTCTTGCATACGTATACATTCTTGTAAATATATTTTTTTAGAATCTCTTGATCATGCTCGAAACTGTTCATCACAGAGACAGAGGAGGTTCCCGTGCAATCGCTAAAGAAGCGTTCCGACATTATCCGCGCGTCGAGCCACGGTCCACGCAAGCGCGAGGAACAACGGCTTAGAAACGTGATCGTTAAGAGACAATAGTGTCATGTTTCTTTTATTTTTGTGGCCCTCGTCGGATACTACAATACATATCCCAGTCTTGCCGCCATCAACGTCGGTTTCCTTATAACCGGCGTTACTATGTGCGATAGAATGCAGCATTCGTTTGAATTGTAGCGATGCCTGCAAACAAGAACGGGGTATGAGGAGGAAATGAGTTCGGTGAAAGGGGGACGGATAAGAGAGAGAGAGAGGGAGAGGGAAGTAGCGAGGAATGGGGCGAGAGGAGATTTGTGAATTCGGCGGTTTGGATGCCTGCGGTAGTAAGGTTTTAGAGGCGACCAGTGGCTTTATGCCTCCGGTATATAAATTTCCGTTGAATGGCGCGCGTATGACTTGGCGCCCAACGTTCTGTTCTACCTGCCCCCCTTTTCTCCGCCGCTGTGTGTCCTAGCATTCTCCCCGGTTTTCTTCTCGGGTGTTCTCCTTCCTTTTTCCCCGGGGCCTGCAGCCAGTGTCCTCCGCCTACGTCTGGATCTCTCCCTTTTCTTTCAAGGTCTCGGTTAGAGCTCCATTCTTTCTTTTTCCCCCCGATCTTTCATCTGTTTACAGAAATGTCACCGGCGCGGTGCGGCGCGGCGCGGCGCGCCGGTGACGCGCGAACCAACTGCCAGATTTATCGTCCGGTTGGCTGGTTTCCCTTGTACATACAATATCGTTCCTTTACGATCGTTTCCTCGTTCTCCTCCTCCGATATATACAGCATGCGCGTACCCCCGGGGCGAAAGCCAGGGAACGCGAACCGCGGCATAATGCCCTGGGGGTAATTGGCGTTCAAGGCCCATACGATATTCGCGATGCGAACGGCGTTATCCGGAAAATTGGCGAAACGGTGCGGCGATGCGGAGCGCGATATCCCGTTCGTCAATTCCCGACGCCGAGCCACGCCGAGCCGGTGACGAATCTCTTGGCACACGAGACTAGACGCAGCTAACGCTGCCCAAGTGGTCCCCGCGGGATTTTCGCATAATCTGAGAGAGGTGCGTTCTTTAACACGGTAAACGTCGTGTCACGGTTGGCTGAAGGCTTTCCGCGATTCCGTGCCGTCTAGATTTGTCATGAATGGTACGTTTAGGAGTGAGGAAATTTAAAAAATCATATTATTAGGGATTGATTTTCAACTCAATTTGCCCATATAAGCGGCAAATGTTTAGTAAAAACGATGGGCTGACGATTTCTGGAGCCCTACGTCTTATTTTATGAAAATTCGGGGAGAGCGCGCAGTTGTTTGATACCCCAAGCAAGGGGATGACAGGACGTGGGCGTATATTCGGGGGTGATTGGCACGGCGCCTCGGGTCCTCAGCACCTCGAGGAACACTTTGCACGCTCTTCTAAGGGGCTGGCCAGGCGGAGTCGGTCAGCCATCGGAAACAAACATTTGTTTAAACGAGCCCGACAAGTCACGGTCGTAAATACCTGCGAGTCGTTAATCTTGTTTTTTCTTTTTTTCTCGGTGGTGCCGCTTATTCGTTAATGTATAATGTATTCTCACCCCCGTAGCTAAAACAATCAACCCGCCCGGTGAAAAAGGGAATCGGTAACCTTCGGCTCGAAGACCTCTGACGCCTTTGAGTGTGATACGGATTAGTAGTATAGATTACAGGTTACGCCGAGTTCATCTGCGTGTCGGCGAAATTGATTCCTCGGTCCGGGCTTCGGTAGGCTTCGATTTATGACTGTCAGCTGGACGTCCGTTAGCCACACGGAAATAATAGATCCTTTTTTTTTGTCGGTTTTCTCGTAATGTTGTGATTTATTTGTGAAGCACAATTTCAGACGTTGGAATGTGCGGATTTAAACGAGGCACAAATTATAGTTGCGTGGAGCGAGATTAATGCCCGTAGCGTCCGTTTCAGACGATTATATTTTCCGGGCATTTTTTTTCAATGGTATTTAGGTTCAATCGTATGTGTGGATTCTGTGCGATTTTTATATCGCAATTAAAAATTATGTTAATTGATTCTGTCGAATTATTTCACGTGAAAATATTTTTATAAGATGCAATTCGAGATTAGCGCGAACGAAACACTGCGATTGTAGATTCGAAAATTGCCATTTTCGTACACCGTTATTATATTATAATATCAAGAGAATGGCAAAAGTGAATTCGTCGATCAAGAGATTGTAAAATTGTTATTCATTGATCTAAACATTTTTCTATATTTTCTAAATGTGAAAATACCAATGTGAATAGATATAGATCTGCAGTCTAATTACCAGACACAATGAAAACCAAAGAGATCCATCAATGCTAGAAAAATCAATAGAAAATCCATTAATCTCTTTCATTGGATCTTTCATAAGCCAGCTTTACGAGCAACCATTGAAAATTGATTTACCGCCTGCGAGGCGTGCCTAATCACGCCGCATATTTAAATCTATCGACTCGATTCTTCAAACGTACAAAAATCGATCGGGATTCTTTTGATCGATCGAAAATACTCGGAACCGAAGAAATTTTTCAAAAATCCTTCACGAATGTTAATCATACTTACGGGGAATCGATGTCCCGTGTAACACGTAGACATTCTCGTAAGATAAATCGCACAGAACCCGAAATCAATTCGATCCGGTCATTTTCATAAGGCAACGTATGCCAATTTATTGATCGTGATCAGAGAATTTAGCATCGAACAACACTTCGTTGAAACTAAAAACGCCAATACAAACCGTGCGACCAATAGAAATTTTAAGCAGCTGCCTGGCAACACGAGAAACGGCTCCCTGTCGGCAAGATCGAAAGAACGGAAAAGTCCATGATTCTTCCGAGTTGCATCGCCGTGTCGGTAGCGGCAATCGATTGTCCAAGCAATAATGGTACCGGTAGCTGTGGGGGACCTTTTAAAGGGCTCTGTGTTGTTCTCCGCCCTTTTCTCTGTTCCTTTCAACAGATCCTGCGCTGCTGATAAGTGGACAATTAAAACGCACTAGCCTTTCTGGAAAAATCGTTAACCGGGGAAAACAACCGGACCCGCCGGATTTCCCAAAGATTTTTCTCCGATGTAGGCCCGAGTCGGTTCGCTTACCATAAAGTCTCCGTCGTGTCGTGCTGGGCTTCGCATAGTTATTACTACCCCTAGTTGTAATTAGCTTTTCTTCAACGGTTTTATTAGACCGTTGCATATGAAATGTCCGATTTTAGAATGCAAATGCAACGAACCCTTTTGACCTGGAAATACTAAGAAATATAGTCCACGCGTATGTTATTATAACATTTTAACGAAGACGATTCCTGGCCCGATTCGAGTATCGGATAATTTTCAGTCAGACCAGGCACGACCCGAGCCGGTCCGACTCTAGAAACAACCTAATATATTTCGATCGTAAAAAGGAAGAAAGAAGAGAACGCGATACAAGTGTTTAGGAATTAATTATACGGTCCGATATGGCGATACAGCTTCGCCATTCCGTGTAGATAACGTATTAGTATCGGGCCGACAGAAAACTTTATAGACTGCCATTAGAACGCCGTGTGTTTTCTATCACCGGAGGAGTATCCGTGGTGTGTGCCTCGTGGGACAGCGGCTCGGGAACGTGTTCCTTGCCCGGGTATAAATAATAAGACCACGTCGGCAGTCACTATAATTCAATTCACACCTGATAACTGTGACCATAGAATTTCCATATTACAGGCTGTAATAAAATTAAAAATATTTTCGGGGCGGTCCGCCACGCTTCGGGGGGTCTCGCTCCTCTCATCTCCTCTCGCCGCGGACAAACGGACCAAGGATCGTGATCCTTCAAGTTCGCTGTCGTACGAATTTGTTCCCTGAATTTGTTTCTCGTTGTCTCCGGTGGTCCTTCCCCGTATAGACGACAAATGGCATGCGACCACTAGAACAAAAAAAAAAAGAAAAAAATGACAACCGAGCCGGCAACCCGGCACGCGGACTTCTTCGACTTCTTGTTTCGAGTAATGGCTAGCACTCCGAAATTGTTGGATTCCTTCTCCGTCGCTGACTTCGATAGTCAGCGGCTCCTTTCCAGTGTCTTTCAGTTGGTACTCTCCCTATACTATTTGAACGCGTCGTACGACTATTTCTTAAGTTTTGAAAGCCAAGGCGACCTTGAAATCTTCGAACCGCCTCCACCCATATAAAAATTCGTTCGCATCACAATATTTCCCTCTGTGCAAGTTCTGTATATATAATTTTTTTTCGTGTTATTACGAATAATGGTAATGTTCAAGGTGATCGAAGTTTGCGGCCCACCCTGTATACCGTGAAGAAGGAAGCGTCCAAGCGCTTTGAGTGGCGGCGCGAGTTACAGATCGTGCCAGGTTCGGTTCGATCGTGTCAGGTTCGGTTTGTTATCGCGTCTCGATCGTTGATAGAGTAGCCGACACGGTCCGCGAGAATGATAGCGGACACTTCTAGCGAGTGCTACTTCCGACACGTTCCTTTGTTGCATGCACCCCTCTAGCTAAGGTGACCCATTTTAAATCGCTTCAAATCTTCTGCCAAACGAGGAAGTAAGTGGATACGGATAACGTCGCGCATATATCAGCTGGCGGCAGCCATATACCAGTCTATATGGCGTTCCTATGCGATTCTATACGAGCACGTATAGCCCGGTTGGCCGTGCTCGTGCAACAAAATGTTCTTCGCCGTAAGCTCTTGCCTTCCCATCCCTGAAGCTTTTCTCTTGCCCGAACTCTCTCTCTCTCTCTCTCTCTCTCTCTCTCTCTCTCTCTCTCTCTCTCTCTCTCTCTCTCTCTCTCTCTCTCTCTCTCTCTCTCTTTCTCTTTCTCGCTCTACCTTTTTCGCGACTTGTCCATAAGGGAATTTCATAGAAATCGTCTGAACTGCTTTGTGCGGCGAAGGTCGTTTAGCCGCGGCAAAGCAATGCCCGCCGATCAGCGTGTTCCGTTGCTTCTAGCAGTCAGACAATCGTTCTCTATGAATTATTCACGAGTCCTGCTGCCGGGCAGAGAGACATGCAATCTTTCTTTCTTACCTATTAGTTGCTCATCGATTCGTTTGCATTACCTTCCTATTTGCTGCGAATACTCTCTCGATGCCGTTGAACGCATTTCGGAGATGGGGATCGGTAAATATATATCGGAGAATGGCGCAGGATTCGACAACATGTGGTGTTTTGTTTTTATTACCTGCGCGCCTAACGACCCTTAGGCCGCCGTGAGATAAAGTAAAACAGATGTACCAGAGTCACGGAGGGGGTCGACGTACGAATTGTTCGCCGAGGGACAGGGCATTCTGTGACAAACCTTCGTCAAAGAAAGTTGTATTTAGTTTTGTTAACAAAGTTTCGGTTAAATAACATAGTACAATTGTGCGAGTGTGTTTGTGATACCTTGACGCTATGGATACCTCAGGAGGTGAAGGATCTTCGGGAAATGGAGCGAATTTATTTTCTTCTTCTCCGACATATATTTATTTGTCTTATTCACTCTATTTCTAATTGCTCGCCCGTTCATTACCATTACTTTCAGCTGATTATAATTATTCTAGTGCATTCATCGCACTTTGCCAGCATCCTCTATGATTGTTCTGCTTTTCCTCATTAGTGTTCTTCTTATTCAACATTTATCGGTAATTGCAAAATTTTGGTTTATTTGATTTTGTCTACTAGTTAGATGTGCAGTAGATTTAAGGATTAAAATTCTGTCACGAGAAGATAGTGCACGGTCGCACGCGTATCTTGTCGGTGAAAGCTACGAACGCCTCTCTCACGATTGTTTCCTCCGTGAAATTTCTCACGGCGGATCCGCCGAAATAGCGGCATCGCTTTCTGATGACGGGGCGAGGACCTCCGAAGTATTACGGCCCACTCGCCGCGAAAGCATGAAAGCGCACCCCTCATAAATATTCCCGGTAAATGCCGCCGATACCTACCGTTGGTTGACGCCTACGTCGCACGGTGGTTCGAATCAGCAGAGTCAAATTTTTTAATGTTGTTTCAACAATCTTTCCATCGTAGCCTCGCGTAAGCACAGCCAAACAATATCGCGATCAATAAACACGAACAACGATCGATAGATAAATCAGGACGATTCACACGTCCCACGAACGTTAGGACATCTGCAGTTGTGGTCTACAAATGATAATTTTTTATCGGGAATCGAATCCCGAACTATTGTTTTTAGATGCGTAGAAAACGTTCGAAAGTTTATAGCACGGTGGCGCATGATTCATGCGATTGTTCACCGAAGCGTCACACGAATTTACGCGCGTGAATTATGTCACACGGTACGCGCGGGTCACAAGGCTGGCGTGAAAAAATATGATTTAACGGTCGTTACGCCGTTGTGATTGCCTCCTACGAATTTTGTTCGAGACGGAATCCTCGTCCTGCGCCTGTCTATCTGTACAGTTACTTCCAATTTAATATGCTCCCTGTCCAAAGAATCCCGACGAGCCAGGATAAAATAATGTCCTTCATAAAATCTTATAACTTACCAGGAGTAAAAGATGTCTAATCAACGCACGTACAACTTTTCTTACTACTCCATTTATTACTGTTCCATATCATATGTCCTCTTCGCAACGCACTGCACGTGTACACTGCGTAGACGTGGCTGGAGATTTGTGCTACGACTTGTGTTCACGACCTTGCGTTTACAACCTTGAACCGATACACCCTGTGTCGGAAGCGGGATAATATGATCACGACATGGACCGCTAATAAGTGATAAAAGTTGATTTTACTGGAAAATAATTGCTTTCAGGTCCTATGTTAATTTTTGGCTCCTCTTGTACGATCTGTATCGGACCTTTTTTTTTAATCAGCCTGTATAAAAGATGATTTCTATGCTCTCCCTTGGTAGAACACAATTATCCTAGGCACCGTTACGTAACGAGGGTAGTTAAATAGTACCTCTAGGGTTGAACGAAAGAACGAAAGGCCCGCTGGGCTCTCGCAGCAAAACCAAGTTAGAGAAGAATCGGTGGTGGGAAGATGCGTTTACGAGAAGACTGGCTGCACGTGAGCCCTTGTGGACTTCCACAAAGGGCCACAATGGGGGCACAGCTCGTCGGCCGATAATCCTGATTTAGACGCGGTCGTATATTAGACTAAGGATCGTGAAATTGAATGGCGGAATCAGCTGAGAGATCCTGTTTTCGTCCGAAGGAAGAGGGACTGCGCCGCGCGAAAAATAAACCACCCATGTGTATGTATGTATAGCGGGGGCAGCGATAGTAAATTTCGCAGGTGGGCAGCGCCCGTTATTTCCTCGACTCCTCTTCTCTTTATTCTCTGTACCCCTCTCTGTTCTTTCCTGATCTTCTTGCACTCGAAAAGCTTCCACCATTGGGTCAGAGTTCAGAGAATCTATGGAACGGTTCTTTTTCACGGCGACTCGAGATTGTCGTTGAAAATGATTGTCGATAATATACGAAAAGTTTCATTCAGATCTCGCTCTGACTTTGACGGTTAAGTAATATCGACATTTTCGTTAGAACCGATTTAATTGAAATCGGAAGCGTATGGGAATTTAATTAATATTTCGTAACACGAGCCAATATTTACTCGTTTCAATTCTCGCCGTACTGCGGCCTGTTTGATTAATGGAAATACTTTTGAATAATCGAGGAACGTTTGCGTAAACACCGTGTCCAGATAATTAGATTCCCCTCGGTGTTTACTATCGCGTTCTTATTATATGTATGTATATATATATTCGGAGGTTGGTTATTTATCGATGTGTTGGTGCGTGCAGCTACACTGACGGACAGGGGCCGTAGTCGCGCTTGTCAATCACACGACTATGATTACAGGATTACGAGTTCATAAGGCAGACGTGGAGCAACTACAAAAGCGCCACCATTAAGATAGGAAAGAGTTCCACGCCTAGTCAACGGCCAGATCATTATGCTCGGATGCGAGAGAGCTTATACCACGAGCCCGTTATTAATGCGACCGATACTCATTCCGCACTCATCCGTAGATACGATCTCTCCGCCCAGTCAATCGGATCGCGGAGCCTAAACCCGTAATTACCATTAGCCCACCCATAGCGAGTGCGATACTAGCCAGCGAACCAACGAAACTTTCAATTTACACGTTCTTATGTTCCCGGCCGTCGAAACTATGTTAAATAAACGTTCCCTTCGTTTTTACGCTCGCCGTAATTGATTTCACGGCAACATTCGCGCGTATTTCATTCGGATTAGCTCTCTCTCTCTCTCTCTCTTTCTCTCTCTCTCTCTCTCTCTCTCTCTCTCTCTCTCTCTCTATCGCTCGCTCGCCCGCTGGTATCAACCGTGTGTGTTTATGGCAGCACGATTCCGTTGACGGGTCAATTTCGCTTCGTTCAGCATCTTTGAGTTATATGTGTGCACGGCGAAATCGAATTTCAGAGCGAAATTACCAGTCCCCGAAGCCAGTTTCAGATTTTTGGGAGAAAGATCACTATTGATCAGGCTGCTCGTTACCAGTGTACATTTTATGTCGCTTTATTATTAGACTGCGGATCTTCGTGCAGAATAAAAATTGTAAAATGCCGAATCTGCTTAGGGATTTCTTTCTTTAATAAAATTGTAAAAGGTTCGACAGCGTTTAATTTAAGAATATATTTAATTGAGGGTTAACGATCTGATGACTAATTTACTTTGTGTCTCGTTTCAGAGTCTCGTCGCATCCGTGAAACCAGAAGATCGGTGAGTGCATTCACATGATTGTTTACGTAGATTGTTTTCTCTGTTAGTTTTAAGTTTTAGCATGCTTGATAAACTCAATTCTACCATTCTTACGGTGCAACACGTTTACTTCAAAGTTCGAACGCAAACTCTTTATTTCCAATTAATGGAGTGTTTAAATTATATTTATCTCGGGTTATTTCTGAACGTTTAACATGCACTTTGAATGCATCCGATTTCTCGGTGCAAAATTAATTCCACTGGGTACTTGATGATTTCCAAATCAATTAGCGATCCAATGAATGTCACTTTTTTATTTTCACTACATCCGTGGGCACGATCAAAGGGTATGGTTCTTTTCGAAAATCATCGTGTACGACTGCTCAGACAATTTACTATGAGATGGTGAAGCTATATCGGCCGACACCCTTGCCTAATTCCTTGCCTAATTCCTCGCCTAATTCCAAGCTCTCCTAATGTATCATCTCGTCGTATAGCCTCGGAAAACGATATTCTTGGTACAAGTGGCGACGCACCCGGACAATTCGCTGATTTTTCCAGGGAGCAGTTCGATCTCACTCGATGCATTGAGATTTCGACAATCGAAGTGTAGGGGTTGTTTTATAATTCGGCCGTATACGTTGTTGCAGATTTACAACGTCGTCGCTGGTGCAAGCGTTTCCGAATCTCAAGTATATCATTGACCTGACAAACACAAACCGTTACTATAATGGACAGGTAAGGTAAACACTGATCAAATAATCTTTGCGCGAGAGTAACGGGAAAAACGCGCATTGTCTTGAATTTTCAGTGAAATCGCAACATGAAATTTTCGGTTAAAAATCTGCATTTTAAAATACCGAAGAGAGATTTCTCTTCGTTTTTTTTTTAACGAAGGATATCGATTTATCCGCATTCTTCATAAAATCAGAAATTAAATTATTCTGAAACTTATTATATTTTAATCGTGCTAATGAAAATTTGTCAAGGAACTGCCTGACTCTATGTGAAAGAAACCGCTGTAAAAAGGAGATTGCATATACTGTAACGAAAATATATTTTCGTTGAAATGCTGTTACAATGTTTTAGAACAATTTCTTTTTTTTTACAATATAAAATATAACACGATTTCTTATGCCGTATTGATTTTTCGAAAATCGAATATTATCGACCGGGTTAAAAACGGCGCATCGCTGCGTAGTTGAAGAAAGTATTTTTGTTTTTACGATGATGTGAAACCCGTTTGCACGGGATGTAATATATCGCAAATGTCTTCGATGGCAACACAGTTGGCAGTATTTTCTGTAACTGACATTTACTATTAATATTTTCCCGCTAAAAAATTTGCTATTTTAGTCACGGGTGTAGGCAATAAAATACGGAAAAACCAATATAATATTCCTCACGTTCGCTGGAAGAAGAAAAGAAAATCCTTCGGGCAATATGCACACTCTTAATACACTGACATACGTTGAACAATGTTTTACATATATGTATATAGATTTTGGAAATTACAATTTATACATTTTAAAAAATTTTATTATTAACATTTTCATTTTACAATTTAATTCGATCAATGGTAATATTGTTTCGTAATCAAACAAATTAACGCGTTAATAAACGACACCGCGAAATTACCATAGAAAATAACATCGCCAAGAACATAGCCAGATACATACATGTATGTCATCTTCCGAATAAGTCATCTCACAGATGAAATTAGTTGCAACACTATTAGAAGCGTGTGCATACGTCGGACAGCCTAACCTTTCGGTGATAGATCCCAAGGTTTCTTCGTTTTTCTTCGCAAGCCGTCGCTAGCCCGCATTCTTTGATTCGGGCAGATATCCAAACGCGTGTGTGCCCACGGCTCCTTTACTTTGTCTTCTGTTATCTTCGTCTCTCGATCGTCATCTCCTCTCACCCTCCCTCTCTCTCTCACTCTCTCTCTCTCTCTGTGTCATCTCTCCTTTAGCGACCCGTTCCTTCCCTTTTTCCCAGCTTTTTTTCATTTTTTCCCCCGTCGTCTCTTGTTCTTCTCCTCCTGGAAACCTAATATTACGTCGGGCTAGTTCCGACTTTATGTGGCATTTAAAAGCGGCCGTGCGGGCCCCGGCTAATTTGTAACGGAGACAGAGGGGCCGCGCGGAGGCTAATGAACATATTATTAGATTTTCGGAATTGTCGACTGCCGGGACTCGATCCCCGGCGCGACGCGGCGCGTCTAGCGTGGAGAGCGCGTGAACCGTTTTGAGCCGGGCCTGTCAGAACGGAAGACCGATCAATTATATTAATAAGTCCCCCCGGAAAGCGGGCCTGTGGTTGGTCGATTCGTCCGCGTTCGCTCTTCGTTTTTTCTCTCCTCGGGTGGCCATTTGCCACGCGAGGACGAATTGGAATCCACCAGGGAAAATATTTTAACAGCGTCCCACCGGAACCCTCTCGACCCTTTGAGCCACGATGCCGCAGGCCCTCGGGTAATTAACACGGGGGGATTCCGTGGTGTCACCCACGTCTAATTAGAACGAATTAGATTTATCGGCGAACCCGAACGAGCTAATCGTTCCGGGATTTTATCAGCTTCCACCAATTTCCGTCCCCTCGCTCGAGAAGACGCGCCGCCGCGGCGCGGCGGACGAAATCACGAAATCATTATTATTACTCTCTTTTTCATTTATTACCCCGGACAGAAAATATTCGATATAATAAATAATACACCGTGCTGATTGCTCATGCTGGTTACATTTTGACGCAGGTCTTCGTAGATTCTGGAATCACCTACAAGAAACTTTGGGTCATCGGTCAGGAGGTGCCCTCTGCGAAAGTGGTGAACGAGTGAGTATTTTTTCACACGATTCGTTTATAACATTGTACGATAACCGTGTACGATGATCGGTAGAATGCGGATTTAATTAAATTCGCAATAAATTAAGTGGTCCGAATAGAAAAATGCATCAAGATCCGCAGTCTGTTTAGAATAATTGAGACACATTTCCGCGTGTCCACGAAAGGTTCACGAGCAAAACAGCATCGCTTCGAAACCGCTAGGCAGATCGGATCTCCGAGAATACAAGTAGCGCCGTGGCGCTCGGCGATTATGGCAACCATCGAGGGGATCATCTAGTTACCTATCCGGCGTGGGCGTCCCGGTCATTCAAACGCGCGTACGAAACACGACACGAAACTCATGTACGAGCAAGTGTTAACCACCTATCTTATTTAATGCCAATCGTATTTCACGTTTACTGCACTTCCCACTCGAACCACCCGTGGTTATCGTCGATCGATCAACGGTTCATCTTGCGGATGATGTTCAATTAATTGTTTTGTACCGTCGATTCGCCGTCAAACTTACCTACGAACATTCAGCAATACAAAGGATTCAAACATTTCTCAGATAGAGTAGGCTCCCGTATAACCCAGACCAAAAAATGATTTAAAACAACTTTATGTATCCTCTGCGACAGTAAGTGACAGTCTTATTAAACTATCTTCTGCGTACATTTACTGCACCATCCGATGCATATATACAGTATTTTTAAACAATTTTCATGTCCATTGTACAAATACTTGCATGTTAGTTTTCGCGTTCTCGATTGTGAAGTATTAATAACAGTGACCAACGTTTGAGAATTATTTTTCATTAAACAGATATCGATATTTGAGGGCATTGTAGAAATTTTTGTCTCGTTCGTTCGAATTGAAAAGTTGTGTGTTTTGGTCTCTACTAGTGTAGCTTCTAGTTGAGCAAGTGGAGTTTTACTTACAATATAATTATTAGAAGAATGATAGGCTTTGGAAAAAACAGTTCCGCAATCTCAATTGAAAAATAGTTTTCCGAATGAATTTTCGCCCGATGTTTCAGGAGCATGTTCTCCGTACGATTCTTTCGAAAAAAGTCAGTATGTATTTTCAAGCGGCCGGAGCGCGTCGTTTCTCCGCGCAAAGGTTTGCGCTGTAACAAGATATAGCAAACGAAGATCAAGTTGCACGATATTCGCTAGCTGGTTGACAATACGCGGACTCGGCTTCCCTAAATGCATTCGAATCGTGTTCCCGTAGGATTCGAGGAAAGTCCGCTACAATGTACGCCTCACGCGACAACGCACGTAGGCGTTGACGCCTCGGCGACGACGTCTTTATTCTCGGAGACATCGAACATAAGTTTCCCCGTGTTCCCTGTCTTGTAGGGCGAGACAATGCTCATATATTCCACGAACACACCGGGAACAGTGCGCAACTATCGGGAACGATGCGCCGGGCACGCACAAAAGACGAACGAGATAATTGGTTGCATTACGTTCGACACGGTATTCGATCGACCGCGAAGTTAACGCTCGTGTCGATACCCTAAAATGTCATACCCTGAAATTATTCGGTGATCGAATTATTAGAGCCATTTGCATAAATTAATGATTTTATATTAACCATTATACTATCATCAGAAGAAATAGAAAGATACGAGAATTATTAGCGATTAGTTTTGTTCCAAAAGCTTTTTCTTCTTACGTGATCGTTAAATGGAATGATTTAAAGCGAACACATGTTAAATTTATATTTTATTACACGAGTCATGGTTGCGAATGAATGTTTATACTATCCTTGTTTTTGCACAATACCTAAAGAGGAGAGCCAGGTGTGTGTATGTGTGTGTAATACGCGGTCGTGTACAGGTTCTGCCATATTTCCGGTGGTGTTCTCTTCCGCCATTGTTTCTTTTTAACTTGGGACTATTGCCAAAATGCCGAGAAACCTGCTTCACGCTCCGGACCACTCGGACGATCGTGTCATTAGGTAGATTTGCCAGAGCATATCTTTCGTGTCCTTTTCCGCGCGGTTCCAAAGGGGAACTGCTTATGCAAGCTGTTATTGCTGCTTCTTATACCTTGTAATTAGTTGTGATTCATTACTGTATCGTACGAGGTATTAACAGAAAATTTTGTAACGCTCTCGCATCTAGAGACACACACGTATCTCTCATTGATGCATAATTTCTGAACATTTTCTGCACAATGATTACCCCAACCCCCTTTGCATATTATTATATAACATGATCATGTCGCGTCGCTTGTCGTTCATTTGAAAATTTGTGTATTGGACCATTGATCGGGACAGAGATACGTACTATCTATGAAGAAAGTGTGGCCTTGAAAACTGGCAGCAACAACGAGGAAAGCACGTGGCCGAGCACGGTCGGGAATCGGGAGTGTTTGCAGAGAACTCGTACTTTTGTGATCCTCGGTCCCCGGGCACGTTTGTCCGAGAATACGGTCATACAAACAGCGTCGAACCGTTCGGCTGCCTACGAATCTATGCATTAAACATCTCCAAACAGAGGAAATTTCACTACGCCACCTTTTACCATTTTTGCTCACCTACGGTTCTATTGCGGCTCCCGGCAATAAAGCTCGAAAGGGGTACGGAACCCGGAGGCTATTCAAACTTAATTCGATCGAGTATGAAAATATGCCCAACAGAATCATTCGACAGAGCTTCATGCAGTCCGTGAATGTATAATCCTCTCCGCCGTGAACACGCCCTTTACAAAAACAATGCGTGCACTTTGTATGCAAACAGCAGATTCCGCGAGCACAGTCGGTTCCAGTCGAATCGCTAATTGGCAGCTCATTTTTTCGCAGTGGTTGGTTACATCTGGGGAAAAGCCGTTCGATTATGCGTTTAGCTACCGTTCGATGGTGTTCTTATCGGATCTGTCAATCCTCGTGTCAGTAACCAAAATATTCGGTCATACGATCATCCCTCAAATGTTAGTTAATTTGCGAACATTAATATTTTTGTTGACGAATAGGAAAATTATTGTGTATCTCTAAGAATTTTTCAGAAGAACTTGAAAGCGCGTCCCCGGTCAGTGACATAAGGATTAATCCCGCCAAGACCTCCTCGAGTCTCTCAAATGATCAATCAAAACCGCTGGTTTCAGTCCCTTACCCTCAGGCACTTTCCGCAAGGTGTCTTTTGGGTCATTCTAGGTGGTGGCCTGCTCGTTTGCGGGAATTGTGTCTGTCTCGTACGCTTTAAACTATAAGTGCCTCCTGCAGGTAGCGGGGGTGGCCTGTTAGGTGTAACAGGATAACGATAGCTGGAGGCAGCCAGAGGACGCGTATAATACATTTGTCTCAGGTCTTCCACTGAACAAACCAAATCGTTCACAGTTAATAGAATGGAAGCTACGATTTCATAGTTTCCCTCTAATTTCCTTCGATCAAATATTTATCATATTTCTCTTACTTGATTCTTCCCATTCCGACGCACTACTGACATCAACTGAAATCAACAGATATGGAATCATTTGCAATAAAATATTAAGCATTCATAATGAATGATCTAAATTTCTTTAACGCGTTCAATGTCGCAGGATTTTTTCAATTGACTTCACTGAATTGCTCAAAAATTATTATTATAAATCGAATTCCAGTAAATATCACTTTATTAATAAATGAAATTATTTACGTCGATCGTAACGCTGATGAACGAAACAGTTTAAAAGTCGCATGTTTAAAATTCGCGCGGTATTCAACGTGTTAGTCGAAGAAATTATCCAGAGAGGAAATTGCTCTTTCTTATTTTTCTTTGTAGAGAATAAATGTTAAATGTGTTTACTAGCCTCTACAGCAAAATGACATGATTAAACGTACAATCTATACGACGGGCCACGGCCAGGCCCGATCTTAATCGCGGGTCCTGTGGTATTCTAGGGGGTGTCTGCGGCGTTGAGATCGGAATGCCAATTCGTGATTTTGGGGTTGCGGGGGCAGAGCAGTCGGCTGTGCAAAATTCGCCCGGACTTTGCGGCGTCATTTCGTCTCGAGGTGTTCGCCATGATGACCCGGATACAAACCTGCGAAACATTCGATCAATTCAACACGGTCGTCAATTATACATACAGGATTCTACCGTGTATATACAGTTTTTTCCAAAAGAAACAAAGAGGACCCTAGAGACAACGATTTAACATGAAACTATGAATTTCCAGCGAACAAAATGCAATCGATTTTTGGAAGTTTCTCTCGCGATGTAGACATCGTAAGTTGCAACCGGGTTGTTTCGGGGTTAAAAGGTTCGCCGCGGATGAAACAGCGGGTTGAACATGTTTCGTTCGAATTAGGTTACGTACGGGTCAATTTCCGACGGTGCAGTGTGGTATTCTTCGGTGCATTGCGTGCTGTGGCTGCAAGTACACATCGCCCTCGCCCCGTTCGCAGTGTTCTATGAATGTGGAACGCTGAATTTGAAATTAGTTGCCAACATTGATTTTTCAGATGCGAGGCGGAAAGCTGGGAGGGTTACATTTTGACAAATACACCGCGATGCTCGACTATCGCTTATTCGTTAACAGCCAACTGTTACCGATGGCGCTCACCTCGATTCACATTTTTCTCGATCGCAAGTCGGGAGACGGATATACTTTAGCCCGCGAAAAAAAATCGTAACGTGTCACGTTCGCGTGTTTTCGTTTGCGGAAGGGATTCGCGAGAGCTCGCGAACGGGACCACACACCGCGCGGTCTTATTCAAATGAACCTCGCTTACGCACGGACTATCGGGGCTGCCATAAATGTCTCTTCGTAGTTTCACGAGCATCTCCTTATTTTAGCCGAACCCAGTGACGCGCAACACCTCCGAAACCGGCCGGAATTTATGCGTACCGAATAATGCGACTCGGAGCGCGCGCACTCGATGTGTTTTGTTATTCGAGCATACATTCGTCGTGCTAAACTCGCTTTGAGTAAACAAGGAAACAGCCATAGGGGCTGACCAGGCCATAGGCTGCCATTCAAACGGAATCGTAGCAGCTATTACCGTCTGATTCGCGATAATCCGGCGTATAATTCGAGTTAACGGTTCTCAATCCTACGGGCTTCCCCCGGAGTTCTACGGAAGTGGGCATGAAATTCTGGTAGCCCGTGTGTAGACACATAAGAATTACTAGATTTATTTTATTATTATTATTAGATTCTAACTATTCACCAGTTTTCAATTTGTCTTACTAATTTTTTATAACTCTGGGTCAAAATGGACCCGCCTCTCGCCATCCAAGAGTTAAGAACCTTCGATGATTCGAACAATCGAGGTCCTGCAGAGTAATTGTATAATTTATGAAAGTAATCAGAGGAAATATTCGCGTCGCGCTGCTCCGTCACCAATTTGCCGTGCTCGTTTTTTAAGTTTGAATGCGCGTTGTTGGACCGAGGGTTTATAAATATTTAAGTTGACGCGACTCTGGCGCTCTTGATGAATACGAGAACGACGAGCAGGAACACAATGCCGATAGCAATGGTTCTTTCCACGGGGGAAATTCCGATTGACCTGAGCGCACAGCGCCTTGTCCGGGGACACCGCCGCGTCCGCGTCGAATCTGTAATTCAAATTTCAAGTAAAATTAATTTAACGCTCGTCATTCTTCACGTTCCAACCGGCGCCACGGTGCGCGGATCCCCACAGCAGCCATTTTTCGATATTTCATTCTACTATTTGATAGATGCGTCTCCGCGTGAGACGCGACTGTCACTCCCAACAACGGGCCCGTCGTGTGCCTATTACTTCTCGATGATCGTTCTACCATCCTGAATCATCGGGAATCGTTTAACCACTTCCGACACGGAGATTTTTAAATCTGTTTAATTTTCTTTCTGCAAAATACAAACTGATGGTTACGCGGCACGTTAACTTCGTTCCCGTTGACTCCACAGATCAATTTCAAAAGGAACAAATCGATAGATCCGAGTGCCTCGATACTTTGTTATCGGATACGTGATCGTATACTATCCGCAGTGGGAAAAGTTCATCCTTCTTAATAGTCATTATACGCCCTATATAATAGGTTAAAGGGATCCATCCCATATAATCTATCGACAGCGAGCGATCGTGGAAAGCAGCTGGTAAAGTCGGTGAATGAGTTAGTGGTTCTAATCGTGTAAGACTAATCGATGGTGTAGGGAATCCGGTTCGAGGGTAAAAGGGACGAAAGCCACTAAAACGGTCCTATTAAGCCTCTATAGTCACTATTAAAGCCTCTATAGTAACACAATTGAGCTCTCGCCCGTTCTCACACAATGCCGGTTGCCAGCATTTCGTGGAACCAAGTTCATTCTGGGGCTCGACCATCGGAAAAGAGAGATTGAAACGATTTCACGGTTATCTCTATACTTTTCTTTTTCCATTTTCGACGAAATTTATTAACGAAACTACGCGGACTTCGTATCGGATATAATTATCGTGCAATAGATGGCGGGGACGACGGTACATTCGCGATGGAACATTAAACAAAACTGGAAAAGTAAAAATTTGTGTTATTTTCCGTTTCAGGTTCTTCAAGTTTATGGATGAATTCACGTCTACTTGCGGCGAAGGTGAGTCCGTTTAATATCATTTATTAGCCGATTTTATATGCGAGATAAAGTCGCGATCTAGCTCTCTCGGAGCTCCACGATCTAAGTCCCACCCGTACACCGCAAGGGACCAAGGCGATGGTATTTAGATCGCGACTTTACCTTCATACTAATTCACTTTCACCAACATATGACATTCTTCTTATTTAAACGGGACGAAATTTTGATTGTATCTGCTCGTTCAATTAACGTTCATTATCCAAACTAATCAGTGGAGCACAAGTATTCGGATAGTAGAACAGCATCGGTGAAACTCCCAATAAAGCAAGAAAAGATCGCAAAATTTTCATAATTTCTTTTCTAATCGAACACGATATAGTTACGATCATAATTACTTGTGTAATTAGCGATTAAAGTTTCGAGCCATGAGAGAGGACGGCGAACGGAGAAATCGCTCTAAAATTCTGTCTAAATCGCTATCTATTTCTACGTTCTAGCACCTTTGCCGGAACTGTCGTTCGGCGGACCGAAAATTCAGAACAGATCAGAAATTTCGTTATGATTTTTCGGTGAGAGCGGCGCTGCTCTCGACTCGGCAAGTTGAAAGATAACTAATCCGGGTCCATTTACAGTGGCCGGTGATTTATCGGCCGCGGAATGCAAGATGTCGTTAATCGTCCTGCACTCGTCCCACGTCGCCGTGCTCCTCGCGGTCCGCCTGAGGCGCACACATAGAAGAGGAGAGAAGCGTGCGTTTACGAGCGTTTATGCGTGTATCGCCGGCTGATACCGTGGAACGTTCGAACTTCAATCGTTCGATTGATTTAAGGCGGCAGTAATCGGCCGACTGAAAAATCAAGCCCCCCTTCGTACGCTCTCCGGCCGTATGTACACTGCCGCGCTGCGCAGAGGGATATTTTTCGTGTTTATGTACGCGCGCCGAGGCGAACGTTATAGGTCCTTTCCCGTTTCAACGGCTCTTACATATATTTCCAGTTACCGGTGTTTACGTTCTCCACTAGAAGTCCGAGGAACACGAAACGAGAGCCATCCACCGGAGGCTATTTGAGCCGACGCACCTCCCGCTTATATATCATATTGCCACATTAACCACGTCGCTTCGGGTCGTACTTCGCGACTACTCTAGTAGCCCGAAAACCAACCTTCCCTGTTCGCCAGGGAGTGGCATGCGATACCTTCTGCCTACGTCCCCGTCCAACCGCCTAGCCGCCTCTCTCAAGCTCGCCTCTGCCTCTCCTCCGCTCGTGGTCGCGTTCTCCGCGGCTGTAGGCCACGGTTCATTTTCTTGACCCCTTGCCTTTATGCTTACAATGATTAGAACTTCTTTGAGATTTTAGGCTTGCAGGGCCTGACTGACCTGCTGTCGCACTGTTCTCACTGTCGAGGCTTTCTCGGGCGTAAGCCGTGTCCTACAGGAATTATTAAGTTTTCCTCGCAGTTCTGTGCTTTGGTTTTCAATGGTTTTTAACTTTTATATGTAAAGGACGTGTGTCCGACCGGTTCTGCTCAGAAATACACGAATCAATCTCGTTAACATTCCCTTGTTTCACCGTGGACCAAGCTTTTTTTAATTTTTTAAAGCGTAGAGATATGAATTGCGACATGTTAAAACAACACCGATATTTGAACACCGCAATTTCGTAGCAGCATGATCGCGAGGCTCTGCGATTCGATAATGTACCTAAAAGAAATCTGAACTACAAGCACACATACACAGACTGTTCCACTTGAAATGTAATCGGCTTCACCTGCACCATCAATTGTAATTGATCGAGGACTTCGTTTCGGCCGATGGCATATCGATCGACACGCTGGTTATTGGTGAAGGATGGACGTCTCTGTTGTGATTTGGCTCCTGTGGAGAATTGTTTGAGTTCGTTTGCCGAGCAGCAGGGTGCCTCCTCCACGCATACTGTCTTCTTTTCCGAGGTTACTTTCTGTGCGAAGGGGAGGTCGCGTGAATTGTTTAAATTTTTGGTGATACCTTTCCGTGCAACTATCTGCAATATTTTTTTTCTTTTTTTACTAATGATAACAAATTCATATTTGCCATAAATCCGGTCTATTTATTACAGAACAGTGAACGGACGTAGAACGCAGGCGACCAGCGCGTTGAAATAGATATTAATTGCGCGTTGGCTTTATTGCCATTGGCGATGGTGAAGATGTATTACTCGATATTTAATCGTCCGTGATAGTCGATATACAGCGGATCAGAAAAGGTCGTGGGTCATTGGCAATCTTTCCGAGGATCGGTTTATTTGCCATCCTTAGCATGCCGGTGCGCCGCAGGGGTGCTCGCTCTAGATTCACATTAGATGCCGACGTGTTCCGAGAATATTCCTGTCTTCTGCAAGACGTATGCTTCTGCGTATGCAAAAGAGAGATGACCCTGTGATAGATAGGAACGTGGAATGATCTTACCTTGCCTGTTCCCTTGCGCGTAAACCTGGGCTCTTACTATCCGTTAAGATGGCCGGCGCTGCTGCGGGCTCGCCGTCAAGTTGCTGTTCGCCGAAGCGTGCGTCAATCAATTAGCGATGATGCTATTTGACTGTGTATCTTTCGTCAACGGAATGTTTGCGGAAAAATCAGATAATGTTTGCTGCAACAGCGACAGACCGTTTCTTCAATTATAAGAGGCCAATGGCGGCTCGTGGCTAAAATTAGTGGGGCTGCTGCTCCAGAAAATAGTTTAGCGTCTGTTTTTAAATTTTGTAAAAGGGGGACGGCTATTGACGTTAAGCTTAAGGATTATATGTTGTACAGGGTGTACAAAAATTATATGTCACGAATACCGTGGAGAGATTCTATACCTCTGGATCGGTGGAGATTTGTTAAAAAAATTGCCCGCAACATTAACTTTGACCCTTTCTTTTAAGGTTAAAAAATTTTTTATCGTATCGTAAAAGTCTCACAACCATTCTCTTAAAAAACAAATTTGACTTTTCATAAACTAACTTCTTCCATATGTCTATAGGGTGTCCCAAAATGGCATAAAAGTGGAGGGAATGATTCTACATGAGAAAATAAATTGATAATATGTTAGTGAAAAGTTCGGTGAAAATATGAGAATAAATGTTTTTCATTTGACGCCTCGGTTTCGAGAAGTTAGTGTCTGAAAATTCAGCGAACACGCGTGCTCTTGATTGGCGATCGTTTGTCGCGTCTGTTCATGACCTACTAATTCTACTTGTTCCAAACGTTAGGCACGCGAACTTGACGGATTTTTAGTCAATTTTCTCGAAAACGAGGCGTCAAACGACAAAAATTTATTCTATATTTTCAATTTATTTTCTCATGTAGAATCATTCCCTACACGTCTATACCATTGGGAAACCTTGTACACATATGGAAGAAATTAATTCACGAAACTTCAAAGTCGTTTTTAAAGAAAACGGTTGACTTGAGACCCATTGATCCCTTGAGACTTGTCCCTTGCGATGAATACGATAAAAAATTTTTTAACAGATCTCCATCGATCCAGAGGTATAGAGTCCCTCCATGGTATTCGTGACATATAATTTTTATGCACCCTGTACAACTATAAAGAAAGAATTAAAGAAAAAAAAGAGCCTGTACGCTAGCCGCCACTGTGAGGGACTTTTCTTCCCTGTACTGGTTGCAAATACAAATGGTATTTTATTAAAATTGATAGCTTCATCGGGCTCCGAGAAAACAATTTGCAACATTTTTGGCAGCTGGTTCACAAGGGTCGATACGGATAGAACGAAGAGGTTCATACTTAACTATTGCAATTAAAAGAGTATCAAGTTACCGGCCTTGTCCGAGTAAGCTCAATTTGGGGACTTTAAACGCGTCTCGCAATTAGAAAACGAAACCACGGCACACCGAGCACCGGCCCGTAATTAAATCTATCCCGTATCGAGTCCGTGATACGTCGTTCGGCGTGATACTCGTCAATTACGGTTATTTTCCGCGATTCTTTCGGGTATCGAGAAGGGCATAATTTCCTGCGGCCCGCTGATAAATATACCGGCCTTATTGTATGGCAGCACCGGAACGTTCAGACCTCGCTTCTGCGTATAAATGGCGTCATGTTTCCGCGAACGATCTTCTTGAGAGGCTCGCGAAGGTCAACCAACATATCGCATGACCTCCGATGGCCACTTAATTCACAACGTAAGTCGAGGTGAGAGGCCACGAAGTGGGTCCAAAGTGTTGCGTACTCGCACACGCCGCGCCGAGACGCCAGCGGAAAAGGAAAATGCGGTGAGAGAAATTGACGGGCAGAAGTGGTAGTAGGGTCGGTCATGCCGGTCATTATGATCTTAGCGACTGCTCCCATCGACTGTTCGGCCCTTAAGCTCCCTGTACACTTCTCGAACATGCTGCGATGCGTACAGATTTCCTGAAACATCACTTTCACTCCGGATCACTGATTTTTCAGTTTGTTGTGGGCCATCAACATTGGAAACATCTTCTCGAAAATGTCGAATTATTTTCCAAGAGTAAATACGAATTTTCACTGGCAAATGGGAGATCGTGTCCCCCTCGTATAAGCGGTAGCTCGAAAAGATATATTCGGTACATGAAAAGGCATGAAAGTACATGAAATAGGCAAAAGATAATTTTTGCAGAGAAGCCAATGTCATTGGAATTAAAATGGCACGCTGATTGCTGCGTCGATGCAGGTTGGCTCCGAGGCCGAGCCGCGTTGCAACATGTGTCATGAGATTTAGGGGCCGATGCATCGTAACAAGTTCGAACGTGTGTAGGGGGCTTTAGAGTGCCGCCGTGACCCGCTCAAACTCGAATCGTCCTGAATTCGTCGCAGCTTTTGCTGGTAATTTGCGGTAATATTATAATCAGCCCCTTGCTGCGCCCGAAAAGGCGCCGACCCTGCCTCCACCTCTCGCTGAATTGATGGCCCATGAAATCGTACGTCTCACCTTACGCGCGTTGCCCTTGCAATATTTTCGGCGAGCCTTTCCTTTTGGAACCGATACTCTGCGCGCCGAATTTTGCAAAGTGGCTCGAAACGCTGGTGCACTTCTGTACACCATGGGACGCGATCCATGAGCTAACTGAACTATAGATTTTATGTTCAATTGGACGAATTAGTAGGGATATCATCGTAACAATAGTTAGAACAATTTTGAAATTGTTTTAGAAATTAATATTGTAATTAATAATATACTGAACAAATTAATTTTTTTTTCATTATAAACGAAGCTTTAACGTTTCCAGCAACGTACATGTATTAAATGCACACAGATTGCAGCGTTTCTTCCAATTTTTACGTTGCCTTATACTTTCATTTAGAATATTTTATAACCAAAAATGTATGGTGTTATGTCTATCGATCGAAATGCTTTTGGAACTATTTCTGTTATTACTTTCAGCAGATAGTAAGGAATATAAATATTTCATATTTTCCAAGCGTTAAATTTCATTCCGCCATTCATTTCGGTACGTGTGTAATACCCTTTAGCTGAAAAATACTTGTTTGTTTTGTTTCAGAAGACATAATTGGCGTTCATTGCACGCATGGTATAAATCGTACGGGATACCTCATTTGTAGGTTAGTATCCTTCTTATTCGTTTTTGATCAGCTGCTGATTATCGTTATTTCTATTCGAGTGAATGATCAACTGTGAATTTACAATGTAATTATTTCCATCCAATTATTGTTTGAGTGCCGTCCTTTGTTCGTACAAGTGTCTAAAATTTGTCGAATCAAACTGATTATTAACCAAAAAATTCATGTTAATTAAATTGGTTGGCAAAATCGTTTACTATATTATAATATTTTTATTCCAGATATCTTGTGAAACAATTAGGGTGGGACCCCGAAGAGAGTATAAAAAGTATGTGCTTTTAGTTTCGTATTTCAGTTCTTAATGTTGAATAGACTTTTCGGTTTGCTAATTATTAAGGTTAGAAGCCATCGTTGAATTTTTCAAGATTTATTAAAGATTATTTTCGAGTATTTCGTCGTCAATCAATCATGTTTGCCAGTGGAAATGAAGACGATATTACATTCTACAATAATTCACGTGTCTTACGCGTACAATATCGTAATATCAATACCGACCTTCAATACCGGTTTTAAGTCCCTGGTCAAAAGCTCGCGAATCCCTGATCGAAATCGACGAGTAACGGAACCATAGAACCGGATGTAGCGAGCCGGGCCCGAAAGAAAGCCACTTTCGCCCAGTGCGCTAGTATTCGCGCTGAAACCAGGTGTATTTGTGCATGTTACAGCATTCGCCGAGGCTCGCGGCTACACGATCGAGCGTGAGGCTTACGTAGACCACTTGAAGTGTTGCTCTGAAGAATCGCTTGAAACCGAGCCGCTTGAAGACGATCAGACGCAACCACCGCTTACAGAGGATCGGAAGCAACCGTCATCGGTTACAGGTCGCCGGAAAAGAAAGGCGAGCACGGGCCCGAGTAGGGCGCCTAAAGAAATGCGTCGTTGTTTCGCAAACGATGGCTGCGGTGCGTTTCCGCCGCAGCCCCCACCACCTCCGCCTTTCGGTTTCGCGGGCCCACGATTCCGGCCCATGCCGCCGCTTCGGGGCCCGCCGCCGATGTTCGGTCCCCGACCGTTCAGGTACGGTCCACCCCGTCCCCCACCTCCACCACCTAGATCAGGCTTCCCTATTCCAGGTTTCCCACCGCCGCCACCTAGACCGGGCTTCCCTATTCCAGGTTTCCCACCGCCACCGGGCCCGAACCGGAACGCCGGCGTTGCCCGAATCCCGCCGGGCCCGCCCGCTCGGCTGCCCCCGCAGAAAATGCCCCCGCCACCCCCACCGCCGTCCTCGCAAGCAACCAGGCCCCGACCCTCGGCGCTCAGACGCCTTCAAACGCAAAAGCGAAAGCAGCACATACGAAACGGCATCGCGGCGCTGGTTAAAAACCGTGCAAGTTTGATCAGGAGGACCGTGCACCACAGCAGACCGATGCCCAAGCTGCACAAGGAACAGGACTTTACCGTAGACACGTTCGAAGAGAATCTGTTAGCAGTTTCGGGGCAACAGAGACGTCCGAGACCGAGTTCGATCAGAACAAGTGACGATTCGTTGATTAGCGGGTCTGCCAAGCGTAGAATGTCTCTACGTGTGAATTGACATTCAGAGTCTCGATGCACACCAGGATTCCGAAAGACTGGCGCGGAATGGACAACATCGGGGCTCGCTGGTGTAATATGTTCATGCCGATTAAAGGATGTTCTCACTTCGATTTCTTTCTCGTCCGTTTACGTTCGTAGACGGTTCGATGGTAATCGGGGGCTTACGTTCTTAGGGTCGACGCGGGCATGGCTGGTGTTTGAATTCGATGTAGTCCGATAGTATGATTGATTGAGGTGAATGCGAGTGATGAGGAATTCGTTGAACGATTGTTAACTGGATGTTTTAACTCGCGCTGTTTTCAACGCTGAACGTTTCGACGAATTCGAAACGTATACGAGGAAGAGTGAAATTGTGTCCATTTTACTCATACTACACTTGAATTTTCAGGTATTCTGTAACCCTCTCCTGTCCCCCGTTTTCCAATTTTTCGATATCCACAAAGTTAATTTGATATTTGTCGGGATACAATATCGTGACTGTCACACACATCTGACACTGGCAGCGAACATATTAATAATATATTTTTAAAGAAAGATGACGAAGAAAAGAGCGGCTGTTGTGTCCACGTCTGATGAATGTACAGATTGTAATTCGGTACTTACGAGAGCAGTCAGGGAACTAGAGAATTCAGGAGATCACGAAACGTTACCTACTGTCCAACCATGTTTCATGATTCTATTGAAATTAGTTCTCTCATTTCTCCCGTTAGTTGGTAATGGGAGGGCGAAACTATTAGATAAGTAATTTAGACGGTTAATTTGCATTCAACACTTGTTCTTCGTAGATTAAGTTTAACATAAACACTTCAAGCAGTGTATTTAAAAAATAAATGTAAAGAACGTTATTAATGCTGAATATATAGTGCTTCTGTTTGTGTAACGTATTTTAAACAATATGTTTCTAAGCAACAGGGGATTCCAAATTTGTTACTAGCGACGACTATTATTCCATTGTTATTCCGTTAAATTCCGAATTTGGTTTTCATAGAATAATGTGTCGCGGCTTTCTTTACATTAAGAAGTATTTATTAATTACTTTCTAGAAAGTCGTCAGGAAAGTTAAGGGAAGATATTTCATTTAAACGTTACGATGTAGCATTGAGATTCGTCGATCGAAAATGGTTTGCCGGACGACTGTTTGTATGGTTCTCATATTGTTTAGTATTTGTTAAAAGTCTCACAGATTGTAGAATTTATTATACGGTAAGTTATTTGCGAGGCGATTTTTTACGATCTCATGGCAGCCATTGCAAGATTCGTTCAAATCCTTACATATCAGCGTGTTTTCACACACTTATGAACCTAAATTTTTGAGATCAGCGTTGATCCTTTTTTTTTTAATACAATGGGTGATCGAATTGTTGGAGTTACATAAATTGACGATTTTAAAATTAATTTTTAAATGAAAAAGTAGGTACACCAAATCCTTACTATTTTTTATGAATTTTTGATGGTTGCAAATTGTTGTTCTAATAATTTGACAATCTGTTGTAATATAGAATAATTTAAAGCGGCAGCTAAAAAAATTATAATTTCGAAAAAAGCTTAGTCAATTAATAATCAGCTCAAAGGATTGTCTATTTAATTTCAGCGAATTTATTGATATTAATGAATAACTCGCTACAATTTCTTTGCAACTTCTCGTTTCGATCATTAGAACAATTCTAGTTTGAGTTTGCGAACGAAAGATCACTTTCACGTTATTTTCGATTCGTCCTAGATGTTACAGATCTAGTAGGTCCGTACATCGATGTGCGTATTGTAAATCGACCCTGTCAATATGTATACAAACGAAAACTGGAGAAAAATGCACGATAATGAGTGAAGAGGAATAAATGTGACGTGTGACAAGGAATACAACGTTTGTTATTGACGTCAGTCCACAACTTTCTCCGCCCCGAGCGCGCCTCGATCCGACAAAATTTATATATTTTTCGCTTCGCGTACACATTACAACGATCTCCTGCGATCGCATTTTGCCTCGCTACTCTGTAAAACTGTAAATATACGCTCTACTGTACACCGTACACTTTCATTTTACCGAACAAGGAACCAATTTCTCAACAGGTTCGAGTATGTACACCTACTCGAATCGCTAATTAAATGTCGAGAAATTTCTGTTTACAACTCCTTTTGTACGTACTTTTCTCTAAGGTATCCTTGCAATATCTAAGGAGGAAAGTTGTTTAGTGTCATTTTAATCAGAATAATGCCACAAGCTGAAAGTCCCATAAAAAAAATCATTAAAAATAAACAAGTTTCGTAGTTGGATTACTAGTGGTTCACACTACGGTATCGGATTACGCGGCACGTTTACGCTGCTCGGCGACAGAGGCAGCTCGAGCATCTCGGCCACCCACGGGGTATGCCCCTCAATGGAAGGCGAAGGGACTTAGATCGTGGAGCTGCGAGGGAGCTAGAACGCGACTGTACCGTACTTTATTTCACATAATCGATTCGAACGAACATTGCAGAAATGAAAACCTTCGAAATGGATCGACTCGCCCCGGTCTCCTCTACACGGTCGGATTTCGTACGGCAACGACCTAACGGTGCAATTTCCAAAAATTTCCCGGGTCGCGGAGTAATGAAGTGCCGGCGGCGGCAAAAAGTTGGTCCGTGTAACGCAAACGCAAACAAGTTTCCCCGGGAGGAAGCTCGCGGGTCATTTGAGACGCGGGAGACTCTGGAGAGCGCGCGCGGAAGGATAGTAAATATTATCGAAAGATACGGTTTGTCATAGCGCAAGTAGATCACGGGACTAGAAATGTATAAATTGTCAGAGTCCGCGATGGAACTCTGCGAACGAAGGACAAAGTGGATGGCGGATAGCGGGAATTTGAAAACTTTCCCGGAGGTGGAAAGATCGTCGCCCTTCTCGCTGCGATCCCGGGATCGCGGAGGCAATCCAAAAGCAACTCCACGCCGGAGGATCACGGGAAACAATAGTCCTGCTGCACCGTAACATCCTCATCCGAACCGGGGCCAGTTGTTTCCCGGCCGGGCAATAGCAGGATACCTATCTCAACTAGACATTAGATTTATCGACATATTTTCTCAGTCTTTTGAGAGAGACTTTATTTATTTTTGTACAACGACCTCCGCCGCACTCCCGGCCCCCATCTCTCTCCCCATTTGCCTCTCCGGCTTTGCCTCGCTTTGCCTCGCCTCCCTTTTGCCGGACTCTGTCGATGAAATCGCGCAGAAGGACTGCCGTGTAAAAGGGAGCACAGAAATGCAGTGGTCCTATGCAACGCCAGCGAGAAACCGAAGAAAACAAACACGAACACGGGCCCATGTTTCATACTGCCGGTAATTAGAAAACGTCCGCCATAGATTAGACTAATTCGAGCATACGCGAACGCTACGGGTGCTGGGAATATTTATTGTTTCATCGGAGATATTTATTTATACCTTGAGGGAGCCGGTCGCGACTTCCGCCGTTGAAACGATGATATTTCATAATGGCAGTACCCAATTAGAAAATGTCCGTCGTGGATCAGCGGCATTCCGCTATAGGCAAACGCTCCGTATGCGGATCTGAAGAATTACAGGTTCGTTTAAACAAAAAAAAAATAGGTAAGTACCGTTTCAGGAAATGTCGTCCAATTTGGCGAGGCAAATGCGTCCGATTCGGCAGACTTTAGTCGAAGTTTGATTCACATACAATGTGAATTAGATATAAACTGAGAATGTTTTCGTATCGGTACTCTCGCTTGATACCCGATTACCGCGGGAGAGGAAATCATCTCGTCTAGCTGTCGCGCGATCGTCTAAAACGATCTTGCGAATGCGTTCCGACGTGGACTCGAACTTTTCAAATAATTTCTAAAAAGCCGCAGAGCGACAAACAAGTCCATAAAGACTCCGTTTCCTCCCCTCCCCCTCTCCCACCCGGGTACTTTCTTCTCTTTCCACCGTTTGCGCGATTCCTACTTTCGATCGGCTGTTTAGCGGAAATTTTACGTCCCGCGCGCAGATTCGCAAGCTGAACTTCTTGACACGTTGTGCACGGACTCTTCCGTGCTATTAGATGAAACTACAACAGTGGGATTGCGTGTAATGTGTTCTTACTAGTCTGGGGGACATGTTCAAGATCCAGGTTTCGCTTCGTTTCGTACAAAACTCGAAAATAATTATATCCTGAAAATTAAAATTCTGTAACAGGTTTAAAACCATAATAAAAAAAGAAGTGAAATTGTTTTAAGATTGTTCGAAGTGTTCCTGGCATATATGAAATATTTCTGCGAGTTTGCTACGCAAGATGCAGCGATCTTGTGGCCGGTGGGATTCGTGGAAGGGAGATCTCCTGCGCGATAGAAATCAGCGAAGTCTGGTGAAAGATCTTGAGCCCCCTCGAACAGATTGGCAATTAGTCCTGATTAATTCCGCAAACATAAGGAGAGCAACACGCGCGCGGTCTGCGGTAGGTAGGGACCATCCCCTCAAATATTAGGAGGCCTGTAGCGGCGTTGAGTTGATAGCCCGATCCTCGTCTCATCCTTTTTTATCGATCCGTGCACGCGGAGAAGAATTACGGATTGCCTAAACCGGCTAATCGCTTCAATCGCGCTTGACCCTCATACGCTCCTCGTACGAGAACATGCGCTTCCAGATCGTAGCTTTTACATGTTTTATAGTTCACCCTTGCATATTTTATTCGATACCTTTAGTAAGCTATCCACGCATCGTCAAAAGTTATAATTTTAGTTGTGCAATTTTCAACTTTCAAACGCTCCATCTGGAAAGTTGACCTTCATACGACTTCCGCACGTTCGCTCACAAAAAAACTAATAACACTAGGATATATCACGACAGTATTTATCTTTCATATTAAACATCCTTCTCTTCGGTTGACACGTCAAATGCTGTGCTAATTAAGTTACTGGATAAAGTTCCCCTTTTTGTTTTTATTTATCGTGAAATTCGCTTGTTCCCGGAAAAGTGAGACGAATTTAACAAAGAAGAACCGTTTGCATAAAATGTTTAACTTTCTTCTAAAATATTCGTATCCGTTAAAGATCCCTTAAAACGAACCGGAACAGCCAATAAATGAAATATTAGATAGGTTGGAGCGATGAGTATAGTGCATGGAAGGCAAGGTCACTCAACGTGATTGCCAATAATCGAATGAGCGATACGGTTCCAGGGACTTTCCCAGTTTTATCTGCCGGCACGTCCGATTATGCGAAGCATTTGTCGCGGACGTGCAGTACGCGCGTCTGGCCGTACGGTGCTTGTACAGTGCTGTGCAATGCAACGCTGTGCAGTGCAATGCTGTGCACTCACCGTCAACAGCGATATATACGTGTACGTGGCAACGCACTTCAATGCTGCGGCGCGGCCTACTTAGCAGCCGGCTTGATTAACATCGAGTGATTAATAGACGCTCCCACTGTACGTAAGCAACCCCAACAGCGGCTGCTTCGAAGATCTAATCGCGCGATATTTATTGCCCTACGCATCGTCCACCTTCGGACCCTCTCCACGCCGATTTTGCGAATACTTCTTCTCCCTCTGCCTCCTCCATTCTTCCCTCATCCTCCCCCTTATCCTCCCTTCCTTCCTTCCTCCCCCCTATCCCGTCCCCCCTTCTCGTTTCCTCGTTTTTCTTTTCCGCTCTTTTTATCGTTTGTTTTTGCTCGGTCGCTCCCAGCCACCGCACGAATTCTCTTCCTTTCTCTGTACTTTCTCGAGTCTCAACGGCACGCAGTTTTTCTTGGTTTCTGTCCGATTAGGAAGCGCCGGGATGCCACTCGATGCGTGCACTTGATCGTCCAGACATCGCAGCGGAGCCTGTCAAGAAGATCGCCCGAAGTGTTATCTACAATTTTTACGGAAACCACCGAAACGTCTTACCGCAAATCACTCTAACCCTTATGTCAACGCAACATTTTCTACGACGATCAACGTTGCTGCACTTTGCATTGGGTTGCTCGGAAAGTAATTTCGTTTTTTTTCCAACGGAAAATGAAAAACGATCTTTTGCTATTCAGAAGTTTCATTCCGGCAACTTCGAGATCCCGTGCTCGTGGAATTCTTGTTTTTGTATTAGTAAAAAATTGAGTATGTTTTCGACGTCTTCATATGAAATGTAATTTATACCGCTTAAAGTGTGTCGAAGAGAACGAAATAAATTATGAACGGCGCTAATAAAAAATCAAAATGGATCGAAACGGCTGTCTGATTAATTTCGTTTTTCTTCCAACGGAAAATGAAAAACGATTTTTTGCTATTCAGAAGTTTCATTCCGGCAACTTCGAGATCCCATGCTCGTGAAATACTTGTTTTTTTATTAGTAAAAAATTATGTATGTTTTCGACGTCTTCATTTGAAATGTAATTTATACCGCTTAAAGTGTGTCGAAGAGAACGAAATAAATTATGAACGGCGCTAATAAAAAATCAAAATGGATCGAAACGGCTGTCTGATATTTCCGTGGATTCAGGATAACGTGACGTTACCTTTTGTCGCGAGACCGGGCGTCTCGCGTTTACATTTCTCTTACGTGTTGCGTCAGCGTTACGTTGGCGCCGCATTCGTCTATCCAGACTTTATATTGTTATAATATTGTTTACAATTCCGTCTGTGACGGTTCGCGATTACCTTCGTTCCGGATCGCGGCTCTCTTATCCGACTTCTCCATTTCAGGAGAAAAAACACTGAACTCGACCCTGCGGCGAACAGAGACGCGTCGATATTGCGACTACGATTTACTATTGTTTCCTTGATCTGGCGAATTATTAGCTCAACGCAAAAAAAATGGAAAAAACAGTGGGAATTTTTACTGGAATATGCACTCGAAGATACAGTGCTAATTGCGCAGTCTGTCCTATTGTGATGCTAGCTGTCGCGAGATTCTAATTAAACATACACATGCGCGTACTCGATGTTGTTGAATATTATGACTAGACTTCGGATTTTATGCAATTGAGAACAGTAAAAACATTAGAACTTAATTTAATTGAAACACGCTTCCATGAGGAAATATTCAACAAAATTTTTTGGTATATTTAAAATTATATGTATATTTAAAAAATGGCTAAAAATTTAGATGGACACAGTCTCGTCATTTTTATAAAGTGCTATCTTAAACGTAAACTTAGTGTTAAGTTGTACTTATTTCTACATATAATAAGATCGTCGATTTCAAAGGAGTAGGTTTAAAAAATACGTAAAATTTTGTGCACGAAAGATTATGTAAATTTATCTAGCCACGAGTATTGGTAGGATCTCGTCAACATGGTATTTCGTCTACTGTGCGTTAGGGCCCGATCCAGCAACCATGGGTGGTCATTCACGAATTAGGAAACTATGCGAATCGCAACAGTATCGAAGTAGAACGATCGAGTGACCAGGTCAAGGGAAAAATGAAAAGGCTTTCGCCGGCCCAATAAGATCGGTTGTGTTCCCGGGGCGAGGTTATGGGGTGGAACAGCATGATTAACACATCAAAGGGAAACCGCGGGCAGCCACGGAGGTTCAAGACTCTGCCGTGCGTAGATAGAGTCGTTACACGCCGCCGCACACTCTCGTAGTTTATTTATACACCCGGCCCGAACAATGAGACGATAATTAAGATGCTGTGTAATTAGTGATTAGCGTACGCGGCTTCGAGGGGGGCAGTCAGCTGTTGGCGAGGCTGTGCAGCATATGGGACGCTCGCCGGCTCGCGGCAACACACCGTCGTGTTCCGGGCACGAGATATCGTTAATAATAATAATTAAACGGCGGATGAATTTTTACGTGGCAGTGGTATGCGCGAAATTCGGAGATACAGCCGTCCCTCGATTTACGCGGCACTTTGTTCGCGCGAGTGTATTTTTACGCGGTTAATGATCCCTCGATTTACGCGAATTTTTTTACACGCAGCTTCGTTTTATGTGGTTCCTTCTTTTTTCTCTCTTCCGTTATTCGTTATTTTTTCTTTTATAACTCATATCGTGTGGCTTGAAGTATTTCTCATTTAATACTGGTGGATTATTTTACCCTCGATCATTAGGGTGAACATTTTAACCCATTTGCATCTCTACACGCAATGGAAAGGAGTTGGAGACCACATTCACGTCTAATGGAGGAATAGTTGGTGCACGGTGATTCCAGCTGGTAAGAATTTTATGCTTATATTTTTTCACTCGAAAATTAGTATCGTTCACCCTTGTATCGATAACTGGGTACCCGAGTATCCACTTTCAATTTCTCTTTCAAACTTTTGTAACATTTTTGTTGATAAATATCGAAATTATTGTAGATTTTATGTTCTTGAATCATTAAAGATTAACACATAAGGGTTAAGCAGTGATTCAATGCAACTCGTGCATCGCCCTTTAATTTTTGTCACGAATATTTTGTTTCTTTTTCACACGGTTGAAAACGTAGAAAAATGGTATAGAGAAAACTGCACTAAGTGAAGTTCTTAGATGCATGATACTGTTCAAGATGATCACAGTTTGATTTGCGCTTGAATCTTGGCTCGAATGTTCTAACTAAAATTAAATTAAATAGCGGTAAGAAGTGAAATATAGGAATGTTGTACGACAATTGGTTGGCGAACTTATCATCTTACTAAAGACAGCAAGCTCTTATACAATTCCTGTTTTCACGAATTGCTTCTGAAACTTGCGAACTTGCTCGAAATCATCGCAGTCAAGTAGACAGTTATTACTTCACGAAGAATAACAGTATTTTGACTTCTTCCGAAGGGAATATTTTTTCGAAGAAAGGTCGAGAGAACGTACTTTAAAAATAGTAAGAAGTTCTACGAGAAAAGTTCACGCGATGTTATCGATCGCTGACTGCATTATGCAGGTCGCAATTGCATTCGCGCTGCAACTATACGTAGTCTCGAAAACATCTTAGCCGTACAAATTAGTTCGTAGCTCCCTCTGCATGAATTTGTCGTTCGTTTATAAACAGCTGGAATATAATCAAAACTTAAAAATAATGCCCGTTAATTTCTATGCATTCAGTGTATCATACAATTTTCCTAATTCAATAATAAATATAAAACGATAAAGATACAAGTATATCAGTACTTTATGCTTATAGAAATTGCAAGGTCCGACTTATACACATTATAATTTCCAAAAATGCATTGATTGCCGAATAAATGATCTGAAAACGAGTGGCGAACCGTCGATGCTAGACGTGTTTGCAACAACCCGGTAGTTGCAGCGCTGATCGAGGCCGGGAAATTAGGAATTTCGTGCAATGAAAAATTAGAAAGGAGGAACGAGCGTAATCGCTCGCAAGAAATCGGGACTGCATAGTGATTCTCCGCCTCGCCTCCTACGACATCGTTGAACGTTCGTATTATCCCGGAGCCCTTTGATCGATACAAACAGATATCGATAACAGCACGATCTTATCGCGCGGTTAGGCTCGGTTAAACGTGGACGGTGTTGCATTACACAAAGACGTGATGCATAGCCGGCGATGCTATCGGCGGCCACAAAAAGATGAAGAGAAACGGAGTGAGATGTTTATTATACGTAGTCGACTGTGATACCTCTTCGTGTAATTAATGTGAATAGCAGGTACTAATAAAATTGTTATCAATCGTGGCTGGGATTCTTCTCGATGCACATTCTATGAGACGCTAGTGCTTCGCCTAACGTCTCCGTGATTTTCTAACCGTTACACGGCCACCGACGATTACTCAGCTTTACGAAACACGTTTACGAGCCACGTAGAACAAGATTTCAGTTTTTCTTTTTTATTTTCTCCAACGGCGAATCGATTGTCGTAACACCGTAATTCGTCGTGGCTGTAATTGCTGTTCTTCTCTGATTGGTAAAGGGGCCTCGTTCCTCCGGCATCCTATTCGGAAGGACTGTCGCGTTCGGTTCCGAATTGAATATTTCTCGTTAGCGTCGCGTCACCTTTCTCGTTAGCGTTGCGTTCGATTCGATATACAGGGTGTGATGGTGGAAATTTTTTATTTTCTTCAAGTTGAAATTTTCTCATGTCGGAGCTATTGAAAGTAAGCGAGATCACAGAAATTCTTTTACAGACTATTTTAATACGCACGGAAACTTTAAACCCTATACGAAAAATCCGTATTATTAGTATTAGACTTCGGCGTGAGTCACAGAATGTAATTGGCTAGACGCGTGCACTTAGATCACACTATTCAATATGGCGCGACGTAACGCGGTACGTGCATAGCACACGTTTTCTTAATCTCATTAGCTCCGTATAGTAATAAACGCGTTCGGTTAAATATACAATATCCACGCACACATCAACTCTAATAATTACCATCAATATTTTCATATCCCATCCATATGTAGACATGTCCACGCTATTTCGTTCGCGACCAACACAAGGCTAATAAAATTCACCGCGCAGTGTTCGGCTTTTTCGTGTTACATGCGCAGGGTTTCATGGGCGCTCTAATGTGACTTTCGCGGGCATAATGGTGTCATGTTCGAGGTAAAAATCGCCCGGATGATTTTCGAGGAGAAAAATGAAGTGGCAGATGGAAAGAGGATAATAATATAGGTAGCCTGCGGCTGTGCCGATGATTAATAAATCAGGGACGGCGTTGAGAGAACAGTTTAACCTGTAACCCCTGAACGATCTATCGTGCTCTTTCTCCCTTTTAGCCGGTCGTCTCGGCCGTTTCTTTCCTTTCTTCGCCAGAGTATGCGTCTTTTTCACGGAGCCCTGCACCGCCGAAACTGACTTTGTACCAAGGCGGCCTCCTCCCCTCCCTCCCTGCCCGCTCCCCTCTCCACCGATACAGATACGTATGCAACATGGTCTGTGGGAACAGGCTGACTCTGAATGTTAATTGTTGCTTAAATTTATGACAGCCCGCCCTCCGCCGCGCCGACATCCTTCTCTCTCTCTCTCTCTCTCTCTCTCTCTCTCTCTCTCGCTCTCTCGCTTTCTCTCTTCGTCTCACTTTCTCCTGTATAGCCGTCGCACCCTTTCCACTCGCATAACCACGGCTATTCATCCCGCTGTTTCACCAACGATCCCTCGAAACGAGCTCGACGATTAACCATCGTTTCGCGCCGCGACCACGAGAAATTAGCGGCCGAAATCAGCCGGGGGTCGCCACCACCACCACCACCGCCGCCACCATCACCACCACCACCAGCACTCCTCTATCTGCTTTCTTGCTCGCGGTCGTTCGGAACTTTGAGCTTCACCGACTCTCCTCTTCCCGATAACCGCGACACAATGCTGCCCGAGATTGCGTCGGTGTTTATACGTTTCTGGAAAAAACTATACGCTCGATAACGGCCGTCGCGACACCGCGGTTTTCGCTTTTCTCCCACTATTTTTCTTCTCGCTAATTATTTTACATCAGGACACGAAGCGACCAATAGACTGACCACTCCTTCAAACGCGTAAGAATTTATTATCCATTATTTTCAAGCAATTTGCGTTCAGATTGTCGGCGAGAAAACAATTTTAAAGAGAAATTAATAGTATCGTGTATCGATATAAGGGTTGAATTAAAAAAAAAAGAGATCATCCACGAAGGAAACGGTCGAGGTATGGCGAATGACAATGGACCAAACCAAGGAAGTTACGAAGGGTGATAATGTTGCGTGGTGGAACCGGTTGGAAGAACCGCGCGCGCGCTCCCATCAGGCTGAGGCGCGTGTGCATGCGAAGCCCGTTGACAGAAAAGTGAGCGATTGCTCGTCAAGCTAGTCGCTGCTGACAGTCGATGACAGGCACACGTACACGTTTCAGACCACACACAATAGGCGTCGCCACGAGATACGCCGGGTTGCTAGCGCGCGAGCGCGCGATCCCTGGCCACGGATACGCCACGACCGTACCTTTTCATGGTGCTAGTGCGCACCAATTCATATGGTAATCTCCTGGGCCCGGGCGTTATTCTGCCTTTATTAAGTGCACCGTGTCTGACCCATTTCGCCTGTCAGTCCCGCTCCAGGAATTTCTGAGTCACCCGGTGCGCGTCGCACCACGCGACCAATGGATCGCGTTGCTGGCCGTTCTGCGGCCCGACTGGCCCATTCCTACCCCTTTTGTTCTACCGACTGGGATCGCGGGCCCGAAAACATCTTGGAGCGATCCGGTCTTCACTTGGCATCAATTATCAATAAATTATGGGTAAATAAATTGTACATAAAAATATATGGTGAAGGAAACCACGATGGCCTTGATATCCTGATAAGAAAATCTGTTTGCCTGTCATAAAAAAAATAAGCAAGATGTTTAAGATGTTGAAAAAAATTAAACGGGTATCTCGCGTTCGTATTGGCATCTTCGGAACCAGGAATCATCTACAGAAGCGACCACTTCGACCATTAATATGCCCAAATTTAAATATTTTAGAGCCAAACGTCAAACAGTGGAAGCGAAACTTTATTGGCATTTTGTGTATGCTTGTCAAAATAGCTTTCGAGAAGGTTTTGCCTTGACAGATCGGTATTAATTGGCTGTAAATGTTTCTGCAAGTCAAAGTGAAAGGATTTTTATTAGTCGACCTAACCCTTTATTTTTCTCCGTAAATGAAAGCGCGTACATCGCTATCGGCGTTACTTAATAACGTTCGGTTAATTTTGCATCAAATTGTATTCGCCATATATCTGGCAGCTATGGTGATTTCTGTGGGTTCAAAGTTCGCCCCGACGGTTCATCATCTCACGACGAACTTCGAAACGATTCGAAAGACCAAGACAGAGCTCGAACACTGGTTTTTTGCACGAAGACCGTGTATTCGCAGTGAATTAGACATCGATCCGCGGAACAGACAAAATAAATCCTTAATGCTGTGCAAACGTCAATTAACACCCAACAAATTGCAATTGATTTACGAACAAATACGGGAAAAAATCGCATTAGTAAGCACATAAAAATCCTTCGCGTCTTAACACGTTGCAGCAAAAGGTTCTGTACCGGAGGTTTAAAGTGTTTCTGTCAACATGCAAATTACGCAGCGATTCTTTATGCGATCTGTATATTCAACACGGGAGTCTTTCGTTTTCAAGCAACGTGCACAACCAACAACGTTGGTACATTGTTGGCATAAAATGTGCAAAGATAACACACTTCACTCTAGTTCGCCGTACCTTCTGGATTGGGTTCGTACGAACAATTCTTTTTTCGAATTCAAAAGATATCTCGTTCGATCAAAATTAACAAAAAAAAATTAAAATCAAGATTTCGCGTAGAGGTGGGTCCAGATAGACCCGCAAGACGTATAAAACGAAATTCGCAGCGTTCAGCGTCAACTTCGCGACGGCAAATAAATAAATGAAACAAATGCAAACTATTCAATTTCCTCTGCATATACTTTTACTCACAATTTTAACGAATCTCGAGCCCGACGGGTGAACGATTCGAATTTCAATCGTGCGGTTACAATCGATTAATTGCGAGTGCCACCAGTTAATTTGTGCAGAATGTTTTTGCGCGTTCTTCGGTGCAGTTAGGTCCGAAGGCGGTTGATTCTCGACGGAAAAACCGCTGGGCCGAAAGACCAACCGAAGATGCGAATTCCGGGAATGATTCGGGACCGCCTTAAAAGTCCTGGCGCGCGCGCGAGGCTAGCGAGACCATAATTCGGTGAGCTGTTATGACGATTCGTTTTATATGCCGAGTGTCCGTCGTCGTTGTTAACGCCACGCATCATCCTTTTAAATCCTTCTCGGTGTCACAGAGGTGGTACGGCCTCGGATCGAAACGATGCAATAATGTCATTATTAACGTCACGGGTTTTACGGGCCCGTTAATTTCCACCACGTTTTTCTCCCGGAGGACCGGCGTATAAGTTTGTTTAATTGAGGAAGGAATTGCATCTTAAACAAAGAACATGTCTTACATGGCAAGTTCCGTGGAACCGGTCTTTACGGATTCTAACATTCCGTTTCAACTGCACGGCTGATTTTAATGTCGGCTCGTGTCCTTTTATAGGCAATAAGCTATCGAATTTTCGGGTGAAAGGACGCTTCCTCGATGGCGCCCCAAAACGGCCGATCCTTTCGTTTTGTACTTATGTCGGGTATTTCTTCCCTTTTTTGGCGAGGAAGAGGAAAGCCGGGACGCGAGAATCTCGATGCCCCGGCCAACCTACTTCTCAATTAACGGTACGCTTGTTATTATCGTAGATTTGTTTTTCGTATTAATACAGAACACCTCTTTCTGTTTTACCCGTTCGCATTTGGCTTCCTCGGAGCCCCACGATCTAAGTCCCTTCGCCTATCCCTTCCACCGAGGGACATACCGCGAAGTACATTTTTGGAACACAAGTAATAATGATAAACGAATAACTCTTTATATCTGCATACGTTTGCTAGTTGAGACAAGTGACATGCCCGACTGCATCCACCGCCAATAAATAACAATGTCAAGATTGTCTAACTTTACATTATAGCAACTTAACGACTTCGACATCGATCTCCCAATGCCCACTACAATGTTTCGCATTGTTCGTACCCATTTTTCCAGAGGATAACGCGTCCTGGTTCTCCCAACTCGTCACTGCGCAACTAAAAATACGACCGAGCCGGGCAACCGTGAATCCTAATCCAGTCGAAATCCAGGCATCAGTAAATTACTCTGCCACGTGCTCAAAGCGATGCACACTTGTTTTTCTTCGCGCGGGACCGTCGGACAGAATTGAATAATTACCAAATGAGCACGCGCGAGCGAATATAAATCTGAACGACGACTGTCTCGAATTTTCTGCAGCTCTCCTTTCGTCGAGCCTTTTGACTGCACTTTTATCCGATTTTTATCGTTTTCTTGTTCATTTTGTTTTACGTTACCGCAATCATCGACAAATTCTATACCGATGAACGACTATTTTCTGCAGTTTTCAATTATTTTCTAAAAATTCGAATGGTCGTTCGCAAAATTTTTGCAGAATTCTTCTACTCGCAGAAATTCAAGTTGCATCTACCAGGCGATCGAGGATTCAAGATTCGAAAATACTGGCCGGGGGGTAGTTCCGAAAAAGTTTCCTCGTCGGGTAAAAAGCAGCCACGTATGCCCGAATCAATTCAACGGCCCGTGCAATTTGTTTCGCAAGCACGATTGTAAAAGCTCGAACGTGAATGTGCGATCGTAGAAAGACCCGCGTCAACTATACCGCGCGGCGTAGTGTGCGTTACCCGGTGGTAAACGTCGCCGGACCTCGCCGAAAATAACATTCATTGATTTCACGTTCTGAATGAACGAGCGCCGAGACGAGGATGAGACAGTTCGGTATTAAGGCTGTGTCGCCCACTTAATAGCAACACAGCGCATCGACGTTTTCCACGTTATCGCGCTCCATCGAGAAAAAAATATTGGCACCGACCGATTGTTACGACACCGGTGCCTATAGCTGTACATAGAGAAGCTTGAACGAGAAAGTTCACTTCACGATGTGCGCTCGGGTCTAGTTATTCTATCTCACGATACCAGCAGAGTTAATGCGCTGGTATTTGAAAAAATGCTCGAATGTTCGCCTTGAAAATACCTCGTAGCCAATGTCTCTTACATCTTAATCAACTGTGGTGCATTCGATTGATTTTTAAACAAATAATTGCGTGACTCGAGCGCGGTGGGTGTATTGTTAATGCTACTTGCATAAATTCACCGATGACTAACCTGCAGTGGCGTAGCAACCGCTCGTATTTTCGGGGTATCTAACGGATCGTCTAGAGAAAGGGGTACAGTTGTCTAGCCGTCGAAGAGAGAATGGTACGATGAGAATGTGGGAGTTCGGCTTTCTTGGATTGTGTTTCACCGGATATATGCCCAGGGTTCTTGCGTAGATCCTCCTCGTGGCAGCCTCGAGTCCCGCCTACGTCCCCTTGTAATATCGTCTTCGATTTTGGAGCACGTTACCAGAATAAATATCACGAATATTCTAGCGTAGGAATGACTGATCGACCGCTATTCGGGTTTATCGTCCGCGTTATGCGTGGATATCAACGATAGCTGCGGATCGGCGATACACGCGCTCCTCTCTACGTGCATTTACGTGTTTCGTCGCTCATTTTACGCGAGTTTAGTAGTCCCCTAAATCATCGGCAACGATTTTGTTTATCGGCCCGGTCTTAGACTTCTCGTTCCGCGGAGATGCGCCGGTTTTCGCTCGTCAAACGTGGAGAATTCCTTCGAGACCGAATCCATTAGCCACGACAACACCGATACCATTAATAAATGTAACGAACGTACGTGTAACTAGGTTGTAGATTTTTATGCAAAATTGTTCGCTTTATTTCTCTCTTTCTTAGATCGTACAGTTCTACTATTTTCGTTTTGTAACCTCGCCGAACGTAGAAAAGGACGACGCGTGTAAACACGGACAACGGGAGTCGATGACGTGATCGGCTAGGACAGGTTCGGCCAGACTCGTGCTGGCCGGCCGAGAGTCGATGACGTAGAAGCGACTACCCCCACCCGGCTGGCCAGCGCGAGAGAGTGGAGGTGATATTCGTTTCTCGCAGATCCTGCGCGGTTTCCGTTTTCTTAGATCAAGGCTTTGCTGTATTTCAATCAAAATATAAGGCATCAAGAATTTTATGAAGACTGCATGGAGAGACTAGGAAAAAAATGTCAATAGACAATTACGAAAATTGTGCAGCAGTCATAAATGCAATTTCTGTAAAAAATTCGTTCATCTCGTGTTTCCATTTCTTCGATGCCGTCACAATCGCGTAATATTGCGAAATTTGTTCGACTAAAGTATACATGTTCCCATTTCATTCAACATCATTTTTCACGTATAGCTCGGCTATGGATTCGAGCATAGTTGAAATGTTCGATAGCTGACATTTGGTAAAAGTAGACGCGAACTCGATCAAATCTTTCTGCGAGCACACCAAAAACGGAGACGTTCGCTGAAGGTCAAAGGTTAGAATCGTTTCTGGACCTAGGAAGTTTCTCACGACTACGACGACGATGCTCGATACTGTGTTTCGCTGGATGATATCCCAATATCGTCGACTGCGTGATGCCGAAATGTCGTGCCGTGACCTTTTCACTTTTATTTATTATTCCGAGCGCAGACCGGGAATCTTTGGAAAAAATCGACAATAACGCGAAATTTATGGCGCACGCAACTTACTGGGAGCGATGGTTAGCTGAATAGAAATACTGTTTAACGTCGCAGCCGAATATATCGCTGTTGTTATTGGGAAATAGGGGATAATGTGTTCGCGCTCGCGTTCGTGGTGTTACGTGGGACCCACCTACACTGTCTTTTACGCACACTAGCGTTCGTGTCCGGACACCTATCACAGCCAAGTACCATATTATTGCTGTACAGTGGGTAAAAAAATTACGATACAAAGAAATAATATAGTTTAAAAATTTTTATGTAATCCGCAGTGACTGTGACCGGACTTGGAAGAAACCGAAGCTAAATGAAAATATATTTTCTCTTTCAATTATCTGAAACAGTCGAGAATGATGCGACAACATTCATTAACCGTTAGCACTAAAATTGCTATACTACTATTCAAAATATTATTTAATAAATTACTAAATATTTAAGTATTTTATGAGGTATCGTATCAATTTCATATCCATAAAATTAAAAAAAGTAATACAGAATGGAATTATGATAGGTTGGAAGAAATGTTTAATTTTCACGTTAAAATAGCTCCGAGTGCAAAGAGTTAAATGCTTTTAATGTATTTTCTGTATTATATTCGACCTATTCGTTCATCATAAAATCCGCAGTCTAATAATAACACTGTGAAGTCAGCAAAGTGGCGTCGGGAATTTTTAATACTTTCTCACGAGCGAACACGGTGCGCCGCCTAGAGCCGTGAAAAAATTAAATGGAAAAACAGCGACAAAGACCGGAGAATTTTTTACGTTATCTTGAAATGATCCAAGTTATTGCGAGAAGAATTACGTTTCGTACAAAACGATTTTTCCCTGCGCGTAGAGATGCATATCCTGCATGAAATTGCATCGCATTGTATCATTTTCGGATATGTTCTCGGCAATCAAGCATGTCCGCGAAATCGATGGAGGATTGCGCGCGCGAGAGAGAGAGTGGTGGATGTGTTCTCTCGCGTTGTATAATCGCTATTATTCGCAGCTGCACGCGTTTTGCATCGGTACGTGCGTGAGGCATACGTAGAACCCCATGCGTCTCCGAGTTTATTTTATGCTTACTATGCTCGAACCTGCCTCAACACGTTCTTCGAATATTCCTCTGTTTCTCTTTACAGCTCGTATAATGAAACGGCAATTCGCCGTGCGTCGCTCGTGGTCAATTCATTTATGAAGAGGACGTAAACGGCGAGGCATGGCACCGCGAGAGAAGAACCTCTTCTCGCAGTCTTTGCGAAAACTCCATTCGTTTTGCGTTCCGTTAAATCTGTCCACCACTTCGTCATTTATTTACTCCAAATCTACGACATCTAGACCGCGAACTTTTATGCAAAAGAAAAATCTCTCCGAACGGATCGCGACCTACCAAATGCTTACACACGTTTATTTCCTTTCTGAGTAAGTCTCGTGGAGATAATACAATTTCTTAAATGCTTCGAATACTTTCACTGTTCCGAGGCAGGATTTTCGAGGGAACTTGAAGATCGAGGAAACTGGAATTATGCACACCATGCGCGTGTCTCTTTCCGTGCGCGTCCCGATAAGTTCGGATACATATTGCGCCGGACAAAACATTCCCAGTGAAAATGATGGCCGGTCAGTGTCTGAACGAATTCGCTGTGCTATGTGTAACCCCTTGCAAACAGGAATGTTTTTCCGAACTCCCCAGCCGCCGTTTCGTGTCCGAGACGGTGGCACGAACTGGGAGAGACTGGGAGATAGTTACAATTACAGTTTTTTTCCGCGGACTATCGTATGCATAAAAAGTGTTACCATCAAGTCCTAACGCGGACCCTACGACTCAGATCAGTAGTTTCCTTAAAACCAGAGGTACAGTTTGATATAAGCGTTGCTGCGACGGCCAGTTGGAGGGAGCTGACGCAAGCCGCGCGAACAAACAAAAGCTAATTAAACCTCGCGGTCCAAGTAAAAAACCGGGCGTATCGGGGGAATTTTCGAGGGTGGCGAGAGATCCCGAAAGAACCGTGACTCAATCAGACCATAATCTCGGTACGCACGTCATCGTAGTTGCGTCAGACGAAAAACAGATCGATAGGATTGTGTCGTAGAAGAGGTCCGGAGAGAGCCCGGCGCGGCGTCGGAACGGGAAAGCAGCAGGAGGAAAGCGGTTCGTTCGGCTTGCGGTTATTTCGGCGAACGATTCCCAGTCAAATGATCACGTTCTCGAGCGGTACCCTAATGATATATCGCCGAGTATAACTGGATCCGCGTCGTCGGTGTAATTCCGAAGACGGATGTGTACACGGCGGCGATTTTCTGAAGCGATTTCCTGCGACCTAGACAGCATCGACCGGTCCCCCCGGTCCCCGTTCCCGGTTCCGTAGGGGGATAAACGATGCGATGGCCCACGCAGCCGATGGGACACAATCTGAACATTGATCCGTTCCCAAAGATTTTCGCGTTCCGTGGGAATGCCGGGATCGGAAGGAAGAAGAAGCCGCGACGCGAGTCGACGCGGCGCGGCGGGTCTGTCGTCACCCCGGTCGACCCTTCCCTGTTTCCCTTACGCCCACTTTTATGAATGAGTGGATGAATGAGCCGACTTTGCCCCACTTTTCCCCGAGTGGGTGTAACGTATCAGCCGGCCAGTCTGACATTTTCGCGTCGCAACCACCCCTGGCCAGGTCAGCATCGCGGCGACGTCGTGGGCGTTGCTGACTCTATATCTACCCACGTAGTAGACAGAAGTCTGAGTATACGACCACGCAAAAATCCATTTCCACCGGTCGCTGGGAATCCCCTGGAAAAACAGAATCGTATCCTCGACGATGCCAAACGAACGCGGACGACCCTATAGCACAGGGTGCTCGACTGCAACTTCTTTCTTAACTTGCTCGTGAAATCCGTGTAACCCTTGCCGCGGTACAACTCCTTCAGCCTCAGCCTAATTTCCTCATCGTTCATTGCGCTCCATCTCTTCTGCTCTTGTTTCCCCTCGTTCACCCTTCCGAGACCTCTGGCATCTTCGTAAAATTTTCTCTTCGCCCACGCACTGTAATTCCTGATTCACGATCTAAGTAAACATTCGTTTCCCCCATTAGTAACTGTAATATTTTTAAAGGAATATGTACATGTTGATATTCTTGAATTCAAAATCCACGGTCATCGCATTATACTTACGTGCCACTATGGTAACGTGCTGCATTAACATTTTTGTAGAAACTAAATTTGCAGATTTCAAACATTTTAGAATATTTCGAAACAAGGATGAAAAAGCGAACAAGTCCACAGAGAAAATATTAAGAAATGTCTGTGAAATATTTTCGATGCTCGCTACACAGCTAAAAGGTTCGGTATCGGAAAGTGGTACCCGAAGTTTCGCTGATTTTCGTAGAGGGAAACAACGAAAGATTTTAGTATCGCTATCTTTTTATACTCGTCCGCTATACCAAGCGTGATTAATTACTTTGGCTGCGAGCTAGTCCGGTATCAACGTACCCGGGAACCGTATTATGATACTCAATCAGGCCTATACGAGGCATTCGACATTTCTCGGGCAGCATCCTCTCTGTGTTCGTGGATCAGTGGCTGGGGCTCTGCATTTGCAGATCGTTTTGGGCATCGTCCAACGTCGATTCTCGATGTCGAGGGTCGAGATCCGCGGTTGCACGCCTATTCGACGTTCGAAATTCGATATTTCCACTAAAAGAACGGCCCGAATTGAATTTCCTCCGATAAAATAGCGTGTCGTTGTTACGCTATCGTCTAAAGTGTACATGCTGTAATGACGTAACTCAAAATACCGTGTTCTGAACTTTCTAAAAGATATTCAGGCGAATTCAAACTGGGAGGATCACAAATCGAATACGTCATCCATTGAATATAAAAATTGAAAAATTTCCTCGGATTCTTTTTTCAGCTCCTCTTGAATCTTTTTTCACTCTTTCACGAGGAAAGATAAAATTTTTTGATATTTTTTAAAACAATTTGCAGCGCTTTTCGAATGGACTGTAAAAATAGAGGCTTCACGCTTTCAAATCGGTCCAGGTTTATTGTTGTCAACAGATCGCACGTGGACATTATCTGGAGATTTGGAAAGTAAATGTTGCAACACTTTTTGGATCCAGCGTAGATGCGTTGGACACCGAGGAGACGACTCGCAGCACTCGATTTGGCAGAGGCCTGTATAATAGATTTGTAACGGAGCGGGAAGTGTTCGTTAAGCAAACAAAGCGGTTCGCGCGTGGCGGAAGCGAGGATCGCCGCGAGCTCGATGGAATAGCTGACGCGGAATAGCCGAGCGCCGCGCGAAAAAACATAAAGAATATGTTTAGAATATCTTAAGTGCAGGAATTTCGCTGAATAAATATTGCGATGGCGCCGTATGGAATTTGGCCGAGCGCAGCGGCGCGACGCGGCGCCTAAACGCGCGCCGCGTGTCAACAAATCAGTATTCAACCGCGCAAAATTCAAAGAACCTACCGGAGAGCCAGTTTGCGTGGATACTCCGCGCGGTGCACGCGCCGCTCATGACCAAACGGGGACAAGCGTAGATCAACGAGAGCAAAGAAAGATCTCCGCCCACGCGATCGTTCCTGTTTACGCGATCGCGGCCGGTGTCTCCTCTGAATCGAGAGCGGCAACTTCTGTAACCCGTTGTTTCTTTTTTCGTGAAACCGTACGCCGTTTATTTCGACGGTTTCTTCAAACTTTCAGGAGCGAGAATCTCGAACGGGGACTAGAAGAAAATCGTCCGCGTTCGTAAATAAATAGTGTTTTCGATCGGCGCTGCGAGGCGCGGCGCGGCGCCACCCGGTGGTTTTATTCGTTGACAGTCGTTCGGGGCGGGACATAAACCGAGCCTTCCTTATGGTGGTGTGTTTTACCTGAAACTTTTCGAAACCTACTTTCCCTCGGTAATAAACTCTCGTAACGTAGCGTCGAAAGACCCTCATAACCGGGGCACTTGTGGTACTAACAAGCCCCAGGATCCTTGTCGGCGGGAGGTTTTATTTGAGACTGTCGGTACATCGGCTGCGATACAAGCGACATCGTTTATTCGTTTATGACGCTTGTTTCTATTTCTGTGGTTGCCGTTGCGCGCAAGCTTTTCCCCGTCTCGGCGTAATTTATCGAGCGCGTACGATGTCGTATCCGAATTTTAAAGAGCCCGCGGATTTTAATCGACGGTACATCAACCGACCGTTCGCGGACCCGTAAATCATGCGACGGCGCGCGGCGCGGCGGTGGCCCCGACGGATTTCACCTCGACGAACGATTTAGCACAGCGAACGTGCAATTTCGAGGTGCGACCGCCGTGTGTGGTCCACGCTAAGCGATCCAGTTTATCATCTAAATCATTCGCGGCATCGATTTGCATAACTTATGCACCGACCGACCACCGTTCATTACGCAATCAGAATACATTTCGTTCCGGTGATCACCGCGAACCAACAGTGACAATGGACGCGGAGCGTTTTTCGCGCTTGCGGTCCTCCAAAATCCCAACACCGAACGCTTCCCGTTGAATCGTTAACATGCTCTCTGCCGGACACGCGTGGGTGACGTAATCCATAATCGAAAATTAATGCTCGCCGTGACAGACTTCTGCGAGCTGAATTTTATTCGTTTCTGTAGGATCCAACAGGATCAGACTGCGGATTTTTATGCAAAATAATAATTTACAACATTCTTTATAAGTTGACAATAAAATGTACTCGTGCTTATCGTAAATACACAAAATTCATAGTCTGGTGGTCGATTTGAACATTTTTAACTGTGCAGTGTCGTTAAATAAATTTCTTCGATTTTGTGAGATTTTTCGAGATGTTCCTCCGACAGCTAACGTGTTAACACGTTCGTTGTCAGGCGTTCGCGACGATCACGATTATTCGTGTTACGTAAAGAAAATAAAGCGAAGTTCATACGTCTATTTCCTGAAATATTATTCATCTGCACGGAAAAACAGATTTTCACGATGGAATCGCAGCTCGTTCTCTAAAATGTCAGATTCGTATCGTTGACGACTTTCAAATTTACATGGTTCCGAGACACTTACGGTCGACCCATACGGTGTACGAAATCTATTTCAAGCACGTTACCGGACGTCCGTCAATTTCCAACAATTTTTTCGAACATCGCAGCCAATCGCGAAAATTTGAATAGATCGGCCGAGTTGTAAATATTTAGAACAAAAACTGTAGGGACCTCTTACATATCGTGGGCAACTTTGTTACTTCAACTTGATGAAGGTCACCTTTAAGTATAATTAATCTGCACAGAGCTTTTCAAGGTTACCGCAATGTCAAAAATGCAATCATCGTCTCTTCTATAACTTACAACTGTCGTTTGAAAAATTTTTTCCGCGTCGGCTATAATATTTAAAAAATCATTTTTAAGCAAAAAATTACCGGTTTTCTCAACTGCACCAAAAATCGCTCGACCCGCGACATTTGCTGGCACACACGGCCACGTCACCTTTATTTATCCGTATTAAGCTCCCGGAGTTTCTCAAGGCGACCTTCGACCTTCCCAGCACACTTTCGTCGCCCCGCGGGCGCGTCGCGAATTTCGACCGATTTCACGAACCGTCGACGACAGACGACAAACGCCGAGATTCTGGTAGCAGCCCGCAGACGGAATTCCTATCTTGGTACTCCCATCATCAGGTCGACAATGCAGAGGTTATCGACAATGGCGCACGGCCAGAAATAGCAGACGGTGCATTGTGTTTAGCAGTGTATAGGATATCCGGATGGAGGACGGCCACGAGTGCTGCTCCTCGCGAGAGAAAAGGAGGAGAGGAGGAGCTTCAGGATCCACGGTCGCGGAACGGTCTACATTTGCATCGTGTCGCAGTTCTAGCCCAAATATTTCTGGCTTATGCAACCGCTAATTGCGATCAGAAAGTGGGGCTCTTGTTAGGTAAATCTCGGTCACCGAGTTTGTCGATCCTGCAACCATGCCGAGGCTGAAACGATCCGATCCGGTTCACGGACAGAGTTCACACGGGGTTTCCATTCTACGGTGATTTTTATTCGCGTTCGGACCTTCTTTTTACGACAGAATAACCTCCTTAAAATTGGAACAAACGATTTCGCCTTTTTTCGGAGAAGCTATAAAAATCAGACGACTCGTGCACCATTTTTTAAAATTAAACATACCGTCGTGTTATTCTCAACTCGCTAAAATTATTTTACAAAGATACTTAATGTGGCTTGCATTTAACGGAGACTATTTTGTATAGAAATCCACGATAACGAGGTAATTATTAAAAAATTTACTGAAAAGTACATGGTCCTACAGACGTAGCACTCTTCGAATCGTTCGCCTTTCTCCTGTCACATTTTTTTCTAACTGTATTGGTAACCGAGTTACGGCATGAATCGGTGGACCACCCTGTGTACGAGTGCCACGATGGTCAACCCGCTGAAAGAATAACGACCGGCGAATTTGCTGAACTGATAGCGGTCGGTAGTTAGAGGGCCGATAAAACACGCTATCGTACACCGGCGAGCTCTATCAGAATTCTGATGGAAAGCTGTTAAGAGCTTTACTAAAATCCGCCGGACACTCTGAAAGCTTTTTCGGGGGCAGCGTTAAGTATCCTCGATAGCAGATTATCTAGAGACACCAGAGCTGGGGGGTGGGCAATATAGGTGAATGTTCAGTGGGGCACACGTGGGGTGGATAAGCTCGAAGCGTTATCGGGACTATACCGAAGTGGCAATGCTCCCATAGTCTCGGGTGTTTACCGCGTTTCTTTGCATCTCTGGCCTTGTTTATCGAGCTTGCGAACGCGCTTCAATGGAGCTACCCTTTCGCGGGGGACGGGGTGGAACGGAGTATAGAGGCTCGAACGTCACGACGAGAGCGACCGATCGATCGTGATCGACAGTTCTCAAAAAGCTTCAGAGTGCGCTTCGACGTGCAGGATGCTCGACCACGCGTGCTCAATATTTCAACCTGAAATTACGAGAATTACAAGACCGAAAATTATCAGGTGTACAAATAAATTCGTAGTCCTTTCTCCACGAATTCGTCGATTTGCAATAATTATTTGTTCGTTCTTAATTATATTGAGAACGATCTCCTTCACTTTCTGTGTGTTTACTCTACCTCATAAATAATTATTGAATTATCAAATCGCGGAATATAAAAATGACAAGGCTCTATTTATTTAGAGTTTATGTCATTTTCAACACAATATGTGCTTGGATAAAAAAAATTTATCGAATCAATTTCCACCTAAGTAATTTCGTAATTTCAATAACTGTGAAATGATCAATATAAAATCGGTCATTTGACCGGCAGTGGTAGGTTTAGCGTTAAACTTTTCCAGTCCTATGTCGATCCAGACTCGACGTTAACTTGTGCACCAATTACACGGTCCAACAAATTTCAACTTTTTTTTGGGGATTTCGATTCTCATTATGCAATTCTTATAGAGTTTTTTGCGCTGATTCCGAAGCTGTCCTTAATTTTTCTCCTAGACGTACAGTTTTCGAGAAATTTGAGTTTAAAAAAAAGACATATTTTTCAACTTTGAACAAATATTGTGATGTTATTATAAAAGATATTGATTTGATCTTTACAGCAAAAGATTCCTTAGACTTTCCCGAATTCAGTGATGTCCAATATTAATACATTATGATTGTTTCAACATGTTTAAACGATCATTAAAGACGGAGAGACACCACTTTTGCACCAATTTTTGGCGATATTTTTAAATTTATCTCAAAAAATAAGGGTCCAGCGGAAAATCGAACTATACCACGCGATAGAGCAGATTTTTATCTTGAGAAACCCCCCTTTGAAGTTTGAAACGTCGACGTTTTTACCGAACCAGAAAGCAAAATATCTTCGCCCGACATGAGCTGCCGACAGTGGTGCTCTGAAAACTGTACGTCTAGGAGAAAAATTAAGGACAGATTCGGAATTAGCGCAAAAAACTCGATAAGAATTGCATAGTGAGAATCGAAAAATTTTTTGGCTGTTGGACAGTGTTATTTGACTGATTTACTGTACAACGGACCGCGGATCTTCCTTGTAAAATAAACATTATCTACCTTGCAAAACAAACTGCGACGTGGAAATTTATTTTCTCTGCAACGCCATAGTGTTTCCCTCGACTGGCCAGCATTTTGGCAATGGGAGAAATTTTGCCAGTATGATTTGTCCCATCGAAAACCTGTCCGTTTCGCCTCTCCCGAAAAGCTCGGAGGAGGACGCGGCTCGCGGACAGGCAACGTGAGATATATACGGGTAATGTAGCACAATAACATGAGTTTCGGTGTAATTGTTTACGCGTGCCAAGTGAGTTATTTGGCACGTGGCTGTACCGGGGGCCATGGGGGCGGCACCCACGTGGTCGACCAGCTGCCCGCGGATTTGCTCGCTCCCCCTCCCTTTTCTCCTTCTGTTTCCTCCTTTCTTCTCCTCTGTCTCTCTTCTTCTTGTTCCCTCGTCTCGCTCTGCCTTTCGTCGTTCTCTCTCACGCTCGTTGCACGCGCATGGTCACGTGCCCTGTGTACCATTCATACGCACGTAATGACACGTAACAAAAGAGAAATGGCCCCGGTACGGGGAAAAGTCTCTTCCGAGGTCCGTTTCTCGCGCGAATATTTGCTCCTAACAGGAGTCCAGCCTAGAACGGTGTCACTGTTGTATTTTCGTTCGTCCCCTTGTCCAGTGATTACTCTCGCAGACGACGCGATGATTGCAGCCTCTTCGTCGTTAACGCCATTGACTGCCACCGATGGTGACCATAAAAGTCACGCAAGATCGGGACAACTTGTTTAACCTCTTGCTGCACGATTTTCTTTGCCGCGATGATCAGAACTTTTTTCATTCTCAATAATTTCACAGACGAGAAAATTAAGTTTATAATTTGTTTCATGAGTCGAAACGAAATGCTTAGTGAAATTGAAGAAAATAATAGTGATTATTATATCTGGCTATCAGTTGTTAACCTCAGAATTACAAACGTCACATCTAAATTCTAGTCTTTGCAACAGCCAAATGTGGCCAATAAAAGGATCAACGTTGACCTGGAAGAAGCAGGTTCGCAACTATATAACAAAAATGGACGCTTAAAAATGTGCACGGATCCAGTAATGGCTGCCATAAAGTCGTCAGAAGCGTTCTCCACGCAAGGGTTAAATGTAACGAATAAAATATCGCTGTCCACCGGAAAGACACTGCACGGAAGAATGGAAGAATCTTCGATGCGCTCTTATATTGTCTATAAGCTTTTTAACTTCGCGAAATAAATGGGTCGAGGACTGTATCGCGCTGATTTATACACCGCCGGGGCTCTTTCCTTGAAAATCTCGCATCTCCCATCCGGTGCAACGAAATCTAAATCGTGAGTGACGTCATAAATCCAGCTTCGCAGGATATTGTTGCAGGAAGTCGGTCGATTGCGTCACGCATCCTCCGCCACCCCTCTCCCCCAACAGGGAGCAGAAATTTGAATCGAAATTACCCCGCCGAATGTCACGGGTCAATTATTCGCGATTCGTGTACTCGGGGAGCGCGGATCGTGCAAGTAGGAGCGTCGTTGTCGCGTGAAAAATAAAATCGTTCGCGTAGTCGGTTGTCAATTGGGAAAATAGGATTAAAAATGGCCGGCCCCCGGAACGATCCTTGCGGAAGGAACGAATAAATCCTGCGAATTGTAAACAAGTAAAATAATGAAGTGGCGATTCGTCTGTGATGAGAGAGACGGAAAGAGAGCGAGAGAGAGAGAGAAGCAGTCGCGTTGCTGCCGAGGATTCCGGTGCAAAACTTTCCCGAGACTTTCGTTTAGTGTCCTCCGGAGTCTTTATGTTGTCGCGGAGCGAAACGGGTCGAGGACTATAGCTCGGAGATTTATATATCGTAGAAACCCACTCAATGAAAATCTGGCGTCTCTTATCCGGCGCGACGCTCGCCTCACAATGAAATTTCAAATGTCACGCATCCTGTGGTCCAGAAACATCGCCAGATATTTCTCGCTGGGCAAGATGGACTAGTTGCTTCCGCGCGTTAGAACAAAACTCGAGCTGCTCTCTTCGTTTCTTATCGATCGCGCCAGGAATTTTCCAACATTTTTTGGCCCGCTGCCCCTCCCCTTTCGCGTTTCTTTCGATCGACGCGTTCGTTAGATGAAAGGCCTTTGTTCGTGGCATGAGCATTTTCACAATGAATCACCGAAGAATTCTCATATTGCGCGCTCAACATGTTTGTTTAGTCGAAACATGCTCCATCAGCTTCAATACATTTTTAGCCAACAGGTTTTCATCGCATAAATGACACTTTCAAAACAGTTTCACGCTGCTCAGGTTTTTAAGTGTTTTATAATTAATGGTTCTTACATAGGAGGATGACGAAAGATTTTCGGAAAATAGCGATGCGCTGGAGTTTATGTAAGAAAACGTTATAATGGTCTTTTTAATGACTCTGCTGTTTGCAAATCGAGCTTCTCTCTTAAATGGTAGCCTGAAGAGAAGTTACTGGATTATATTGCTCCAGGCAGTTTACAGATTTACGGAATTGAATTGTCATACCTATTAAATAATTTATGGAGAGATATTTCATCATTTCACCCTTGGCCCTTAATTTCAGTTGTCCTCGTTTTAGGTAGGGCGTGACTTAGCCGTGCCGAATCTCAAATGTAGACCGAACATTGATAATGCCAACGAAATTCGGAACAGTTTTATAATTTATCAAGAAATTCGTGATTGTCGATCCTTGATTCTCAAATAGCACTTAGACTGGCGGCAGTCCGGTCGGAGATAAAACGACAATAGAAATTTTAACGCCCCCGTGGACCTCTCGGCGCCCACCGCAACGGGGTGGTTTAGGAAGCTGCGGATTAAACGGGTATGGATTGCAGAAATTCCCCAGCGGAGGAACGAAAATGATGCAACAGTTCGGATTCGCGTGAGTGGAATAAGTTGAGATTTCGTTCATTGAAAGGATTCGCTTCGACGGTCAGCTGAAACGCGGAACCGACCTATCCGAGCAATCTATAGTTGGATGCAATTCAAACAAACGGGGTCCCCTCCCACCGACGATGCTTGTTGCGTCAATAGAATTAACGAAACGGGGATTTTGCGATTAACAACTGCAATGGTGCATCGAGGATATGATAAACAAGCTAGCCGATCGGTAACTTCCAAGATGACGCAAGACGTGGTCCGTTTTTCATTTTATTTAGAAACCAAGGATTTTAATCTTTTCCTTAGGGGTATTAAAAGTAACTATCGGAAGTAACGAGTGGTCGTGTTTGGACTTAATTAGATTATATGAATTGTAAAAATACATATACCGAGACTTCAATTAACTTTTATACGAATTTTATACACAATACGATTCAATTTGCTAAATGAATTTCCACGATAATATTTTTACGACTTTTATTATTGTAACACTAGAAATCTGAACTCACTTTTACTCCTCTGGTAGTTCTAGATACCCGCCGTGATGTATTTCAGTTGATCGATATCGTTAACTAATTTAATTTTGCATTTAATGTTTGGACATAGTATGCGAACATTTCCGTATAAAGAAAATACGTGACAAAACATTTTTCCGGGAATTAGCCCTCGTGTAAATTTCACTTATTCGTCTAATAAATAGTTTGTCGATTGAAATGAAGCGATAAAAATTTTAAAACTAACGCAAATGCGGCACGGGTTCCCGTTGTCCGATTGCTTCCAACATCGACGCGTCTCATTTTCTCACTAAGCGTCACAATTTAGGGGGAGACGAGGCCAGAGGAAATCGAAAAATAAGGGCCACGTTAATAAACATGTTGCCCAACTTGTTGATACACGAATCTACGGTACCGATCGTAGCAGAGTGACAATCCGAGAACGCGGTGCTCTAAAAATGCTCGGGCATAGTCAACGACAGGACGAGGAGACTGTGCAACCGGTTCCCGGGAGCCAGTTAGACAGTCGAAGGAGGTTCGATCTAGGTGGCAAAGTTCCGTGTAATAGAGTGGAATCATTGTTCGTCCTTCGCGCGAGGGTAGCATCTATGACGGTGTCAGAGCGCGCGCGGGGGCGTCAGCGAAGGCGTCAGCGACGGCGTGTGAGTCGGTGGTGGTGGCGTCGGTGGGGGCGGCGGGGGTGGCGGTGTCTCCGTTGGTGGGGGGGGGTGGGAGGGGGGGGGGGGGGGGGGGGGGGGCGGGCGTACCGACGGTGGGGGTACGAAATAAGGGTAGTTTTCAGAGGTGGGGGCGGTGGTTCGTCAGTTTCCGGGTTGTTCCGGAGTGAGTTGAGGGCGTCGTGGGGCGTCGTGGGGGGTGGCGGAGGGAGGGCGTGTAGGAGCCGCGGGCCACGACACGACTAAGCGTCGCGACGTCAGTAGAGCGCCGCGCTATCGACCACCGCCACGAGTCATCGTCGTCGTCGTCGTCGTCGTCTTCTTCGTGGTCTTCGTCCCCGTCTTCGCCGAGTTTGTTGTCTTCCCCGAGCGATCCCCGGTCCTTCCTGGTGTTTCTCGTTGGGACTCGGATGCCGCGTGATCCGCGCAATACCGTCGCGACGACCGAGGAGCTGCACTGACGACGCCGAAGACGGAAGACGCTCTCGTCGGGGCCGGTTTTGTCCGAAAGGGAAAACTCGCATCGGTTTTTGGGAAGAACAACTCGTGGACCAGCGGTGGATTTAATCGCGCTCGCTGTCGATCGCTGTCCGCCGATTTCTCGATCTTTCTCTCTTTGTTCACCGTCTTTCCGACTGACTCTCGATCGGCCGCGGACCGACGCGGACGCGCCACGAGGATCGCACGGCGCGGCGCATTGCGTGCACGCGTGTACTCCCGCACGCGTGTCCAGTCCACCCGCCAACTAACCGCCGCTCTCTACCCGTCAAGGTCGTGCCGGCACAGTGCGTGCGTGTACCAACTACACCGTCATTATATAACCACCATCGTCTGAGCACCGCGAGCCACCCCGTGTGAGACCCAATGACTGTCCATCCAGGGATCACGGGAGACACATGTTCGTTATAAGGTCAGTGCACGATGTCTATGTGCTGTGCTCGTAGATCCTGCGAACCGTGTGTGTTGCTTACCTTAGCTGTCGGCTTGGCAAGATCCGCGCGACCTGACGTGGATCCACAGTGTTGTTACGTACGGACCGGTTACCGATCGCTAGCCCTCTCGCGCTTCGAACATCGGCGATCATCGAGCCCCGTCTCCGCGAGTTTCCGTCTTTTCGACGGTTCGAGTCGCTGAGTACAGTGGGTGATTAAATTATTAAAGTCATGACGCGAATTTGTTGTCTATGTGATGGATAACGTTGCCTACAGTGTTATAAGATGTAGGGATTGTGAACTATACTCAGAATCTACAGAACAAAATAACATCTAAAATCATCCCCCGTCCTATGAGTTAATTTTCGATATTTCCAGAAACATACTGTCAAATTTTGTTCGTTGCTCTGTACACGTAACGGCGGAACGTAAAATAATTTTTACAACTCAAAATTGATGCGTTAACGAAAAATTGTTAGAAACGTTATGGACAGCTTCGAGTCGCACGACTCTTCTCCGTTCTAGAAACTGCAAAATCTTTGATTTCGATCCTGTCAAATGTTTGATCTTTCTGTGATTGGTTTTGAAATTGATATTTTCGGTCAATTCTGTTCTCGCGACTATAAAATATTTGATTTCTCGATGACAGAGTTGGAATTTGATATGTTCGTTCAGTTTAATCAATTTCATATTGCTCGCAGTTTTACGTTTTCAAGCATACAAAAACTATAGAAAGATTTTTTGTGTACCCGTTTTTAATGAACGGACGAAACTTGAAACTGGAGTTTATTGAAACGATCTTTTAATTCTCAGCATTCAGAGCATTTTTCGATGTGCCTTTGTCGGTTTCCTTTATTCGAATGTGAATGAACATAGTATTGCTATTATTATTACTGAGCAGCAAATTATGAATGTCGTCAAGGGTGTCAAAGGGTTAAACAATAGTTTACATTGATAAAATTAAGTAAATCACTTTCTAAACTTCGCAGCCGAGTAGAAAAGCAAGCTTCATTGACGCTGTGGTTTGAAAGTGAACTCGTGTGTCAAATAATGGTATTTTTCAATTTGTTTGAAAAATATCAATTGGATTTAATATCATTGTTATACTATTGCATTAGCCCGTTGATGTCTTTAATGTCAAATGAATATACTCTTGGAGTTCAATCTACAATTTGCAAATCATCGTTCATTCAAGTGACTATAATAATTTGATCACCCACTGTGTATAAACGACACCATCGTTCATAGGTATAATGCGGATTTTTATGCGAAGAAAACGACGACGATTAACAAGCGTCACCAACGAAAATTTACTAACTGAATTTTTACAACCTTCTCTTCTTCAAGGTACACAATTTTACAAAACACTTTCAATATCAGCCAAGTCCGAAATTGCAATCTTTCTTGAATCAGTCAGAAGCGACGAGAGTCGAAGAAAAATGAATTTCTTGTCTCATTCTGTGTGTCAAAGCTACACATTTTTATCAGAAATGCATAAAATCCGCAGTCCACTAAATACCGATCAGCTCGACGCAATAATTAATTGAAATTAATTTTGCTCGTTGCTTTCTTCGTCCACCACTTCTTCAGGCTAGGAGTCGTCGGATAGCGTGAAAATAAATAGCGACTGCTTGCTTCAAGGCTAAATTAAAGGGATACAGTGGAATCGTTGTTGCTTTCGCAATTCTCTCGCACCTTTTCTCGACCACTCGGGTTAATCTGCTTAGTCGCGCGCTGGTAGTCGCTCGACGCTGCGAGACCGTTTTAACTCAATACAGTGGATGATCAAATCATTGCTGTCACAGTACGAAGAATACAGGGTGTCCCGTTAACTCTGTTCAAAGCGTGCCACACTTCACAGAGTTGTTAGCGAACCTAGATAGACAATATTTTTCATGGTTCTCAGGATAAAAGAAAAATCAAAGAACCAACTGAAATACTTGAGAAACGGAAGTTCAATGATAAAGGTATGATTTCACGCTCTATAATTCTCTAAAGAAATTATTAGTACCAGATTATGTAGTTCCTTAGCAACATTTCGATCGATTGAACAAAGCTACAGTTTATACGTGAAACTTAATCGTCCAACAGACTCGATAAAACAATAACAGATTGTTCCAACGTAAAATCGTTGATTAGTAAAAGCTACAACGTACAGTTCTGTTTGCGCACGGTTTATGCTGTTTAACGCCGAGATTATATAGAACCGTATTTGTGAATCTCCAGACTAGCGTGCAGAGGAACATGTCTGAAATGCGTTGCGCGAGGTGTTCCGCGCGCTCGTCGCCCCGAAAACACGTACGCATTAACGAGATGAGCGTTTCGGATCGTTTGTTGAACTCGATTCTTAAAAGCGAGACGAAACAACCGGTCGACGTAACACCGGGCGGCGTTGTTTTCACGGTGAAAAGAGAGAAACACGCGTGTGTAAGGCGCGCGCGCGTTTTAGGATTCCGCTTAGTCACCGGAGACATTACCGAAACGGGGAATTCCCGGTGCGGGTCTCTCTCTCTCTCTCTCTCAGATCCTCGGACCCTCCTGACACATACTCGCGCAAGCAATCACGGCTCTTACGCTTCGTGAAGATTCGTCAAAAGCGAGACCCTCCGCGATATTTCCGAGTCAACGGTGCTCTCCGCTCGGCCCTTCGTGTTCTGTTGGTCTCTCTGTCGCCGCTGAAACCACGGGAACAGCCGGAGGGGACCTTTCCGAAAGATTCCCTGCTCGATGAGACGTTCCTCGCTAATCTGCTTCCGTCTTCCGGCCCCAGAATCAATCCAGACCTCTGGAAAATAGGATCTTGTATTAAAGTCCCTGCTACTGTGATGTTTAGGGGGAATGAGATGGATAAGCGTCAGTGAATTAACACCTTGTCTCACAGTTGAAATCCGAGGACCCAGATTAAAGCATTGATACCACTTCGTTCGACAACTATGGGAAAATAAAATAATGTTTATTGCTTTAATAAAATGATTAGCAGGAATGCAAGTTTATGGTGGTGGGATAAAGATCAGATTTTTCGACACGTAATTTTAAAGCTTGGCTCGTTATAACGCAAAACACGTAAATATCGAAAATAAAAATCGTACATACACAGTTGCGTCGATGTGAGAAATTTTGGTAATCCGAGGTAAATCTACCCGATCTTTGTTTCGTACGAGTCTGCCCGATACCAGGAAGGAAGAAGACTATTGCAGCCGAGAAAAGATGGCAGCCCTTCGACGATAAAGTTCCGATTTTTTCCACGTATGAGCGCCTGTGACCGCGTTAACGCGGCGATAAATCGCGAAGTTTTCTCCGTGGAAACGAGATTACGTATCGGAATCGGCTCGGATCGATCCCTTCCGCGTTTCCGGTTCGAAGCCAAGTTTGTGCGAGCGACTCCGTCGCGTCGAAAGGGCCAAGGGCCGCGTCGGGTCGGGTCGGGCCGGGCCGGGTCGGGCCGGGCCGGGTCGGGTTAGCAATCGGCACGGTAGTTAATGAAATTAGAAAAAGTCTACTTCTCCCGATTAAAAGTTCAATCTGAATTAAAAGGATTCCGAACCTGCCAAACTTGAAAGGTTGCCAGTGTTTCCGGTCTCTGGGTTAGCGAATTGGGATATATACTTTAGAGCCAGCGTATATTACAGAATCGAACTATATAGTTTAGCAAGTTGGACGCGGCCGAACGCGCGCGCTTCAAGACGTGGGCGAAGAAGAGGGGCCGCAGGGCTGAAAAGGAAAGAGGAGAGAAGCGAGGAGGCAAACCTTTCATCGCATTGAATTTCAAATCGTCGTATCTCTCGGAAGAAATTGGCACCGATCCAATCGCGATTCCACGCTTACCTGCTTGCGCTCCCTCTGTTTCCTAGATTTTCCTCCTAGGTTTTTTCTCTCTCCGTTTTCCTCTGTCATCCTCCTCCTCCTCCTCCTCTTCTCCCTTCTCTCTCTTTTCTCTTCTGGTTCCTCCGCTCTTTATTCTTCCTCTTTATATTCGTGCTCGTAATCATGTCGTATATCGGGGACGAGCAAAAGTGGGTCGTTAGAAGCCGCAAGGCAGTGAGAACACGGGAGAAAAAGGCAACGCGCAGTGTCAGGTGCCTTGACTCTGTCACCCTGATGCTTCGAGTGTCACTGACAACTCGCCTTTTTCGCGTCGCGTAGCGTCACGTCGCGTCACGTCGCGTCACGTCGCGTCGCCGCTGCCGATCGCCTTATTATTTTCTCGATACATTCGCCACCTACAGTCAAACGATTAAGAAAAACTAATCGTCCCCTTCGATTTTATGGAAAAGTTGTTTCGGACTAATAGCATTAGACAAGGATGGAAAAGGATGGAGATTTTCTACGTTATATTAACGTTACTATACGTCGAAATAAATGCACCGAATTTCGAACAGATTTGAGGGTTTTTATCAATTTTAATGAACCCATCATTGCAAGCTAGCTTGACAGCATTATTAGGATTATCGATTTTTTATTTACATTAAATATATTAACATTACATTGTAAATATGTAGATTGTGAATCTTCGCAGAAGACGAAACACATTTTTTTCAAATCAACCATAAAAAGCAGAAATTAATCGAAAATATATTTCCTCTTTTGTGACGATGTTGCGTATCAAGTGCGCACTATATTCACAAAATTTTGCGTAAAATTGGATTTCGTGTAAAATCCATAGTTTACTGATCGGTTAATAAGCAATACCATAAAATCGGATGACACGACAACAATAACAGTATAATAATCGGACGAGATACCAATGGCAAATATTACGAAGTATGCACGCATTCGAATATCGGCGAAAGATTCGCAAGGATTTTACGCCGTCGCCGCTTATGCTTCGAAGAATCCGCACGGCGTCTCTCGCGGATAAAGAAAAATAGTAGGTGGTTTTGTTTCAGTACCGAAATTCCGGGTCGGTAAACCTTTCGGTCCGATACGTTCCCGTGATGTACGAATTCCCTTCATTGATTTTTACAGCGTACAACCGCGTCGTAAAATTCTGCGAGGAATGTAAAGTAACGTGGCATTCGCCCTTTATGCCTGACCGTGTTCTGCGCTTGTACGCCGCGCGTCATTCGTGGCAGTAAGTTCACCAAATTTAAAGTTCGCTATCCGTTGCCTGTCTGCATAAAACCAGCATAAGAATCACGACAAAATCGACCTTGTTTTGCCAGAAGTTCGTTCGTTCGCATGACCGAAGGAAATTCACTTTTTATTCTAATATTCATGAAATAATGATTATTCGCTTCTTCGACCTCTTCACTTCACAGGTTCGACGAGAGAATTGATCTTGAAGAAATTAAAAAAATATTAGTTAAATAAAATTTGTATGCAACGATTTTTTTTTTAACGAAGGTTCTCACGAGATGGATGTTGAATGGACGGTTGGCGAATTTCTCTATTTTATCGTCCGCTGTTCCAAATTCATTTCCGATGGCGTAATTGAATTTTTTGGCACCGATATAGTAACAGCGCGGCTTATTGACACTCAGCCTCGGCGACTGTCGTAAAAATGTCGCGCCGCGTAGCGCTGACTTTGTGTTAATGATGAAGAGGTTAAACCCGTAATCATGATTCGCGCGCTGACAAATTTCGTAGAGAAGACACGCAAAATTCGCTCGTAAATACAGGACCCCGTTAATTATGCGTTTTTAATGGTTACGACGGGGAGGGGAGGGCCGCATACATTTCCACGGTAACAATGTCACCCGCCGTCGAGCGATTAAATGCACTTTTTGCTTATCGCATCGTCGACGACGACGTTCCTAGCGATTAATTCAATGCCCCGCAGACAACGACGACGACGACGACGCGAATACCTTAATTTTTTCGGAATATCGAGCAGAAACGGCTTAAGTAGAAAAGACAACCGCTTCGACGTCGATCTGAATACAGAGAACGGACGGGGAAGAAAAAAAAAATATTAATGGGTATTGGGAATATAATGGCCGGTTACTGTGAACAACCTTATTATCGAATCCGATAGTGCTCCGGAAGCGATCGTTGACCGACATCTGGAAAATAAGCTGCCTAAGTAGCGGAATTATGTATTCGAACAGGCAAGGGTAAATGCTCCGTCGGAGCATTCGGTCCTTCGTGCTATTAACCTCTTTCAGTTCCTCGTATTCATTCTATTAAAGAGACCTCTTTATATCGTGCATGGATAGAGCAGAGAATTCACCATTTTTATTGGCCGATTCAGCCCATAAAACGCATCGAGTGCTCGGGAACGTGTAGTCACTGTAATAATGCCTTCGCAGTGGCTCGAAAATGTATTAGCACGCTCGCCCTTTCGCGATCATTCTCAATCAACCCTTCTGTCCAGTCAGTGTTGGCTAGGTTCATACAAATCGTCACGCATCAATTTTATCTAACACGTTCCTTTAATCTGCTCCTTTTACGTCGACGCAGATTTTACGCAGCTATGATAAAATTGCGCGATCGAAAACAGACGTAGGATTAACAGGGATGCGTACCGCGGACTAACCCTAACCCAAACCCGGTTAACCGAGCGAGGTTTCTGTAACCCATACTAACCCGGAGAGAGCGGGTTTTAGAGCCTAGAGAGAGCCGGTTAACCCCTCTTGGAAGCGGGTTAACCCGCTCCCGAATGGGTTACTGGTGAGATAAGATAGATACTTCTAGACAGTTCACTTCAGAGTTCAGAGATATACGAATATATGTACATATATTATGGATAAAAAGAGATCCCTCTTGTATTGCAATTTCTTGTTTTGCAAACACCGAAAAATACCGGCGCTTATTTAGGTTTCGACAGAGGCAGCATACCTTACCTTACCCTTCCGAGGGTTAACTATTTCGGACTTTCCCATTTCGGCATTATTTCTTGATTCGAAACAGCATACTGTCGAGCGGACAGTCTTTGAATTTTGGATGGCAACCGTAGCAGGCAATAAAATAATAAAGCGCTTCAGACCTAATAAAGCATACTGACAAGGGAACATATTCAGTCGGTACAAGTCGATTTTTATGAGACTTATGCGAGATATAGTTCTTTAATTTTTTCTTCCAATTTCCATCGAAAATTTACATTAAAAAGTTACAACTATGGTATTCATGATCCTACTGTAGTCTTGTGTAACCGGGTTAACCCTAACCCGAATTCGGTTCGGTTCTCGTAACCCAAGTAACCCGTCTAACCGGGTTACAGAAGAATTCGAACCGGGTTAGGCGGGTTACTCGGGTTACGAAACCCGAACCGGGTTCGGGTTAGGATTCGCATAATTAACACTACCACCGATGACCGCAGTCTCGCGATGCACCGGAAGATAGCCAAATCAATTTTATGCACTTTACTAATTAGGGTCATAGTCAACGTACTCATGGTACACCGAGAGACGGCTGGTGCACCTGTTTACGTCCATTGTCGCGGGAATTCCGCTGTAAATCATATTCGGGCGCATCGCACGGAGCAGGGGCATTGTTCGGTACCAGTATTTCAGCGCCGGCCGCTGTTACGAGAGGCGCGTTCGCGCGCTTGTCCGTGAGCAGGTCAGATTTTCCGCACTTTAGATCCCACAATAAAGTCAGTTTACTGCGGATCATTGAGGCCGGAGCGTCGCCTCCCAATTGTTGATCCGTGCTCATCGCAGATCATAAAACGGTCCTCGACGACCCCCATGGGCTGAACCAGCCCGACAACAGCTTCCCCCCCGTAATTGCTCCTGCAAGGGCTCTCGCGCACCTTTTTATTTTTTATCCCAACTCTTCGGGATCGAAATTTAATCAACTGCGTTTAACAGACTGCCGGGGAAGCTCGTTTGCTTTCGGACCTTGTCTTCTTTCGGCCAATTCTTATTGGTTTTCCTTTCTTTAAAAATAAATTATCATTTCATCTTTCTAATACGAAAGAGGAGTCGTAGAGTAACCTAGTGAAACAATTCGATTACGATTCCGTAACGTATAAACATTTGCCTATGCGCCATATACAGGGTGAATATTTAATTTCGTAGCTATCGAATCTTTACTACCTATAAATAAAACGGTAGATACAGCACGCCAAACGAAAACAAAGCTTTAGAATTGACGAAGCTGATCAGTTTCAACTTGTATCGATGAGGATGACAGTCTGCGCGTCATACACAGGTTTACCAGCAACAAATGAAATAATAAAACAAAGCCTGAGAATCGACGAAGCTGTTCAGTTTCAACTTGCCTAGACGAGAGGATCATAGTCCAGAGTGTACTGAATATTCGGCGCAGAGGGAACGAAAAATTTGATGGAACCTGTACTCGGTAGACGCTTATGGTCCAGCGGCGGACTTCTGGGCAATTGTAAATTCTGGTGCAAGGGTGTCGGAACGCAAATAGGTCCGACAAATATCGAAAAATCGCCGGGCAAGAATGCTTTCACGGACTGTCCTTTTCTGCCCCCTAAACAATGGGGCATTCTTTCTAGGCGATGGTCAGTTTCGCACTGGGGAATGGACAGGTAGCTCGAGGTACGGTTTGAGGGTACCTTCGTACCTTGAAGGGACCATGGGAAGGGGGCCAATCACCGGGTTCTCCGGTTGTCGGTGTGTAGCGTTAGAAAGTTCATCGCGGCCCCGCTGTTTGCTTTAACGCCTTGGCGACTCGTCCGCAGTTATCTAAACGAACGGAAAGCCACTCACGAGGGCACCTGTGGAGCTCTCCGGCCGTTGCTTTTGTTCTTCCGTTAGCCTCTCATCTCTCTCTCTCTCTCTCTCTCTTTTTCTTTCTGTCTCTTTCTCTTTTCCGCCATCCATTCCTACGGAGGATCCACGATGACGCTCTGCTTCTTCTCTGCCTACCTGTTGTGTTACTTACACCTCGGCGGCCGATCATTCGGGACACGGGTCACTTTAAAGAGATTAGCACATTTTTGGATACCCGGACGCCTAGAAAGCATAGTCCCGTCTCTCTTGTTCTCTCGACGGTGGCCCCATGAAAATTACGACGCGTCACGCGTTCCGACGTGAGAAAATTATAGGGCCGCGCCAGTACGTTTTCTGGAAATCTCTGGAACGCTGCTACAGTCGCCGCGCCGATGACGTACTACTTCTCAATCCTTGAACCCCTTCGGGGCAGTCTCCACCTTGTTCTCGAACATGTCGGAGACCCCGTTCCCGCTTTTACGGCAGCTTCCTCGCGCCACCACTGGAACGCAATTTTTTGTCATTTTTGCGCGTTACCTATGCGGAACATCGAATTAATCTCACGATTAACTTTTCTGGCACAATGATTGGAACTTCTTTGATTTTTCTAATTTAGAAGAAAACGAAAATTATATTTATTGTAACGACACATTGTCTCCAGAGGCTAAATATTAATTACGATAGAGTAATTTCAAATTGACATTAGCATTAAGAGAAGTGTTAAAAATTAAAAAGACATACTCTCGGACATTATCGAATTCAGTCCGCGAAAGCTGAATTTCGCTGTTTCTGGATGCAGTCGTAAATATGAAACTACCTGAACTGGCACGGTGTTTTCTACGTGTTAATACCAGGTATCGGTTCCACGAGAATCATAGGCTCATTGAGATTGATACACGAAGTAAATTGTTCCCATTCCGCGGTCCCATTTGCATAACACCGTCAGCGTAGAAAGCGGGCGACAGTTCTTGAATATTTATTATCGGAAAACGATATGAATTACATGCCTCCGGTCTGTGTACGTATTATGCAATCTACGCGAGTTTTTTCCCACCGTGACCTCGGCTAATTTATAGTCTCCTGGGCTAGCTTTAATCGATTATTCGGAATTAACCCTCGGACGGCGAGTGTTGGGTCCATTTTGACTCGAGAGCTGTTAAAAGGTGCCATCTTTTAGCGTAGAATTTAGGTCGCATCAACATTATGGGTTATTAATAGATCGGGGATTTGATGCACTTCTGATAAAAGTATGTAGCTAAAATTTAAAACAGCTAGAGGAAGAGAATCGAGAAGTATCAGTTGAAATTTTTTTAAATCATTAAAGCAAGAAATTATTATTCGACAATTGGCACAGAAAATATTTTATTTTCCACATAATTCTGTAGTCTTAGGGATTAATAGATCACACAACTTTCATGTACAAACTGTATCTGGTCTAACGGAAGGATCGATGCGGATTTACAGAAAAATTGATACACAATATTTTGGTTAATTAAGTTAGAAGACAAACTAGGAAGATCTTGGCTTTTAGCGGTGTTTTCGTTCTAACGAAAGACACAGTTTTCCATTACTAGATGCAGCTTTTTGGTTTACGGATGCTATTACAGCTATCACAAATGTTCCAAATTCGCGGAAACACGAAAACTGGCCCGCGATTTCAAAAAACACGCAATCTCAAGTATGAGTTTCCCGGACGCATAGGTCACATATACTCTGCAACAAAAGAAGAGCGCGCTACGTTCTGCAGTTAATTTTCGTGAATATAGTGCATAGCTCCCCAATCGTGGATGCAGAGGTCGAGGTGCTTGGTGACATATAACTGTATCATACAAAATTCAAAATATGAAAATTCCAAAATTTGAAATTTAGATATTTGAAAATTTGAAATTTGAAAATCTGAAAGTATGAAAATTCAAAAATTTGAAAATTTGAAATTTGAAACTTGAAAATCTGAAAATATGTAAATTCAAAAATTTGAAATTTGGAAATTTGAAAATTTGAAATTCGAAAATTTGGAAATTTTAAATTTGATGCGCACCAGGTTCCCACGATCCAATCGGCCCCAAATTGTTTCCACACCATTTTCTCAGCATTTGTCACAATTCTAAAGGGCGAGTCTAACAGAACCTTGCAAAATAATTTCCGTCAACTATAGCTAAGGTCCAGCGTAACGTACATATTCTAGGTCGGACGAAACGTTTGGTTGCCGAGATTGAAATGGTTCCGAGTGCGAATGAGGGTTAATCCAGCGTTCGTACGACTGGAGAGCATGTTGTCTCGGGAATTTCCTTACAGTGGTGGCCGAAGTTCCCTGCAAAGTATACGGCAAGAACTGTACGGTTTGCGAAAAGTGGGTCGAGAGGAACGGAGCGTCGCGGCGCGGCGCGGCGTCCGCGTTCGACTCTCGCTAATTGAGCAAACGCAGCCGGCTGGGGAGACTGCGACCACTAATTCGATCTACTAATCTTGCCGCGTTTAACGTTGATCCGTTTACCAGAAAAGGGAGCGAAAGAGACGAAGAGAGAAACCCGATAGAGGATCTCGCGACGCGGCGATTTTTCGTTCGCCGTTCCCCGCGAAGTTCTCGACCGAGACAAAGTTATAAATTCGCCCCTCGGGAAAACAACTGGCAACAACTCTGGTGCGCGAGCGAGCAAGCGAGCAAGCAAGCTAGCAACCAACCAACCAACCCTGCCGCGTCATCCTCATCCTCCGAAACTCGGCCCGGTTACCACGAAACTGGGAGAGTTCGTAAATGCATCCATGCACACGTATTTTATGGCCAGCTTTCTCGGTTTCCCGTCTCTCTCTTTCTCTCTCTCTCTCTCTCTCTCTCTCTATCGCGTTTATTTCTCTTCGATCTCTCCTCCACCGGCCTCGCTCGAGTTCGTTTTCTCTCTTTCCATTGAAACTCACCGATACCACCACCGTTATCAGGAATAATAGGACAGAGCGCGGCCGAGCGGTGGTACACACCGGGATATTTTCGCAGGATGGATTCTTTTTGAAAATACTTAAAACTTCGGCGATTTGTCGTCCGTGCTCGAGTCGAACTCGATAAAGCGCTAGGATCCATCGCGTCGTGTTACCCGACGACGACAACGACGACAACGACGACGGCGACGACGACGACGACGAGAACGACGAGACGTTAGAAAAAGAGCAACGCGAGGAAGGAAACGAAATGGCCAATCGATGCAGAGCCCCGTGTCGTAGCCGAGGAGATAAAGAAAAAGATGCTGCAGACCGAGAGGACCGGCGAATTCGGTAAGAAAGAGCGAGAGACGATGCGACGCGACGACGGTGAGAGTGGAAACGGCCGATACGGGGAAAAGGAAGAACAAACTGAATCATTCGCGAAATGAGATAGACGAAAGAGGTATATCCGAGGAGGGGAGGAGGACAGTTGAAGGGGGGGGGGGGAGACGAAGGAGAGAAAGAGAGAAGCAGAGAGTCCGTGGAAGAACTTAATCACATAAAATCCTTAAAGTTCACCCCGGTGCGACGCGATGCACTTTGATCGCAGAATTTATGTTCGGGGTGCAATGTACCACCATTATATTCTGTGCTCGTCGGTGCGTGCCGTGGAAAAATTCATCGCGGAGACGCGGAGGCGGATTCGGTTTCCCCCATTGACCGGCACACGGTACGTTGGGACACGAAAAGAGAGTTGTTTCCTCTCTCCGTTCGTCATAAGAAAATATTATTCTTCCGAGAAAAAGCCGGTGCCACCGCGAGCCGAGGATTCCGGACGAGCCTGGCCACCGTGCGCCACGATTTCGAGTAGATTTTCTGCAAACCTGAACGACAGGGTCACTAAACTCCGCGGTTTTAAAGAAAACTGCGTTAAACAGCCACGGTAGCACCTCGTTGCCTTTCGTCGACACGCGCTCGGGATAGTTGCTTAGTTACGAAAACTAAGTTGATTGGTTACCTCGATACTTGCAGGCTCTTCCAGTCCCGTTTCGCGCAACTACCGAGGTTCCACTGTACTCTGGTTTTCGAGGCTGACTCTTTCACCAATTTTTACAAATTATTTCTTGTGCACATATCTATGGGTATTCGAAGAACCATATTTTTTCGAGTAAAAATAATGAAAATTACACGAGTTTTATATTTTTTTAAATATACGTACCGAAGAACACGCGTTAACACGCCTGTTCAGTTGCTAAACTTGAGTTGGCATGTATGCGTCAGAGGGTTGAAGTATTCATGGGGGATTATAATAGTGAACGCGATCGAAGCGTGCCCGAGAATCGGTTAGGCGTCTCCGGGAGGTTCGATAGCACGTAGATACGTATAACGTTCGCCGAAAGGAGCGATTGCAGCGACTTTTTCTGGTCCGCAGCTAAAGTCAGCAAAGACAATGAAAACATCTCGGTAAATCAGAGGAAAAGACCGGTAAGGAGATTAGTAGAGCTTACAAGGCATTACGATGGGACGAGGCGGAAAGAGGCAGACTACAGTCATCTCAACTTGGAAGCTGGCTGACCTCGCTTTGTCTTTTTTTCTTCTTGCCTCCTCTTCGTCGTTGTATTTGCCACTTCCTCTTTCGCTTTCTTTTTCCTCCACCTACCGCGTCTCGCTCTTTACTCTAGCGATTTCTTCTTCCTTCTCCTCCTCCTCTTCCTCTTCCTCCTCCTCCTCTTCTTCTTCTTCTTCTGCTGCTGCTTCTCCTTTCTGTCTCCCTTTAAGAAGCTGCTCTCGCGCGGAGTTAACCACCCATGAAGCGGCACAATATATCTCGGAGATAATTCGCTTGTTAGAGTCGTACGCCTTTACATTAATCCATCTGCTCGCAGTCTTTCTTGTAACCGCCTCCTTTGCACATGAGCACGACCAGGGTATCCAGGGTCCTTTGCGGCGACGCATACTCGCCGTGCCGCGCCGCGGCGAAAAATTACCGTCTCAATTTAGCCGCCACCGGGGGCTACATCTATTCCGCTCTCCGCCTTTCCGCGACTTCTTTCCCGTAATTTTATGGAACGCTCCAGTGATGTAATAATACGATTTCGGCGCGCGCTCCACTTAAACAAGCCGGCGCGGCCCCTCCGCCGCGCTGCTCCACGCGTAAATTATACACTTGTTTTGGAGGACTCGCGAACTGTTATGCCCCTACTAAAGTCGATGCACTTCGCCGGGGGGGGCATTTAAAACGAAATTAACCGACTTGCGAACTTCTTGCGGCGGCCGCCGGCGGAATTGGCTCGCGATCCTACACCGAACTAATATTTCCAATTCCGAGCTGAATCATTAAGGGAGTCTTGTGTAACTGGTCCAAAATATCGATTTCTTTGAATACGTGAAACTTTACACGAAACTCTAAACGCGGTTTTTCTCGGGATTATATTTTTTTAAAGTGGCGTGCAGGATAACTCGATAACATATGAATTACAATATTTTTTGATTCATATAAACCTAATCTGTGAATTGGAAAAAGTTTAAAAATTGCTCATGAATACGTGTGCAAAATCACATCAGCGCATCATGAACTGTTTTCGCGATGAAACATAATAATTCGGAAAATCATGGTGAAAAGAAATTAAAAAAAAAAATTGCATAATACTTCTGTCGAGTGGAGCAATATAATCAGGAGGGTATTCTGAAAACTGGCTGAATTTCTCGACTGCAGAGCAAGCCCGTAAATGGCTCGTTAGCTGGTTTTCCCGGTATCGTCGAATTCAAAGAGCGACGAGATTTCGTGGCTGTTACGGTGAATACCTCCGTGGTCGAAGGGAAGATACGTTTCAAGGCCCTAAGGTAACTCGGAACGGTGTGCAACGCACTTGTCGTGATGTCGATGCAGGCGATACCACGGTCCGCCTGTCACTCGGCCTCGATTGATCGGTTCTCGCTTTGCGTTTCGATCTCTCTTCCTTCTCCCTTTTGTCTCTCCGTCGGTCCGTCCGTACGTCGCGCGTCGGTCCGTCCCGTTCTTCCGACGTTCTATCTTTCGTAACAGTCCGTTCACTCCGGCGTCTTCATCGTGCTGGGCGGTGTATGTATGTATGTACCCCCCTTTATCGTCTGGTTTCGCTCGCTGGCGCGCGCGTCTCTCGCTCACGTCGTCGATTCACTAATTTGATATACGGAAAGCGGCCTAACTTCGGAACGATCAATTTCAGTTCAACAATACAATTATACCTCTGAACGCACGATGTAACATCCGTTGGAAACCGTAACGGTTCCAACTCTCCTACGCGACACGCTAAAAATGTTGCAATGTTTTAATTATGCCGCTCAGTTGTCGCCATGGGAATATCTCCGCGTATCCAGGCCCCATCAGATATTGTGACAAGATATATAGGCTGTCGTCGAGTGCGACCATGGAAATTAATCTACCGCCGAAGGTAGTACAGTAATGTCCCGATACATGTGAACATTTCAGATTTTTTATATTTACATCGTGTATAGACGCTAATAATCGATCCATTGTCTCTGACATATACGTAGAAACAGAGATAAAACTTTTTCGTTGCTAATGATTTTTTTTACGAAATCTTTCGCCTACATAATCGTGAAGATTTTCTGATTAAAACGACACCGAACAGTATTTCGATCCCAGTTGATCGTTTAATACACGATACAGTGGAACCTCTCGTATCCGAATTACTCAGAAAAAAAAGGGTGCTCCGTGTAACGTTTCTGAACGAACAGTACAGTGCTGGATTAAACATTTGTAACACGTTCGTTGAATTTAGATGCTGTATTAATGGAGAATTCAGGTATCATCGGTTCGGATAATCGAGGTCCCACTCAAACTGTATCGTGTTTGGTCTCGTTTCAATCAGCACATCACGACAAGTACGCCAGTAAATAAAACAATTGTGCCCCCGTTTTCGGCAAGCTTTTACAATAAGATGTTTCGTATTAGACGCGGTTACACCATTATTCAACGAAAACCTGTTTTTCTTGCGAACAATGCGGGCTCGATAGTTCAGCAGTTAATAAACAATCGTTACGGCCCGCAACATTACCGCGACCGTCGACCGGCGCAACAATACAATTGATTCGAGAATGACCCGAAGCCAGTGTTATGCTATCAATAAACGTGGCAGCCATTGCACCTGCACATACTTGGTTGGCAACGGTAGCTGGTGTGCGCTAGCAAACGCGTAGGAGGTTAGGTGCGACAACGCGTTCAGATTATCGGGTATTATAGTATGTTAACACCGTGAGAGAACCGTAAAGTCACAACGAAGAGAGTAGAAGCAGTTTATGGCTGAGCCGGGGAGTAAGCGCCAGGATAATGCCCACGATCACGCTTCGCATCATGGCGCCGATACACCAACAACTATGCTTTCAACTAACGATTTGTGACGGCGCAATAAAATTCTCCGGACAATGCGTAATTAGGCTATGCTAATCCGGGGGCTGTCAACGTTCGAATCTATCGAGCGTCCTACGGAAGCGTACCGGCCACATCTCTGGACAAAAATCAAAGTGTTATGATCATGTTTAAATAAATTATTTAAAATAAATTATGAGTTTTATTGGTAGCAGCTCGAAGATGCAAGCTCGCGAGTGATTTTTCAGCTGATTCCGGAAAATAGATATAATTTTGCACGCGAAAATCTTTGTAAATCTGAGAAAAATTTCTCCGCAACACCGAACCTACCATAAATGGTCCAAGCTGCTCGTAAAAAAATTGCCAAAAATGATCTATGCTTGTTGCAATTTGACGAGGGGCTGGCCCTTTTAAGTGGTGGCCAACGAGGTGGCAATATTAAAGGCGCCAGATAATAAAATGATCAGAAAGCGACTGGGTGAACACGGTCGACGGTGGAACACTTAGGAGAGGTCCTCGGTTCGTGAAGTGTATCGACACCGACCAATCAGACCGGCCAGAACGGAACAAGCTGCCACCAGCCTTGCCAAGGCAACTTCCATAATCTGATTGAAGTTGCTCGATGGCTAATGAGCAACGTCCTCGCATTCCATTCTCACCTTTTTCTCGCCCCTTACGCGTGCCATTACACGTACACGCGTTTCGAACGTTTTCGAAGCAGATTCAACCCTTCCTCGCTGCCCCCTGCTCCTCCTCCTCCTCCTACTATTCTTCTTCTTCTTCTTCTTCTTCTTCCAACTCTTTTTTATTATGCTACGACGAGCACAGGCCGATCCGTGTCGTCAACGTTGCGATACGAGTACACGCATGTACCAACAAAACGGACTGCGAATATCAGAGAGCCACGGCTTGTACGCACTCTCTCGAAAGATGAAAGATTGCCAAGTTATTCGTGTTACGAGAAAAAACGAGGACGCTGTTCACACGTTTCAACTTGTACTGGCCCTGGCCCTTGAATTAGGACCACTGGAACCTTTCGGTATTTCTCAACGCTTTTACAATTGTTAATACCTTACCTGCCTCGCGTTAATACCTTCCCAGGTCTCTAATAACGAGTTCTCATTCTTACAAACATCGTATACGGACTTTTGAAGTAACGTATGTCATAAATTGATAGCGGATTTTATGCATTTATGGCAAAAATGAGTAAGCATAACTTAAAACAGTAAAAACATTAGACGAATTCATAAATACTGTTATATTAATTTCAATCTGTTAAACATGTTAACACTAGGTGTATGGAGCACTAAAAGTGAGTATTTTATATTATTTTATAGAAATAAGAAGAATGAATTTTAGCCATATTAATAGAAATAGATTGGTTTAATAATTCCTCGCGAATGCATCTTCGCAATCTCAATAATTCTTAAATTAAAAATATTAGAACCCGTCATTAAGGTCTCGTAAACCTAGTGTTAAGAAAGTAAGTAAATTTCGCTCCAGTTTGTTGTTGCAATTTAGGTGGAAAATTTTTATTTTGCATATGTAAACATCCGCTGTCTGGTCGCGAATAAATGAAACTGCAGAACAGTGAAAATAGAAAAATTTCGTTGTGTTATTTTCAACTCACTAGGATTATTCAAGAAAAAAAGGAATAAATGTCTGTAATAGCTGCCGTATCTTGCAGTCGACGCAGACAATTTTGATTTCGCATAAAACTCCGCGAACACGCGAACCGATCTACCAAATTTTTCCACCCAGAATTCCCGTTCGCGTCCCCGCAACACGTTCCAAGTATAACTCGGTGTAATCTACATTGGAGTGCGAGAAGCACGCGACCGTTTCCTAGTGGTCCACCGGTTTACCTAGGACTAAAGGCGACATAATTTGCATCCGGCCGTCGTTGCCGGGCTTAAACGAATCTCGAGTGAAATGGCCTAACGATATTAAACCTGTCTGTCAACAGGGCTGTCGAGATACGATCGCGGCCGAGGGTCGTAAACGACTGTGGCGCACCTTTGTAACTTGACCAACATCGAACACGGTCTCTCGTCGATTTGTTTTACGAGCCATTTTGCCATATTTCGCGCCCTCATCGTTCTCTCGTCATCTCGTAATCGCCGTCATCATCATTATCGTCGTGATCTTACGTCCTCCACTCGGGACTCCCTTTCCTCGACGCGACCTCTTTGGAGGTTGGCTGGCGATCGCAGGCTGCATCCTCTTCCGAATCTCGATTCGCAGTGGGTCCAACTATTTCCACCGTAATCTCGAAGGTCCATGTTTTTGGAATAAATAGATTTGATTTTTATTCGTTAATCAAAAAATTCAGAAACCAAACGTTTATTTTTATAAAGTGATATATGATATATTTAAGATCATAGAAAACACAGTGATACGAGTTATTTTATTAAAATAAGTACATTCACAGTTACCATCGAATTAAAAAGTTATAAATTGATGGACAGTGTTGCAATGTAGATTTTCGACGCTCGACAAGGCCTCGAACGAGGCAACGATAATAACAGTAATGCCCGTTTACCGTCGCTCGCGAGTAATGTTTATTGTAACTGATCTCCATAACCGCGCGTGGCGTAATGGAACTAGGTGCAGGCTCACTCGATCATTTCGGCAGTTTTTCGTAGCTCTGCATCTCGTCTCCTTAGCGTATTACCAAGTGGTTAATAACTGCGACGCCTCGGTATTATAACGTCACGAGGTAATAGCTTCCTGTATCATTTAATAAGTCCAACCTAATCAAAACACGATGCTGATTACGTGGAAAATCCTTATACTCTTTCACGCTGCATTCGAGGTCTCTTTCCAACAACGAATACAACAATTATTTACAGTTTTCTACTACACGAGAATTGTTGTTGCCCTAAAAATTGAAAAGTTGAACAGTGCGATATCGAGTAGGTCAATTAGGTTTAAAACATTGATTAATAAATATTCTATAAATATATCGAACACGTTTTACACGCAGTACCTTCTGAGAAAATTATACAACATTAAAACGAGGGCAGGATAACCAATTAAATTAACACGGGGAGCAGTATAATAACGAGTCGCGTAAAGATAAAACGGCGAAAAGTGAGGGCCGGAAGCTGACCGTCTCCATAACGGCAGCAAATTTGATTGTTCCGCGCTAGTCCGTTTAACTGGCAGCGGAACGGTCGCTAACTATCGCCGAGGGAAGCACGGAGGATCAATATTTGCGTGGATCCCGAACGATTTGTAACAATTACTGGCTGATCTGTGAGAGCAGATAGTAGCGTGTGGTATGGCAATAACCCTATGTCATTCCGAGCCTCAGACACGAGCTTGTCGAGTAACATGTTGTAGGAGAGCAAAGCCTCGGAAACGTTTGGTGTCCGGTAATCGTGTTAGCGTGTAACGGTGCCACCCCATTCTCATCCCTTCTATCGTTATATCCGCCGTTAAAGCCACGTACACCGTTCGCTGGCCTATCCGCGGTGATCATCGAAACACTTTCCGTTCACCGATATTTTCTAATCAAACCGACGACAGAATTGCAACCGGGACGCCGGTTCGCTTCGCGAGCAAATCTTCAGAAACTCTGTGTTCTCTTTAACACTGAACCCACCAACGACCGATTTCTGGTTTTTCGTTTTGCCATTATTGAAATTGTTATTCACGATTTTTGTATCCAAGCAGATATTATAATAAAAATCACAGGAAATCTATAGAAATTCTACGATGTCGTTTCGTGCCAGTTATTTTTACAGGTCGATAGGTTCAGCGTTAATCGTTGGACGGCTGTGTTGGGTCCTCCCAAGAAGGTAAAGATGATGGTGAACATTTCGAAATATAATCTTGAACACTTCCTTCGCGAGCAAAAGCTGAAAAAGGCGCTGGATTCGTTTGCATGGCTAATATTTATTTTCAGTGCAAGAAGAAAATCGACGACGATCGCGAAGAAGAGGATTTAAAAATATATACGGTGGAACATTACTATGTAAAAATCTACGTTACGACCGCGATGAAATCGTCAAAATCGTCCGCCGTCCAAGTGTTATGTTCGACGGATAACCGATTCGACCGGCAGAAAATAAAATCGTCGAAACAGTGTTTAATTGTCGGTGGAAACTGCGACCCGTTAACAAGAGAAGGAACGAACGAGGAAGCAAAAGTTGTCGGCCTGGCCGGCCAAAAATAATGCGAGAGGTGGTGTAGCAACGCGTCGGCGAATAAGGGAAAGAAATGTTAACGAAATTGATTCGTGTATTTCACCGTCGGGTTTTCTGTCGATCGGAATGCACGATAGGCAGCGAAACTGGTCGCACGCCTCCTCGGCACCTTTCGCAATCCTGTCGATCGTTTGCCTTTAATTCGATTCGGGGAAGAGCCGGTATGGGCTTGCACGCGTTTAACATCGGCCCTCGCCGGTTTTTCATCGCGGCGACAATTTTATTAGTAATCTCGCGATAGACATCTGCGACATTTCAGGCCTCCTTTTATGTTGCCAACTCCGCTTCTCTCTTTCTCTCTCTCTCTCTCTCTCTCTCTCTCTCTCTCTCTCTCTCTCTCTCTCTCTCTCTCTCTCTCTCTCTCTCTCTCTCTGCGAGTCCTTTTAAGCGGAGACGGACTCGCGCTCGAGGCGCCATGGCGCATAGTGGGTCACATGAGGCAGAAAAATTAATTTCTTCGAGTTAACCACCTACATGTATTTTTTTAATCACATTCCCTTAATTGGTGAAACTGTTTAATCGCCGAAATAATAACAAAAAAGAATTTTCAACGAATTCTTCAATTCATTGCAAAATAGTTATTTTAACACTGTTACGTAGGCAGACAAGTATATTTCGCTGGTACCACATTCTAAATCAACTGGCAAGATTAAATTTCCTTAGGGTAGAACACCCTAAGGGTAGTTTCTCATTCTAGCGAAGGAAATAATACCTCGGACGATCCTCTAAGGGTCCCGCAAACGTCCCACTTGTAATAAATAGCCTATAAACAACAGCAGCATGAATATAGTTCACGTTTTCATCGTTTCGCATAACCGTGCGGCGCCGATTGTCGGCGAAACTCTCGCGAATACGGTGAAACACGAAACGTACGCAATCCTAAAATAATACTGCACCCATCACGTAGCCCCTGCCGTTCCACCTCCCGCGTTTCGTATTCCCTCCCGTTTGCTGTTTTTTCGCCTGCTTATATATTAGCTTCCTTTTGGCATGATGCGTACCTTCACCCTCGTCATATTCAACCGCGAGTTCCTCCTCTTGTCCGAGAGACTCTCCACGTAGAGCTTGAAACATAAGACAATGTAATGAGCTGGTCATTTGCCGGGAAGATCCTTTGATCTCTCGGGCTCAGCTGAGGTTACCTTTCTCCCCTTCTCGCGGAACACCTTTTCCCCGAATCTCTTTCGAAGTGCGCTGCCGTCCGAAGGATTTAAACACTTGGGCCTTCTCCGTGATCCTCAACATTTTTTCCATTGGGACGCTGGGAAAATTCGGGTTCGCTTTATTCACCCGAAACATTCAATCCTGGCATTAAATAGTCGACCATGATGGCGAATATGATCGTACAGTTCGAAATTAATTGTGACGCGAGTGCACGATTCTTCATCGAAAAAAGCACATTCTGTTAAAAAATAAATTTCCTCGTACTGCACTTGCCTGTACATCAATTGAAAATAAGATCATTGAAATTAAATGAAAATTGTAATTGGAACGAATTATTGAAGCCACAGATTAAGCTAGACTTTCACAAATAGGGTGTCCCAGGAATGTTGTAGTTCCTTGCAAGAGTGAATTCCCGAGATCATTTGGAGTAACTTTTTCCTTTGCGAAAACGTTCTCCGCAGCTTCGTTAAGGGGTTATTCGCGAAAAACACGCGCCAATCGGAGCACAGGCCCCGCTGAACGTGCCGTTGGCATTGGCCGAGCCGGAACCCGTCCACAGTAGCCGCGTTCCGATTGGTCCGTGTTTTTTCGTTAATAACTCCGTAACAGAGCCGCGGAGAAGATTTTCGCAAAGGAAAAAGTTACTTCAAATGATCTCAGGAATCACCCTCTCGAGGAAGTACATTTTTTTGACTTTAAAAAATTTCTTTCCTTCTTCTCGATACCTAGTTGGAGTTATTTAATATTTTCCATGTTTTTCTCTCGTTAAATCAAGAAGAATTTTCTGTGATAATTTTGGTAATCTTCACGATTCATTGAATCGACAAATTTCTTCGCGAGGTTCAGTACCTTCCGCAAATCGGAAAATCTGGGAACAGAATTTTACGAACGATGAGTTGCATAATGTTTTCAGTGCGCCTAAGGATCCACCAACGATCGCGTAGAACGTTGACCGTGGAGCGCTTGGTACAAAAGAGAGTAAATGAATCGTTGAAGCGCACGATTCCCAGTGCGGCGCGGTCGCGTTTGATTGGTACGATGGTTTCGCCCGAGATGTCTGCAGAAGATTATGTTTTTGATACCTTCCCTCGTAATTAATATACTTGGCCGTCAGTCGGGAAAGAATGCCCGCAGATATGCCGCGTTCGCATACATACGTATAACAAGCATGGAGAGGAAGACGTTGGCGGCGTCTAGTTCGTCGGACAAAGCTGACGTTCGTTCACGAGCTGTGAAATTGAATTCAGATCCCTTAGAAGACTCCCATGGCTGCCAGCCGATGGAACATGGGTTGGCTTGGGGATACACGCGTGCACGCACACGTGGCGCATAGTTTTATCGTATGAGTCGCGTGTTTCATGGGGGTTGCTCGTCCGGAGGGGTGACAGGCCCAGACCCCCATATAGCTAGCGTCTCGACAGCACGGTTCCTCTTCCAGCACTTTCGAAATTGTAAATTAAATTCCGTCGTCATACTTTCCACGGATTCGTCCTACGAAGACGCTTCAGCCCTTCGTTCACTGTTGATATTCCTTTCAACCCTCGCGCGTTCCTCAGGAATAGTTGCATGGGAGGGATCATGTCTCATCCATTTTTCTTTTACACGTTAAATCCTCAAATTATCTTCCGTTCGTCACACTTTAACCCATTGTACTCGGAACTATTTTAACTTGAAAATTAAACATTTCTTCCAACCTACAATAATTCCATTCTATATTATTTTCCTTCATTTTACGAATATGAAATTGACGTAATACCTCATAAAATACTTAAATGTTTAGTAATTGATTAGATACCAACTTATTTAATAATGTAAACAATATTTTGAATACAGCAATTTTTAGTGGCGACTCTGAGTCGCCTCTTGAGTGCTAAGGGTTAAAGAAATTTCGCGACAGTGTGCAAAGGACGTATGTATATGAATTTTCACCCTGTAGAACGTGCGAGGGTTTAGCTGACGAGGGTGTGCTAAAAAAAAGTTGGCTAATACAGATATACTCTCTAATTGAGAAACCCGAAGTCAGCGGTAGCGCCATCGAAATCAAAGGAGGACTGAAGGTAGCTACAGTATTCGATAACAGATAGGGGAAACGTTCGGCTCGGCAACGAAATACATAAGCTCTCGATGAATCGAATGCGTGAGAAACCGAGCGGATACCCGTCATCGGCCGATGATTAATAGAGGGCGGCGCGATAGCGCTGACTGTCCTTAAAAAACAAGATTCCTTCATTCTTGCTTCTCTACTGTCTCCCGAGCATACACGGTGTCCCATAAGCACCTGACATGTCGAACCTCCCCCGGAATCGTTGGATCGCCGAACATCGATCATCGAAAATATGTCAGGCATGCTCGATCAAAGTCCATTCTCTGCTCGGTGGTATCTGTACGAGGTTTGGCCCAGTTCGGCATTACCCGATACGGCCGATTCATCGACAAAAAACAATCACCGAATACTTAATTGTTACATACAAAGCTTCTGATTTCTCCTGACGATGTTTAACAAACTCTCTACATCAAATTTTACCAAACACTTACGGATTACTCACCGATTGATTTTTGACCGAAAGTGAATTTTTTTTAAGGAAGGAGTTTTTGTGTTATTTTTTTCATGAAGATCCGCGGCCTGATTTTCATTCGAATAGGAAAGAGATAAAAATTTTTTCCATTCTTTAATAATTCTAGCAAGCTGAGAATAACATATCTGCTCTCCCTTACAGTTTTAAATTTCGCTATAAATGCACATAGATCGACAGTCCGTTTATGACGATAAAAATCGGAAGCAATGGAAGATTTATAGTGCAGAAGGATCCAGAGGGATTTCGCGAATGTTCAGCAACATCACGGCGAAGACCTCTGTATCGCGACACTCATACCGGCACTCTCATTTCGATGATTGAGCCAAGCGAGCGTTTTTCGTTTCCGTCCGATGACCTCTTTTCTTCAGCGTCTTCGAGATGGAGCGTCATTTCGAGCCATCCATTCAGAGCCGCTCGGTCTCCCTCGCTCTCGCAAATTTCGCACGGAAAGTGATTTATGATAAACGTTCGTTTGACGGTTCGAGAAGAATAAGCGACGGGATTATACCATGACGGGGAGGATAGTTAGCGGAACTCCCTCTAACTCCCTCGCAAGCCGGAGATTGAAATTTAATCTTCCTTTGATAACCATTATTGCTCGATTATACCGTTACCGTCGTTGTCATCGATTTCAAAATTTCTGCCACGGTTCGATATTCATTGGAACAATCGTGTGTCGCTGTAAAATAGAGGATGGACTCGAGAGACTTAGATCTTTCTTCTGCCACGGTACAGATTAAATTCGATCGGTGCTGCGTGACTACTGTTTGCCCTATGTGGGAACCGTGGGCCGACAATGGTGTACGGTACACTCTGTTGCACTTGGCTCGGAAAGAACCGTGTAAGTGGTGGTGTTGAAAGGTGCATGTCCCCGATTTGTTCGCCAGGAGACGCAGAGAGCCCGTGGCATTTGTCCAGGAGATCTTGACCTCGGTCAATTCGACCGTAGACCGGACCGGGGTCAGGCTGTCAGCGGCCGTGTCCTCGTCAGCATATATCGATCTCAATCGGCGCTACGCCGACGTTATCAGGCATCTCGAAGAAATTATAGGCCGCTGCTGGAGCCAGAGTGACTTGAGACAATGGTGTGCCCATCACCTGCCCGCTCCGAGAGAGAGAGAGAGAGGAGGGGAGAGAGAGAGAGTGCACACTCTGCCTCCCACTCGTCGACAGCCGGATCGTATCTCCCGTATCAGCTTCGACGGCTCTTCTTAATTGGTTGGTGTTGACTTAATATGTTTCAATATGCCGTCCTGTCAGTCGGCTCTATATCGCGCGCGCGTTCCTTTCTTTTTCGAAGATACGTGCGCGCTCTCTCGCCTATTGAAACGCTCGCTGCGGCGTAATTAATCTTCTTTAAACTAAATTGGTTTTAATATCGTTACGGTTCGCGGGCTCTTATTGTTCGGACCGGCGGCGGTGATGAAGTGTTACGTATTTGGTCAGGCGAAAGATGCCTGGGACGATCGAAAGCGATCATTACGTACCCACGGTGCGCCGCACACATTGCTATCGCGTCGCATGAGTTCGCTCGCTATCGCGTCGCATACAGAGGAAGTACCGATGCGAGTACACGACTCGCACACAGTCCGTTGCTTGTTTTCACACGATGCGATACAGCGACGCGCGGACTTTATGTAAAATTTTACCGGTCGATCGCGAGAAATTGGAGAGCCGCTCAAACGTTTATTCCTTCACTGGATAATTTTATCGAACCACGTGGAATGTAATCGATCTCTTCTCACCGTTTCACTCTTTTCTCGTCGTAAAGTTAATTTTACTACGTCGATTTCTCAATCGTTTTGACAGTCGCGAACGTACGGAACTGCCAAGCAAAAGCATCCGCGGACTGGCATGAATTATTTCGCACAGTATGACGCTGAAGAACGTGTCGGACGCGGCACGGAACGCGTTAAAATCGCGGTGTGTTATGGGTCCAGGACGAAATCTCGACGCTCCACGCCTCTACCCGTGTTGTCGCCAAGATAATAGCGAGCGACGAGCACAATGGAAACAGGAAAAGGACATGGCTCTGGTACGAATGCGTCTCTCAGTGGAGCACACGTAGGTACCCCGGGGGCTCTAGCACTCCGAGGGGCCCCTGATATACGCCATCGTAAACCCCACGAAATTGTGCCACAAGTATCGGCTGATGCCTCCATTAAGACGCGCTGATGTTATTACTACCGGGGCTGGTTCTCCAGGATTTTTGTTCCCTTTATACGAGTCGGCCCGTTCCGTTTTCTTCCTTTTCCTTTTGTCCTAGAACGTGACTCTCGGGCGTACCTGGTGTATACATATTTCGTGCACCGACGGGGCAACGACACCCTTCCGTTCCTCCTCGGATCACGGCGTACGTATCCACCGGATGAACCCGCCGAGGACGGGGAGAGACACCCTTTCCCCTCGCCCTGCCCGTCGCTGTTCCCAGCTTCTTTTCGCAGTTTAAATCAATCAAGGATCCCTGAAAAACGATCTCGGGCCGCGCGGCGCACGCGGAACGACGTCTTTCGTAACGGCTGCGAACGCCGCGCAATTTATAGCGGTGTAAAACGATAAAAATTGAAGAAGATTTCATTGACACGCGACCGACGCATAATTTATTTTATTATGATCTCCCGACGCGCAATCACGCTTCCCCGGCACGGTATGCGCCGCGCCGGAGGTCGCTGTACCTGCGAATTCTCTGCGCGATCGCCGGCCTTCTTTTTTTTTCGGTGAACGTTCGATGACTCGTCGACGAAAATGGAGGAACGCTCGGAAATCGAAAACAAGCGAGACTCGTTCGCGCGTGGCGACGGGAGTTCGCAAATTGAATAATTGTTTCCGCGAGGCGGCGGTATAACAATCAAGAACAAGGAGAATGCGACGAGAGAAAGCCTGTCGTCACGACTGTCTCGAATCTTCCGTATTTTTGCTCGAAGAACTATAGCTCGCTCTTTCTCGCTCTCTCTTCGCGAGCAAGAAAAGCGTCGTCGAAGATATCATCCACGGGTGGCACAAATGCGAGGGATTTTTTCTTTCCCGGGGTCGCATAAAATAGTTGCTCGGTTGGTAGTCGATCGAAAATTATGAGTTCCGAAGTCGTTTGTATTCTCAACAATGGTATTAAGGTTGAAAGGGTGAATTCAACCCTTTTTTGCGGGGACCTTAACACTCTCCGGCACCGGAGGAAGGGGCTTATTATACGAAACCGATCCACCGCGGCGCGGCGCAGCGCGGTGCGGCGCCCCTTTCAGAACTTCTTCCTTTTATTAGCTGTATTTCGTTCCTTGTAGCTCCGCCATCCTGGCATTCATATGCTAACGTGACTCATGGGGTTGTCTGTGAGCCTTGTTACCGTATCCCGGTGGTGTTCAAGCATCGCGGCGTGCCTCGTTAACGATACCATAAAAATTCGAATTCATCCCCTCGCTTGAGCGCCACTGACCCGCTAAGAGTAAGCCAACAGGCCTATAAAAATTCAATCCGGGCGCAGTCTTAAAAATAATAACGTGGCGCTAGCCTATATGGTAGGTATCCTATAACCGTGCATTCACGTATCTGCACGTGCACGCATACCTGGCCTGCGGTTAGGCTCGCTTACCTTGTCCCCTTCCTCTTCCTTCCCGCCGTTTACGACCGGGAAATGCATTTTGATTTATAGTAACGCGGCTGACGCGCGCACTTTTCTCGATCCGGCGAATCGCTCTGCCAATCGCCATCTAACATTCGCGTTACACTTTTTTCAACGTTTCAGTACCGGGTACAATTGATATAAAATTTTTATCCATGATCGCCCCTATAATTTTTCTTTGCGCGCGGCTCCGCGCGATAATTATAATTTCACCGTGCCGTCGCGTCGCGTCGCGTCGCGCGTCGTCGTGTTTATGGAGTAGCGAGCGGCCGCGCTCTGTACATCGGTCTCGGTGATTTACTGCTAATTATCGTCCGGTGTGAATCCGCTTCTACCCCGGGCGTATACGTATAGCGAGAACCGATAAGTGAACGAGTCGGAGTCGCCTTGGACAAGACGGGTACGCGTCGTTTCGCAAAAATCGACAAGTCGACGTCGTGCGGCGCGCGTTCGTGCCGGGTTACAAGCGGCTCGCATGCAGGACATCGGTGAGGCAAAAAAGGTCCCGCCGCCATTCGACAGACCCCTTTGCGAACACTAAATTATTGTTCTTGTACCGCGGTGCCAAAATGTTTACAGCCTTTCCGTGCGGAAGGTTCGCGAGCGCCGACCGACCCACCGACCGGTCAGAACGGATCGCGGGTAGAAACGAGAGAAAAACGGCCGACGCGCCGCGCCGCGCCGGTTAATATACTGTTACAGCAAACATACGGAAACGACGGGTCCTCGTGTAAATGGTATACACATGTCGTCGGTAGTTTTCCCGATTTCTTCGTTTGTCCAGGAAAATTATCTGAAAATATAAGAGTCGAGCATAAAATTTTTTGAAACTCCACCAATTTCTGATCTCGCTGAATGGGAAGAAATTGTGTGCTTTCAATTGACACTCGAGAAATCGTCGACAAATAACAAGGATCGGTGCGCGTCTGAAACATAGGATTTCCGCGGATCTCGACAGTCGCGTTTTAACCGGCAGTGCATCATCGGCGAGGTTCTAAAGAGGGGAATGCATAAAATTTAAATGTTTTCCGAGCGCCGTGCGCAAGAGAAGCTAAATTGTTTTTAGATTCGCCCGTCGATCGTATTTTACGACGGAATCTTGTAGAATTCGAACAGTATACGACAGGGGAAAACGGTGGGACGTATCGCGTTACAACGGTGTCTTAATGGTGTTTTCAATGGGGATTCGAGAATAGTACTTGATCTTTTACCCCTCCCCGCCGCCCGCTCCGAGATGATAAAACAATGCGCCGAACGTCACCGGGCTCCGTAGGAGGATCATAAATAGGTGCTTCGGTCAATGAAACGGGACGGTAGCCATGCAGATCCGACAATAATGTCGGAAATTTACAGTCGGTAAAGTCCAACGGGGTGCGAGAATCCGAAGGTGGACGACAATGCGCAACTGCTGAAGAACGGTGCGAAAAGGAGTATATCGCTCGTAAATAAAGGCGCAAGGTAAACCGTGAGCTGCAGCTTTCTTCGTGCGGTCGTGCTTTTCTTTGTCGTTACACAGTCATAAATAAATCGAACTAGATATCTTCTTCTGTACGTTGCATCCCCTTTTGCACCCGTTCTCGTTCGACTCTCGTCCTCCGCCCTCCTAGTTTATTCCGCAACACTTTTCCACCTATGTATTACGCTTCCCCTCGTCGTCCATCTCCCGTTTCCGTTTCTCTTGGTTGTTCTTTAACGTTCTTTATATCTTTCCTGTTTTCCTTGCCGGTTCTCCTCGATTTTACTCTTGGCGCGTCCTTCGCCGTTCGGATTTTTTACTTGCCGTTTTCACCAAGCACAGATTCTTAGCGGAATTACACCGCGATTTTATTAACCTTCCGACGAAATTTACTAACTGTATAGAATTTAAGTTGCACGTCGTTGCGTCTTCGATCTTATCCACTTTTCGATGGAATTTACGGACTACGATTCGCGTCGCTCGCGTTACAGTCCATTGTCTTCGATCTGGAAGTTTCACAAATCACGATGTCGAGTTTGTTTAATTTCTCAAGTTAAATTTGCAGACACGTTCCAATTAATTGTATAAAGTAATGTAAAATACCTTTAGTCATCCGTGAAGCCAGTGTTAAGTGTTCGATCACCGACCACCCTATGTCTCATCAAAGGCCGCGCCGCGCCGGCTCACTTTGAAGGGCCGATACGTAGATATTCGTTCGCTCTAAAGACACGCGATCCGGGCAGGATCCTCTAAGGGCAAGGTAAGAGGAGGACTTTCATCCCCGCCCAACTGACCCTTCGACCTCGGGCCCCTCAGGGGAAAAAAGGCGCCGACGCGCCACTAAATAAGCGCCATGCGCGTACGCTGACATGCGTACAAGTACTATACACACATGCTTCGTCCCGTTGTCGCGCGCACACCGTCAACCGTAAACAAATACACGCGCGCCTGTACGAGTCCTCCGCGCGCGTAACAAACCGTAAACCGTTCCACCGTATATTACCATACGCCTATGGGTTTATGGGGCTCGCACGTTCTTGCGGTTGTCATTTTTCTCACGATGATAAAATGCCCGAGATGAAGCCGAGGCACCGATGGCCGTCGCCGCCGCCGCCGCCGCCGCCGTCACCGCGGGACTAATGGCGATCGGCGAATATTGCGAATGATGTCAGACCGAGAACACGATTCAACCCTCGACGTAAAGATGTGTGTTCGTCCGTGTGCCGTTTCGGTTCGAAACAGCCGATTAAACGATCACTGTGACAAATTTCCTTGGAAGAATCGTAACTCCTGTTGAACGTATCCTGCCGTACTATAATCTCGTTTAATGTACCGCTTGATTTCAATATAATCAGAGATTCATGCACTTCGATGCTCCCGATTTGATCGCAGTTGGCTTGGCAAGGTGTCAAAATATCTCCACTGTCTAGAAATATGAAATACATATTTAATTGCTAAGCGCAGCATCCGTATTTCGAGCGAGACCATGTTACGTACTACATAGTTAATCATTCTTCATTCTTCACGTTTAATTAGTACATTTAAAAATATTTCATTGAAATTATTCAGAAAAGAAATTAATGTCTACGTAGCTCCTGTGTCTTGCAATTAACAGAGACGATTTTTGTTTGGATTGAAAATCAACTTCGATTCCCTTTGCGCGACCCAACGTAAATAGCACCGAATTTAGGCCAGCACATTAGAATTTAGATGGAACGTTCGCCAACGTGGGTCAAAATGGACCCGAGACTGCCAGTTCCTTGAAATATGGCCAAAGGATGAAATTTCCAAGCGTACAGATATCAAGACCGATAAAACGGTAAGTCGGAGAGGAAACAACTCTCGACGCGAGAACAACTTCAATTTTCATATTTTGTGTAACAGCTGCAGATCGCCGCATAAATGAATCCCATTTGGCGAAAAGGCGTGGTCATCGTTATTCTCTTCTTTTTTTTTTTGCGTCTGAAATAGTTGAAAGTTCAGAGAGAGAGAGAGAGAGAGGGTGGTTTACGTTCGGCGGTGCATGCAAATTTTGCGTTCGATTTGACGAACAAAGGCGCACCTTCGCCGGCTACGTATTGCAAACTGCATAGAGAGTTGCCAGACCAGAAACAATTAAGCTCTTGGTTATCTTCCGCGACCACGCGGCCACGCGGTTCGGCCCAATCCCCAGTGGTTCTCATTTACCTTTTATACCGTCGCATTGTTTTAGATCTTACAACCTTTTGTGCGTGCTCGAGCCGCCAAGGTTATGACCCCCGGGAGAACGGGAGAAAGAGGAATTGAAACCATTGCGTGGGTGACTCGCTTGATTCTTTCAGCGAAATGCACCGTTGAAATATGCGCGATCTGGTCAATCAAGACGCATCATGCTTCTTCGTTCGTTTATGGATCAAAGATATCGATCAATAGTTCCCCGCGGCGAAAGTTCCCTTCGATTAGAAGTAGAATTTTTGGTTTTGAATGATGATAAAAAATGATGCAAATCTTGTTTTTTTTTTTAAATTATTCTTTCGTGAGACTTTCTGATTAAAATGAGACCAAACACGACATCATTCGTATCATTTTTACTTGTTTAGTATACGGCTCAGCGGAACCTCGATTATCCGAAACTATTGGATTGGCAACTAAGTGGTTGCGGATTTTAAATAAGAATCCATCGACGAAATCCGCAATCATTTAGTTGCCAACCCAATACATCTGAACTTTCAATTAAACGAAATTGTTCAATTGAAGCCGATCCAAATGTGAAGATTTATCGGAGACTATTTGATAACAAATAATCTGATATTTTTCAATCGAAGCTTAGAAACGAGTAGGCGTGCTGGGAGAAATCAGTACGAACGGCCGCATCGGGTGTAACTCACTTCTAAATGACTCGTTTTACAAGAACAGTAATTTTCCCGCGGTTGAATATAATATTAGGAATTTATCCTCGGCAATATCGATGACGGAGGCTCAAAAGCGACAGTTATTTATACACCACACCGATAAACAGATGCGAGTAAAGTCGTATTTACGAGCTACATTGATCGATATATGGCTTGGCATGCTCGCTTCGAAGAAACCGACAGACTTTCAACCCTTTCAGTGTGATATACGTGCACATGGTGTTCGTACATATTTATAAGACAGTCGAATAGCCCGGCAGATTTCGGCTGTGGAGGGACCTTCATAGAAATACCATAATATTCTGTCAAATTGTTTACCCACGGAAGCCTCGGGCGTCAACGCCCTCCTGGATTTCAGACTCCATTGATAGTCTGCCGTGGATTAGATCTTCTTTAGGCTCGACGGAACCCTAACTCGAACATTCAATAATAAACCGTTTAAACCTCAGCTTGAAGCCGGAGCCGTGAATTGTCCTCCTGTCACAACGTTGCACTTACACGTGCACACGGGAATAAGCGGAGAGAAATCGAATTACACTTAACCCTTTACAACAATTTTTATTTCGTTCCTGGGTTCGAATGCAGAAAACGCTGACACTGTACGAAGTGCAGTAATGCGTCTAAAATTTATTTACAGGGCTAATAAAATACAGTTTAAAAAGAGGATATTAGAGGAAGAAATAAATTAATAATTAATAAAAAGTTTTTTCTTAACTTCTACTATTCTTACTGTAAGATATACAGTTCGTACAATTAAATTTTTTTTTAATGATTTTTTAAGGTGTTTACAATAATAAATTGTGAATGTATCTAGTTATGTATTCTGCTAAAGTGGATAGAAATGTTTTAAGTAATGTGATCATTAGACCGTGGAACTTTATGCAAAATAAGAATTCTTTAATGATGTCAGTCAGCCGAAAGCAACACATTGATTGTTTAAAATTCTTTTAATTTGTCCACTGCAATCCACATAAAGTCCGCAGTCTAGTAATCGCATTTTTAACGCAAAGCTAATCAGAACTGCACGTTGCGAATGCGCGAGTACTCGTTGTAAATTGTGAATATCCGTCGCGAAGGGATCGCTAATGGGTTAATTCGCAGCACGATCGTGACGGACCGGTAACAATCTGGCGATTCGGTATCAAATGACGAGACTGCTCCATATAGAGGGCGAGTGGCGCGTGGCGAGTGCCCGAGGCGCGGTTGCAAACCTCGCGTGTCGCAAATTGCTTTGGCTGGTCCAGGTCCAGGCCCCTAAAGCGCCATTCAGACGCTTACTTATTTACTTGTTCGCTTTGGAACGTAGTAATACATCGACTTTACACCGTTATAACGCTACCGGCCGGGCTTCTGTTACTCGCGCACGAAGCGTCAACACGGAATCGCTAGACTCGCAACTAGATTCGTAAACGTTCATTTTTCATTTTATCTTCGCCGTGAACTCTCGACGACGGAAATTCTTTTCTAATTCCGCATAACGCGCGGAACGTGGAATTTCCGCGAGGATCCGCAATCTAGTAATAAACGCGGGAGAGCACAGGTGAGTCCGCAAAACGCAGCCAGCGCGAAGCGGGCTGCTTACAAATCTTTCAACGCCTCCCGTCATAGAATGCAAGAAAATATTTTTGTTGACTCGAGGAGCGGGGTGGGGGGGAGGGGACCGTCAAAAGATATTAGCGGACCCGTGTACGCCGGCCTTTTCTGCCTTGGCTAATATACGAAGAGCCGCGGAGCGACGAATATAAAACCTGCTGCTGCCGCCGCCGCCGCCTGCGGTCGTCCCTTCTTTCGGCCCCGGCACGACTAATGGCCGGCACGGTTTTGCAACTGAAAGGAACCAGCGACGCCGTTGAATCGGCCAGCGTCGGTCCGCGTAAATTGCCTAATTTAGACGCCGGGGCCAGTCGGGTCACCGTTTCTTAGCGAACGGCAATCAAGTGGCATTCTGAGGGGGTTGGTTGCGTGGCTCATTAGGCTACCGACGCGCGTCGTCGGCGCGGCGGCTTCTGCTCGCGTTCGCGAACCGTTTACCCCGGGTTTCCAATTTTTAATCTGGCCTTCGCAACAAAAAAAAATGCTCGTTTCGGAGCGGTTCGCACTATCGCGAGCGCGAAATCGCCGCGTAGAAAGTTACCGCGTAAACTCGCGAGACAGCCCGGCGAAATGTCTCCCGGCTTCCTTTGGTTACGATGCAGCGTAAATTTCGCGCCCTCGATATAAACGGTCGTGCGAGATCGAAAACGACTGCGACGGGCTGCACCGATGTCCCGTCAAAATCGATTTACGCTGGCATTGTATTATTGGGAATACGTGCTTTATTTAGCAATTTGTTCACGCTTTTTTCCTGCGTCTACTGTCATGAGACGACAAGAAGGTCCCCGGGACAAGAGTCGTGTCCCCGCTCTACCTTCCCCTTCTACGACGCTAGTCCCCACGCTTACGCCGCGGCCCGGTCACGTGACGCGTTTCGTCTCTGGCAGAGAGAGGGTAACTGTTTCGTCTCAATTCGTGCTCCCTTCCCTCATCTGGCGACACCGCTGTCAGGGACCTTCTCGTCATCTCACCACACAATACTAGCGTCTGCAACCAATTTTAATTGTCTTTATTGTTCTAATTTGTACCTGATCCAGCTATAAACAGCAAAAATTTACACGGTTATCATAGATTTACACAGAAGTTATCACTGACCAGGACTTGAAAATCATTAAAGTTCATCCAAAAATATCGCATTCGTGACGCTACTTGAATGCTTATCTTGATCAGCGTTATCGCCGAGCAGTCCGCGTTGTTTCGTCGAAGAGTGATTAACAATCGGTCGAGATGGCACGTGCGCAGCCTTTTACATATAATGTGACGGAGTTATTGCATCTCGGTTCCTCGAAATCCAATTAGACGTGAAAGATTGGTTCGCGAGCCGGGCTCGGTTCGAGAACAGGAATATACGGAACGCGAGTTTAACCGACAACAGGCCCCCCCATTACTGGCAAATCCCCGACAAACGGACATTGTCGGAAGTGTCAACGGCTTCCCGGTCGCATAATCGAATCAGGATGAACTGCGACCGGCACGAAAGAAGAGGGAAGAGATTTCGCCGGGCTAAGCTGATTAACTGGACTGCCGTTTAGCAGCCGGTGATTGAGACTCGTTGTGGATATCCGCGCTAACATAAAGGACCCTTTCCTTCTTTCCTGGTCGGTTTGCTCAGCTGGGACACCGTACCTGCCTCTACCTTTTTTTGCTAGTTTGCATTTCCATGCATTATTTCGCCGCGCCACGCCGCGCCGGGACTCTCGAGCTTATAATGTAAGATTGTAAGATCGAGCTTATAACTTTGCTCAAAAGTTGTGCTGATGGCCGGGCCACCTAAATGAATCCGCGGACGATCGTCTGCGGAATTTAAATAAGAAAACGTTGAATTTTTTTCGCAATCCGCGTTCTTCATTTACGGGGTGGTCGTCTCCGCTCATTTTTTTGGAGTTAACAAGATCATCGGTGTTTTTTTTTACACATAACTACATTTTTTCTATCGCACCGTGCAACTGATTGAAAAATACATTTAGATATGTATAATAACATTACCTTGAAATGACCTTGATCTTCGAAGATTAAACTGAACACTCAGGAATAAAAATAACCATGAGAGAAAGACAACATTTCCAATGACTTCACCTTGTGATACTATTTATATTGCATTAAAAACATTTGTCATGTCATCACAGTTAAGTGGCCACATTTAGGTGGACCACCCTGTATGCTAACTGATCTTCCCCGTAGCGTACCTACGACTATGTAACAAATTCTAATGGTCAGTAATGAGCTAGATGTTGATGCGACCGGTATAAATAAATAATTTGAAAAAGAAAAAAAATAAAAAATCACGCAACGTTTGTCGTCGACAATGAGAAAGCTTCTCGCAGAAAATGGCGACGCGACGAGTAGCCGCGCGCGCGTCATCCCGCAGGAATTTTTATCGTGGACCTACGAGGAATCATCGATGACAATCGAGGGCGAGGAACACCGGCGCAGGCGAGCGCCGCTCATTCGTGATAAATATAAAAATGCAAATGCGAATGGAAGAAGAGGCGCGGTAGACCGTCGGTGGAAGCAGCCCGCGTGATCGTAAACCGGTGCGACGCCGCCGCGCCGCGCGTCGCGCCGGCGAAGACGCGCGAGAATTGCAACTCAAACATAATACGACTTGAAGAAGGACGAAGAACTGCCGGTTGGTTCGGTGGAATACTCCCGGACTACCGCGTAATCGGAGTTCAAACCGGATTGAGGGTGCAAAGCGCGTCATTGCTGAAAGGAAGCCCCGCGTCAAGAAACACTTTGTGCGCCATAATGGTGTAGAAGAAAGCGCGTGCACTATAAAACCGCAGCAGCAAAACAACTCTTGCCGTAGAGACCGTCGCACTGCGAGACTCGCGACGACCCTGACAATGCCCAGGACAATGTTAACCTTCGCGCGATCATTTTATTGAATTTTCTACCAGTTCGAAGTGTACAAGGCGTGTGAAACGTTTCTTTCACTTTTCTAACATATTGAATAATTTAAATATCCTTGTGTTTGTTCTCGTTTTAATCGGAAAAGCGAATCAGGAACACGTTGGTAAAAGTTTCATTAAAAAAATAGTTTACATTATTTTGGTCACACTCAAGGGTACACCTGACCGGAAATGCGGATGAATTTTGTGAAAATATCCTGCACACCACTGTCACGTACATCGAGGGATTAATTTGCAGACGAGTGCAGACACAAGTGTTTCTGCGAACAGGAGAATAGTTTGTGCGAGGCGTTTGGAATTTTGCGGCACGATCGAGAAGCTGCTGCCTCTCCCCGAATCGAAGGGAAAAATCGACTTTTCGAGCTGAGGGGGCAAGATATCCGCCGGAGGGTTGCACGAAAGGGGAGTGTATTCTTAGAGACAGCCGCGGCAGTCGATGCCCGTATTATTCATAGGAGCCGGCGTCTATAGCGCGCGCGGCGTGCCAGTGTGCCCGGAGGTCCGTGCACTCGGCGCCGATCGATAATCGATGGAACAAAAAGTTGGAATTTGTTTACAGTTTAGTAACCCAAATCACGGCGGCGGCAGCGGCGGCGGTGGTGGAGGCGGAGGTGGCGGCGGCGGCTCGCCACCCTTTGCCATTCTGTTCCCCTTCGAGCCCTGCGTTCCCCTCTACCGGGGGCACACGAATATTCCCCCGTCGGGCGTCGTCGTCTCCGACCAATGCGGACGCTTCTTTTCCTCCACCGTCATCATCGGTACCAACATCATCGCAGCCGACGAATTTCACCGACGTTCACCGACGTCGATGGCAACGACCAACACCAACGTTAACGTAAACGCCAACGTCAATCCCCCCGGGCTATCTACCGATATATGCCGGGACCACTACCACCCGGAACGCTACCACCACCATCGACGAGGCTGCCACCGACGCCGCCGACGCCGACGCCGCTACCACTACCATTCGGCCACCACTACCATCGCGGCCGGACCATCCACCTCCTCGCCACTGGCACCGGGTACACTCGTATCACTTTATTTTTCCTCACTTTTCCCTCCGCCGTTTCGTTCCATCAAACGAGTTTGCCGAACTACTTGCCCATACTGGTCCCGAATGCATTTGTCAAACGGTGAAACAAATTGGTAGACAGCTCACAAATACCAGCCCGGGCTCGACGACCACGTAAACTGCTTTTGACTAATGTGTTGTTCATCCGACGGCACGGCCCATGTACTCCACATTCAACGAATTTTATAACAACTATTTTTATAATCCCGGAGACGCGTCGCGTCGCCTGCGTGGCTGTTCAGCTCTCTCGATCGTAAACAATGGATCTTTATACCTTCTGCTCGGCAAAGTTTAGCGTGAGCGGAGAGCAATTTAGGGTCAGTCTTGTGTCCATACCAATAATTTTTTATGATATTCATATTAATTTTTAGTCGAGTACAATGGGTTAAGAATCGCGCGAGTGATAATGGTCCACGCTATGTATATCGATCGGTCGATGTTTACTCTCTCTTCGGTAAAAATGGTCGCGCGTTCATTGTATTATCAACGAAGGATTTGTAGATACTCAGTATCATATAATACCGTTCGAAGCGTGTTTTTCTTTATATACATATATGTATATAGGTATGTATAAGATTACCTCGGTTTCAAGGACCGTGCCGCAATAAAAGAATACCTTTTCCGTGCATGATTTATTACGTTCGACGTCATCCGCATCGTGATTATCGTTTCATTCAAATTTTCGAGAGGAATCCGCAGGATTCTTGGAACAATCGGAGTATTACGTGAGCTTGCTGTTTTTTCGAGGATTTCATTGAGACCCGGTATACATATAGTAACAGGGGAGAGAGAGAGAGAGAAAGAGTGAGCTATAAGTATTATTTTCTCGAAGCCGAGATGTCAGCCAATTTTCGTAGGTCCGTCTTAGGTGTGGCCTGCGGTTTTTCGGGGAATATCTTGTTGCCCAAGAATTAAACACCGTGACCGTGAAATTCTGTTTTATTATCTACAAATTGTACCGAAATAATCGTGACCCAATGTGCTTAGCGCGCTCATCGTGAATTTTGTTTTTTTTTTAATCCATGGATTACCGCGACAATCTTGCTAAATGCTAGATTCAGAAGCGTCTAATTTAATCGGAAATCATAACCTACCATAACAAGCGTTCGTTGGGTTTCTTATCTGAAATTCCACTGAACGGTACGCGCGTAATTCTCGTTTTGCCGCCGGGTGCTTCGTTCTATGCTTCCTTTGGCTCTTGGGACGAACTTCAATTGTCAGTTATTACATCAGGTTCGTAACATCGACAATTCGGGAAATATCTTCGCCGATGGAAGCATCGATAACAACGAAATTATTTTGAGAAATAAAAATGCGAACGAGTCAAACAAAACCCGGAGAACGTGTAAAATATTTGATTGGGGCTGTATTAGATCAACAAAACGAGAGCATTCTATTCTTTCATTCAGAGGTATTTGATCGACCATATTTATCAATCCTAACAGATAGATCAATTGCATTCCTATCTTTATTCTTTCAAGCAGCACGAAAGACAAGAACAAACAGAGCGTGGTGCTAAAATAGTTCTCTAACATTTTAATGCTCCAGTACTCACAGTTTGATTTTAATTTTGCTGTAAACAAGTGCCATCGCGTATAACGGTTTACAAGCATAAATTTATAACAAATGACACACGAATAAATTTAATATTTTATCGATATAAAATTCCTCGTAAAACAAATTTAGAAAATTGTGTACGAATAATAACAACTACTTAAGATGAGTGTTATATTTGACTATCCGCTGAAACAATTGGCCTACGAAAAAATCAAATCTTTCGTATAATCGTTGACACGGCCCGCAGTTTCGATAACAGACACTTCACGTTTCGATCGATTGAAGCGAGGCTTACGGTGTGAACTGTAGATAGGAATGGCGAATGGCCGATGGCCTAGGCGTTGGATTTGATGACGTATTGACTGTGGTCCGTGTTTACCGGACTCGGTGCGACGGCCCTGCGGCGCCAAGCGTCGAGAAATGCGGCCACCTTTGCGATCGAACATCCGACGGGAACCTACGCTCCCGATTGATCGATCCCGTTTTTCCCCCCTCCTCTCCTTGTTTTCCAATTTCTTAGCGTCCCTGGCTCTGATCTCCGGATCTCGATCTTTCTGTCTGGGCCATTTACACCTGCAACTTGGAATATTGCTAATTATAATCTATTATATTATAATCAGTTACCCTCTCTCCGCAAGTGTTTAGTCACGTGACATTGCGACACGCGCGACAGAGAGGAAACGCGTCACGTGACTGAGACGGAAGCGTGGGGGAATCGTGTCGTAGGGGAAGGGTAGAGTGGGAGACAATACTGGCTAGTTCGGATAAGAGAGGCTCCACTATTTCGTGAATCGAACAAGCAAATATGGTCCGAATCGCGTCGTGTTTGGTCTCGTTTTAATCAGAAGAGCGTCGCCATTACGATGCCAAAAGTTTGATTAAAAAATAATTCGATCAATGAAGAATTGTCTCACCGCTAGGGGCGAATATTGCGTGGATGAAACTAACGTCCGACAAAAGGTTTCTCCACGAAATCGCGATGGCTTCCATTGCATTTGCATCGAGGCAATCGTTCCGACGCGAAATGGCGGCGATACGCGGATTCGAATCGTTTCAATAGCAACAACGCAACCGATCGCGTATCTCATGCGTATACGCTAGAATCTTTATCGACGGTGGCGCAAGACCCCGTCGATGGAAAGACTATCAGAGGGGAAGAACAAGTGCCGAGCGTGTTTAGCAAATAGCCGAGGGATTAATGTTTTATTGGCATGACGATTGCAGTCGTTATCTGTGACAGACAAATAGGAATGCGCTCCTTTTCCGTGAACACGGGAGAACGGAATGCCGACGGGTACCACCCCACCGGAAGCCTTCAATCGATGAGTGTTCTGCGTCTCGCGCAATTCAACGTTTACATATTTGTCTCCGGCGTGTCGTCGGTGCATTCTCGAAAGCGTGAGGTGTCCTCGAAAAAAAAAAGAAAAACGGAATAACGGATTCAACGAACTCTCGTCTCCTTTTGCCGGCCGCTTCTTCTGACCGATCTCTGTTCTTTTTTTTCAAAAATTTCGCTGTCGAGAAACAGTCAAACTGCGTTATAATACCAATCAAAATATTTCGCAATTATCGAAATTCATAACATTTTGCTTCGATTCTTTTCTGACGAAAAAAAAATGAAATTTTTCATATTTTCGAAATTACTAGAAATCCCGGCGCAGACTATTTAATTCGAGGAAAATCATTCATTTTTTTGCATTCGCCTGACTATGACAGGTGCTACACGTCGTGCAGTAATTGCTGCCTCGTCCAACATGTTGACACGATCGCCAGCTGTCCAACAAATAAATAAACAAATGCAACGGGAAAAAAATTTTCTCCCGCGAATTCGATTTTAATCGGTTAGAGGGGAATCTCGAACAATTTTCAACTGCATTAAACTTCGTGTTTTCCGGATTGCTTTTTAAATTTTTCCGAAAGAGAAAAGACTGCATTTTTATGTGAAATATTTGTAGGAGGAATCGGCGTGTGGACGTTAGCGTTTGCTGAACGTTCTTTTTTTGGCCGATCGGTCGGAGGATTATCGGATATCGTTTCGACGAAGAGCACATCGGAAGTAATCGGTAAGGATGGATCCCCTCGTCATGACTTCTGGTTCTAAAGAACGGCGAAGAAGTCGGACGAGACCCTTATGCAAACACTTTTAACCGGACATTCTGGGACCATCCGAGCTATATCCCCACGGAGAACATTTCTCTCGACCTCTTCGTTGTAGCCTCTTTATGTTTGTCTACGTTGGTATTTGTCCGTCGCATTCCACTATCGCTCGGAATCACGGCGCGGTTATTCAGCGAGCTGGAGGAAAAGCGAAATTTCACGTAACACGCTCGTACTACCGGGATCACCTGTGTTCTAATATTTCCAAAATTAATAAATACACCGTAGATATTATGCAGAATAAAAATTGTCGATTACCAAAAAAAAAAACAAGAATCACAGTTCTTTCATTCTTCAATAATTTTCTGATCACCTGATGTTTCGATTATTTTCAATTTCGCCGACACGTTTCTGTCATTCTTATACGAAGTTGCAAATACGATGACGAATTGTAATTGCGACAGCGAGGTATTCTATATTTCGCGTTATCTAAAACGGAACTCGCTTTCTTCATCGCGGAGGCACTTCCTTTCCTCAATGGACAATCAGGCCTTTACAGTAACGCTCCGGGAAAATCAGCACCGTTCTTGAGAATCACAAGTCATCGGCCCCGTTTTATGCAATCAGGGAAGTATGTGAGTACTGTGAGTAACCAACTTCCTATTGCGAGTTTTCTTAAATTGCGAGAATGATCGAGAATGTTATCGGCTATGCTTATTCTTCTTCGATTGAAAATAGTTTCGGACAAATTGTAGAAATATATTTGTAAAAACCAACATTCCCTTGATACAGAAGACAAAATAACGTCTACCTCTCTTCGTTGTAAATCAGATCACAAAAATTGTGAACCGATGCTAACGATAAACGCAGAAATTACCATATAATTAATCGATACAGTGCTCGCAGAATTTCTACATAAACACGGCGCTGTATTGTGGAAAAAAACGTTGGTATTTTATTCGGAACAACATCCACGATAAGATGGTTAATCTGAACCATGGTCGATATATTATCCGTACGTTGTGCCGGGTTATCGACAATGTGGAACATTTGATGGCATTACAAGTAATCGCTTAAATCATCCAAGCCCGAGCCGATAAAAATAATTCAATCGTTAGATAAGCAACTGTATCGATCAGCATCGAGTTAAATTAATTATAGAACGAGAATAAGCCGATCGATCAGACTTTTTCCAGGCGTGCATACGAACGTATTCGTCGGGTATATTTTTTCGTAAGATTGCGGAATCAATGTTACATCCGAGGTGCACCAACACCAGGTGGTGTTGGGTGCACTCCATTCATGAATTTTTGGGAATTCATAACAATCGGTGTGTATAGCGAGAATCCTTTTAAAATTTTAGGGCTATTTTACCAAACTATCGATGTGACTGAACATATTTATTTTCCACTCAATTTGCATGAAATTAATTTCATACAAATTACTGAAAGACGTGAGAACAATTCGTTATTAAAAATAAAAGTATTCTCGGTATCGCCATCAAGAATACGCGATCAAAAACATAGGTTTCCATTAAAAATGTCTAATTTCTACAGAGCTTTTCAAGCTTACTGCAGGGTCAAACAAATCATCGTGCGCCCTCTTCGATATCCTAGGATTTTCGTCCGAAATATTCTTTTCGTATCGCCTATGATTCTCGTCTGGTGGAATTTGGTCCAGAAAACGAACTTTTCGACGCACTGTGGACCGTGTCCCGTTCGGTGGTTGCTACCGAGCGCACGGTTTTACGGGCAGTAAGATCAGCTCGATCCTCGATCAAATGATTCTTAGGCACGGCATACGCGAGCCGACTCGATAAGACAGCTTTGCGCCGGCACCGTCGCGATGAGTACTCGGCGCTTGCGTAAAGAGCCGTGTTAAGTCTTCCGATTAAACGCGTACGCATTCGCGTGGGCCAGCCTCATCGACACGTGGGCTGTAGCGCGCCGACACGTGGACTTGCTCCGTAACCTTCGATCGACGATGGACCACGTGCTTGCACACCTCCTTCTCCGCTACACGTATAATTCACTACCTCTGTTCCATCCGGACGCAGACGTATTTTCTATTTTTTTTTTCTTCACGAAAGATGCCTCGCCGTTTGTTCAAACCACACGGACACGTTCGTTCTCGAGAACCGGCGCGTACATGCCGGCGACCAACACACCGCTCTATCAACTTTGATAGAGCGACCACCGTGAATCGGCTACTTCGCAGAACCATTCGACACGCGTGTTTATTGTTACTCAAGCGTTTCCTCAATCGCTTAACACGTTCGCGCCGCCGATGCGACGGCGGCATCACGCGTCCAGAAAGAAAGCAAAAATCATTCTAATCGAGGCTCGGCGCTTCTTTATTTAGCAGCGTTACGGTGCAGTTACACTACGCAAATACAACACGGCGTATATTAGCTGGTATCGTTTGCTTTGTCAATGCCCAGCAACCTAACTAATTTACGAAAATTAGGAGATTCCAGAAATTTCGGAGATTCTCATTATTATATCAGTGAATTCATTAAAAATTGGGCATATTCGCTTCTCCGATAGTTCTGGTGTTAATTGTCGTTGATGTAGTCGATCAATACTGTTTCCCATATTGTGTAACGATCTTTTTAACACGTTTGCGATTAATATTTACTTCTGCTAATTTCATCGTTAAAATGTTGGATTAAATGCAACGTTATTATTATTAACTACTCGATTATTATATGTTCTATAAAAAAAAAATGAATTTTGTATATGTATCATGTACATCGCAAATAACTAGACAGTTGATCTTCGTGTAAAATAAACATTTTCCACCTGAATTCCAGAGTGATACAGAAATTTATTTTCTCTCTTCTTGATATGTCCAATAGGTTGAAATCGATATAACAGTATTTTTAAATTCGTCTAATGTCTTTAATTATACCTACTCATTTTTCTCATAAAGGCATAAAATCCACTGTCTCTAAATAACTGAAAAATATTCATTCAAAACACACTCCCGATAGAAATGATTGTATTACGATCCAGGCTTGGTAACTCATCTATTAATTGTTATAGCTGGGATAATTTTTTAAGAAATCAGTAGCTGAATATCTGTGTGCGATCAACCGCATGCAAAAGCAGTATCCATGCCCCGAACGTGTAAGAGCATTCATCTCTGCAAATGCAAAATGCATCATAATAATAGTTTCGGATCGTAGCACACGAAACAAGAGTTTATCTCCAGCATATTTCACCCGTGCGTTCGATTGGAAACCGACGATGCGAGAACGCACAGTAAAAACTCCGTATCTTTTTGTTGCGGACGAACGCATTCCAGCGAACCGATTGTTTTGCTTTCATTATCAGTCGGTAAGCCGTGTTTGTGATTTGAATTCGCGCGAACGCAGCAGCCGTCCGACAATTTGTCACCGGTTTCGGTTATTTATCGAATACACAATATCGAAAGTCGACGAAACGGTGGATCGTTCTCGCATTTCCGCGCATTCGATTCCTCGAACAATGTTTGTTTCGACTCCTCGGCTCTCCGATACGATGTCATCTGTCGATGGATAAATAAATTCGCCGCTAGCGACGTTAAAATTTCTCGCAAGGTAAATTTTCTTGAAAACGAATTTGAAAATTAAATTAACCAGCGTCGAGTTCGTAATACTTCCATCGAGTTTCCTCATTTCGATGTTACTCGTCGCGTCGCAAATCGGAAAAGCAATCAGCGATGCTAAATTCCTGTGATTAAGTAAACGTTTTATCGATGGTCGCGGTTACGACTAATTAACTACGGATTCAATTAAGAATGATTATAATTTAATGTTCGCGCGCGATCGTATCGCCTGTCGACAAATTAAAACGCATCCTGTTAATGATCTTAATTGGAGACGAACAGTTGCACGCGCGACGACGACGACGACGACGACGTCCGAAGTTTTCGTTCGGCCCGAACCTCCACCGACGGAGGAGCACCTCTATAAAATTTTATAAAGTAGCTATAATGCGGCGGGAATGTAAGCGAAACGTGAGTCGGACGAAACGATGCAGGAACGTCGCCGGGGAAACGTTCTAAACCACGAAGGTAATATTTGCAAACAAGTAATAGACGTGTTAGGACGGCGCCTTGATAAGTGGCAGACTGTCCCCTTGTTGTTCAAATGGACGCGAATGTGTGAATGGATTTTCTGTGCGCAGAAAGTGCGGAGAGTTTCGCAAGATTTCCATTCACGACCGCTCTCTCGACGGTTTTTCAGTTCCCTCGCCGTCAATCATCGTCCCGACGAATAAAAACCGCGCGGGAATTCTGCGAAACAGTTTGAAATTCGAATGGGACAAGTTTGACGCGCCGCGGCGATTTCAAATTGCTCGCACGAAATCGTCGAACACCGAAATTAATCACCGGGCCTAATGAATCGTGTTCACCGCTTTCTCTCATTTCTATTTTGCACTTTCACTGTGTGTCTATATCGTTGTTAAATAAAGCCACAATTTCATTAATTTTTCGAACAAAGTGAAGTCCTATGCTGGCCATTCTTGCCTTCTAGAATGAAATGTAAATTAAACTAGACAGCTTACTATTGTATTGTGAGAACAAAATATGCATTAAATATTATTTTTATTCTTAAATATAATCGTAAAAATATGCTACAATTTGCTTTCCTAAAATGCTAGGTGGAATTTGCATTGCGTGCATCAATCGAGATGAAGTCTTGAGACAGGCTAATATTATATTAAAAATAAAGTCATTTATTTATTACTAATATGTATTTATTCTTTCAACCATCTTATAGAGTCGAGAATAAACGTCTTTAAATTTCTACAATGTGTTTTTAGTTTTGCGAATGCACGAAGTCCGCTGTTCTCCATTTTGACGAATTTTCGACAGCAATGGCGACCGAGGCGGAAAGTATGAGCACCGCTGGCACGGCCACACGTGCAGTATTATTGTTGCAGAGTGGGTCTCTCGTTCGCGAATACGAGTTGTTGTTGTAAAGGCGCAAATGTTATTGCAGCGGGAAGTTGTGGTGTCACAAAGCTGCGGTGGGTCTTGCAGCATCCAGGCCGTTGTGCGGATCACCTAAAGATATCATCACTGGCAAATACGTCTCCTTCACCTTCGCGAGAAAACTCGCTAACAATCCCGCCTGTAAATTTGCCATGGGAGAGACGCCGTTCCGAGTAGCAAGTTGTAACATTCGACGTCACATTCTTGCGGTTATAGGAGCTCGAGTTTCACGCGCAGCATCCTCGAAGCTTCGTCAACGACCGAAAATCGCTTCTTTGTCAGTTCCGCTGTCTTTCAGTGCTACGACTTCATTTTGCGCTGACGTTGCTCAATTATCGAGATAGCGTTGGAATTCGCGTGGTTTCTCTGTGCGCGAAAACGTTGAAATAATTTAATTATAAATACATATAAATCGAATTAATATTTCTAGTTTAATACGCAGTGATTTTATTACACAAACTTTTGATATATCAATATTCCTGTTTTGTAATTTTATTACACAGAAACGCAAATTTTAATACGTGATATTACATCCATCGCTCGATCTTACGAGTAATTAATGAATTTTCAATACGGCGGGTTAAATATTTAAATTTCGAATAAAATTCGCGAATTTGTCGAAATTTCTGTGGCGCGGTGGATTTCTTGTTTTCTGGTATCACGATGTTAAATAGAAAGCCGTTAATTCGTACAGGCGTCGCGAGACGAGAGAAATTGTAATGAATGGTGTCGCCGGTGAAAATTTGTCGGTTTCCATGGACGCGACGGTCGGTTCTGGAGTATGTCAATGGGGTCGAGGGAACGCGCGGGGATTCCTGACAAATTTTAAGATTGACATAAGAATCCTACCGAAAAACCGTTGGTAATAATTCGAGGAGCCATTCAGGACCACACAGGATCGAGGATATATCCTTGGAGGGTCCTGACTTCTGAGATGAAGGTATACATATACCTCTTGGCACGTTACGATGAAATAAAACGTGAGCGTACCTGGTATGCCTCCATCCACTTTCGAAATCCTCTCGTGGATCCTGCGGGACATCCTCGGCCGCGTCGTTATGTTAATGGGACGGACTATTATTTAATTCCAGTAAATTGCCGGCCGACCCCCCTAAAACAGGCGTAAAACCTCTTAAAAATCGCCGGGGGACTTTCTTACTCCCGAATTCTACGAAAAACTAATATAACCGGTAGTATCGAGCAGGAAACGTCACGTTCATTCTATTTTTCGGTAACAATGCCTATTTAATAATTTTCCATTTCACTCCGATTGTCTGCCGAGCAGATCTCTTAACATCACAAACTGGAAATCGTTGGTCGATAGCTCTACAATTAACCACGTCACAGGCACAGTGAAATTAATTTTACATACCTCGTTTTTTGAATCCATAGATTATGTTATTTATCTTATAATTATTCAAGAAATGATGGCTATTTTAAATTCTTATCCTATTTATATCGAGTCGAATAACAAGATTAATAAATAAATATAATAATTCCACGTTTAAAGAGAAAGTAAGAGGCCAGTGGGATTATCTATGGGTCCATATTGACCCAGTACCTGCCGCGCAGGTTAAATTGTGCCCGTCCACAATGCGGAATAGGATGCACATGGAATGTCCAGCTGAAATGGAAGTTGATGCTGAAAGGTCGAGTACAAATCCATTGCGGGACTTGTGCCTAGTGCCATTCTAAAAACGATCTCGACACCCCGGCGCTCTCCTAGTTAGGTATTGCACAGCGAGCTTATGCGAGGGAGTTGAGTTACGTCGCGTCGTGGTGTCGCGCGAGAGTAAAGAATGAGAGGAGAGAAGAAAACGTATTAAAAGGATATAAGAGAGCGGACCGCGACCGCAAACTGATTAAATGCGGTCTGGCCAGACTATGCCGCTATGCCACAGGGCTCATGATCGGTACCGGCCTCGGCCAAACCACGTTACTTGAAAGAGATCCCCTATGACGCATGCACATATGTCCAGATTCTATTCTTTATGCCATAGGTCCGCACGCGAAATTATTTTCGCAAGCGTAGAACAGGCTCTGCGAAAGAACCTCTGTTTTCCAGGTTTCACGAATATTTTTTTATTTTATAGTTGTTTTATTTTATATTCGATTTTATGAAAATGCGTATCTAAAAATAACAAGAATGCATTTATTCTAATTTTGCGAAATTTATGCACCTGCCAAATTGATAAAATGCTATAATCGTTTTGACTCATTTAATAAGCTTTTTGTTTGTATATTTGTATAAAATATTTTTTATTTTGAGTTTTCGCGTAAACGAGGAGCGCACGTACCGCAAAATAATTCACATGAGTCAATCCGTTTTCGACGTTCCCACATTCGACTGTTCGCCCGGCTTGCCCGTCCAATCAAAGTTGCACACACCAAAAAGAAGGTGCAGGTAAATCATTTATTTACTACGGCAGTCTATAATTAATGATCGTATATTTTTTCTTGGAATATTAAAATATCCGTAAGATACGTAATTATACAGTCCATTCTTTTTTGTTCATGCGAATATTTTAATCGTTCTTCAAGGCTCCTCGCGAAGATATAATAGTTTTGGCACCGTTGGAATTTTAAATCACCGTTATAAATGTAGTATCTTGAGCTCGATATTACAACATTTTTTTTATATCTCCGATTTTCTCTTAACAATAATCTCGTGAATTATGAGCAACGGAAATTGGCAAAAAATTTTTCTATATTCAATGTGTTCGTGCAAAACTCATTATCGTATTAGGTGTTGTTATTTGATCTTTATACATTTATAGAGTCAGTAAATTTTTTAAATATTTTTATGTTTATTACGAAGAGATCCTGAGAGCTCCGGGAAGCTGGAAAAATTAGAATTTACATAAAAATCTGCATTCCCGAAAATTTGCCCGGAAGCTACAAGTCCTTGTCGGAGCACTCGAAACACGAGGACGAGTTTCCGAGCAGGTATGTCGCGACGAAAGTGACTGACTGATGCATTCGTTGTAATCTGTTACCTGTTCACTTTGTAACAAATAGGGGTACTGACACAAGCTTGTCGCAACAGTATCTTTCCCTCTTTTGAAATGCATCTTGCCAATAACTCACTGTAACGTGGCCCGAATCTCAGAAAATCGTTTAAGAAGTCTTTAGTCGATTCATTATGCCAGAATCTTTCATCTGCTCTGTTTCCAGAAGCGTCGCTCTCACCTTTTATTTTCGGAACGGAACCGCAGTGTTCGCTCAACATTTTCGGACCGCGAAAAATCCGAATTTAATGGCAATTTCGCGATATTTTTATATTATGCGAAGACAGTGGACAAATGATTTCTAGTATCAACTATAAAATTCAAGATAGTAACTGTTCATTGTTCTAGATTATTCTCATCCCAACCAAGCGAAGCTGCCTCGTCTGCCTTTCTTTGACATAATAACCAAGTACTTGTTGCTGAAGGTCACATGATACGAAGATCTGTTGATAATCCGTGTAACCAATGTAATGTGACGTATATCGACAAGTATGCGTACAAGAATTTTCTTTGTGATAACGAAAAAATCCTGCGATCGATAATGACAATCGAAACCGTAGTCTAGACTTCTCGGGTTTTTATGACATACGTAAAAAAAAATTGCTTCACTATTTCATCGTGTCTCTACTCCTGATAAAATTGATACAAAAAGTACGTTTACAGTAACTTTCGTTTCATCGTCGTGTACACAGAATGCATTCGAGAATTTAGCTGTTGAGGATATTTCGAAAAAATCATTTTCTCGGCTCAGACTAAAATTCCATCAAAAAACAAAATTAAATCAGATTTTTCTTTTACAACAACTAAATCGTACGAAATCTAAGAAAAATTTAATCTTGTCATTTTTGCGAAGCAGTAGGTAGTTCGAATGCTTGGCAGTGTTTCAAAAAAAAAAAAATCGGGCCCAGCCGAGTGTAGGGGCGTTTCCACGTTAAAATTTTACACCTCGTGTTTTATTGACACTGTCCGCGTTCCTTTGTTGCGTAAATGTTGCGTGAAATCGCCGTATCCTCTCTGAGCCGGGGCGAGCACATCGGCTCCGCAAGACGGTCGCGCGGTTCATCGAATCGATCGTACTAATTAGAAAGATTACGGAGAATCTTCGTTAGCTCTAAATGGCCTGGTCAAACCTTGGGAGTATTCGTCTCGAGATCGGCACGTTTGATCATTACCGGACATGGATCTTTATCTGGCTATCTTCTTCGCTGGTGTTAAGCTACCTAACGACACGTTACACCGTTTGCCAGTTCGCCAGGGGCCAGGGTAGAACAAGCAGTTAGTTTCATGCCGAAGACAGGGAATCGGGACGAAAGAGATACGGTTCCGGGACCCGACCTAGCCGAGGACCAAGGGTGAATTTGGGGTGCGCACTTAATTTTCAATGGTGACAAGTACCGGCACCCAGAGCGAGGAACTCACGACAGTACCTGGTCGATGTACCTGAAGCCGAACGGCGTAAATCATCCAACAATGCGGCCGGACCTCCGCCCGCTTATCAGTTTCAGCGAAAATACCTGCCGCCAGTTTCACCTTCCCGAGACCAACCCAAATTTCAACCTTCAGCCTCCGACAAGCGGATTCGAGCCTTCTGTACCGTAGCAGGCAGGTCCAGGAAGTTTGCAAATACTCCTTTGTTGCCTGGCGTTCTCCATAAACAAATAATTCGATTTCAAATAAACCGCATACACTGCACGATTTATTGCAGAAACAGAGCAACTGTTCCATAATTATCTGAGCACTTTGTATTGTAATCGGTAAACTACGGGCTTTACGGCGAAAATGAGTGATATAATAATTTATCTCTTTTCTTAATGTTTAACAGCATAAAATGAGAATATTTCTGAAAGAACGATTCTGGCGTGCGACGACGAACCACATCGATAAAAATGCAGTTATCTATAAAGACAACGGCATAGAATTTTTCGAGACATCGATAATTAAATCAGAATCCCCAGGTCCATGCTCGAAGCACTTAATGCCGAGATCGGTTCACCGATTAGTAATTGAATCAAATATTTTATCGGCGATTCGTCTAATCGACTCGATAATTAGTACCATCGATATTTAACGAAACCGTTAGTAATCAAGCTCGAAATTGGGTTCATGTACAGAGAGCTGGAGTGCGTATCAGTGCTATCTGAAGCGCCGGTTATCGTATTTCCTTTGCATAAGCGGGAATAAGCGACTTGGCTCTCGCACATTAGAAAAAATGAAAAATGCGTTTTGTTCGGAATTATGCGCGACCTGTGGACAACTGTCGACGATAATCTCGCGTAAAACGTATGGCGATATTCCCCTCGGTCGCTCGCACAATCTAATTCTCCACCACTGGAGATGCGGCGATAGACTGCGACGAACGTAATCCGACTGCATTCTGGGGAATTGTATGCTGGCTGTGTATACATCAAGTTCGAATTCAGTTCGATTGATAATTATACGTATTATCGCGACGTTGGGTCGACGATCGTTCGCTCGCGTTTTTATTCCCTACCAAGCGACACGGCCAATTTTTATAATTGTCTCCTTTCATTTTTCAGTTTACAATTTTTAACAAGCCCCTGAAAAGCAGTTCGATCTCGTTATCGAAATTAATCGTGGAACGTTAATCCTCGGTTGTAAACAGCGGGCTGCGTGTTTTACTCTGTGTAACGCGGAACAGAAATATTCGATCGAACAATGGTGTCTGTAATCATTGTAGTTCGTTTTAGTGTTCTCCTTCGAAAATATTCCATTACATATTGCGATCTAATTGATCTTCGAGTGTCCAGAGGCTCGAATGTTCCCGGAACACTGAAACGGTACGCGTCCGCTGTTCGCAGGCGGCTCGACATCAGCATTTATCGAGATATATTAAAATAATCGTGCCGTTGACTTTCTTATGAAAACAAACCTCGACTGGTTGCAATTGCGTAACGTCGCGACTCGCGACGCGTCATCCTCGGCACGGTCGGGCGAAACACGGAGAAGAAGACAGAGTCTATAGGTGTGTACTGTAATTTATATCGCGAGACAGTCGTTCTCGGTGTGAAATAAAAAATCATAAATATCGACGGAACGAAAAAGAAAAGAAAAGGACGCGAGAAACATCCGAGAATACAGAATGCTCGTCCTCTTCGTCAAACGTATGTATCTACTGACGCGCGCACGTCTTCGATTATTCTGATCGTTTGTAAGTGGACTGCGGGTCTTTATGCGAAATAAAAATCTTTCGAGTTAATCGTGGGGAGCGGACATCGATCGAAAATGTACACTTCTACTTTCATCATTTTTATACAATCATAATTCTCGTTATTTCGAAATAAAATATTCGCAGTTGTTCACACGCGATCAATGTTTCAGTATGTATATTACGGTAAATATGATAAATCATTTTATTATACATAATCACCGGTATAAATACAGTGAATGTGATAAATTCTTGAATATTTATCAAATTAACCGGCCATAACTAACCCAGACCTAACTCAGGCCAAATTTAGTGATGATTATATATGTAATTAATCTGATGATTATGTATAATTGCCAATTGTCTGGGTTAATCGTTAATTTATTTTATTAATTTACCTGGCCTTAATTTGATTCATCACATATACTTAACACGTACATATGAATCGCAATATTCCCATAACTTCGATAATTCTAAAAGAAAAAATCCGTCATTCTGACGGGCTCGGTAGTTCCAGCGTTAAAAACAAACCCCATATTACCCTCTAAGAGCGTTCATCGGATTCGCAAACGATCTCCCGGTCGCTGTCTCTAGCTCTGGCGAGTATCGCTTACCTTGGGCTGCGGATCGGTGGGGTAGGAAGCAGGGTGTCACCCCCGGTGTAGGGTGTTCGGGGGTAAGTTCTGAGCGTGTAGCGAGCAGGCAGGCAGGCAGGGCAGGCAAGACACCGTTCGAAAAAGGGGTAACAGCTAGAAAGAAGTGAAAGGGGAGTAGCGTGTCGGTTAAGGGGAGGGAGGTAAAGCCTCTCTGGAGGGGCAAGCTCGTGTGCGTGGCGAGAGTGGAGGGGTGGCAGGAGAGAGGGGTGGGGGTACGGTCTAGGCGAGCAACGGCAGCAGGGCAGCGACCAGGTAAGCGAGCAGCGAGCACTAGTGGGACCGCACGGCTTCGAGCGTGTCCGAAGTCTCGCAACCAGAGGCGGTTGTATATCATAGCACTGCGCGTGGTACGGTTGTGTTGTTATGCCGCTGCTGCAGTCGTCGCTGCGTTTCCGTCGTGCTCGTACAGTGACACACGCATCGACGCTCGATCGTCGCTCGTAAATCGTCCGATATTCCCCTGTAGGGAGAATCGAATCGTCGCACCCCCGTGTGTTTCTTGTCCGGGTTGTTTGGTGAAAAAAAAGAAAAACCGAGGAAAAAAGAAGTGCCGCGAACGGTGCAGGCTGCTCGCGAAAGGGTGTCTTTCTCACCTCGTCCTAACCAAAGTTTCCTATCTTTGTCTCTCTATCTCACTCTCTCTTTCTCTCAGCCCCCGTTTTTTCACTCTGTCTCTCTCTCTTTCTCTCTTCCTCTCTCTCTCTCTCTCTCTCGTTTCCTTCATCCCCCGTTGACACGCCACTTTGGATGGGCGCCAACGATCCCCCGGCGACGCCACCTCGTCACGACGCTTCTGGCGGTTGTCCAAGTGCGCGCGGTGCTCACCTGCGCTCCAGCCCCCATGTCCTCGGCGTTGATCATCCCACCACGTCACGTTTTTGATCATCATCATCGTCGTCGTCGTCGTCAGTGAGAGCTTTCCCCGCGGGGGGGTGAACCGGAAGCGCCCGATGCGAGCGACGAGCCCGTTCACGGGTCCCAGCGTGTTCGTGCGCGCGATCCACGGTGCTCGCGAAACAGTGCGCGAATCGATCAACGATCCACGGACGATCGGCCACGGTCGTCCCGTTTCAGTGAATGATCGTCCGACCACAGTGCGACCCGCAAGGATATGTGACGTGTAAACGATAGATCTTTCGACGATCGCCGTTTATACACCGTTTTCGTTTTGTTCGCACGTTCGTTCGTTCGATCGAACCGACGACGTAGGGGGGCCCGAGGAAACATTGTTCTTCTTCTCTCTGTCGTGTGTAACAGTGCGGAAAATCGAGTGAGGATCCCGGCGCGAGCGGAGAGGCCACCGCGAGTCCCGTGCGAAATTTATCGATCATCGACACCGCACGCACTCACGCGCGCATACATACACATCGCACACGGATCGTTCGGTGGAAAGGAGTCCTGTCTCTGGATGCAAGGATTTTGAAAGTAGCTCCAGAAGGCCAGCCCGACGCAATGCGTCGACGCTGCTGACGCAACGCGCCTGGATGCGTCTCACTTCAAGCACGTGAGTGTTGTTTAAATAATTTTACGGTGAGGATCGGTTGTTCCTATATCGGGGAGGGGTCGCGGTCTCGCGGCCGGCTAATCTCGGTCGAGAGACACGAAGATGATTCGGAGGGGTAGACAGACGATGTCGGCTTCTCCGCCAAGGTACTCGGACACCTGAACGATCGTTTACGCGCGGCTCGTGTTCGACACGTGCTTGTTCGATTCGAATGGTTCCAGAGCCGCCCGGCTCACGCCTCGGTCGATCACAGTGCGGTTTAGAGGTGTTGTTCTTGCTGCTGCTGTTGTTTGTTGTTGTTGGTTGTTGTTGTTGTTGTTCGATGGTGGTGGTTAGTGGTCGCGAGTGCGCAGGCGACGACCGGTGGTGAATGATCTTGACTATCCGGCTGACAAAGGTTTTCGTATACGAATACTGGGATGACGTCCGCTTCGGATTACGCGCTCCTTTTACGATCTTGCCCATCCACATCGCCCAACGCGGAACCAAATGTAAGTGTCCTAGCGTGCGTAACTGTGGGTCGACCACTTGCTGACAACTTCGTTTCCTTTTATTTTGCCGGCGTCGTCGATCCGACCAGGGGCTCTTCCAGTGCAAACCCGCGTTCCTCTGCAACGTCTGCGAATTCACTGGTCGCTGAACATTTTTTACAAGTCCGCGCCGTGCTTCGTTACCAGACTGTCGATCTTTATGCAAAATAAAAATTGTCTGCTTTCTTTGGTTCTTTAACCATTTGCAGTCTACTCACAGCCACCACGGCACAGAACCATACTTATATTAAATCGACAAGCTTCGGAGATACGTAGAACTCGAAACAATATTTTAAAAATTGCGTTTAAGTGTGTAAGAATAAAATTCAATACGACCGCAAAGGGTTAATAGCTTCAAAAGAGTTGAAGACAACAGAAACAGTGTTTGTACTCTTCCGAATTGCGCCTAATCATTTTTGCCAGAAATGCATAAAATCCACGGTCTACTCATCACTCGGAAACCTTCAAAAATCAGGTGCACTGTCTAGAATTATCTAGAAGCATTTTCAATTAAGGAAGTTAAATAGAGAATGTGGAACTCGTGAACAAATCGCCGCGTGGAGTAACACAATTTTTGGAATCCAGTCGAAACACTTCAAGAGCATATTAAGTTGCGCGAGAACGCAGAAAATATAACGGAATTTGTTTATCGCCAGGCTGTAGTAGAATCCTCCCTGAACGGAGTGCAGAGAGTAAGAGAAAAAGAGAAAAAAATGGCATTTGCGAACGTTTAAGAGCAAAAGTCGGTCGAGTTGCGTTATGCTTGGCTAACGGTACACTGAAAGCTGGCAGGGGTGAAACGTTAGGCAGATATGCTCAACAAAGTGCGCGAAAGAAACGTTTAATGTGATATTAATGTTTGTTGGCACACACGCGTGCGCTCTCGCAGCGCAGCGCCGCGCCGCACCGAGGAAATCACGTTATGTAAAACAGGAATTCGCGGCGCTGTATTCGACGTTTTATGAGCGATTCGTGCTTCTTGGAAGCGTTCTGCGGACCGATTGAATGAAACTTGCTGATAGCATGATCGTCGTGCACGGTCTCGCAATACTTCGGCCGAGGCTGAATGCTGTTTTGACCCCACTGAAAAATGACGGGACGCGCGCGCAGTGGATTTCACGGTGCCGCGAACGACAATGCAACCTTCTCGATTCTTTATTCATCGCGATTTTCGCTCCGGGTACCGTTACAATTTCCACGGGACATGATCCGATTTTGTAAATTGGATATCGACGCGCACGTAGTCGAAGCAGCTGATGTTAATGCAACAGGAAATCGATGATGAACTGTCTTTTAATCCTCATCCGTCATTTCCTCAACTTAATTCGGTCCATCGGGGCGATTAATCAAATTTGACAGGACGAGGCGAGTGTAAAATAAGATTGTTCGCGTGATTCGCAAATATCGAGAAGGAATGGGGATTAAGCGCACCTGCAGGCGCTCAGGAAATTTTCTCTGTCATTCGGAGAATTATTGAGAACAACAAAAATTGTAATTGGTAAAGATTAATTTTAAACATCTGTATAGGAGTCCCGAAATGACATTATCTGTCTTCAAAATCATAAATCAGCGTCTGACAAAGATTGTCATCGATCACAAATACCTGTATTAATTTTGAGTAAATCCTTTCCTTAAATAGAAACTTAACGCTTTATCTACAAGAGGTCTGTTGGTAAAACGCTTTCCAATAAATGTGATGTACCAAACGGCAGATTAAAAATCTTCGTTCGCACAATAATCTCGAACGAAAATATTAGATTGCGTTATCGAGTTGGAGGATCTATTAAAAAATTCTAAACCTTGGGCCAAAGACTTCTGAAAATTATGGAATCGCTGCCGCTAGATAATGTGTTAAGATCATTACTGCTGGTACAGGTACAGGTGAAATTACATTTTTAGGGTTTGCATTATACATTAGGATTCTGAATCGCACTCCGGTCGACGGACGCGATACAGAAGCTTGAACTTGTGACAGGGCGATGAAAAAATCTCCGATTTCCTTTGAAGTTGGACTCATCGTCTCATCTTACTGTTGCTCTCGAGCTCGTTGACAATGCGACTGTCAGGTGATACAGCGAGCTGTCGATTCTGATAGACGGCCGTTTATTTATAGATCGCTCCCTATAAATAGTACATCGTCGAACTTCGATGTTTTTCACGAGTACGGCTACTCACTTCCGAATTTCTGGAAATTGACCGGACCAGGTCTGTTTGCCGAACGTGGTCGGTTCGTTCGAGGATGGCCAAACATGGATTTACGTTTCACGTGACCGACGCGACGCGACGGACACCGAAAGATCGTTCACGGATGCGAGAGAACGCTCGTCGATAGAATTCCGTCACTTTGGTGGTTATCGAAAGCGATGGATTGTCAGTTGGAAAATCAGACGATACGTCGACGATAAGCCGACATTTTTTAGATAAGTGAAACGCGCAATTAAAATGCTTTCTGGATGAGCCCCGTTCGATTAAGCAACGGTCGCTCTCTGCTCGTCTCGCTCCCACGCTCTCGTCCCGGCTCTGTTCTACTTTCGTCGCGCCGACTCGTTTTATCGTCCCTTCCTCTATCTCTGTTCTCTTCTGTTCCCTTAAACCACGGACGACGACGTTCTAATCAATTGGTGCAGCGAGTCTTTCTTCCCGATGACGAATCACCGCGATCGGAATAATTGCTTTTCTTTCTCGCCGCTGGACCGTCGATCTTCAGGCGAATCCATTATTTCGTGAAAACCAGAGAGATCCAGCAAAAAATTCCTCCATCATCGACGTGTACGGCTACCGTCTTGTTAAAATTGAGAAATCCTATTCATTTTTCGATGACGAATCCACGCGATCGGAATAATTGCTTCATCTGCCGTTTTTTTTTAGTTACTTCCCTATCAGATTCTGGAGAAACAGTTGTACTTTTATCGCTTCTTATAGCCTGCAGAATGACGCATGAATATTTCAAACAATTTTCTACCAAATTTCAATTTTTTAAGTTGACGAAAAATTGATTTTCGTAACTAAAAGATACTTTCTTTAAAATACTACAGTTCAACGGAACTTGAGATGATTTTTTTTTTATTCATTTCTACAGTTTCAAAATTGTTTCGCACGATCAAAATCGGTCGATTTTTCACAATATCACCGTCGATCACAACGATAACCCAACAATCTCCAGCGAGTTTCGTGGGATTCGCTACATTTTATAGTGACGTGCGGTCAAATATTATTTTTATACATGCCGAACACATGTTCAGATAACGCAATCAGTTTCCACCTCTTCCACGGCTATCGTCGCGGACAATCGCGTTCGCTCCGAATTGTTCTTCCGTTTTCAAGTTTTTCGTACAACAATTCCCGCGGCTGAAACGCCACACGATTGATTCTAGGATCGAACGTCATTGAACTTCATCGAGCGATGCAGCCGCGTAATCTTCGTGGAATTTTTTTAAAAATAAGGTTGACTTCTGGGCGTAGCGAGTGTTCCGCGAAAATGACGCGACGAACTCGAAGAACCTCCAGCCTACGCCACGGTCGCGTCAATATTTCGAATGTCTCATGTGCTAATATGAATAACAAGTGAACACAGGAAAGATTTTAGTGGGCACGAATCCGGTTGTACCGATCGATAATGCACTTCGATCCAACTATCCACTCGCGTCATCTCTTTGAACCTTGCCTGCTGACGTTCTCGCTACTTTTCCGACTAGCGCATCCTCCTAGATGAACCCTTATGTTAGTAACCGGGTGTCCACTTTCAAATTCTCTTTAAAACTTTTTTAACATTTTTGTTGATGAACATCAAAATTATTATAGATTTTATGTTGTTGAATCATTATAGATTAACCTACGTTTGACGAATAAAAAATATGCATTGAAACTATAAAGTAGAACAACATTGAATTTAATGTTAATTAGAAAAATGTGTATCAGGATACTTGACAGTTCAACCGGTTCAACTTCTCTTCAAAACTATCGATTGCCATATGTTCTCTCGAAGTGTCGATTTCTATTAACTTTAATTCAGTTAGGCTAAAAAGCCTGAAGTTGTTCTAGGAAAAACGTCGCTGTGTTCTTCAGGTTTACCTTTCTGACCCGTGCAGTTCGCAATTTTGTCTGTGTGCGAAGTCGGAAAATGCCGAATCAACGTTTTTCGATTGCTTCGAGTTATCTCAATTCGGTGGATCGTAGCTACAACTCAGGTTTTATGCGTTTATGGGAAAGAATCACCGGGCGATTTTACGCAGTAACTCTCATCCGTCTCTTGTGTCAATTTGACACAGCTTTCCCGAAATAAGATATACTGTACTGTTATTTGTCGGTAAATTTGGCCGAGACTTTCATTTTTTTTATGCCGAACACAACCGAAAATCCTAATATGTGAATGTTAACTCATCAATTTTAATAAAAAGAAACATCGAAAAATAATTGGTTACCATGCTATTTTATCGATTTTTCACCACTGTGTCAATTTGACACCGAGGGACAGATTCAGTTCGTGAAATGAGGAACGGACGAGAGTTAAAAGAATTTTCAAAAGTCTTCTAAATTATCTTGTGCTCGTGAACTCGTCTTTTGGAACTGATGCAGACAATTTTTATCTTGCATGAAGATCGACAATCTAGTCACAGTATTATAGAGAATGAAGGCCGTGTCATGTGTCAAATATTGCCGAAGAAATTTTCTTAATGAAGCGAGATTGTTCATTCGGCTCTTACTTAGGTACAGAATGTAGATGGCGAACGGAAGGCAGTATCGGTACAAGTACGAGGGCAATCCAATCACGAAAGCAAGGTCGTAGTAACGATATTATCCGCCTCGTGTCACGGATTGATATCAAATACTGTGACGGCAAGGCTTCGTCAAATGGCTTCGACGCCAACATATGCAGCGTTCAAACTTTTCACTCGATTCCCCCGAATCAGCGGAATCCTAGCATTCGCGACACACGTTATAACATATCCACATTTAATAAGAACAAAAATTCATCTTCGTTCTTTACCAATTACGTGAAAACAACTCGAAAATATCAAATTATCCGAATAGGTATCGAAAATTTCAGAAATTCCGGAGATCGTGAACAATATTGATTTGCGAATAACATTAAATTTCATCAGCCGTGTAAACATTGTAGAAATGATGCACAAACTGCACGTAAAGTCCACGGTCTATTTATTAACGTTTCGTCGAGTAATCTTGTTAATTAAAGTGTAAAGATGAGAAATTGCCGAGATCTCTACCAAGGATCTCTAACGATCTCGAACGGTCGATAAATCATCAGTTTGAATAAAAGGGAAGAACGAAAGGGAAGAACACGAAGCAAATAAAAAGGGCGGGTTACATCACGATCGGGAAAGAGGAATCGAACAATACGGCTTCGCAACACAAATTGAAACCACTTCACACCTGGATGAGTCAAACGAGTAGTTCGAAACGTGTCGGTCGGAAGATCAAATACTTGGAATTCTGGGAACACCGAAGAAGAAAAAAAAAACGAAAGAAAGAAAGAAAGAAGAAAAACGACAGAAGAATCCTCTATCGTGGAATAGACGCTTCTACGCGTTTAACGTCCCCTGTTAGATAAAGTTCGAGGCGCTCGTACACCTGCTATAGTCAGAGAAGTACTAATGCCCGCGTACGAGAGCCTTTACTCAGCACATTATCGAGCCAAGTAATTGACCAAATTACTGATAAGAAATTGCCGGACGATTTCTGGGAAAATTACTCCCGTGCCTCTGTCGTCGTCTCGCGTCTTCCGGCAAAGGTAGGAGAGTAAGCAGTGAGTGCTCTCGACTATCCGAAGTCGAAGGTTGGAACGACGATAAAGGTAATGGATCTTCTATTAGACCACCAAATATGCCCGGGAGAGTCGAGTCGAGTCAAATCGAGTCTTTCCACTCAGCGTTTCTCAGCCTCTCTAATCGGAAATTAAGGGATACTACTCCCCGATATTTACAGTTAAGTGACACCTAAGTGAATTAGGGGCTTATTAAATCGGGGGAATATAGATTTCGAAAGAGTCTTTATGGATCTGACCGAACGGCCCGCGACCACTCCGCGACGTTAGTTTACCGTAAACTACGAAAACCCGGAGGCCGATGCTCCACCTCGGCCTGTTAACGCTGAACTACAGAGCACTGAGATCGATTAGAATGTTACACCTTATGAAAGCGACATGGCTCTTTAGTTTTTGTGCAATTTTTATCTCGATATTGGATAAAAAAATTTATCTATTCAATTTCCACGTGACTTAGTAATTTCAATAATTGTAAAATGAAACGTATAAAACCGGTCGCTCGACCGGCAGTGGTAGCAGTTCGGTGTTAAGCGGCGAAGACGAGTTAACTTGTCCAGTAAATAATTCTCTCGCTGTTCGCATTGCTGCGAACTCCGGTGACTCACCGCACAACTTTTTGTTACTATTAAAAATATAAGAATGGGAGTACGCGCTGCGCTGCCGCGGCGAGAAAAAAAAATTGTTTATTTTGCATCCTGTGTGCCTACGCGCCGCTCGAGGAGTCTATAAATAATGAATGGAACCGAGTGCGTGACACAAGGCGGAGTATAATTATGAACAACATTATGCAACAGTGCAAATAACGGAAGAAAAAGTAAATGCCACACGGCGTTATCTGTGACCAGCGAAAATGTACGGGGCCGACGAACGGTTTCGGTCGTTCACTTGCAGAGATCGATTGACAAATTGGTACGAAAGCAAACCGGTACGCGGACAGAAGTTCTCGAAAATTATACAAGCTGAATTCACGTTTCTCACACACTGGTTATTTATCTTCGCAGATATGAAATAAAACATTAGATATTAATTAAATTAATCACATTATAACGTATCATGTTATATTCGTTTCGTTTCTTGTTGAACTGTTCAATCTCAAAACCACTGCACACCAATGCCTAAAATGCAGAAAGAAGTGGCAACGACTGCAGCGCGAGGTCAAGGCTGCGAGGTTAAAAAATTTCCCGGCGAAATTGCTGCAGCTCTCGAGCTGTCGGTGACGTAAAACTACGTGAATTTTCCAACTGCTTATTTTCACTCCAAACATTTCTTCCAATCTGGAATATTTCCATTTTATATGTTTTCTCGTTTAATTGTTGTCCTTGCCATTTCAAAATTTACTTGCCTTCACTGCCCCCATGTACAGTTCTACTAACCTACGTAAAACAAAGAAATTACGGCATGAACAGACATGGAATTTTTATGCAAAATAATAATTGTGATTCACATCAATAGGTGTAGACATCTATTTCTCCCTTTAATAATATTCGTATGTCAAAAGTAGCGCACTAGTATTTTCAAATTCTTAAAATATATCCACTGTTTCGCAGTTGACCTGCTAATTGTTGTCGGAACCGCGTGAAAACCAGCGAAATAATGAACAATTGGTGGGATAGTGATCGCCGAGTCAATAAATAAATTGTGGAAGGGTCACTGAAAGGATAACGACTGCATACTGTCCGGATAAAACGATCTACTAGTCTTCGGGGATCGGGTGCGGTATTACAGCGTCGGGTAGACGCATGCAGGCGAGAAATTGACTGTTCACGGTAGTTGACTTATTCGTGTTGGTAGCAGAGAGTCGGGTCTGGAGTCAGATTGAGTTTTGACCTCGAGGCAAACGTCGGAGGTGCTCCAGCCGCGACGCGTGCTTGCGGCTGCATGCTACCGGTGTTCCCAGCCTTAGCGGTGCGTGCGTGTCCGTGCGCGTGTACGTGTGCGTATGTGTGCATGTAGAACATGCACATGCAGAAAGTAATGCGCTGCCACGAAGGATATTTACATCCGGTGTGCGTTACGGGTCACAAGTTGAATCGGTGTAAGATGACAACTGATCCGCCAGAATTACACTCGCGTGGCTCCGAGGCTGCTGTCCGCATGGAAAAGAACCGTGTCCGTTTACGCTGATTATTTTCGGCGTGAGCCTAAGCTGCCCGGATTAGCTAGCTGTATCGCTTATCGATCGTTTCTTCGAAATATGTACATAGTTTCCACAAGAAATGGAGACCTCGTCTCGGAAAATTGGTTGACCTCGTTTTCAAAACTTCTTTAACGCTAAACCTACCACGAGGGTTCGAATGACCCCTTTCGTATTTTTCATTTTACAATTATAAAAAATTTCCTTGTGCAAGCACGCATTGTCATTTTTGTAAGCTGAAACATTTTTGTCGCTTTTAGTGCTCGGTAGGTTTAACGTTAAACGAGCAGCGATGCAACCAAATAAGTAACGTTAACAATGATGCTTTGCTCGATAGATTTTATTTTGAGAGAATTATGCTTGCACGAAGTTGCTATACTACGGATCTGAGATTTAATACGCAACGACCTAATACGTTACGTGGCTGTCGAGCAGCAGACGTCCATCCGAGAATATTTCGATTTCGCGGCAGCCAAATGGCTCATTGTGGTCGCAAATAAACATCATCTCTCTTTCTTTCCCTCGGTAGCCTATCGTCCAGCAGAGAAATAAATAATACCGCGTATCGCATCATTGGCAACAAGACTGCTCCGATGGATCGTAACTCTTTGTCGGCACAATGAGCTACAATTCGCTTAGCCGGCCAACGAAAGTGCATTATCGAAAGAGAAAATAATTCTTGGAGAACGACGAGTAGCCATGGAGCACGACATCGATCCATTCGGGTCGGGATCGGTCCGACGTCGGGGGGGGGGGGGGGGGAGGAGGTGTACAATAGGCGTCGAGCAAAGTAGCCAACCCACCCCCCCATCTCTCTCTCTCTCTCTCTCTCACGCTCGCTCGGGAAACCTTAGAATGTGGTTTTCCGTGGAACGAGCAGAGCGTCTAGTGTCTAGGTTGATGGATCCCGGTGGAACGGCGGGAGTAAGGCGACGGCACGCTCCGGAAACGAGAAGTAGCCGTCGAACGACACGTGTACGATTAGCCCCCGTCCATTATCCCGTAGGCGGGGGGTAGGGGGTTAGGGTGTATCTCTTTTCATTTCTTTCGGTTTTTTTCACTATTAGCCGGGCACAGTCGACAGAGGCGAGCGCCAAGACGCGGGCCATTTCTGACGGTCGTTAACCGAACGCCGAGGCCGCATCGGGATCGGGCTATTGCACTTTTAATGTTGCATCCCTGGGAAATATCCAAGATTTTTCGCCGCAAAAGAAATCCCCCGGGCCATATGGAGGAGAGCACCACCGGGCCGGGAACGCGCAAACGGTACAGTGTACGTATACTATACGTGTACATGTGTAAAGTATAAAAGGATATACGAGAGCGAGGAACACAGCCGCATAGGTTCGCACGGACGCGGACGGTCGGTCCCGTGCTCGCACACGGTTCCCACCCTCGCGAAATAATGGGGATCGTTCGTTCGCCTCCTCTGCCCACGCGCTCGCGTGGCAGGACTCATTGTTCTCCGACAGACGACAGGGAAATACGTAAAGCTCTCTTCTTGCGATCGATTATGCGGCACCCTTTCTTCCTTTTTTGTTGCGACGTGTCACGGGACAACTCGGTTTTGCTATCCTCGCGCCGCCCTGTACCGATTCCACGTGCGAAAAACCGAGACCATGTTTCATATTGATCCCGCTCCTGCGAGCTCTCCAGGCAATTTGCGAATTCCTCGGCGATACCGTTTTCTCATTGTGCGTTTACACCCCGCTCCGAGAAAGTTGTAATACAATTTGTGTACACGGAGGTACGCGGGTAGACATGGAAAGACGTGGAAAGCAATTGTGCTAGATGAGTTTATCCACTTTACCGTTACTATTGGCACAGAGAAAACGATAACAACGGTGCTTTTATATCTATCGATACTTTTATCAAGTATTTTTTCAAACGATTCTATTGCAGGTGAGAAGTGCTTGTACATACAAAAAGATTTCTTCTTGTCTTTCCTTTTGTTTTTTTGTTGTATGCTCGATGCAAGCATGTATCTTTCAACTTTCTGGTTTAACATCGATCCCCTCGTTTTCCTATCGGATTCTTTCGGGCGCGCATGTGTTTATTTACGTCGGATCTTCGAATCTTCTCTCGGGAACGAGAGTTTCGACACGACCAATTATCTATTGCGTAAAAAATTTGTTTTTCGAAGGTCACCGAGCCGGATAATTGAGACGATCGTTTGTTAACATTAAGATGATCGTTTTCCTGTTTTGACTTAGCACCGGCCAACTCGTAAATTAATATGCAAACAGCGGGGATGTACAATGTGCGCGTATGCGGGACCGCGAATGGGCAAATATCGAGGCAGTGGAAAGTTTTGCGTTAACAAACAGAGAAAACGTGTCAGAAATCTAACTAGTAGTTTTTCATAGAAATAATAAGTCGTCGTCCTGCTCCTAATTTACTCTGTTCGTGAACAGGAATTATTGACGCTAGAAATATGAAAAAAAAAATTAAATCATTGTACCATTCTCCTCGGACGCTCCTCGAATAGTTGACTTTGACCTATTTGATAGTTCCAGTGTTAATTTCAATGTTAATGTATGTAGGTGGTTAGAGCGTGTTCTCGAATTCACGTAAATATTCTATCTGTTTATTTTTCTTTAGAGCCTTTAGTCAATTCTATTTGCATAATCGAAGGAATTCAACCTTGAACTCCGGAGTAAAGATGGAACTTCGCTGAAAAAATGTTTTCTAGCTCCGCACCATTTGGAGCACCTTCACAAAAATGGAGAGAGATGCCTCACAAAATCGAACCACTTATTTCAAGCTATTGCTTCATTTAACGAAGACAATAATGTTCCCGCGATTAAATTGTGACTCGGCGAGTCAACTGAACATAGGTTCTCCGCAGCCTATGTTTAGCGAACAACAATGAAAGGTAGCGAGTACCGCGGTGAAAACATACCGTTCATCAACTATTCCGATTAATGTAAAGAAGGAAAGACGCACTCGGACGGTATTCACACGTGTAAAACACGCGAACGAGGGATCCGAGAACGGCAAATAATTGCCAGGCACAGTGGTTCAATTAAAAAGTTAATCAGCCCGTTCCGTGGACGAGAGGCGATCCTCCGAGAGGAGTACCGGAGGGAAGGGGAGCCGGCCGAGCGAAAGAGAGAAAGAGAGAGAGAGAGAGACAGCACGTCACGGCTTTCGTCGGTATTCTTGACGCATGATTTTCGATCCTGTTTACAATTATTATTCCGTTAAAGAGGCCAATTACCGTCCCTCGAATAGACAGAGGTACACTTGTAATTAATTCTCCTATAACAGAGCCTGATCGTTACGTTCAACACTTCGTTCAACCCTTGCTTCGAGGAAGAACGAACTTCGAGGATTTTTGCGTTCAACAGATTTTCGTCGGTATGGCAAAATGAAAGACCGTTTTTACTATTAGATAAGAAGTTTTCGAAAGTATGGAATCTTGCTTGAGCGTACAGAAATTAGATCTTTCGTATTCCCGCAATAAATTTTCGAAGGTGACCTACTTCTCTGCGATTCGATGGGAGGATACCTGCGGAGGACGAGCTATTCAAATTCGAGGAGTCAGCGTTACAGATTCGCCTCAGCGCCGATATCTCAATTAAGGATAAATGAAAGCCGGCTATAAAGGTAGATTTATACCCAGATATAAACGCTGTGGGGTCAGCTATGAATCGTTTATTGGTGTAGAACGAAAAAGAAAAAAAAAAGAAAGAGGAAAGAACAGCCGCTCGATAACCTAGGTTAAAAAGCGGCGATGAGCAGCAGCAGCGGCAGCGTCGTTCCATTTCGGTCTGGAGAATAACGAGCTAGACCACTCGTAAAAAGTTTCGTCGGTGGAATATTCGTCTGTGGCCCGTCCTTCGAGACAGTGGTAAAATCCTCCTCGTCGTCTAGAGACAGCAGTTTCCCTCGGAAGAACGGTGTAAATCTTGCGTTCCTCTGGCCGATATTGTTAATGATCGTGTAAATCACCGTGAACGGCCGCGTAACACGAACGGTATGGGACCCGGGGTCCCGATGAATCGGCTACCACCGTGCACGCCGTCGTTCTACTATAAGGGTGGAACAGACAGGACATGAAAGTCGGCCCCCCATAGCCTTGTTATACTATGTCCGACGTTACCGTGATCCGGGACGCGGCCCGCTAACGAGTGTCTTCTGCAGAAACCGACCCGACGGCGATTCATTTTTTACGCCGTGAAAGTTTAATGGAATGCCAACGGCGACGACGCGACGGCCGTGTCGAAGATGAAATAGGGACGCCGAGATTAGCGGCTAATTTAGTAATGCTTCAACCGGCTAACCTAAAACCGTTCGTCCCGATCAGTTTCATCCCCTTTTGCTTCATTTTCACCCTCACAAACTGGACGCGCAAGTTTTCTTGAACACTCGGTGACAATGTTTCCTGTTGAGATTGTGTTAATGATCTGCTGTTTGTTCTGGCATGGTTTTTCCGGCAATTAATTCTATCTTGGTAACTTGGTAAATGGCGATAATGGCAAAAATAATAATTGCGATCAGGTTAAAAGGAGAATGTTCTAGTAGAACAAGATTAAAATTAGAAAAAATAAAATCAAACAGAATCGAAAAGAAATAATCGATGTTCCAGTGCTAACCAGCATCCCACGGCATGACAGTTTCCTCTGACGAATCTATCCACCTAAAGTTTGCGCATCTACAGTTCTCGGTAGCGCTTGTTCCCGAAGCACTTCCACGCCGATGGAGAAAAGGAGAGAGAGAGCATCGGGCAAGTTAGTCTTCGGGGTGTAACAATTTTCCATTATTGAGGGTCCTGTTTACAAATTTAACTTACCGGAGTCGATAGTGTTCTTCGAGCGTTCTTCGGATAACGGCAGTCATCGACTTTAGTTTAGAGTATTGCCCCTACTGACTCCCATCTCCCTCGCCACCCCTCCCCCTCCGCCAGGGACAGCCCTGCCCCTTTCGCGGGGGTGGTAACCCTGAGTCCAGCGGACACTTCCAGTTCGTGGCAAGTTTTCGGGCGCCACCGAGGGAAAACTTTATCCCGCTGACTTGTCGCGAGTTACCCGCGCGCGTCTTGTTTTGTCCGCGTTCTCCATCCCCCGTTCTGCTCTCTTATCCACCCTCGCAAAACGCCTCGAACGGCCATCGAACCCAGAATCCCCGTCACGTAACTCGCCGTCGTCGTAGTCGTGGTCGTCGTCGTCGTCGTCGGGTAGAAATTCGAATTGCTCGGTTCGCATGTTGTTGCTACGGTTACGGCGAAAATGCAAAACGAAAAATCGGATCCCCACCTCACTCCACCCCTTCCCGACCCCGGGGGCGAGTTTTCGCTCGGGTAGTTTTCACCGTGCATGAAAATGCGCATTTCACAAAGTATCTCGGCCGCGAGGAAAGCCCGGGATCCTTTTCGATTCTTTCCCGAACACGGTCCGGAATTTACGATACGCGTCCGCGCAACTTTCGAACGTCGCGCCGCCCGGAAAATCCTTGCGAACGGTCTGCACCGTGTAAACGACCCTCCTCGCAAGAGTTTTGCGAGACTGATGGATCTGCGATCCGGTTTCTCGCGGTTCCGTGCCGGTTTCGGGGAACCCTCGGAATTCCGGTGTGTTTCGGGTTGAAATTCGAATGGAATGTACGGTAGTTTGATTTTCGATGCGATCGAGTTTCTTCGACGAACGTTTCTGCAAATACAATATTACACGAACTTTTTCGGACTCTGGCGAGTTATTACGGACCTCGCGTTTCCGCAATTTCGGAAGACTTGTTCTTTGTAAATGCAACGTTATTAGTTCGCCAATTTTACGAGGAAAGGTGATGGAATAATGCATACTTGGTCGCGGATTGTGTCATTTATCCAACAGAATAACAAGATTCACGGCAAAGCGAAACTTAACCGCGTTCTCAGAATTGAAACCTTCTAATTTGATACTTTTATTTGTACGACGATTATTCGACTGTGAATGTTTATCAAGATTTCAAGCTTCGTGGACAAATTTACGCCGAGTTAACAGCTTCTTATTTTAGATAATCATCGTTTCTGACTCATCTAGCAGTTAACGGGGATATAAAGCATGAAAACAATATTTTCTGACGAATCATCCAAAACGAGTAGGTGCAAATTCGGCTCTAAAATAGAGCAAACGGCAATTTAATTTCTTACGATAACAGATTTCTTGATCTACCTGACAAATAGTAATGCTAAAGTGCTCGTTTCTAGATTTTGTATTTTACCAATTTTAGAAAAAACTATAATCAATGATGCACAGAGATCAGCAGATATATTAATAAAATTGTAACTAATTATAACTGTCTGACATTTGAACAACTTGATAACGTTTCTGCAATTCTAGATCACAATGGACCCGTGCAGCATAGTTCAATAAATTTCATTTTTAAAAAATGGAATTGAGCAACAGTATCGTCGCGAATATTGTTAGCTATGTATTGGAATGAATAAAAATTCTGCAGGCTCAGGCAAAATTTCGTGAAATGAAGCGAACAAACAGGGATGCTGAGGATCCATTGTGTTGACAGGAAATCACGGATCGCCTCGATTTGAAACGCGATACGGATGCGATAATACGTTCGGCTCGTTATCGTATTCTTTCGGTGGTAAACGCGAATGTTCCGTTGCATTGGTCGGCTGCTGCAGCGGGCAGTCACGTGATCGCAATGTTGCGTTTACAACGGGGGTCTCATTGAGACGGGTCAGTGATCGAGAAGCTAAATATTTAAAGCGAGATCAATGTTGGAATTCGTCGCTATCAATATTATCGAGAGCCGAGCGCCGTCTTATTGGCGCGGAGACGATTGACCTGTCTTCAATTATGTCTCCTATCACCGACCACTTTATCGTTAGCGCCTTCAAACGACGCTATTTGTCTTTTATTTTGGAAAGAACTTCAAAATTTGATTTTTCAAGTACGAAACAAATTTGATTTTTTGCAGGAAAAAATTCACCGTGTCTCTCTGTGCATTTCTACTGGCTTAAAGAATTATACGAAATTCGTGACAAATTTTAATTCATATCAAAGGCGAACGCAAACATGAAAAACCCTGTAAATCAAATTTACTAAATACTAAAAGCAATTAACGCGAGTTATAAAAATGACAAGGTTGAATTTATCGAATTTATGTAATATTAATTAGACGGTGAAATTTATGCATTTAAGAGACAAATATTTAATAGACAAATAAAAGAATAAAAACTATCCACACAGTATTTCCCAAATTACTAGTGTGTCTTTTTAAATCGATGCACAGTCCAATAATACTTGGATAAATACATTTTAGCGATTACCTCTATAATTTCAGTAATTGCAAGAGCGAAAGTTTCGAAGCCGGTGATTCGACTGACGGTTTACCGTTAATAATGTAGCACAGAGTCTCTCTCGGCGCCGAATATTTAGTCGGTGGCTCGTGCAATCAGTTTTTCGTGCATTCAATCCTTACAATGGAGAGTTGAAAGCACCCTGAAGTAGCACTAGTCGAAGCACAGACCAAACCATGACATTTGAGCTGTGGCTATCGACTTACAGTGACGTCGACCCCCTACAAGGTCTTAAAAAATGCATGAGTTCGCGTCTATTGGATTAGTTTCTGCCAACGATCCTTTATCGATTATACGGTAACTGTAATAATACCTGGAATTTAGCCGCGTTCGATACACGCGTTACAAACTCACTATTCTCTGGCTATAAATATTTCACGTAGACAACAAAAATTATTCGAATAGACCAATTTTTAAACATTAAACAGCTCTATTGGAAGAATTATTGTTATTGTACCGGAAAACAGTTATTTTAATTATAGGAGCTACGTTTCGAATATGTAATTAATATTCTTTTTGAAGGAGAATAAATTTGGTTAAATTTGGACCAAACAATAACGAGTAATAAAGAATTAATTGAGAAACTGTCGTTTACGATAAAGATAAATATGACTGGATATTTATACCACTGAATGTCGGTTTTCCGTGAATTTTTCTGTTACGTCACCGCAGAAAACGAGCGAAATATTGAATGAGCAAAGCGATGACGTTCACGCGAACGTGTTAAATCAGGGAGAGCACGGTTTGAAACAATTGTTTGTTCTGTTGTATGTACATAATATATGCATTATCCCGGTTATCGCAATCGGTAACTAAGTTCGTTACGGTACTCGGCTCTCCACGGTGTTCGTTGCACCTGCGCCTCCTGACGACGACGACGACGACGACGACGATGACGATCGAAGTATTGAGTCTTGGAAACTCTCAGATGCTTGACGTGCACGGTTGTCTAAGTTTCGAGTGTTCTTCACGACATTCTTCGTGGGAAAACCAAATAAACATCTTGACTCCGCGCGACGCGGGCGGCCTCGACTTGTAGTTACAGAATGCTTGTCGAGTATTTACAAGATCATCCGTTATATCTATGCGTGGCTATGGCTGTTCGTGTCTAATGTCTCGTAGAAATAGTTTGTGTTCGGAACAATTCGTTTTCGAAACCTACGAACAATCTTCCATAACGAAAGTACAGGAAATTTAAGTAATTCGCGTGTGATTCGAGCACTAGTGATCGAAAATAATAACTTCTAGTGAAATAATAACTGTTAGTGCTCCGTAAACTGTTAAATAACCGAGCAAGCAGGCTGCCCAGATAAGTAGCGTAATCTCCTTAATTATACGTATAATTCCCAAACAGTCCGAAATCTGTTCAAAATATTTAACGAAAGATTTCGAGGAGTTCGATATCGAAATGACGCAGGAAAAAAATACTGGCGCATGCATATCGTTTAATATGTGTCTCGATTGTGATCTGGAAGGAGTGGTGGCCGAGTTAATTGCCCGGTTATTAGATAAACAAGGAGGCACGCGGGGACAGCACGTAAATAAAAGAAGGGAACGCGAAACTAGTATCGCAATTTAGCTCGGTATCGTTGATCGTGGAAAATCGAGGTCCATAAAACGACTTTTCATCGTTGCTCGCATGTCGTTCGGGAGACCACCTAACGCGAGATCTTGCGTTCGCTCAGGAAATTTCAGGTTATCCCATGGGGATGTTCGCGAACCTGTTGTTCGGCTTAAACTTAATAGCTGGATCGATTGGGCGGGAAGAAAAGATTTCGCGCGTAATCAATGCTAATGGACCATTATTTCCAACTAGCCGACGGAACGTGTAATTAGAGAATGATCGTTCTAATGAGGACGATGTATAACGCCATACTTGAAAATTACAATAAACACTATGTTGTTGCGGCAGACGAAAAATGGTTCTCCCACAGTCCTCGTTCTTCTGCGTTTTACACTTTGTTTTGCGCGTTCTGTTTCTATTCAGAATCTCATACTTTAACCTCTTGACGCGTATAAAGACGTCTCGGATACGTCACGCGCATCTTACGACATTGTACACATTGAAGTAAAATATTCTTTAATATTAACGGCAAATATTGCCGGCAACTTGTCTATTATCACCCCGGCAATACATTTCTCTTGAATCTACACGAAAACCTATTGTTACGCTTATACAAACGATTAAATAATAAATGGCACATTTCGTCACACCGAATTTCATGATAAATTAATTGAAGGTTTTAGCAGATCTTTGTTTTTGTAAAAGTAATTGATTTTCACGAAATTTATACTTAACAATTCAACTGCTAGAGGAGTAAGGATTACGCGTTTCAACTACTTTATTTTATGGTGACCAAAAATCATAGAATCCATTGTTTATATTACAATAAAAATATTTTAGTAAATTGACTTTTGGTGCTCGATTGTTGTAAATTAAGTTCTCTCCTAAGTTTAAATTGTAAGTGTTTCCTTGCGTACGATTGAGGTGAGAGTATTTAGTGGATACGGCGAAGGGTCAACGGTGACCAGAATGTTTGCCTAATCCAGTAACCCCATCGATTAAAGAGCCGATGCAAGGGGTGCATGACATGCGCGCAGTTTCTCGCTGCAGATCGATCTTAATAGGCTGTTATTTCGCGGCCACCAGGTTGCAATTACATATTCAATCAGAGAATAATAACTCCCGCGGCGATATATCAGTACCGTAACTGATAATCACAGAGTTATATCGACGGTGAAAATTGTTGCACCGTGCGCGAGCAGTCCGCAGTGGACGCGCCGGGATGCGCCGGGATGCGCCGTGCGCTGGAATTGCCACACGTGACGTTTCACTCGTTATTTATGCGGCCGATGTCGGCTTTTCTCTTCTACGTTACGCGTGTTCATTTATCTTCCGCGCCGTCGACCCTGATTCTTCCTTTTTCAATCTGCACGTGATAACGGAAACTGATCTTCGAAATTATTCGCGAACGAGTTTCTGACTAACTTTTCCACGACGCTGTCGGCTCTTCATTCGTTGCTGAAATTGGTTTATCGGAGTCTATGGAAATTCATATTTTCATGGGCTATTTGTGTTATTTCATTATTATTCGTCATAGTGTACAATCACAAGACTTGTAATTGTCCAATTCTTGGAAAACAGTTTATGATCTGAAATAAATCGATTAATTAAAAACACGTGAAACACAGTCTATTAACTAGGACTTGAAGAATGCCAAGGAATTAAAGGGGTAATCATTATGACAAGTTTCAATTTTGCAGTTTGTGTTTCATTATCTGAATTATTTAAATTTTATACTTAATATCTACGGTAAATTGTCATAGTACAGATTGAACTGTTTATTCTAAAGTTCCCAGGAAACTTTCGTGTCTCCCAAAGCGTATGGTATTCCACTTAATTCGTCATAATCGGACGTAACGCGAATATTCATTAAAAATCAAAACGAAGAAAGATTTTATTTCGTTCGCTGAAAGATTTCCGAAGAACGAAGAAGAAAATTCGTTAACATTTGCTAATCGATGTTCCCGTATAAATGGCATAAATGCTCAATTTGGCAATATGCGATAACTGCATAATAGTCTAGTTACAGTGTCTCAATGCGCTCGTTTCGTTCACTTATCTTCCTGCTCAATTATTAGTGCTCGATGATTGATTAAACGTAGGAAAAATATGCTCGCATTCGTCAAAGTTTTTATCCCATGACGCAACATGCTTGAGCCGAAGTTAATCGCCATTGACAAGATCATTTTACATGAAGTTATGTAATACGATTCCAATGAAAACCTAATAAGTTAAGACCGCTCATAAATTCGTTGTTTCAATAACTCTCCGAGTAAACCTGTTTCCAGACATCCATGCGTTCTCCGTTTCAAGATACGCGACTCGTTTTCAATATTTCAACCGCAATTTTTCCAGCTCTGCTAGAATTCGCATTAACGAATCAAATTCTTTCGTCCAGAATCACAAGTTATCGATCATTCCCGCGAACTTCGCGAACCGGAACAAATCAAACACGTGAATCATAAAAGGCGAGTGACCCGCGTTCGTGGAAATGAGTTTGTTCTAAAAAATTTGCAGAAAAATCTGCAGAAACACATTCGCACGTTTCTCTGATTGCTGTACGAGTACATACCAAAAGCTAATCTAGTTTCTCCTTATTTTCCGTGCGATGCAATTCTGACAGATAATTATTGAGAAGAAAACAAGACGCCTGTGTGTTGTCTTTACGTAACATAAACAATAATTTTTACCGATACAGGTGATTTTCTGATAATATTGTAAACACCAGGGGATCTATTGCAGATATTTTGTTTGCTCGATCAATCATCCGCTCGGATTACCGTGCATTTATCTTGTCCGCGGATTTCGATCGTTATTATGCGAGAGGAACCGAGAACTCGCAACATCAGTTCTATGCATCCGCACCCAATCAAATAAATATTTCTAGAAATACGTCATTGTCGATACAAACAAATTATGAACTATTTCGGAACTCGGGTTAAAGTAGACCCGAGCATCGTTGTCCGAGGGTTGAAGGAGTATTCCCGAATTATTTTCACGACGATTTCAATGCTGCGAAACGACGCGACGCGTTGGTAACGATGCGTTAAACGGAAGAGCGAATCGATGGACGGTGCATCGACTATCTTACGGGCATCCAAAATAAATGTAATTGCCGGATATTCTCTGCTGATCACACTTTGCATATCTTACAAGCCGATATTTATGTCGGAATTATGCTCGGAATGTTAATGCGTCGCTCGGCTCCGCCTTGGCTTCTCTTTCTCGTTCGCTCTGGCCGATCAATTTTTGCAGTGAAATTAATCTCTGGAGCGCGCGCGGTCCTCTTTTTCTCCGGAGCGATTCGATTCGTTTCGATTCGCCGTTTTCCGGCCGATGAGAATTTTTCACGGTTAACGTGATCGCCGAGAAATGTCCAAGGAGCAGGCATGGTGAACGGAGCATGCGTCAACACTGGTAAACGCTGTATCGGTTATTAATTTCTATGTATAATCATATCGAAACATACGTTTTTATAATTCGTTCGTGAATTTTATTGAAACATCTCGATCGCGAATCTTCCCGAATCTCTTCGCGAAGATTCCGCAGTGTCCAACCAGCCTAAGTTTCTCACGATCGTCTCGCGAATAGCGATCGATCCCGAGTTAACTTTAGAACTGTTTCCGGAATTTGTAACTTCTCCGCGAAAGGTTTCCGTTCGAACACACACAAGTTCCATGGGAACCGTACCACGGAGCTCGGCGAGGGTATAATGTATCCGACAGTCGCGCTAGACTCTAGGCGAACTGTCGTGTACTCGTCCGGTAAGATTTCTGAGAAAATCAATCGATCCGGTTCGCGGGAAACGGGAATGAATAATGTTGGGCTCTCCGCGGCTTGTGTTCGTATTACCGCTAGCTTTTGTTTTTTTTTTTTTACTAATTAGGTATTCCGGAATAGCTGAACACCGTGGCAGTTCGCAAACTTCGACAAAAACGATTTAAAATGCAACTGCTGGAAAGTATCCGAGGTCTTCGATTTAAATTAATCGAGACAGCTTATGGTCGTTAGTGTCTACGTTTGCGAAAAGATTTAACAACGAAATTGTTACGAATGAACATCAAGTTTGAGTATGCTCAGCGCTTCTTGATTTTCCAGAACAACAGAAATTCTTTTTCGTGAGAAGGTTAGTCGTCTCTGTAAAAATGGTTTCGCGAAGAGCCGCAACACGCCGGTATTGTTACGACATTAATGTAATTGTCGATAGGACACCGATAGCGATAAGATTAAACGTAAACGTGGCAAAGGCCGGCGTACCCGTTGTCGCGGTTACGTTTACCGAATCATTGATTCAGCCGGGCGGGTTACGAAGGGTTCGGGAGAAGGCGGAAACCGCCAGGCCATTTTTATCCTTTCCGTCAAACTGGTTCCCTTGGCAGAGCAACTTAATATCTCCTTAATGGCCGCGATAAAGCTCGGTGATATACCTTTCGTGCCAACATAGCGGCGTGCCTCTGTGTGTACGGGTGCAGGAACGCGACGCACATGCACGGGCCGCGCGATGCATGTGGCCGCAGCTCGTGCTCGATATTACTGAAGTAGGTACATCCGCGGATCAAGAGGTAAACATTGCTCGATACCGAGAATAATTGCTCATCAAGATACGCCGCTTTATAATGTATACACGAACAGCAGTACTCGCATTCAACGATATTGTTTTCTCGTGTTTAATCGGCTCGATTCGCTTCGGGAGCTCGCGTTAAAACACGCTCCGAGATTAATTCGTCTCGAGGCTGATGAACTCTGCGGAGAATTCACGGTGGCTTCTCAGCCTGTGATTTCAGAGTCATATGTTTGGGTAAATCGATTTTACAGAAAAACACACATTCTCGACTTTAAAGACATCGTGTGCTAATAGCCTTGAAAAAACTGATTCAACTTACGACCAAAATTCTGATATAATTTAAAACGGTAAGGACATTCGAAGAATTTGAAAATACTGCTATACTATTTTCAATCTATTAAACATATTAACACGTTCGTCGCCGCGTCACACATATCTGGGGATCAGGTATGCTTCCGTGGGGGGCACCGTCACCCAAATTTGGGTGACGCTCTTCTTGTTCAAGTTAAATACGATTTTCAGTTGGATTTTTAAAAGGAATTTAATGGAATAATCACTGAAATATAAATATAGAATATACAACATAAAAATATTAAAAGTATACACATTATACTATTCTTTTTATTAATTTATATTTAGGATAAAATATTACATTATACTTTGTCGCATGGTATTCGTTAAAACATTTTGTCGGATTTGGGCCCCACAAGAAACTCAGCCGAATCGCGGTGGGCGACGAACGTTTTAACAACGAAAATAACAACAATGAAAGTTGAAAACTCCAAATCCGCAATCCATCCAAAAAATCTGATAAAAAATGCCCATCTTTTCCGGAACATAATGAAGCATTTGGATTTATGCTTGCAGAAAAATCTGCTATTCAATAATTCGAATGTGAGCGACATGTTTGGACAGTATCTAGCTGAAGCTTCTGCATCATCGGTTTCGTTTCGCTGGTTCAAGAACCGTTTGCAGCAGTTAGGACAGCGATCGCAGTAGTTTAGGTCTCCATCCAGCGAGCGGGATTGTATCGGGTTTACGTAACCGGCAATCGATGACCGCATGATTCCCCGAAGATTTCATACGATCAAATTGTGTATCATCCCCGACGATTCTGTTCCTCCACGATCTTAAATTCGTTTTACGGTGTCGTTTTCCGCGGATGCAGCGTTTCGGCGATTTTTCCTTCTTGTTCTTTTATTTTTTGTGTGCCTGTGCGACTCACACACACACACACTCCCAAACACGCGCGCGCGCGCGCATGCACGTACAGTAAACGTACAGCAACGTATTATCACGAGATTAGATTATCGACGCCGCCTACAATGGCGTCTGTAAGTCGGAGAGAATGAAAATAACCGAGAGATTGAAATTATTCCGCGCAACTTTCGCTTCGTTTTATTTCAAGATCGCAGATTTCGGAAAAAATCTGCGGACGATCTTTCTAGGAAGTCCGTAAGAAAACTAGAGATGAAATTTGTTTGATCTATTCGGTTTAAATAATCGCAGGAAGATAGAGTTGAAATACGGCTGGATAATCGAGAAATAATGTGAAGATGTGCAATAGATTATGCACTTCGGAGCCGAGCGGCGCGCGGTCTATGGAAATCTACTGGCTGCAAACGACTTCCTATTTTTTTTCTTTTTTTTTTTTGTACCAAGCGCGCAAGCAAAGACATATGTTTATCTGTCCGCAGACCGTTGCACTTGCAATTACATTACGCGGCATTGTTCTCGTCGTTATTGTGCTATCGATTGTTGTTACGATTTCTACGCGCGCGATGCTCGTAGGTATGTAAAAATACGAGATCTCGACGGAGAGGTCATGTTTTCTTTGTGTTTCGAGTGCGCCGCTGCGAGATATCGTGATAAAGTGGTTTACAGAAAAATCCGTGAAGGTGGTATCGCGTCTTTCGATTTTCGATATCCAACCAATTTAATTCGCTGCGTTGCGAGAGAAGCTTGATTTCACATCGAACCACCGTTTACGGTCTTAGTCCTGCTAGATTTCTTCGTTATACTTTCGAGTCGAATGGATATTCTTACTTGAGAAAATTACTTTAAACGCTGACAAACTTCCAGAATGATGAAAATTGCCCATCTACATACTTGGTCCACATTTCGGGAGGTCTTGAGGCGCTCTTCTTCACAATATTATATCTTCAAATTAAGAGAAAATTCGTACTCGAAATAATTTTTGTGTACTCTCTGAACATTGATGAATAAACCCGTGAAGTATCAAAATTATCCGCTCAATGGTTTCTTTTGAATAATTGAAAATTCTGCAGATATTCCGTGTCAAAAGAACTCTTCTGCATATATTCTAAACATTCACGAATATATCAGCAAACTTTCAGAATGTTGTGTACAATAGTTTTATTTTAATGATCGGAGCTCGCCGTTCTCGATCGCGACGCTAGAGGGGTCCTTCAGGGAAAACCGATGCAATTGAAGTTTCGATGGACGCGCATGTCTCAATCCTCGTCAAAGCGCTTTTATATATAGCGGCCGTCGGACGGTAAATATTTTTGGCGCCAACTTTTTCCGCAAAGACCTGTTAGCATTCCGCGAAGGCTGCGAGTCCGTATGCCCTCCCTGAGTGCATCTACATGCGTGTCGTTCGGGCTTGACGACTATTGACCAAAGGCATTATCGGCAGAAGAACGTATAATATATGTTGCCGCGGCACCGGGACAGTTCGCATGAATATAAATTATTCATACGGCATCTGAAAAATAATGAGCGTATTTATGCCGATCATTAAACGAAATTAAGGAACCAATCATCGACGATGTACACCGGGGGGAATATAATAGCGTCGGATCATTGCGAGAAACAACGATACAAGAGTGACCGGACACATGTTCGGCCGACGTGCGATTAATATTATTCAACAATTCTTTTTTTATCGTCGCACGGTGTTTCTGATGTCGCGAGCAACGCGTTGCAAACAGCGACGATATCGTTTCGATGTCTTTTTCCCATTATCAGCGGAGGCAAACACGAGACTTAAATAGTGTCATTGTCCTGTGACTATTGAAATTGTGAGTCGCTGTTTGAAGCGGGGAAACAAGAGTCAGATTTAACGGTGGAGCTTTCCCGGCGCGAATGTATCGCTGTTATTGCGCCGATGCGCTTAATCCAGTCGCATAAGTCGTTTATTGGTTACTCGTAGAAAGTCCGTAAATAATTTCGATGATTAAGCAGCAAGTGTGCGCAGATAGAATTGATTTGCCGATTAGGAGGAGATTAAAAACTTTGCTGATTTGTGTCAAATCAATTTTTTAACGATTATACTAATTACTTTTGATTACTGGAAGAGACACTTTTCAGTAATCCAGAATCGACGTACAGGTTTTTGGCATTCAATTAAAAAGCCATTAGGGCGATCAAATTGCAAATGACTCGAAATCCGACGTTTCGTATTCTTGAAGATACGTCAGTTCGAAATTGATGATTGAAATTTGCAAGTGCATTGTATCGCACAAAAATACGTCAGCTTTCGGAATTTATCGCGGAAATGACGTAGAGCGAAATAATTTTTGTCGATGTATTCGGAGACCGTACGATCCGCGTTTCGCATAATTCCGTAGGAATTGTAGCAGGTGACTCAACTATGACCCAATAACGCGCGTTCTGGAAATTCAGCAAGCATATTCGCGTTCGTTGTAGATCGTAAAGGCACCGATAGAGAAAAGGGGAATGCGCAGCGTTCCGATACGCGGACCGATAAAACTCATTGTATACCATGTGATCGATCAGTAATAATTAATGGTGTTGCGCGATCGTTTTCTGATCGAGTATTACTGATTCACGGGGATCCTACTCGAGAAAGAAATCGATCGTGTCTCTACACCGCAGGAGAAACATTATCGCCGGCCGTTATCGACAACGTTTCCGTGACGAGCACGATAATATTAATAATCAGAGGGGTAATTGCCGATATCTCCTGCGAAGATAATTGATTTGCACACAATAGGCGCACTGATTAGGCGCACCATCCCCTCCTCACTGCACCTTAATTCGTCTCGATCTATTGCTGCAAAACATTTCTGCGAAACGCTTGCAGATTCGATCAATATTCAAAAATCTTTCTAACACAAAAACTATATAATTGATTCAAGCAAAATAATTATTAATAGCAAGGGGCGATGTAATCTTCGACAATTTTATTAAGGTGAAAACAATTTGTGATTACTCCGAAATCCGCACTGTAAAATACAAATTCCGACTACCATGAAAATTATATTCGAGAGCATAATACTTTTTATTCAATTATAAATAATCGAAAAATCGATTGGGTAACTTGTACAATTACTAGAAAACTATCTACGCAATCTAATGTAATAATTCTTTGTAAAATGGAGACACGAAGCATCGTCGATGCTCGAAGTGCTCGAAAAGAGAGAAAAAAAATACGCGTCACGGTACGGGCAAATGGTTAATAATGATCGAGCAGGCGAGCGATATGTTGCAAGCACCGGTTGACGGACGTTCCTCGACAGGATTCTACCCCGCGTCCCTTGGAGAAAACCGATCGAAACACGAGGAGAGTCGCATTCCACGAATACAGGCCGCCAACTACAAGTGCTCCGCAAACAAAGTAAATGTATTTATAGAGGGAACACGAAGCACATCTTTTCCGTTTTCTTTGCTTCTCCTCTTGTCAACGTCTAGACTCGCGATCACTAAGTTCGGAGTCTTTGTCGCTCATTGCCCCTCCGGGACGACGACGATCGTTTTTTCTTGCACACTCCCACTTTCTCTCACACACGGGAAAGATAACAACGTCGTCCTACATCGATCGCGATGCCCGCTGCATCATCTCCAACGGAATACCGTCCAGAACGCTTCGTTCTTAGGGTTGGTTCATCGGGGATGTGCATTCAAAAAGCGAAGTAGCGGTAAACATAAATTCTCTTCCCACTTTTGTAGAATAATTAATCTTCGCCATCGCAGCCCTGACGAAAATCGGGCGGCAAGGGGTGTCAAGCATTTGTGGACGAATACGCTAGTACTAAATTCTCATAATTTCGATTGAAAATGAATATTCTCAAATAATGTGAAATTCATTTTTAACGAAGTGCAGCATTTTCATCTTAATTTAACACTAGGTTTACGGAGCACTAAAAGCGAGTATTTTGTATTATTCTACAGAAATAAGAAGAATGAGTATGTCCAAATATTTAGCCAATTAACTATATTATAATTGCTAATGGAGGCATCTTGACAAATTCAATATTCGTAAATTAAAAATATTAGAACCCATCATTTTGACGGGTCCCATAAACCTAGGGTTAGTGAATAACTTGCGGATCTTGCTTCAGAATGAAAATTCTCAAATAATGTAAGATAAATTTTTTCAATATAACATTTCCTGGTACGCGAAGGGTTAGATTACTTGGAGTTTACGGAATTTTTTAGGTTTCCAGGTTGGCAACGAACGTGTTAATGCGGGCCTCGCGTCGCGTCGCGTCGCGTAGTCCGAGGGGAAACTTTTCGTTCTTTCGGCGCGGAACGTGTTAAAAGCGTACTTTAGTGGTATCGCGTAAAGATCAGGCTAATGACGACACGGCGCGAATGTATCGATTGTGTCTTCCCTAGAAGGGAACCCGGAATCGGCGAGGCAGCAGGCACGCGTGTCACGCGAGGATTTCGGTAAAATCCGTGGCGCGTGAGAGAGCAAAGCTTTCTCCTAATTTGCATTTCGGCGGCGCGCAGTGGCGCGCAGTGGCGAGCGTTATGGCAGCAGTCGTCGTCGGCGACGACGACAACCGCGACGGTGGACGGCTGCGGCGGTCACACCGATATTTGCCTCGACGATTAGAGCGCGGCCAATCGTCCGGTTGTTTGCCTTTACGAAGGTATTCGAGCCATTCGAGGAAAACATTGATTGGGTCGTTGCGCCGCGGCTGTTGGCCAGATTAGCGGGTACAGAAACAGCGGGAGCCTAAGCTCCGGGAGCTGGCAATGACGGTGCGCGTAACGTCATTCCGGATCGATTCTCCAAACGACAATTTCGATCGTGGAATTTTAATCGATCGTTTCGAAACGCACTGGTGCTCCCCGGGAATGGGAAAAATTTCTTTCGGATGAATCAGGATAATTTACACGGCATCCGAATTCGTTTTTCTCCGTTCGGACACCTATTCGGAGAACGACGCTTCCTCACGACTATCTGAATAATTCATTCCTCGAATTCCATATTGATTTCTAATTGCGTTCGGAACCGAATGGAAACGCAATTGTGCGTGAAGCTCGAAAACGGTTCTTACAACAATTTATTCCTAAAACGTTCTTTGAAATACCAATATCGCTGTCGAGCGATTTGTTTGCGGCTTTTCCCGTGTCAGCAACCTCTGGAATAAAGAAAGACGCCCAACGGCGTCTCCGGTCGACAATGCGTTAATATAGCGACTGCTGCGCGAGAGGAATCCGAGCAACTTCGTAGCCTGTAGCACACAGCAATACTCGAAACTGTATCGACCCCGATAATGTGATCTGTTCTAAAAAAATTTGGAAGTACACTTGAAAGTCAACACGCCGTACACCGACAACGTCCCCGAAGGGTTGCAATATTCTTCGAACCCGAAAATCGTCGAAATTTCTACGAAACTTCTTTGGCTCGAAGTAACTTGCTTCCGGAGAAAGCGAAGCTTGCTGCTCGCACACTTGGCAGTGACACCACCGCTCGAAATCGTCTCTCGCTAGGTGGTTGTTCAAGGTGCATACGACCGGACCAACGCAAACACACAATCCACACGCAGAGGGCAAAAAGTCGAAGAAAGATCACACGGAAAAGGACCGCGCGATCACCCGAACCAAGTGTAATTGCATGTGGGTCGCCCGAAAGGGTCGAAGGTCCTAGGGCCGGAGCCGGCTAATTAAGAGCTCGAGCTAATTTAATAATAATTTCTACCTTGCGGCCGCGCGCGGATTTTTTCTTCTCGCCAAGTTCCTAGGCAATCAATTATCCATTCTTAAACGCCACATGTCCGCGGAGCAATAATTTACAAGCCGATCTCGAACGAACTCGACCTCTCGTCGAACGGGAATCATCGTTCGCGGACGAGTCTCGTCGTTCCTTTCGTCGTTCCGCCGACGTTTCTTCGAGGAGGAACGGTCTCTCGCAACAAAGGGAGGAGACGTCTGCTACTTGGGAGGATTGAGACGTCCTAGGTTATTTGTTTTGAGTGCAGCAAGCCCCGCCCAGCTCGTCTGAGACTGTTCTTTGGCCGCGACTCGCGTTTTCGTCTCTCGCCGTTCGTTCGTTCGTTCATTCGTTCGACTCCTCGATCTCTTCTTCCGCGCCTCCGACACACCGCCGAGTCGGTGTTTTTGCGTTCTCTTCTCGCTCTTCCTCTCTTCCTCGTTCCAGCTCACGTTCTTTCGGGAAACGAGAAGCGAGAGTCTAGAAAGAGAGAGAGAGAGAGAGAGAGAGAGCAAACGCAGAGCAAACGGAGAGCAAAGCGTTAGCCAGTCTTCTGTGCCGGTTGGCCGATGCACTTAGGGTGACGCGTCCTTGGGGCTGGTTCTCTCTGTCGCTGCGCTGCTGGCTAGACGCTGCCACCGCAGTGAAATAATTCTGCAGCTCCGGTCTCTCGAGGAGTCTACGTCACGTCAGGGATCTGTCAGAAGAGCCGCGCATAGTTGCGGTAATGTCCACTGACCTGATTTAACGGAATCGCGCGCAATTTGCCGCCTCGATTCATTGATTTGCGGCATAAGCGGACCGCGCGCCGCTCGATTCAGTGAAAGCGCAACCATAGCGCCGAGCCTGCGAGATCTTCTTGACGATCCCACTAGCCGAGGCCTGTCAACAGAACTTTCAATTACCCCGCTATGTCTGAGAGTAGTTCGAACGATTCTCTCGCGAATAAAATCTCGGAAGATTAAATTGCGTTTGCCAGAGGTGGCTTGTCGATTCGCAACTATTAAAAGAACTATTAAACTATGGCTGTCGCAGTCCGTAAAAAAAATTGTCGAAGCCAGCAGAATTTTATTTGAATTCGACGAATGATCGAAAAAAAAATGACAGGGAGCACGACACAGAAAATTCTCGAAAAAATATACATCAAGGATTCTGAAAGTAGAAGTTTCACGCTTCGAAATGTAATCACGAACGTGGGCGTAACGTTTCGATTTTTTTCGGGATCACGATCGAAGAGCTCGTGGCGCAGCGAAGAATGTCACTGTTGGCTCTATTAAAACCACGAGTACACAATCGGTAAGGCATGCAATTAATGCGATACCGATCTGAATCGTGTTACACAGGTTGCGAGAGCGCAGTTGCCGTTACGTCGGCAATCTCTTTTCCAGCTTTGCTCGAAGCCCGATCGTAACTCCGCCTTTTATCGGAGGAGTTTCGTTTCCGCCGGCGCGTGCAAAACAAACGGCGACGTTTCACTGTACGCGAGTCAAGTCGGAGTCGGAGTAGAAGTCGAGTCGAGTCGAGGCGAGGCGAGTCGGGTCGAGTCGGGCCGAGTCTGGTCGGGTTGAGTCGTTGAGCAGCAACCCTCCTTTCTGTGCACCTCGTTCCCTCGATGTCCGTCGCTCGGGTTTCTTGGACCGTTTTCACGGTGTTCCTCTCATTCTTCGCCTGTTCGTTTACTCGATACAGTTGCCGCGACATATCTGCTTTACGAGCGAGGAAAGCAGACGTTTATTATCGCGAGCGTCTCGCGATAAGCGTCCTCCCTCGACGCTTGTTCTTCTTCCTCGGACAGCGGAACAAGCAGCACAATTCCTAAAGACTTCCGGTCGCAGAACGAACGCTCGAGATCCTCGCTTCTTGCCTATCAGCGGTGTCATAAACTGTCATTGTCGCTAGCGCGGTTGGAAACCCGGGAAATCTAACCAATTTTGTCGACCGGAAGCTGAGTCGTTTCAATGTGATACTTGAATCTCGCTTTTGCAACGATATTTTTCTTATTAATAGTTGCAGGGTTTTCACAAAAAATTATACATTCTCTCTATTTATTAGAAAATTTATTTCCCTATTAGCTAGTGTACGGTGACGTCGCGATCTAGCTTCCATCGCCTGGTCCGAGCAGAGATTGAGATTGCGAAGGGAAACTATTTTTTTATTACTTTACTAGTGGATTGGAAATAATGTACTTTTTCAACAAACATTTATTCCCACTCTTATCGGCCTTAATAATAGATCGAATGTAATTTACAGTATTCAACATTATTCCGCTCACATTTGCCACAACGCGCCGCGTCTCCAGCGACATGTTAACAAAAATCCGCATTCCGTAAAGGACTAATATGGCAATGAACGTACGAGGATCGGCGGAGCGAGGATTTGTCGGGGACCAAGGACGAAAATCGGCAATAAGACGACGATGCCCTAGTGGTCATTAGCCACGAGGGGGCATAAATAATGTTGTTTTGGCGTCGGCCATAATTTTCCGTTCGGTCGCGCCGCGTTTCCAGTGACATTCTAATTTCGCCGGTGTTGGTACACGCGATAGGGCGGCCGTGGTTCGTCCTTGGGCTAGGCCCCCTGTAAATTCGGCTCGTTAATTCCGGCCAGTAGACACAGGCGATCGCGGATAATTAATTTCTAGTTCTCAGCGAGATCGCATCGGGGGCCGCACGTAGCGCCGGCGCGGCGTACACATATCCTGTAGTTAGAAACGATGGACGGGCCTAAGGTCGTACATCTTGCTCGCCTCTTTGTCGTCGTTTAACAGAGAAGGATAGTAAGATCTCTCTCGCTCCGTCGGCCTCCTCCTTTTTCGACGTCCAATAACAGAGGAAGAGGGCGAGATGCGCGACAAGAACGAACGACGAAGAGAGCGAACCACGAAGCGGCTAAGAATAGCAGGCGGTAGCCGTTCGGCCGATGCAAATTTCGAGCCCGAAAACATTCATGATGTATAATTCATCGTGCGGACTGGCTGGCGTCTGCCTACACGCGATACTACGCGTGCTCTCGTGACAATGACACAATGTTTGCGGTTACCGGAGGGTGTGTATCGATACCTTTGTACAACCACTCACACGTGTAGCTCCGGGAATACGACACGAGAAAGCGCGGCCAAATACTCGCCCCCTTGTACCGACAAATTTCTGAACATCTAGCCAAACCCTTCTCGGCTACCTCTGCTGAGAGGCACGCAATACTCGGCCAGCTTCGGATACTCTTCTCGATATTAACGATACGGTTAGACACGAGGTTGTTTTTCATTTTCTACGGACCATTTAGCGATTTATTTTGATTCGACGAAAATCGAGAGAATTGCTGCAACTTTTTAGAGTATTAAAAATTGCGACGGAAGAAAAATTCTCTTTTTAATGTTCAGCGAGTCGTTCGGTGATCTATATCACAGTGAAATTGGTCCGACGGGGAATAATATCGAGCACTCTGTTCGTCCTTTTTCAACATTTACAAAGCGATTGGACGCGAAATAATTCTCTTTTTCAATTTTCAATCGATCATTTAGTGATCTGTTTCGCCGTCAGATTGGCTCGACGTCATTCCGATGCGACGATGTGAAAATAGAACAAACCGTTGGAATTCTGTTTTCCAATGTTAACGAAGCGATCAGACGAACGACAATTCTCTTTTCAATATTCGATTAGTCGTTCGACGTCAGTCCCTTGCGAGATGAAGATAGAAAAATCGAGTTTTTCCACAAATTACAAGCTCACCCGATCCGGAGACAGCAAGGGTGTGAACTGGTGACGTCATCAACGCGAGGTGGTAATATCGACGATCGAGCATCGTGGTATCTAGCCCGCCTATCCGTCTCCTTCAATCTCGTGAATCTTCCGATATCCACGGAAAGGACTCGCGAATTTGTCGATCGAGCAAGAAGCCTTCGACTACTGCTTTAGCAAATTTTATCGCGGACCCTAATGGCCGAAGTTTTCTCATACGCCGCGCGCAGGAGCTTTCACGGAGAAGGAACGAACGGGTATCTTTCGAGGGGTAGACGCGACGTCCCGCCGAGTTTCTGGATAACGATGAACAGTCTTTGGAATCCGGGTGCCCGACCGTTGAACCTGAACAAACGGAGCAATCGGTGATACGGCTTGTAAAGTCGTAAAAACAAAAGTATCTCGATCGAACGGCTCTTGATATTTGTGTAGATATCTACTTTGAACGCGGCGCGTCCCGTTAGAGCTGTGAGCCCGGCGGGGCCAGCATAGGCACGCTCGCGGAACACGAATAAAAGTCCGGCTAACAGCATCTTTCCCGCTGAACCAAGTAAAACGAAAAAAAAGAAAAAAAACGCATGCGTGCACCGGTAGGTACCGTACGAGCCAAAATATCCTTCTTCTCGCGGAGTTTTATGTAACGAACTCGCACCATAAAGACGAGACGACGACCGATGTCTCTGGCTGCGCTCACGCCGACGGTAAATCTCCGACAAATACGGAGGAGCTCGTCAATTTAACTGGCACTCTGATATTTTTACATTAATTGCTGGCCGGTGCGGTTGTTCGTTGCAAAAGTTCCTGTTACAAAAGTTGTTTGTTCGTTCGTTCAGACGCAGAAAGTTGGAACGGTTGCATTTACCGATCCTCTTGGCGCGCATAGAGATCCTCCTGGATTTTCGAGGAAAGCGAAGTGCATTTTTAAAGTCGAGAAATAGCTTGATGCGCTTGCGAAAGTTTAAGAAAAATGTTCATTTTTGATAGTTTTACAAACGATGGATAAAAGCGAGTTTAAACATCGTCGAGCAATTTGATTACTCACTATCGAGAGATTAAAGAAAAATTGTCGATATTTCACCACGAAATTATTACCGATTTTCAGGGAAATTGAAGTGGGATTTTTGAAATGCCAAAAGAGCAGAATTTTTGTAATTTGTTTTTGCTTGATGTATAATTCGGAGAGTCTGCGATTGGCAGGAGACTGGAATGTTTAATAGTATCTAAATGCTCGTCGTTCGGAGAAAGTGTACGCCGCGAATAGCGCGTCTGACTAGTGCGGTTGTTATCTACTTGTATTCATGCTCGACGACTCTGTCGCATCTGCCGCTAATAATCGTTTCACTATTTTGTATATAATACGCAATCATGTTCTACGAGCAACGTTTTTCCTGAACGTATACGTTTAATAAATTCGTAACGAGATTGCTAAAGCTCGTTGATCGCATTCGAGAAAATTTAACAGAGGTTGCTTTTGTGTCTTGTGAAACGTGACACTTCCAGATGACAATTTGGACAATTTTTTATTTAAGCAGTCAGGTGATTAAAAAATTAATTTGTCTTCTGATTTTCTGTCAACTTAAAGTTGCTCTAGCTCTGTAAACATTTCTAAAATTAATGAATAGTTATTATTAGGTCCTATATTTTTATACGAATTAATATGTTAATTCGAATAAAATCAAAATATTAAGAAAAATATCATGAAACAGGTGACGAAAATTGTAATTTCGCATAAAGTTCCACTATCAGGCGAGAGAACCGATAAGTTCCGTGTTCGAAAACGATTCCGAAGCAACGATCTATAATCTATACCATAGATCCGATGAAAGACGCAATCCGCCGTGTGGTTAGCGGTCGAGGAAACCACCGTCCGAGGATTAACACGTGGAATTCCCACTTTCAATATGATAACCGCTTGTTTCCGTTAGCAAGTACTTTTCAGATCTCTCCACGGACGCGAAGCGTAATTTTCGAGAATATTTTCGACACACTGCCGTATACCATCATTCGAGCATAAAAGCCACCATGTTTTAGCACATTTTTTGCCGAAGACAAATGCAAACGGAAACCGGATTTGCGAAAATAGTCGGATTTGCATGCATTATATTTGCCGCATCGAGGAGAACTGCACGCGAGTCGAACACGCGAAAACATGTCGTTAGGCGAATTCATTGTCCGGTGGCTCCGATTATGCTCTGAACATGGCATGCTCGAATCTTCTCTGGGATGTCGAGATTGGAATAAAAATCAAACAAAATTGTTGGAATAATTTCGAAAATTCCTCGTACGAATCGGGCAGTCTGGCATTTTTTAAAATATTACGGAGCCGCGATAAAATAACAACTACGGATATCCCGTCGAATAATTAATTTTTATACCAACAAATTTTTTAGCGATGATATAAAATACATTTAAAAATAAAATGAACGTATTATAATTTTCATTTTATGAAAAATGTATCGATCGAACGGCCGACAGCTGCAGTGAACAGTAATATCGAGAAACTTTCAGTGTCGAGCTACCTCTAAAAAACGAATGAAATTTCAAACCAATGGTTATATACATATATTTCAGTTAATTTCTTTAATGAAACGCCAAAGCGCGTCAGGATAAGCGACAATACTCAATTTTCATCGACAAAGCCGGCGATTTACGGTGTTGCGATGGTAACGTGATATTTTACAGCGGTCGCGCGTGTTGTAATTTACGATACTTTCACCTGCGCGTTTATCGGCAATAAGTGCGCGACGAGTGCGCAGTGCCGCGCCGCGCCGTTTGATTTAGAATTACAATTTGCAGTAATAAAACAACATTTCGACGGACCACCTAGACGGAGTTAGATCATCGAGCGTAGTCGAACTATCGAGACTAATTAGCGACGTTGCGTACCGCCAATTGGATATCGCGTTCTCGCGACGTTTGCTCCCGATTGGATATCACCGAGGCATGACGAGGTCCCTTCTGCTGCGAGAGAGGACCGATCGTTTTACACGACGCGCGTGCATACATCCGCCTCTAAACTGGTTCCCAGTCCGCCGCTCTAAGAGCAGGATACACCACCTCGTTCTCTCTTTTGCCCCTCTACCGTCGCGCCGCTATCATTACTCAGTGCAAATCACTCGCTAATTACATCGAAAACCGATCGCGCAGACGGTTTTATTCAGGTGAACTAGTTCTGCTCGAAGACAGTAGCCACTATTTGTTCTAGCGTAGCAATGGCGGCCGATGTACTCCTCACAGAGAAATTCCGATTTTCAGATTTTTTCTAGCACAACTATAGCGCATTCGAAAAATGTTTCTCCACATATTTTTCTATATGATTTTTGAAAGAAACTTCTCCCCTTTACAATTACCATACAGAAGTTCATTTTTAATATTTTCAGTTTCAGTGTACTTGTAAATTGTGCCGCTGGCGTAATTGAATAAGAAAATATTATGTTCGTTATAACTGACCAAATAAAAAGAATTAGTGCATCTTCAAATCCAAGAATTGTATCTCTCTGAACCGAACGAATTTAGTGTCACGATCACGAACGTCGCTAACGAGCAAAAGTGCATTTCGCGGTGTAATGCACATTCCGGCCGAGCAAGATGATCGGCGCGAGTTATCGCCGTGCGAGAACAACATTGATGACCGCTCGATAACTTTTCTGGGGTAAGTAAACACACGCGGTTAACCATATTGGTGACGTTGAGCAATGTCACCGTCAGGTATGTCGCCGATGCACGTTAACTCATTGACGTAATATTCCTTTTTCGGGGCCGCTCCACGCGACTCCGAGGCGCGCAGACCGATTCCACGAAATTCCTAAGAACGATTACACAAATTCCGCCATCCACTTTGCGTGCTTATCGGCGAGCATACTCCCACGCTTCTGTTATCGACAATTTTTAAATGCTCGTTACCGCACGCGGCGCGCTTTCCTGTAACCGGCCGAAAATAGTCGCGTACGATTTATGACGTGCTGTCGCATGTCGCCGCGTAAGCATTCGAATCTGCTTCGCGAGCACATTCAAAAACAAAGGGAATACGTCGGATTTGACGCGTTCGTCGATGCTAAATTTTCAACTCGTTAAATTGTTTACAAATTGGAAAAGCATCGCTTCGCAGACGCAAATTGAAAGATATCGTAAAGTTTATCAGGAAAATTTGGCAATGGAACAGCTTAATGGTTGAGAGTTGAAACCATCCGGTTTTTTTTTCTGCAGATTTCTGCGCAAAACGTTGAATTCGTAGCTAGAGTGAGACAGAACGTTCACTTGGAAAACGTGATATGTCAAGCCGAATTAGAAGCTCCGAACAGCCATTGGATTCAATTTTCTTCTTGGAAGGATTCGAGAAGTATAGGTAATTGGTACGATCATCGGGCAAATCGATCGGTCGGCGATGTTCGGTTCGTTGGCTCAAGTTGCCAGGAGACTTCCCTAAAAGTGCACCGGCTCTTGTGTGGATTCCGTGGCTCCCAGTTTCGTATGACTAACTCCGCTGACTCATCTTCGACGACACGACAAGAAAACGTCACTTTTCCAAGTTTCCGCAGTGTTCGATCAACAGTGTTTCGTATAATAATAACAAAACACGTTCTACGTCTTCCATTTTACGTTTCAATGCCCCTGCGCCGTTCACAATTTTTCCCAAGCTTCGTCGAATGTTGGAATTTTGCAATGTTCCATCAACGATGCTATAAACGTTACATTATATGTACATCGAAAGGTTGGATTCCTTGTTTTCTAAATTGTATTATTCCTGTCGTTTATCAGTTCCTTTCGCTAATACTTTCGAGAAACAACAATTTAGCTCCAATTTGCAACAAGTAAACGTCACTTTCCCAAATTTCCATTTTCCCATTGTTCAAGCATTGTTCGTCTATCGGGAAACAAAATTTAATTTCCCTGTCTTTTAGTCGGCTCATCAATTTTGAATTTCCTCTAATCGACGTACGTGCGGACGATGCTCCAATTAACGAAAAAATCGGTAAATCCAGACCGCGGGAAAAATAATGGCGGTGTCCAGGTTAACGGTAAAAATGTGGAATGGCAGTTGTCTTCCTGTCGTCATAGCGTACACCGCACCGTCTCAGATAGTGCGAGGGTTCGGAGAAACGACAGAGAGAGAGAGAGAGAGAGAGTTAAGTGACGGTGGGTGGGCGAGATGGTTATTTAAATGCCTATAGAGTCCATTAAAGATTACAGGTCGAACAACAAATGTCCACGCGAATGAGCCAGAACGAACGGCGATACCCCTCGGAATAAATGTTCCGTTTTATCTTGTACGACGCAAACAGCTTCCATTTTAATCTATGAACAATTTTATTATCGGCCCTTTCAACGGGGAAATCCGCGAAGCTGAAACAAACTGACTGTCCATAATAACAGAATCGAATAAAATTCTTTTTATCGACCGTCTCGGCGTCGAATGGTCTTCATGGAGAATCAGGAACTTTTTTTTTTATTAACCCGATCCTCGGGAGTACTCGCACAAATTTGTATATTCAGAGCATAGCTATTCTAGTTTATATAAAATATTATACGATGCAATAATGTATTAACTGATATATAGGATAGCTATGAAAAAAATTATTAATGTTTTGGACTGGTAGAAAATCCCGACAAAAATGTAGAAATAACATCAAAGACACAATATAATTACACAAAATGTCTAGTCAAACCACTTCTCATATTTCACGCGTATTATGCTCATGTTGCTCACTCGCCTTTATCAGAATCGTAGATGAATCATGTTCTTGTTAACCGAGTCGCTCTTCTTGTTACGAGTTGATTAAATAATAGCAATGTTTAATACGTTGTCCTCCGCGAACGAGAAACGCAAGCATTTTTAAATTGCCACATATAAAACGATCGATTTCATCATTGTTATATAATTTAGGAAACGTTCTTGTAGAAAACCAGCAATTTCATTATCGCCATTTAATGATTAATGTGCAGTGGTTGGACAACATTGGTACCACGTTTGCTAAAAATATATTAAAAGAATTTCTAAATCGTGCGACGTAGAAGATAAGAATTATTATTTTAATATAAAATTGTTGTTCCATTTCTCCCAGTTTGGGGAGTTATGGTTTCCACACGCGAAAATTGGAGGGTCGGTTCTCGCCCCATGGAACGAGTTCGAGCATAATAAAAAAAAAATTGTACAATGCGCATCAATGTAAACACCCACAGAGTCTGAGAACTTTCTAAATTCCCGTGAGCTTGATTTTCCCTCGCAAGAGCGACTGCATTTACGGGAAACGGGAATACGAGAGTCGGAGCACGTTCATCGAGTTCACTGTGTTTTCGGGAGATACAGTGACGTTTGAAATTCCTGGAGACGGGTCAAACGAATACGGCCCACCGGCGTGTTTATCGGCGACGAAATGAATTCCTAAAACTCAATTAACCGTGGCCTTCTTAACTGGCGTTCGCTTTAACGAACGAGTGGCGAGTAATGAATGGTCCCGCAGGACGACGCGACAAGCCGTTGTTTAGTAGTCTCCCGTGCGAGAGGAGGACTCCCGTTCGAACCCGATATCCGCCCTAAGAGCCTTCGAGCGACCGATCCAACCCTTTTAAGTAGGCCTAAGTAAAACGCCCCAGGAATGCGGGGAACAGCTCTCGATGGTGCTCGATCGGCCAGGGTAAAAGATCCGTTTCTCCGGTGATTCATCGTCGGCTATTTCTGGTGACACCAGGCATAAAAATCTATACGACGCGCGCGAGATTAAACGAGGCGACGGACGGGCATCACTTCGACTATAAAAATTCGCTTTGGAGCCACCGCAACCGCTCTTAGGGGAAACAAAAGTTTGGCCCCTCGGTGCAGGTGTGAAATGCCGGTGAAAATTACGGGAGTTTCGTTACGAAGCCGACGCACCGTGGAAACGCAACGTCTGTTCGGCATCTTCCTTTTAACACTAGATTGAAAAGTAATTATTTTAGGAAAGTAACGGAGACTGGTCAGACTGTTCAGCCACGTTTATCGTAACAGTAAATCCTCGTATAACAAGAGCTGTATGTATTTTATGTGGTAGCGAACGAACAAACAACTGTTTTATTATTTTTTCGATGAAACCTTTTAGCAACATGTTTTAATTGACATTGTTCCGACTGAAATGAGGCCAAACACGACCTAATTCAGAGCGTATTCGTTTGTTCGATGATATAATTAATTGATTCGTGTAATAACACGATTCATTGTACAACTCGATAAATATTAGCTAGGTAATTGTTCCATGTATCGTGGATTGAAAAAGTAAATATGAAACGAACTGTACCGTGTTCGGAATCGTTCTAATGAGAGGAACGTCCGGAATTTATCAATAAAACGTTCATAATGATACGATTAGAGAGAAGAAAGTTTTACAGAGAGATAGAGTAGCAACGTCGGTAGTCGGAAGCATGTGTTCGCAGATTTCGATTAGCCACGGGTCGGCTCGGGAGAATAATTGATTGCTCGTAAGTGTGGGTCTGCCTAATAGGCATTCAATAGTGATTCCTTTTTATCGGAGGGTGACGAGGAGCGTGTCAGAATGAATGTGACGCCGGCGCGGAACGTCGCGGCTCCGAAGCAAAAAACCTTGTCGCGTATTCCTCTCGCGTGGCTCCTCTTCTTGTCCGGCTTCTTCCTCTTCCTCCTCGTCTTTTACTCTTCTTCCCACCCGCCTCAGGTTATCTTCTCCGTGGCATGGGGCACTTGACGCGCGACGACGACGACGACGACGACGACGAAGACGACGACGAAGAAGAAGAAGAAGAAGAAGCAGAAGAAGAAGAGGACGGTCCTCTCTATAGTAACGTCCCAGGACGCGTTCAATCGTTTCTCCTTGGCCGTTCCCCGTAAAACGGGCGACGTCGGCGACTACTATCTGCCACTTCACGTTGTCCACCAGCCTTCAGTCACGAGTGTACTCATCGTGCACAGGGGAAAAAAATATGCTCGGTTCAATCAACGAGATAATTTGCATGCCGCGCGCGTTACGCGCCATCTGCAAAAAGAAGAATCGGGCGGGGAAAAAAAACAGGCTGCTCGGTGACTCGGTGACTCGGTTCGATGCAACCTGCCGCTGCCCGTCTCGCGTTACCCGCAAATTGAGCTTTCGCTAAATGGAACGCGGTGACGAATTCGATGATGCTCACCGCCTTTTCACGGAACCGTAGTGCGCCGTCTGCGCGGCAAACTAGGAGGCGCCGGCTGCCTTGCTGGTTCTTAGAACATTGCCATACTCGCGACGAACAGCCTTTGGTAGCCGTGTACCCGACGGCGGACTTCGTCGATTATCACGATATCGAAGCGTGTCTGGATCTTCATTGCGAACTATTTTTCCATGCGCGTGATACTGCCCCCAGCCTTCGTTTGTAAGACATCAACGAGGAAATTTTGTTAACATTGCTCACGTCGGAGAAATACTTACGTTAGTATTCGTGTTTTCGCTAAAAAAAATTTTGAAATTTTTCTGAAATATTCTGGAGCTAGTGTATACTAGGTAATGATTAAGAGTAATAAGAAATTTAGTCATTTTAGAATGAAAGAAATCAGTGACACTGAAATCGCGAAAAATGCATAAAAAAAAATGAACGAAATGGTGCACGGCAGAGTCTGCGAATTAATATAGGCAGTCCTCTCCCAGTGGCGGAGAAAATAGCGATGATTTGATACATGAATGCATCGTGCCGTCTGTATTTGTTTAAGCGGAGTGTGTGTTCAGTCATCTTTTGTAACGGTGGTTATTAGCAGCGATTTAATGGAGGTGAATTCAAATTTAGATATTATCTAGCCAGGAAAGAATGCCCGTTGTTCCAGAATCCGAGAGAAAGAATCCAGAATATGAGAATCATCCTCTTCACCGCGGAACGCAGCCGTGCCGCGGCGCGCCGCGCCGTTTGGATAAATCTGTAAACATTCACGGATTGACATGTAACATTTTTCAAGCACTCCGTCGGATTAGACCGTGCCTATAGCGCTCGCCCCTCGGGCAAGCATGATCTGTTAGGGGGCTTTTAGTGGTCGGATTTATTGAGCCGGAGGATCGCACGCGTCGAACGTTAATCTCGGGCGAATCGCTGTCAACGCGGCGCATCAATCCGGCGATTTGTCACGGCAATTTGCCACTGTCGCCCGGGAATTCGTTGACCGCGCGATTTGTCACGATTTGCCATGCCTATTTGGGAAACATTTTCGGGCCGCGGCCATTGTCAGCCTGGAACGCCAGGTGACTTTTTCGTTGGCTGAATGCGAGCCGGTCGGCTCGTGCTTTGCTCGCTAGGAAGGTAGTAAATTTTGTGGTCGACTCAATAGAGACGCGGTCCTCTTTCTTGGCTGTTGCCGTCACGGGACGCGCCGTGCAGGGAAACGCGTTGCGCCGGCGATCGTACACGATTTACGACAAAGTAAACGGGGTATTAGTTTACGAGGATCAAAGTGCTGCCGGGTAGGTAACGATAGTTGGTGACGACACTCTGACGACGTTCTGAACGTAGAAAATAGTATCGCGCATTTATTAACGCTTTACCTATCGTCCACAAATATCTTGCACGTGACATTTTTTTATAAGTAGACTGCGGATTTACATTTGTTTCGTTTCTTTAACAATTTTATTAGGCCAAGAATAAATAATGCAAAAATTGCTGAAATATTTACACGAAGTCTTCACGAAAGATGTAAAGGAAACTTTCATGGACCAAGACATTGGTTTCCTCTACGTCGTCTTCTTGTTGTAGTGTGAAAGTACTTTTCGATGAAGCGTGGCTGGTTTTATTGATCACTGGTAGCTTAAAATCATGGAAGGATGCGAGGTCCTGCGGGAGCAGTTAGCAAATCAGCTCCTCCGACAGAGTCCGACAAAGCGATCCACGCGGATCCACGAGATCCACGCGGCGCATCTATCCCGACAGGCGGTGTCCAGCTGAGAGCCATCGGCGTCGGGTCGGTAGCCGCGTTTTTCATCGGCGTGTCGGGGCTTATTCAAGTGTTGGCAGTTTTTCACGCGGCAGGCGACAAATATCCCCACTAAAATCCTCCTTAGACGAGTCCCTACGTGGTTGGGGATGTCACGCCGGATCCTATCCCCGGCAACATTCACCATGTCGGTCTCACGCCGGTGACAGCGAGCGGTGTTCGCGACTCGCTCCTCCGAATCCTGGTGATCCAGTCTAAGGTTTGGCAACGGTCTGGCCACGAAGCTCGGTTCAACTGTAACGATCGTATCGGTACTGATTCGCGGGATACCAACGACCGTTGCAACTCGCGCAGATCGGCTTTCCCGTTTCCTGGCCCAATTAGGCAGATCTTCACAGGATCCTCGAGCACAATCGCCGAACTATCTGGTCTAAGATCGCCGGGGCCGGTCAACTAATTGTGCGCCAGTATTCCCGAGATCCGTTGCAGGCGGATCGCAACTTCTCTCTGCCGCTGCATTACGCCCTCGCGTCGGGACAACTCTGTTCAACGAGCAAGACGATTTTCCGTGTCGCGTCGAATGTACAGTGAACATTTACGATGGACCTCCGAAGTGTTGGACACGCCTGCCATTGCGGCCACGATTTCGGCCAGCCGACCGCTTTCGATTCGTGACGCGTGTTCAAGTTGTAGAGTGATCGAAGCATCGCCGATATCCGTCGAACCGTGCGACGTTTACTAGCCACAAATTGTGCGGCTCCCCGTTGTAGTTCTAATAAAAAGTAAGTTGCGAGGTCCTGGACGCAACCGGGTATCTCAGTCTTTAAGCCGGATTAGTGTCACGATTCCAGCAACTTACGGCGCGTAGATTGAGATGACAGTTCAAAGCGGCGAAGCGCAGATATGTTTACGGCGATTCGGTAAGTTATGGCTGTGTTAAAACGCGTTGTAAAGACGGTGGGAGATTATCGAACAGAGGCGATCGGGAGTAGATTATCCCCGTTTACATTGCCGGTGATTTATTAATTGGAGTCGGAGGTGATCGTTTACAACCGCTGCTGGTGGCGCTGGGATTTATTATAATTGACACATCCGTGTAGCGTCATTCACAGAATATGGTCGATCAAAGCCGTGAACGCGATTATTGAATGAATTATCGGAACTCATATTAAAGGTGAATAATTATATCAGGCTTTCCCAAATGTTCGTTTTAATTGCAAGGATTAAGAAGTAGTATCAGAACACTCTGCGATCTCTGTGTTTTCTCATCAGCATCCGATAGAATGATTTTAATTATAATGACAATGGCTCTTTGGCCGAGGCAGCAGTAAAAACCGACACGCTCTAAATTCGACGAAACGAAACGAACAGTCCGAGTGCAAATGAATTCGCGTATAATTACGTCACCTATTTATGGCGAGTCGACGGATGACACGGATCCTGGTTCGAATCTTGGAACGCGCGTCATGGAAATCCTCGGAATGGCGGAGCGTGCCCCCCGTAGACTCACGTTCGTGTTCGGCCTCGATGGGAATTCTTCTCATCGATAGTAGAAATACTGGAAAGACTGGATTTTTCATGGAGAGCTTGCCGCGGTGTCGCGTGTTACGGTGCCGGTGCCGGTGCCATGTCGTCTGCCATTCGCAGTTAGAAATTTTCTTCGTCAAACCCTCTCGCCTTTCCCCTCGCCGCCTCCCCGACGAATGGCGAGGGACACGCGTTTTACCATTTTCCTCGTTACGTAACGGCGAATTTGAATTTTAATGGAGCCCACGCCTCTGCGCCGCACCGCGCGTCGATACGAAGCCGCTGTATCGAAGCACGATCAAGCATATTCCTCTGACTAATTTGATAGATGGTCGTTAACGAGCCGGCTGCCAGCCGATGTCCAAACGCTATCATCAGTCGCCTCGGAATTATTCACTCGTATTGTTGTCTGGCAAATACTCACCGCGGTCGTGGTAGTATTTGAAAATCAATTATTCCGATTTAGTCAATTGTTGGAATTCACGATGTTATAGAGGACCGGGGGAAAATTGATTGACGAGTAAGATTTTCCATTCTCATTAGTATGATGTTCATCTGGCGATGTTTGCTAGTGATTCGCGTATTTTAAATAGTTTTTCGACAATGAACAGTGCCGTCTGAAAATATTTTTAAAATTTCGGTCACCTGCGCAGCTCTGTGAAAGTAAGACCATCGAATAAAAGGGAAATGTACTTTTCGCTCAGCTTAATATTAATTAGAATAATACTCAGAATAATACAGTGATTATCCATGGACGCATGGAACTCGATAACAGTACGACGCTCACTGTGATTCGAACACCTTCGAGTAAGTCCCGCAACACGCGCAGTCGCATCTTCGCGAGAGAGTTCATTTTCGTGAAACGTTCGCGTGCGAATGTCGGCCACTCCATACTCGGTCAAGTATCCATTTGAAGCTTCCGTGCCGGCCGTTTCAATACAATTAAACCACGAAACTCGAGTCGGTTGCATTTCTGTGCCGCGATGCACGGTTACCACTTGATCCACACACCGCGTCGTCCAAAAAGCACGCGACCACTTTCCGCCCCACCGCCTCTCTCTACCTCTCTATCATACTCGGAAAGCAGAATCTTGTTTCGCGAGACCGACAAGCCGAAATTAGAACGCAAATCGTTCGTATAATTGATAGCCACCGCGAGCTTTACTGTACGGTTGTAAAACGGCCTTATACTCTCTTTCACGACTTTCGAACCCCGAGGTTTCACGATCCGGTACCGCGCTGAATGACCAGTGATAAATAGATCGAATCACGGTTCGCGCGGATATATTACGGATTCAAGTACTTTCCTTTATCGGGAAAAATAGGGTAAACGGGGTCGCGCGAACGGGCCAGCGTTAGAGAAATGAAAATCTGCGATTCATACTTTATGCGATTCGCATTTTTATACGTTCGCCCGAGCTTTTAATGGCTTTCGGAGATTCGAGCTCGTTCGATGGTTTCCCGGTCGCTGTAATCAATTAACGTGACGCGTTGTAAAAATCGCGATTTCCCGAATGAAGTTTTATTTGCTCGTTGGTCTCGCTTGACGAAGCTTTTTGTCATCATAAATATAATCACCGGCACAATTAACTGCGCGAATCGCTGCCGGAGTGAATTAGGAGATCGTTCGTTAAGGAAAAACAGAGGCATCGTGCCGTCGAATGGGAATGCGGCTCGCGATCGGTTAGCAACGAGATTGGGCATGGGTTTCTACGTGTATAAAGTTGACGCGGCCAATCTAAAGTAAGCGTTTTAAGAGCGTGCCGGCGTGCCAACGGAATTCCTTAGCAGCGCATCGAGGTGGATTCGAACGAGGTAGGCGGGATGGCGCGAAAGAAAGGAACGTTTGGTCCACCCCGCTGCTCCAGCAACGAGCCAATAACCCAGTCGAATTAAACCGAACGTGTAATGAAGGCTTCCGACGTCATTGGTACCGGCGCGGCGCGGTGCGGCGCGGCGCGGTGCAGCGACAACGGAGTTGTGCAGCTTGGCGCGAGCACTGCTGTGTTCACCTGTGTTCTGTAATACGAGATGCATTCGCATTACGCAAGTCCTTGCGGCGGCGAACCACACGCAGCCCGTACGCAGCTGGGTTATTATTTACAACTCGCGGCGTTACTCTTAATTTCTGCGTTTCTCGATTTCATACGGCGCGAATTCTACGACATTGATCGAAACTACAACCTTGATTCGAACCCTCAACCCTTTAACGACGAGGACCTTTTCAAACGTTTCTCTGATACCAGCAGATTGTACGTGGGAGTCTAAAACATTAGGAAGAGAGAAAATATCCACCGATATTTACCGATCATTTGAATAATTATAATTTGTAGACTGCGGATCTTCGAGCAATATAAACGAGAAACGACAGAGAATTATGAAATAAATTTTAACAAGTCAAGAATAATAAATCCGCAGTCTATTGATAATACAATGGAACAATAACTTGCGTTTGTTTTTACTTGAAAGCGAGATCAAAAGCTCCTATCGTCCCAATAATTATATCTGTAGCGTGCAGAAAATTGTTTAAGCGCTCCCGACACGTCACTCCTGTAATTTAGAGCACTGGAACGATGTATGCTAGTGATTGCTAGTTGGAGAGCGCGACGTGCCGGCAATGAAATTCGAATGTTTTCAAAGTCCCAGGGGAAAAAAAGATCGGCCGCGGCGATAGTCGTCTAGCGGTCCGTCACTCCGTAGCAATATTATTATCGGATGCGAATGAAGATAGAATCGTGAACTAGCTACAAGATACAATTTGTCCGGTATAATTTGTTCCCGTCGCTAATTATCTCGTATATCTCCTCCTTATCTGTCAGAAGCGATCCGCCGCGCGTCCCGTGCTTTCAATTTGCACCGCTGCTAATAGTAACCTTCGTTTTATTCGGCCGCGTGGTTCGTAATCGTGCGAAACTTATTTGAATACTATAAATCATACGGAGATCGCGAGCGATTAGCTTGCGTGCCACAAATTGAAATCTCGCAGGTGCAATAGCAAATACCGGTCGAGAGCGCATAGACACACACGACATGCATGTCCATTTCCCCCCGTAGATTTAGAACGCGTTCCTTGAATCGAACGAATGCGCATTTAACACGTTTGTCCCCGTTTGTTGCAGGTTACCACAGTTTGCCGTTTTAGCGAAGATTTTGTGCCTCCTGATGGTACGTATCAAACACTTTCCTATTCAATGCTTTACTAATTAGAGGATCGTTAATGGTATGTTAACACTCCGCCCGCTGAACGCATTGTAACAGACGGCTGTGCCGTATTTAAAAGACGCTTAACAATTTTCCTTTAAATAATAAACGATAGAGATGTTGTTTCATCGCGTTACTCACAGGCTATTCCCAGCATACGATCGAAATTATTGTTGCTATTGAAAGATTGGTTAAGGAATTTTCGACCGTGAATTTTCTATACAAATATTCATTTTCTCTATATTGTATAATTCCGACTAATTTGAAATGTTTTCCGAAGTAATCATTGCAGCAAAGTCACGATCTAGCTCCCTCAGAGCTCAGGGAATATGATAAATTCTGATTTTTCTTGAATTATGGAAATGCAAGTGGCAGTTAGGTCAAAGTGTTACGAAATATTGTCCAGAACAGTTTGCTCAAATCTAAACAAAATCGATTGCGAAATAATGCAGGTTTTGTTTTAGTAAAATTCAATTTTAGGAAGAATTAAGAAATATTTAAAGAATTTCGGAAGAATTAAAGTCGCCTGTCCGTTCTGCTGAAATATGGGAAAATACGATAGTTGGATAGTTTGCTCTCTTTTCCGTTCCGCCAAGCCTCTATCGAAAAAAAGTATTCGAACGGTGTTTTCGCGCTGGAACCATAATTTCGGGGATATACCGGTGACCCGGTTACGTTACCTTTAACGAGCCGTGTAAAATTTGAACGAGGGCTTTGGCCGCGTTCGTGCGGAATCCGTAAACTCGCATACTTTAGTTGTTCCGACGGATACGTAAGCGATATAAGATACGTGCCAGAGCTTTGTACACTGAATGGTGACTAGGTCAGATCGTAGATACCCGGTGCACGGGACCGGGTCGCCGTTTAGGGTAGGATGGCGTGTCGAAAGTTCATCCAGGTCCTGGTAAATCGACGGTTAAATTGCCGAGCACCTTGCCTGTCATAGATTAATGACCGGTGCTTCCACTCCTACGCGTCAGAGCGTAGGTTTCGAGCAGCCCTTTGTCGGCCGCGAGCCCTTTGATACCTTGTCGTGTACGATGATTCTCGATGATTCGTGTTCCTGCTAGGATCGTAGATTCTTCACGATAGAACTATCAAGAGCTCGACGTGGGTTTCGATTTTATTGCGTCAAATACAACATTCGTTGTGATATTAACAGATTTTTCTAGAGCATAAACGATTTGTTCAATCGGTTTTAAAATAATTTCTATTTTGCATAAACCTCTTTGGCTAAAACTGTGATTATCGGTATGCATACAGTTGATTTTCTGTATATGTATAAAGTATGATACCGTGCGCGATGCAGCGAACATGGGAATTGCACATCTTGCACTTTATTATGCCAGCTGTAAAGCGACTATGTAATAATGCTTCGCGTGCAACAACCTACAAAAAGTTGAACGGAAAAGTACTGCAACCGCAACCGTGTGATTGGTATTTAGAGGATAGGAAAGTGGCGAGTTCGTAACTGTCTGTCTGCAGTTTCAAATGCGATCGGTTTGCAAGAGAAATTGCAGCAAGATAAGTTGAAAACACAAGATCCAATTTCTAAGTTAATCCTGAGAAATCCTGCTAAAAAATAAATTCTGAAAATAACAAATAAAACAAATCCTAACTAGATACCCTTTTAATTCTAAATCCGAAAATAACAAGTAACTACTACTATAATTCGATTTAGTCAAAACTAAATCTAAATGATAATTTAGAATAAGTTTATAATTGAATAATTTGAGAATATACGGAAATATTAATCAAGGATTCGGATGAGTACATAGACTTCGAATAGTTCTGACAATTAATAAAGATTACTTGTGATTTGTCACTGGGTTTGTTTAACATTTCTCTGGCATGAAGTAATTTTCCTTGGATTTGTTACAATCCTATGTTAATTTACAATGTCTACCGATGCTTATTCATATGCAAATTTCATTTCATACGTGTGCTACGTGCAATCGATAATGCGAGATGCCGAGTTACTTCGCAGCTAGTATAATCGTGCAGGAAATACTGGCGTCTAAACCGAATATTTAAAAAATGATTGATTTATAGAGATACACCTACCTAGAAAGCCTTTGTATTTCCTGTGAAGCTTATCAATGAGATAGCCGTTCCCGACGCATCTTTTTCACCTAAACTTGTTTTACTTTGTTTTGTTGAATTACTTGGTAAATATTTGTTCAAGAGAGCTTATGAATGAAATACTTCGACGCCATCGTTTCATATCGGGAACTGAAGAACACGATTTTTATCGAAGGGAATCTATCATTTAATCAACGCGTAGCAACGACGCGATAATAATAAGCAACAATGTTGATATCTTATATTATGTCGATACCCTATGAAAATAATGTTGATGTTTGCGATTATTCGAGCTTACAACTTTTCAAGTTGTAAAATATGCAAATTTCTAAAATTCCAAATATTCAGCTTTTTAAATTTCTAAAACCTTAAATATTCAAATTTATAAAATTTTAATCATTCAAATATTCAAATTTATAAATTTTCAATCATTCAAATTTTCAAATTTTCAAATTTCCTAATTTCTGAAATTTCAAATATTCAAATTTTCAAATTTTCAAATTTCCTAATTTCTGAAATTTCAAATTTCTGAAATTTCAAATATTCAAATTTATATAATTTCAAATTTCTAAAATTTCAAATATTCAAAGTTTCAAACATACAAGCATGGAAATATTCGAATATTCATGTTTTCAATATTGTATAGGTATTAAAATTTTCAAATTTTAAATTGATCAATTCAAATCAAATCTTCAAATATTCAATTGTTTAAGTCTTCACAAGCGAATTACGAAGTTCGTCGCTACCTAAGATATACCGAAGACAAACCTGCGTATCTGACATTAGAATCGGTAAAATAAAGAACGCCGTCTAGCCATTACAATAGCGGTGTCGCCACTCCTGAAATAAAAGAACTGCAGATTCTACGGCCATTAATGGACAGCTCGTGTTCGCTCGTTAACAAATTTCGGCATCACTATACGCCCTTTGTAGTTCCCGCTATAACGACATGCCTCCGTCCTTCTTCAGCATTTTCACTTCTGCAGATGAATCGCAGAAAAGCCTCACAAGGGACGAACGACCAGACGAATGATTCGATGCCGTGATATGCGAGTCGTCCGTAAAAATGTTCTTGTTTGGAGTCGTGAAAGACCCGTGACGCCCTTAACGATTTCGCTTTCGGTCCTCGCACCGAAAACACGTCTCGCGTATTCTTATTTGCTCTCGTCCTTTGAACGATTTCAAGAATTGGCGGTCTCTCTTTCTGCGAGCTCACGGAAGAGTCAACAATAATCCCTAGACTGCAAATCCTTATGCAATTTTTCCTCTTCACAAGTACTCCATCGAAATCAGAACGAGGACAAAATTTCTTGTACCAACCGGAAGATTCTTAATTAAGAGAACAATTTTGTTAAGAGAACAATAATCTCAACGCTGATCTCAATTGAGTAAGTTCAAAAATGAAAAATTTAAATTGTTATGAAAAGAATTGTTATGATAATTTAACCCTCATATGTTCCCCAGGGTAAAAATTCACCCATGTGCTATTTTTACATATTGCAAAATTATTGATTTTTTAATGTCTATGTTGTAAAATGTGTTTTTTAAAAATGTGACGTTGTAAACGAAACACAATTTGTTGATTTAACGTGTAGAACAAAAATGGGTGAAATATTATTCTAGTCTCTTTTATGCAATTATTTATAAGGAGTGTATGAGGGTTACAGATTAAAATTGTTAATTTTAGATTTAAATTATTTACGTACCGTAAATTTTGCATATACGAGAAATGCACGACGACTTGTAACCACCATTTTCAATGTTGCTACTGTCGGTTCACTGTTATGCCATAACTTTTCAACATCTGTGACGCGAGTCGTTCGACCGTTCGGTTAATTCAAGAAGCGTTTCGTCCGAGATTTTTCTTGTCAGCCGGTACAAGTTGTAGCGGCATCGTCGCAGATGTCTGCAATGTTGCCGATCACTTTGTACAGTGCGAAATTGTTTACAATTGCAGGTGGTGATGTGCGGGGCGGTGCCGGCAATGGTGCGCTCCGTGAGTCTATACTCAACTTGCAGCAGCGGCAATGTTACCGTAATGGGCCGCTCAATCAAAGCCGTTGGACGCAATGATCACAATGCACCCTACCGTAAGTAAGACTATAATTAATCACGTGCCTTCGACAAATAAATTTCACGTGTCCCACGAAGTGAGAAGCATTTGACTGAATACATTGATCTCCCGTTCGCCGAAAACATTTTTAACATCGATCCAACGCAACATTATTTCTAAACTTTGTTGAACAGTATTAATTATTCTTGTTGGGCATGTTTAACATTAATACAATGAATTTATTATTGACATTGTAATATTATATTAACCCTCTATAAACATCGTTATTGGTGATTGCGATAATAAGGTTACGTATTAAGTAAAGATAAGCACAGACGATAGCGTTAAAAAGGAATGCTGGAAAAACGATGCTGGCAAACGTAATTTTTTTCTTTCGTATTTAAACGCATGAACAATTTAGAAATGAGAATGTACGAAGGCATTCGGACCTTCGTTAGAGAATAAGGTCGGCCACGCGACACCGACACCGACACAGAAAACAGCTTCCGACTAGGTAGACCCGGCCAACGTGTGTGGGTTCGTTGTACAGGACGAGTCGATTGGTTAATTGAATCGGATCGGGTAGCAGGCCCGTGACGTTATCTCCCCGAATCGATAGTTTCGTCGACTAATAAGGATTCCGAACAAAAGAGTGGCGAACTCCTCAAAGAAATAAACGTCCGGGTCTAGCGGCACTAAAGATCTTAATTTATAGCGATCCTTATCGATCGACCTAGGGTCACAGGGCCTTATCTCGTTCGCTCTCCTTCCCGAGACCCGGGGTTTTATCTTTACGAACTAATAACCAAGCTCTATTTCCGCGGAGTCGGGTTACGTGTGCACGTATACGGGAAAAAGAACCAGCCGACGAAGGAGCAAAAGAAAAACCGGTCCATCGAGGACTCCGGATGAATTATCAGCGTACCGCTGCGCTGCCCCGTTTCGTCGCGATTGTTTTCGACTAGACAATGCTTATCTCGCGTTTGGCTCTGCCGAAACGAACCTAAGCTCGTTTCCGCCGCTTATTTATCGAGTTCATGGCCGTTCTACCAAAAGTGGGGCTCGTTGTGTTAACACTGTGAACCAGGAAACTTGTCGAAACGATCGTTTTTAATTTACGGTTACATGCAGATTTAATGAACGCATTCGCGATAATATTCAACTTGCGTTAGCACAGGTCTTGTCAACGTCTAGGCGACAAAGTACAATAAGGCCTGTGTCGAGTAGCCATGTCCCTAAATTGAACATTACGCTATCGGCAGTGCGGCTATCGTACTTCCAGAAGCAAAGAACCAGCTTCTAGCCGAAGGCTCGTGGTCGGCGCGCAGCTTGGCTGATTTTAGGCGGCAAAGCCGAATTGTCCGTGGTGCTGGTTGCCGGTATCAGCGAGCAGGTATCGCGAGAGTGCGAGGCGGCTCCTCTCCCTCTTGCTCGCGAGGAAGGGGAGGAAAGGACGCGGACGGTCTGAAAGGAGGGAAGAAGGCTTGTGCAAATAGAGGAGCCAGGTTTCGCGCCGCACGCTGCGCCGCGTCTGCACCTCCCCGAGATCCATCACCTTCGTCCACCTCTTCCACCTTTTTCCACCTCCTCGGTCCTCTCCTGTTGCTGCCGGTCTGCCTCCACTCTCCACCTTTTCCTTCGGCGTCTCCTACCTTCGGCTCTCGGCAAAACAAGCCGAGCCGAGCCGAGCCGAGCTCTCCTCTCCTGGCCACTAGGCTGCTGCCTCGATTACTCAAGCTCCGTCCCGCGAAACAGACCAACGTTAGCCTGCACGGAACATTCAGACACCGTGAGAGCGTCCTTGAAACTTTGGATCCTAACCGACCGCGGCCCGGCGACCGGGTGACTCCGGAGGATTCCTCTTCGCGAGTCGCCGCCGCCGCGCTCCGCGTCCAGCCTCCAGTCGATAATTAGCCTCGCGTGGAAAAGCTGTTTGTTCGCGGGCCGAACGCTAATTAGTTGCCTGGACTTTGTGAATCTATTTTACGGCGGCGCGGCGTTGTCCGGGCCGCGTGCTCGCACTGCTCGCGATCGGGATAACTAATTAACGAGCGCGCGATAGTTTCAGGATCAACGATTCTCGCGTAAACCGGTCGGAAAAGTTTTCTTATAGGCCGCGATCTTGTAAACGCGCTGCTTGGAATGTTCCGATCAAGCTCATATAACACAGCCGTGAGAGAGCGAGAGAGAGAGAGAGAGAGAGAGAGAGAGTAAAAAGCAACGTCTGTGTCGGGAGTCTATTATGTGTTACTCACAATTTATGAATTTTACGATTGGGTACCGAGGAGGTCAGCTTATTACTAGATGCTATAGCGTAATATTAGGTTCTCCCAAATGTTTCGTAACGTGTGCTCTTGACACTGCTAAGCTGCATGAGCACTCTCAGAATTTAATATAGCTTGTGACACGCTTGGATTTTAAACAAACTTTCGAAGAGACTCAACTCGTACTTTTCGCAAAGTTCAGAAAAAGTACCGTGAACTAGGTTCTTACGAAACAATACCGCCGCCGAGACGTATCAATGTGTACACCGGAGACGTATCAATAGATCCGAGACGATAATTTATAGACGTCACGCGCTAGTTACCGACTTTTCATTATCTAATTAACCCAGCTAGCTCGAATCGTCTCGTGGAATAGTTGTAATTATATAGATTCTCGTGACATTTTTATCGCGTCGAACGGCCTTAATTGGCCCGCGAAGGGGGTCTCATTCCCCTTAAACGTCTTCGTGTATAGTCGCTATAGCTCATGATGCGACACCTCGCTGACCGATACGAAGAAACAGGACTACCGAGAGAAAGGAGACGAGAGTAAGAATGAAGGAAAGAGAGTCGGAGAACGGTATCGGAAAAAGGAAGAAAGAGAGGAGCTCTCTCGGAGGCTGCAGCGGTATTCGTTCGCCTTGGAATTTAATTATTCTAGTCCCTAAGGACTGTGATTATCGCGTCAACTCGGCAAATCATGGCGTCAGTCGTCGCTGGTTTTGATCCATCCTGGGACAACTGGGCATATTTCCTCTATTTCTGCACCGTTGCAATTTTGTGCATTGACGGAGGACGCTGATACGTCGAGGGCCGGCTTCAGGTGTTAACGACAGGATCGCTATTATACGTGCCAGGCTTATAACGAGAGCCTGCACGCAGCTTTTCCTTCTTCTCCCGAGACCTTTTTACCCTTGTTCCTCTCTGCTTACGCAGTCGGTACCGGCCTACTCGGTTTCGCGTCGTATTATAGCTTTCATAACGCCGACGCCGTGAAATTGTGGCGCCCCAGTGGCTCTCAATCCGACGTCCTTGGGCTGCCTAATTCGCTTCGGATTCCAATTCAGTCCTCAAGTACGATTTACCCCCTCGTTCTTCGATCCAATTCAATTTCTTTGAATGATCACCAAAATTTCAGATGTAACGCGCTGAGACTTCGAGAAATCTATGTATGATGTCATTGGAGTTAAAATTTTTACAGCCAACTGTTGCAGTAAAAAATGATGAACAGTCGAATATTATTCTATTCTCTAATGATAAAAGAACATCCGACAATAATCAACGAGTTCCGCTAAATTTCTCTTTTTGTTTACGTCCGGACAAACTGCATCTAGTAATTTCTTAGAAATTTATACAAATTTCTTGATACTAGATTTGTTCACTGGGAAGAGTGTATCAGTATCTCTCACGTGAAACGTGCACGCTCCTTTCTGCAAGCGGGACGCCGAAAAAATGTTTTGACACCGGCTTTGAAGGCGCCCGGCGATGATCGGTTCCCTATGGGAAAAAAGCTATTAGTTGCGAACCTATAACGAACGAAGAATTGGTTCCTGTATCGCGAGAAGCACGTAGAAGTAATATATGGGATCCATTCTTCTTTCCCCTCTGTCTCGCTCTTTCCTACTTGCGCGCTCGGTCCGTCCTACCAGTTATTATCGGGGGTAATCGTGCCTAAAAGCCGGTGCCCGCTTTTGATTAAAATTGGCTTTTAATTCATTTGGCAGCCTCTAATCTCGTGGCGGCTTCGATCAGAGGGAACCAGAGCGAGAGAGCAGAGAGGGAACGCTTTGGGAACAGAAGACAGAGGTACCCGGGCGCAAAAATTTAGTTCCTTCCAACCCTTCTTTTTTTTTTCTCTTGTTGCATATCGGCCGATTATGCCAGTAATATCATGAATAAATACCGTCCTGCTTCGGTAAAGCATCGCCAAACGGTTTTTTCAAGCTAAACTGCATATTCGAACACGAATTTACATCTCCTTCGTCGACCGCCGTTTTTTATCTTGTATATTTACGGGACGCAATATCTAAAATGTAAGAAAATGTGCGTGTGTTATTAAAAATTAATAGTATTTTATACATTCCGTAAATTTAACGCTTGGCAAATTGTATAAAGATTCCGTAGTATAGTGGTTTGTCCCTCGATTATTTCAAATTTAATATTTTCTTGTATGTGAAATTAATTAGATGGTACAATATAATTCAGGTTTAAATGTTTATTTTTAAATCAGGCAAAATTAAGATGCTAAAAATGCGTTAAATGGAAAGACCAAAAATTTTTTTTGTCACAACAACAATATATCACCGTAACAATTCATTAAATATTTTCTTGAGATATTTTATAAAAATCCTATGATCTAGCGTCAAGAATTAATAGCGAAAATATCGTAGGTTTTCGAGTAGACCGATCGTTTGAATTTAGTCGAGATGCTCACGGTTGCCGACCACTGCGCCGGTGGCAAACGGAATAATTAATCAGCGCGTTACGGGACGAGGTTTGTTAATTGATAGACGGTGGACGGTAAAAGGCACGATGTCACGATCCGTGGGTTTTTCTACCTCGGTTTGCGGGCCACACGAGCGTGGATATAAGTGTCATGTGTAGAGAAAAGGAAGGAGGTAAGTCTGCAGGGTGGCCCATTTGCTGGAGCCTCGTTAAATTCAAGTGGTTTTCGTCGGGTGCCTTCCCAACATCGAAATCAAGAATGTCCCCGAACTGCCTCGTAAAGTCTCTCTTTCTCCCTCTTTAACATGGCTCTCTTCTCCTCCTCCTATATTTCTTTTCCTCTCGCAGGCTCTCCTCTACCAGCCTTCAGGAACGAGTAAAAGCAGAAAAACCAGAGAGGACTTAATCTGAGACTCTGCTCTTTCTGACAAACCTACCCGTGGTCTATAGTCTGCACCAATTAATTGCGGTACTTTCCTTAATTAATTGGATTCACCTCTCGGTGGATGTCTATCGTAATGGTGTCCCCTTCAGCCCGAAGACAAATTTGTTCGACTTACCGCCGGTAATCTTATCCGCCCGAGCTGGGAATTAATCGTTACACAAGCGGGGACGATATATTTTGTACACATCGACCCGCGACAATCGGTAATCAATGACCGAAATGACCTCGCTAATTACTTTTTTAACCCTCCGCTGAATCCTGCTGAATCGCTGAAAATATACTAAATCGAGTTGCTGACGTACGAGTTAAATTAAAAATCAAAATAGCAATTTATACATGAGCAGGTAAAATTTCAAGCAATATACTAGTTTCGGCTTATGAGAATCATGAGAACTAAAAGAGAATTTCTACCTGTTCCCTCTTATTTGTTATTAATACGAACAATTTTTATTCAGCGCAAAAGCATACTCTTCTTTAGGAATTGAGTTAGAGTTTCACGTGACTGAACTGAATAGAACGATAACACTCTCTACCGGGTCTTATCAATTTCATCGAATTGTTTAATTAAGCAATTTTCGACGGTGATTTCCCGGAAGACCGATTTCCGAGTAGTATTAATAATCCTGACCCAAATTAATCTCGATACTGTTGTTTCCCCGTGGGCTGTCGATAAAATTTTATGCGCGTGCCATTACTTCGGGCAGCACTTTAGCCGTTATCGAATCAGAAATCATAAGGCGTGTCTAAAAATATCGTAATTCCATGGCCGCGCTCGCCGAATGACTACTAGCACGTAATGAGCGCTATCAACGGAGAAACTTGTATCACAAATATGACAAACAAGCGCAGAACTATCCTCGGAATCTCCCGTTTTCCGTTTCGCGACGTCCGCTTTCTATTACGCGGCCACGATGTATTTACCTGAGAAAGTAGCAACGGAAGAAACCACGGTGATAACAACCCGAAACTAATACCGTCCGACTCAAAGGATGATACGTGTGTGCTATTTCCTCGTTCCAGTTACCCGTTACCAAACTCCTATACTTCCGATACCTATTTAGCCGGCCGGCCGAGGCAATTGCAACGAAACTTCGATTCGGTTCGTCCTGAAACGATGGTCACCCCTACCCGAATAAGGAAGGCAAGAATCGTTTGGGCATTGCAGTTCTGAGGGTAATAGTGTATACTGTCGCGCAACCAATTTCGCCAGTCCACGGGATCTTAACATTCTCCCAAAAAGATCAAGATCCTCGACAGTTTGCCGAAAAACCATCGAGAGATCTCCTTCTTCGGCGTGTCGACGAGACATTATAAATCCACTGATAAAACTTTTTCGTAATCTGAAACCTTCATTTTCTGATTATTCATCATATCAGGACTGATGAACAATTTGTTCAGATGAGTCCGGATAAGCGAGGTTCTACTGAATCGTATTCGGTCTCGTTTCACTCGGAAAAATGTCACCGATACACCGGTAAGGGTTTCATAAAAAAAAAAAAATAATTCGAAGCAATAAATTACACTCTTAGGCTCCTCGGCGGTCGCGAGCTTCCGAGCCGTTTAGAAGGTACACCCCACGATGCCGGGGATAAATTTTTACAATAGCAATAAATCAGAGCCTCCCGGGACAGTGTTCTTCCGAAACAATGGGGGCCGAGGACGGAGGTTTCGGCTTGGAAAAAAGTGAAAACGCGCGTTCGCTCTTGAAATCGTCGGGACGTTCGGCAAAGGTAGGCGTGTTGCACCTGTTCGCCGGCCCGTTTTTTCGTTATCCGGAACAAAGGAGTCGGTGCTTCTCGGTCGACAGAATTTCGTAATAGCTGGTGCGAAGAAAAAGAGGAGGAGAGGCAGACGGCATTGCACCGAAGAGACAGAACGCAACGTGCACTTCGGGGTCGAGGCACGACAGGACCCGCTAAGTGGCAAAGTACACACCGGTCAGTCTGTGCCACCTTCATTAGCACCAACTAGCCGCGGCGGTAGGCTTAGCTAACCTTTTCTTCCTTTCCCAGTGCCGAACGGTGCCAGGAAGAGGGCCCCGAAGCATCGATGTAGGTACAACTCGCGCCATAAACCTCGACGAGATCTCTTCTCGGAAATACGCCTTGCTCGCATACTGAACCACAAAACGGTTTGCCTAGTGCGTCCTGTCATTTGTCCCGATAACTGATGCCCCTCGGCTAGTGCACGGCTTTCTGAGCCGACGCGACGTCGACTTTCTTCCGTGAACCTCGCCGACGACGATTGCGTCCTCTGTGTCCCGCGAAGCCCCGTGAGAATCGTGCGAAAATCTCTGGAAAGCCGTTCTTCAGGGAACACTCTGTGGAATGTTTCCAGCAAAGAGGACTGACTTACCGCTAACTTCACTATTCGTATATTTCACGTGGGAAAACTTTTTTTTTTATTGACGATAATATTATTTAAAGATACAAAATCCAGTAGAACAAAGTTTTCTAGTCGACTCGACATTGTATTTATGAAATTAATGGTTAATGTTCATAGTGTTCATGTAATGATTTTATTAGAATCGTTTAATCGAATTTATTGTGTTTCTATGTTGCAGAAAAACTTACGACACAATCCGAAGACTTCAGTAGGAAACTGTACATCTTCGCGGAAAAGAGCCAGCGATACATTTGCTTCAACAAGCGGGGGAGACTCGTCGGCCTGGTAATTACACGGCTACCAATTAGTAGGCATATTTCATCGCCGCGGCCGAGCGAGTAGATTTATATGTGACAGAAAATGCGTCGGATTGCACGGATAGGACTTTCAGATTAATCGCTCGCGTTATCGCCGTCGGCGGCTAGTGACTCGGACATGTTTCAACGAGAGAACACTGTCGCGGATCGAGAGAAGAAGAATTTTTCAAACGTTCATTGAACACGTGAATATTTAAGCTGTTTAACGTGATGTTCTCGCGAGCATGTAAACCGATCGGCGAACATTTAAAGAATTTTTCCGAGAGCTTAAGTAGAATCGGCAGGCCGTGATCAGACGCGCCAACCGATTCCTGTTCACTAGCACGCGTACTTGACGAATCTTCAAAATAATAATTTTTCGTTGAGAAAGTCATTGTTACGTGAATGCGAGTGTCACGGACCAGAGTAACGAGCATCATAAAGCACAAATCATTGAAAGAAAAAAGTACCTCGGAACACGTTCCTGGATAGGCTAAGCTACACCGAACCGGAGGTAAGGTGGTTAAGAATAGCGTATTGTGTTTGGTTGCAGCGTAAGAAGCAGAAGGGGCCGATGTGCCAGTTCAACGAGTTGTACAACGGCTCGTACCTGAGGTACCGAAACGTGGAGGACAGTTCGCGGTACCTGGGCTTCAACAAGTTCGGCATGCCGATGAAGAACTCGCGGGGCCGGCAGGAGTGTTTCAACTTCATCAAGTACAACCCTCACGCGGACATCGACCACCACAACAGCCAGATAAACGCGGACATGGGGGGCTATGGAGCCGCGGGATCCGTACCTCGGCTCGAAGAAGCCGTCGCCGGTGATGAGGGCCACGAAGAATTCCCTGTTGCAGGTCGACAGTACGAGGGAGATCATCCACACGACGCATCGTTACCGGCACTCGAATCGCTGGAAGATGCCGCGGGACGAGAAGCTCTCGGCGCCCCGAAGACGGCACGAAAGTCGCCTGTTCGTCGAGGCCAGCAAGTATTGAGCCGCCACGGGCCAGGGCTCGCCGATCAAGACTGCCTCCTCCACAAACCCGTGAGACCCTGAGATCAGACTGCCGAATACGCTGGTAGAACGTACGGTCGCGATGTCAGGAACCCACTGAGAATTAAAGAAAAGATAACAAAAAAGAACAAACAACAACAACAAAAAAAAAGCGGCATCACTTGAAACGCGCGGCGCAAAGAAGCACGCGCTTCGATTGATCGCAACGATTAAAGCTGGCTATCGCCCTTCCGCGTCTTTAACACACCTGCTCGGAACCGCGTGCGCGCCTCTTCGCCCTCTCCCATCTCTCCCTCCCCCCCTACATTCTTTGCCACCTGACAAAGAAAAGAAAAGAGAGCCACCCCGAGATAGGATCGAGAGCCGATCGATCGATCGATCGGATTCACAACGAAGAAACGGGAGCCGACGAGCGCCGCGCGCGCGCGGACCAGCAGCCAAAAAGACGATCTTACCTGATAGAGCTTTCGTTACGCGTCGTTAGATTCTATTTCATACTTGCCCCGACTGAATCCTTTCAGGCAAGTTACGCGCGCGCTACCATTAATTTCCCTCCTTCTCTACCCTATCCTCTCCCGCCCCTCCCCTAGCCAACACGTTCCGTTCCATCGCTGGATCCTTTCTCATTAGTTGACACCAGACCGCTGTCCCATCACACCCGATCATTTCTACTCTATTCATTTCCACGAATCGTCTCTCGCGCGCACTCTCTCGAGTCCCCACACTCGAGACCGAAAACGGAAAGCGGACAACAGTCTCGAGGGAGCGCGAGTTCGTTAGAAAGCAGGGCTTGGGAACTGTTGAAACGCCGCCGCGCCGATTTCGGTTCGTGAAAAGGCCGTGGAACGAGCCGAGATTCTCTATCGACTGCTACGCGGAACCACAATTTTCGAGTATCAGCCGTTTATGCGCGCGATTCTCATTTTGGTTCTCTTATCGGTTCCACAGGCGAAATGAAAATAAGTTCGTATCTTTTATTATTCAAAGTAGGAAGGGAATAAATAGAAGTTCGGACGCTGGAACGCGGGAAAGTAAGTAAAACTTCAGAATTTTTCTCGGAGATAATTACTAAACGAAGTGCACTAATCTTCTTCACGTATAAAGATATAATTTGCAGATTAGTGTTCGCGAATCGCGTCTCTAAATCGAGACGATCCGTGTAGAACGATTTCGATTGCACGGAATAACCAAGAATCGATTCAAGAATCGTGTCGGAACAGATACACGATCGATGAAATAACGATTACGGAACCGATTCGATAACCGAGATAGGAATCGTAGCTGAGGCTGATAGTTGGAGACATCTTCGTAACAGTCGTCGGTCAGGTTCTTCACCATCAGAGCGTTTATGCGGCGACTTTAGACAGTGATTTCGAGAACCGTTCCAGGCCCTGTCGAAAGTCAAGACAGAACGACGGTTGTTTAGCGGTGGAGAACCTACAAGTTAGCGATCGGCCTAAATCGTTGCACAATCGGACAGCTTGTGCTTCAACTAACTATGTCGGACCGCGATGAAGGCGCGGGGAGACACGCGCGAATGGGAGTGCTTCCTTCGGTTTCGAGCTTCACGAAAGTCGCAGCGTTTGATTTTGGGATGCGTTGACAGTTTGCATCGACGCGTCGACGATTTTCGTTGGCGTTCCGACGATTCGCAACGCCGTATGTGGACGGCTCGCGTCGGTTCGGGAGCATCGCCAAACGCTTAAGGGTTCCCGTCGGTATGTCGGCGGGTTGTCAACGGTTTGTCGAAGAAGGAAGCGTTCCCGAGGAAGAACGTAACTCTCCCCGCCGGCTCGCGCAGTAGAGTGCCGCGCAAGACTCTCTCGCTCGCTGTGCTAATTACGCCGCCTAATGTAGCGTGCGTGCGTGCATGCGTGCCTGCTTACATGCCTGCCTGCCTGCCTGCCTGTCTGCTGCCTGCTTGCCTGCTTGCTTGCCTGCCTGCCTGCGTGTATGAATAATGTGTGCGTGCTTGCGTGCTTGCGTACGTGCTCGCGACGTACACGCAGTTCTCACCGTTGCGTCGATGTTGAAGCTCGCGGTGCGGTCGCTTCGGAATCGCTGTTTTATTCACGACTGCTCGAATCACTGAAAACTCCTCACCGGGGATTGACAGCACCGCTGGGAGCGGATCCGAGCTCCCAGCTGAAACGGGTTTCGGAAACGTTCTCGGTCGCACGATTGTTGCGAACTCTACTGGCTCGCAGAGGTGTGCGGGCACACAAAAATTTCGGGAGTCTGGAATAGGTCGGGTCGGGTTCTCGAAAATTTCGGGATTCCCAAACGGATTCTCAAGAACCACGAAGTTTTCGCGAACCCGTCCGGATCCCGAAAAAAAAACTTTCGGCCCGTCCCGACCCGACATTTCCGAGTTCCCGCACACCTCTGGGGCCTAGGTACTTTTGCGCGGCAGAATCTCGTTTATCCGAGTTTGTCGACAAGATCTATCGAGATCATCGAAGAGTTTCGATAGCAGAGGCCTACCAACTGTCCCCAGTTGTTCCTCTTGGTCCCCATAAATGGAGACGATGGGGAAATGAAGGTTCGCGTGGAGTTTCCGTCTGTACCTGTGTTTGTAGAACTGAGAGTTCGTAGAGGATCGTGGTTCGGATACTAGAGGTTCATCCGATAGATGGAATCGTTCGGACAAGCGGGATTCTATTAAATCGTCGATCGAGAATATTTTTGTCAGCCTGTCGGTTTTGAGACGGACGGCCACCAACGTTGATTTGATTACGCTCTCTTTATCCGTTTCTTGCCGAATAACATTTTCGAACCGCGTATGGTACGTACACACGCATGATGCGCATACTCTGCAACCTGACACACACACACGTACACACAGACAGAATACGGAAGATGTTGAATTTATTTTTATTGTTACGTATACTTTATTACGAACAATAACCTCGAAGTTTAATCGAGAACGGAGTTGAAGATACGCTTATAATTGTATTATGCGGAAGAATTAAAAACATTTGTGAATGACGGTATAATTTATTGAAATTATTAAACAGAGAATTTTCTATTCGAAAATTGATACAGAATCGAGTACTATCTCTGAAGCGATCCTTTATTTATGACGGGATCTCGGTGTAATCGATATTATCGCCAGTCTCGATCCCCGTTTATCACGATTCAAATAAATCTTATTTACCGAAAAGAAAAGCACGACCTGTCGGTCATCCACAACGCACACAAACACACACAAACACGCATACGTAAACAAAGCACAAAGAGACACATGCATACAGGCACAAACACATACACACACACATACACAAACATACAGACAGTTTACCCGTTTCGAGTAAAGGAAAACAATCGGTCTACAGAAGAGATACGATAGCATATATATTTTTAGTAAACCTACGGCAAAACAAAGTTTCGGGAAAAGCGGACGAACAATAACGGGATCCCCGAGCGATTTTATACAAGATTATAACCCTCCGACAAATAATAAACGAGATTACTTTCTGTCGCGGCCCACGCGTCGCGTCGAAACGTTGTCATTTCACACAGAACGTCTATTTTCTGATAGGAGTGAGAGAGTAATAAGATAAAGAGATAAAAAAAATGACAAAAAAAAAAAGAGTAAAGAAGAAGACTATTTACCGAGAATGTGTATCGGCCTTAAAACTGCGTGTTCGTATACGAGCTTCTGTATTTGTGTGCATTTTCCGCGGTGCGTATGTATTTACCTCTGGAACGCGTGTGAGTGTGTGTAATATATTACAATGATCGTTACTGAAAAAAAAATTTAACCCTTAGGACGCTATCGCAGACTGTATTACTAGGTTAGGTACACGATTATTAATGACGCGGTGGCGACTCGACGAAAACCGAGTCAGGTGTGCGTTTTTCCCGACTTTCTTCGGTGACACCCGGTACGTGTCCCGGTCCGCGCACGGGGCCGGCGTGCAAAAAACGGAAAGAGGACAGAGATAAAAATGAACAAAAAGAAAAAAAGAAAGAATCCAGACGAGCAAAACCACCCCTGAATCGTTGGTTATTCACAGACTCGCCACGCAAGGAGCGCCCGCCCTTATTCTCCCAAAAAGAAATCGCTCCCTAGGTAGCTTATTTATTGAAATCACGTTTAGATACTACGGAAAAGAAAACCAAACCGCCCGAGAAAAACTACCCTTTTCCTCGTACGTGTATGGAAATGTGCGCTGCTCTCTTTTTATTTTACTCATCCACCAATCATCCCATACACCATGCGCCCATTCGTTTAGAATTTACTTTTCTACGTTCGTCGAGATCATTCATGCTTTCCCAACATCACCTCCCACCCCCACCCCCACCCCCGACGCTCTTCCATGATCCCTTTGTAGTCAAGTTTTTGTTTCATCAGTCCTCGAACTGTCGGAAATCGAGGTTCACCACCGTCATCCACGTTGCAGGGACTTGGGAAACACGATTTAGGGTTTCGATACTGATGCTGTGCTAGCGAAGATGCACCGAAACTGACGGACACGTATACTGCTGAAGACAATTATAAGACACGTTGATTATTACTGGAATAAGGACTTCGTTCGTCGAAGGTGATTCAATAGTCTTTGAAAAATCAAAGAGAATCTATTTGAGAACTTCATGGTAGATATTTAACAATTATAATAATTTCAGTCGCGAGCCAACGAGTTCGAAGAAAATTATTATTCTTTCTCGACATGCCGTATGTCTACTTCAATATTAACAGTATTAAACGATATTAAATAACATTCTACGTGGGACAGGGCTATTTCATCGTGCCCATCGTCTTGGTTAACAAATAGTTCTGTTCCACATGTAATGCTGTTTAGTATAAATGTAATACGAGGTCCTTATCCTAATCATTTCCAGGGTGTCTTTATAAATAGGCATCAGCGTGTATTGTAGAGACGACATTGCCGAAGAGTTAATCTACAATTTCGGTACGTTATTTTTCTGTTTGTACCGAAATTATAAAACACTATCTGTTACATCCAATCGTGGATATTCTATGCAGTATTTTACCGAATTCTTTCAACATTTTTTTCCATACCATCTATTTTCAGTTCATTCTCATTTGCAAAGTGTTGGGTGAGCACAGTGGTTATGCAATGTGTTTTAGAAACATTATCGTTTTTGACTGCCAAGTATGTACTATTTTTATAAGATCTTAATCTTCTTCGCTCATGATCTCATTATACGCACAGTGATTCGCGCGTTCGTTCGCAGCTATTAATTTGTTGAAATTGCATACGGAATTTGGAAATTGAGACTGCTAAAAGAAAAGACGACAGGAATTTTCACGATCAATTTTTATGTAAAAAAATGCCGAGCAAACACGCGAATCGCTGTATGGCTAGAAAAATGCTTGTAACTACTTTGGTCTCGATGTTACAGCGATTTCGGTAGAATATTAGCAACTGCATGACTTCCCTAGCACAACACCAGTCCGTAGCGTACAAACCCTTTAAAAATTGTAATAAAATAGGAGAACGCCTAATTGTATGGTTTTTATCAGGAATTACGAAGTCCCTGCCTCTTCGTCGCCCTCATTTCAACCTCGCAACTCGCGACTCTCAAGTTGTCAGTGTTAAATCCGAAAAAATACTCAATACTCGATTAGTTAATTTCGTGTTATTTCGTGCAAGTGAACGAACGGTGTTATGTATGCGTCGCTGAGAAAACGAAACATCGTAGGCCCAGCGGACTCGTAGTGAACGCCACGTCCCGATCGACGAACCGGGAGCACATCGCAGCTGATTTGACGATCGATTTTCTCGCGTAGCTTTTGATACCCTTTTCCTATTCTGAATTTTTTACCCGTCGGCGGAGAAAAAAAATAATAAAGTCAAAAAACGAACGTTTCGCATCAGTTCTATTCGGGAACGGGACAGGAACTGAGAGAGAGAGAGAGAGAGAGAGAGAGTAGAAGAAGAAAAAGAACAGGAAAAAGAAAGAAGTACCGGTTTACTCGTTTCTTTTGCAGCTTCGTCGACCGGTGCGTGGCCAAACCTAATCGCGTTTAATAGTGTCGCGCGCCGAGAACAAAATTCCGAATATCAGCGGCCGTTGTTCAGCGATCGAAACGAGAAGAATCCGAAGAACGGCGAATCCATTGTAACGTCTAATTGTATTCTTCTATTGTAATATGATATTGTAACGCCGTTGTCGAGAGGAACCCAATCCAGCCACACGATTTTTCGATTGCGCGACGACCGAACGTCGCGCGAACCGCCGCGGCTCGCCGAATAATCACGGAGACGATTGATCGATTAATTAATTGTAGCTAAACGATCGAGATGGACCTTCTCGTAATAGATCACGAGTCCCCTTGATCGGCGACCCGGTTATCTCGCGAATTCTAAAAAAAAAAAGATCAAAAGAAGAACAACTCCCGACAATGTATGATTTCACGCGATTACCTCCTCTTTCTCTTTCTCTTTTTTATCTATCATCAGTTCTGCTCGACGTCACGTCACTCCGCGTTTAGTTTTTTATATTATCGATATACTTGACGTTTTTTCTACGATCGTACGACATTTCATTGCGGCACATAATAGTTGCGTTTAGCGTGTTTGCGGGGTATATCTCCCAGATAAAAATCGGATCGTGGGGAGGCACGACGGCAAAACAGCACAAATTTCGGACGAGGTACGCCCGTGATCTGACGTCGAGCATCATCGAAACGACCATTTCCACCCTCTTTCTGTCTCCCTCTCTCTCTCTTTCTTTCTTTCTATCTCTCATCTCTCTTCCTCTCTAGCTGTCTCTCTCTCTTCCTTCGTTTTTTTTACTTTCTCACTGTGAACAAATGAGAACGGCAAAAAAGAAATGAATGGAACGCAAGAGATGAATCTGACTACCCTATAAATAGATAGTATACATAATGAATAAAAGAAAAAATGGTAAAGTATAAATATTATATATATAAATAAATATATGGAAGATGATGTGTATTGTAAGATATTTAATACCGACTTGTCTTAGACATACCACGATGATCGATTGCGATGAAACGATGATAATAATAGTAATAATAATTATTACGATGATTGTTGTATAATGAACGACGACGATGATGATGATGAAGAAGATGATGATATTCTACATTATAATTCGCGTTGTAACATAGAGGCCCACCCGTTACCCATTAAATCGATGTGTCGATGTATCCCGGGCGTGTCGCGCTCGTCCGCGAAGTTTTATTAGAAACGAAATTAGGGAATTCAGAATGTTCAGGTTCGCGTTAATTAGAAACACTGTTTACGTTAATGGACACGGACGAAGTCGTTGTTCGGTTCGCGTTTAATAAATTCTGTATTTATGAATCCGTTCGTTCTCGAGTATGTTCGCAGCTTTGGTTGAAAAAGTTCGTCGAATCCTTCGTTCCGAAAACAGTATCGTAAACGGAGCACAACACGCCCGGCAGCAATTAGCAATAATATAACATTCCACCTTAAATCGCATACGTACTGCGAATTCTAATAATGTGTGTCGCCGTACGAGAGAGGAAAAACACTGTCAAATACACGCTCATACACTGCTAAACCTTGTGCATTTCTATTTATTCCTCCTCATCCATGATCCTGTAGTGAGATAAAAAATAGGTAGTTAAAAAATAATTTTTATGGACACTGACGTAACAGTCGACATATTAATTCTTTGAAGACATCTATCAGCGCATTGGAGAGATCAATACATCTAATCCTTTAATTATTCACATAATAAAAGATGATAGATATTTTCCACTTTCTCAACGTAGCTATGAGAAATTCGATTCTGATTTCGTGAGGAACATATTTTCAGTATATCTTGAAGAGAAAATCATGGAGTGATTAAAACGTCCTATAATAAAGCGCTAATCGTAAACAATTGAAAACACGGTTCTCGGAAGTTCGTGGAGGACGTGTCCCGGTAGGCAGTCCCCGTACGGACCGAATAGAAAATAATCTGCCGAAGACTCGATAAAGTACCCCTTAATCTTTCCTAGAATGGCTTTGCCGGACCTTAAAAGCCCTCGCGTGTCCATCGATGCGCAAATCCGCTCGAATCACTCGAGGCTGAAAGCTAAAATCAAACAAATCGCGTCGATCAGATCAGACGGGAGGCATCGAGCTGTATTTACCACGATGGTTCCGAACGTATTACAGTGTTCTATGCATGAAAAGGCTATAGATACAACAAGCCCGAGAACTCCGACGGTACTTCAATTCCGACCGTTGATTTATCCGGTGAAGGCCCTCTGAAGGGCTGCTTAAATAATGTCGAAAAATCCCCCTGGCCCTCCTGTTCGGTCCCGGGAAAGAAAGATCGATATATCGTGGACCAAGTAGAATAGTGCGAGACGGGGAACCCAGAGCCGAAAATAAAAAAGAAGGGAAAGGGTCCCCCAATTTCGATCCCTCGGCTCGTTGACACCTCTTTTTCTCGCACGGACTCGAATAAGCACCCCTTCCAACTTCCTTCTTAACGCTCTCGAGTGTTTGATCTAGAAATCACGGGTCCGGGGTTCGAACGCAGTGCAAAGCCGTTAAGTTTCACCCTCTTCCAGCTCCTTCTACCCCTTTTCTTCTGCCACAGAAGATTCAGCGCGCGCGTTCGTTCGCTCGCGCCCCCTAAAACCACCTTTGCTGGAATACATGTGTGTGTTGGGTTCACTGGGCACGGGAACGGGGCCCCCACGTTCCTGCATCGAGATCCCAAGATTACCGTCGTCGGCCGTTTTCGTGCTCCGCCACCGGAAACTTTATCTTACCGGATAATACCTGCTTTGCGATCCTCTTTCGTCCGGGCGAACTAGTGTCTCTCCACCGGACAGATCCACGTGAAAGCGACGCGACGACGCTGCGGGACAGATGCTATCGGCCACGAAAAATACAAGATCTGTACGACCAGTGAGACTCGCCACTGTGCGCCCTTCGAATCGCATTAAACGATTACGCGGGCTTGGGAAGTCAGGCCGCGAAACCGATCTCGGTTAAACCGTCGAAGGCGTATTGCGTTTTGGGTTTTCTGTTTTCGACAAATCGATTCTTTGATTTTCGCATTTTCGACAATTTCAAAGATTTGCTTGAATTCGTAAAATTGATGTAGTTATAGGCGCGAGTCTCAAGTTCCAGTTGACAAAAATATATTTTTACAGAGAAAGATGCTTTTAGAGACGCATCTAAAAATATTTCTTCACAGTCAATGCACAGTTGCAACGGCGATCGTTAAATAAAGAAATCGGACTGAATTGGACACAATTCGGATCTAATTAGCACGGTTTCTGGAACGAAATTAAAAGATGCGAGCACAAAGAAATTGCGAAGAGGAGGCCAGGATCCGAAGGCGGCGGAGCTCGGTGGTATGTCCGCGAGAGCAGAAGAGCCGAGAGGGTCCGTGCAGCCTCCAATTAAGATCTCTCAATTAGCGTATCTTATCTCGCAGTTGCTTATCTACCGACCTGTCCGGGACAGGTTCCCGTGCGTTTCTTCTGGTGGCGGCTGCGGCGGTCTGACGTCAGCGGTGCACGTTTCTCGATCAGGGAACCAGCTCGAATCGAGAATGGCCGGTCTATTTCTCGGCCGTTGCTTCAGCCGCGTGCACGCGCGGCCACGCCCTCGTTAAATCGAGCACCGACATCCACGGAATATTAAGTTAACGATCGTTAGACAAGATTTCGTCTCGCCGGTCATCTTTATCGACGACCGTTTGCGAAACCGCACGGTTTCGCAAGAAATTAATTGTCCCGGGCCGTCCTTCGCACTGATGCGATTCCCTCGACCCTTTTTTTCTTTACTCCTCCATGATCTTCTTTTTTTAAAAGATTGATTTTTGTTACCGCCGTTTGCCGACTCTGCGCTCCTGTGTCGAGCGTGATTTGACAGCAACTTTTTTATATTTCGTAGGAACTAACGTGACCACGACATTTTTACGTTGCCAGATTAAATACACGTCATGTAGGAGAGCTAATGGTTATGTATTTTTCATCTTCTATCGACGCTACCTAAATTGTGTGATGTAACAAAGGATCGCAGCAGGATTAAAATGTTTCGACAGTTCGTGTTCGAGCCAGGCGTGGGCAGATCGGGACGACTGTTTGTCTTGTAAGCCGATTATCTAATTGAATTTTAAGCAGTTATGATACCCGGGGACCGTGAAAACACACAGGACGTTTCGCCTAACTTTAGAGTCTAAAGTGCTTCTATTAGAATGAGCGATGGGTTTCCTCGTATGTTACCCTTGCATGTCCCGTCGGAAGTGAAATTCTATTCTGGCGTTGTCGATATACGAACTTTCTTGTTATTCAATTGTGCCAGGCAAAGAAATTATTATTAGATACTGAATGAGAAAAGTCATAAAAAAAGACGGTAAAATAAATGCAGGGGCTAAATTGACTTCCCGTCGAAATAAAGCTGTAGACGAACAGTTTCGCGGTGGTAGGATGGGGGAAAGCTGAAAGAATCTTTCAGATTTATCGAGTGTGAAACAAGCAGCCGTTCGTCGATTGCGCCTCACGATTAGAAAGCGTTCCTCCCGTTAATGGCTTATTCAACGACGATTGTGATAGAACGGTTGAATGGAAAGCGTCTACTAATCACATGGGAAATTTTCAGTGTACGAAACCAGTGAAAATTCCTAGCCGTTTTGTCTAGGCTTTGCCGCTTTTGTTGCACATTCGTGGAAGAAGCGGGGTGCCGCATGGGGTGAAAACGCGGTGAAAGTACACCTGGCGCTTCCGTTCTGCGCAATAAGCAGGGTTGTTTCGGGGCGTGGTGCAAAAATCCACACGGGATTCCGTTGCAACCGGTGTTGGGTCCTGTTGGCCACCCAGAAAGTCCGCGCATAAATTCACCCATGACGGAATTTGTAACGATTGAAGGCGGAGGAGGCCGTGGCCACAATGCTGCGGGCTGTCCACTGGATGTTTACCGAGGTCAACCTCTCATTGTCGCGGTGGCAACGACTTTGGTCAAGGTATGCCGACTTCTTATTATACGGATTTTAGGAAAAGCTGTGTCCAGCCTTGGTGGCTGAGCCCGGCCGGGATGCTCGGGCGGGCGGGCTATTGACTTCAATTTAAAACTCGTTTCGCTTTCCGGGATTAGGATTTAGTGAGGTCTAGATCAACCCGTAACCACCGTGGACCGCCTGGGACATCATCTCCAATTTTTATTTCCTTTGGACGTCTCCATTTTAATTTTGGTAGTGGCTGATCACTGTAAAACGTCTTGTAAAACGTGACATCGTCTTTAATATTTATTAATTTTGAACGTCTCCACTTTAATTTTGGTAGAGGCTTATTACTTTATAATAGACCTTTAATATTTCTTATTATCCAATCAGACTGGGAATCAAGAAAATTGAATTCAATTAATAACGAAAATCAATCCTTAAAATTTTGGCCACTTCTATATAGCGTAGTTTTTGAAATCTGGAAATGTTGTTCCGAGGAGAAATATTTTCTGCTTCCTTTATTGGTTTGCTTTATTGTATCATTATGTATTCAATTTGTTCGTGTTTCCCGCTTCTTTCCGGTCCGAGATTCTTTTCGGCATGTTTTCGGATGCGAATCTTCCTCCAATCCGGTCGCAGAGCCGTATTGTGGCTAACAAGAAATTCTCATGAATTGTCACCAGACCGTCTCTAATTCGTCGACAAATGGTTGCATTGTGATCGCGAGCAGTATATCATTGAGCATCAATGAAAACCACGTTCTGAACGGTTCGAAATGGAATAGGAAAATCGTAATGTGTTACCTACCTGTCGCAGGAAGACGGTTTCTTTGAGTTACGGTTCTACTCGAGATACTGAGAAAGATTGGCCGTAAATTTTCTGGGCTACAACGTAAACGACAATCGCCTTAAATGAAACTACGAATAAACGACGCTATGAATCGGTTTATTACTATCTTAACTTTATTATTAGGTGTACAAATTAATTCACAATGAACTTATTTCATCCATCATTAATTTCACTTATTAATGTGGTTTGACGATAAAATAAAAATGCTACTGTTTCTTCCGATAGTTTTTTATCTACGCAAAATAAATTACAAGTTCCCGTAGAATGGGCCACGTAATATACGCTATTTCTTTAACTACGGAAACGAACAAAATCAGTGCTAATCGGTTACTAAACAATTAATAAACTGATATTTTATCCGAGTAGTTTGCGAGGCGCGCATTGGTTTGCGTGTGGTCGCCGAGAACGGGTTCGGATAAATCCTGAGGAATCGCCGGGATCTTGTGCTACCGGGTAGTCTTAATTGGACCAACCGTGAGCATGCACACACATACACAAGCATAAGCTCCGCTGTTTCGGCAATCGTTCTTATCGGGCCGTTATTCGTAACGGCTGCTACTTCGTAACCGGAAACGTCGTCGATCCTAAATGGTTACACAGTGGAACGAATGAGCGGACAGAGAAAGGTAGAAAAAGAATCAAGGTAAGGACTGTAAACAATCTGAAAAACAGAGGGGACCGGACAGCAGAAGGAAAATCAGATAATTCCGTTGATTCGGTAAATTCGATAACGCTATCGTGTCTTATTAGGATGGCAGTTACAGCGACGGTGGTCTGCGAGCACACTAATATGAGAGATCGTTACACTCTATAGAAAACCATTTGTATCTAACACGACATCCATCCGGTACAAACAAAAATTTCATTAAAATACTAAAAATATTATAAGAAACTAGATAATTAAATTGAAAATTTTGTACTTTCCTCTTTTATTGCTATTAAATCATGAACTCCTGTCTTTTGCAATGGATGCAGAAAAAAATTATTACATATATCAGAGTCCTTGAATACTTATTGTTACTCAAGTGCATTGCGTTTGGTTAAAAGGTTCCTAAAACGTGATAATAAATTATTTGTGGTCCAGTCGTGTTTCTACTTCGACAAACAGACAGGGGAGATTTTCGAGTAAAGATTGCAACGAGATAGAACCGCTAATTTTCCGTCTTCATCGCGGGACCAGCGTACAGTGGGCAATTCGGATGAAATCAGCGACAAAATCAAAGAACTTTCGATAAAAATGAGATAGAGCGATGAAATATTTTTTAAATTGTGGCTGAAACTTTGTAGAATACGGGAGAATAGGGAGACTATGGTACGAACGTTTTTTAACTTTGATAAAATTCGTTAAACTTATACAATTTCAAGAAAATTGTGGTTTTTCAATACCACGCACGGAAAAAATTTTTTTAATACATGCTATACATCATTTCCCGTAGATTTTTTCACGCTGATTTCAAATCTGGTTTCAAAATTTGTCTACGACATCAGGATTTTTCAAAAAATCTATTTTTGTGACAAGAAACTAATAAAATTTTTTAAAATTTTGTCACAAAAAAAGATTATTTTCAGAATCCTGATGTCGTAGACAAATTTTGAAACCAGATTTGAAATCAGCGTGAAAAAAAATCTACGGGAAATGATGTATAGCATGTATTAAAAAAATTTTTTCCGTGCGTGGTATTGAAAAACCACAATTTTCTTGAAATTGTATAAGTTTAACGATCAATGTTAAAAAAACGTTCGTACCATAATCTCCCTATTTTCCCCTATTCTACAAAGTTTCAGCTACAATTTTAAAAAAATTTCATCGCTCTAACTCATTTTTTATCTAAAGTTCTTTGATTTTGTCGCCGATTTCGTCCGGATTGCCCACTGTGCGGCGCGGCAACGCTTGTAACAGCTATGATTTATTCCCAAGAGCGTTCCGATAAAATTTTCGAAGCCGACAAGTCAAATCCGTTCGACATGTCGCGCGAAACAACAACATTTCACGACGCAGTCGAAACGAGTGGAATGTAATCTGTCAGTCAAGTGAATGGTAGGTAGGATTTATTGGCGAGCCCGTTAACGATTTATGATCGTTTCGCGTAATACACATACTTTCGGTTTCCGATAATGCAAATTGTTCATTACTAGAGGAACTGGACGTTGTGATTATCTATGGAGGTTGCTTGGAACGCGTCTAACAGGGAAACATTTGTCACGATGGACGTTTACAGGAGACAATAATGTGAAGACCAGTAAATCACCGGCTCGCGCGTCATTAATCTGTGCAACAGCCGTCATGTATCATGGTAAAAGACAATGGTTAGGCTTTTATTGAAGCGTGCCGGTTGTTACTTTGATCCGTCTAATTTCGTTCCCGTTTAGTATCTATTTTTCTTATCATTCGCCGGGCCCCGAATTCCCTAATTGACCGAATAAGGAACATATACTGGTCAAATGTTAATTAGAGTTCGTTTGGAAGATTTTCAAGTTTAAACAAATTTCAGAAAAAATTTTATACTAATTTAATTCAGAGGGATTCTTGTAATAGAATATTTAATCACTAATCACTACCGATAAAGAAAATGCCAGTATATGGAATGGACGTGAAAATTGTTGTGACTCGTATGTTGCTATTATCACCGAAGGATGCGCAGCAAGGATAAGGATCAATATTCTACATAAAGGACGATACGATTGCTTTCACTTTGGTGTAATTCTCCCGGCCGATTCGTCCATTCGTCTTCTCGTCGTTTTATTACGTCAGTAGGACGTAAATGTAATTTCACGGTGGTATCCTCTCGGAAGTGACACACGAAGACTCGTTGCTCCTCGGGCCTCTCGGCTGTTGCTCGCACAGTAGAGACAGGTAATTGTGCGCCAGTTTACGAGAACGATAAGTTAGCCCCGCGCAAAAACTAATACCCGGCAAATAACAGGCATTACTTATACTTACACGGACATACGGGGACGATGCCGGACCCATGGGCCAACCAGGGCCCAGCCGATATTGCATTATGGCCGTATGATATATGCATTCACCCGTTTTACACCTCTGACTACCACGTACCTGGCCGTACGTGCGCGAGCAACTGGCCTGCAAGTGCGTACAAGTGCATACAAGTGCATACAAGTGCATGCGAACGCCACTGCCAACCTGCCCAATGCCAAACTATGTATAGGGACGGGAAAAAATGATTTCTACTTTTACGTACAATCGATAACAAAGGTGTCGAATGTGCACCGAGATATCCTTCTGACCGAAAACAACGAGCTTCGATCCATCTTTTTGCTAACTTTCATGTTTGCAGAATTTTGGGAATATTAATGCTACTCGGAAGTCGTCGATCTTCTTTGATGCATTGACTGCCAAATTCAAAAAGGAACCGAATCGTAAAGATCTAATTATAATAATCGACTATCATCAAAATTGTGGGAAGTCTCAGAGATGATAAATAGTACCCAGATTATTTATGCACCAAGTCGACCGACGTAATACGGGAAAGTCGCGACCTAGCTCCCATCGCCTGGTCCGAGCAGGGACAGAGATCGTGAAGGCAGCTGGAACTTCTTGGCCACGTGCGGGGTAGGCCCTTCGGTGGAAGGGGTAGGGGAAGGAACTTAGATCGTGGAGCTCCTAGGGAGCTAGCAGACGTGTTAATTAATAAGCAAAAAGTGTCAAGTAGAAGCTATGACAAAATGGCAGGTTCCAGCTTGTGGAGAGCTTCGGTCATTCCACGACAACTTTTGCGAGTCATCCCGAGTCGAAGGAAAAGGATTTGTTCCCTTTGAATCGAGTTATGACAACGAGACCTATTTTGGCACATCGGTGTTCCCTTTGTGCTCCTCGTTGAAAAAAAAAAATAAGTATCTATAATGTTCCCAGGAGAAGTATAATCGCGGTTCCCATTGTCGCGCGAAAAAGGTTCCTCCGTTATTTCGAGTGGTTAGGCCAGATACGTGTAGGCTCACGTTTCGGAATCCTCAGCCACCATAAATATTCATCTCCCTCGTTACATTTATCCGTCCGTCATTTTGCACCGGTACAGTACAGCAATAAGGCGTAGCAAATGATATCCCTCTGTTACGGTCCATGGAAACCTTGTTCGAGAGCACCGTAACGCCCTCAAAGACACACGGTGGAAGGTGCTTATGGGCAGAAAGTCGCATGGAGTTCAATTCAGTCCCCTCGTGTTCAGCCCATAACGAACGCGAACGGCATTCATGGCCCTATTCACCCTATCGTTAACGCGGTGGGTACATGCGCGCATACATATTAATGTTTTTGCACTCGAAACTTTAAGATCACTTACCGGCCCGGCAGCGAAATTGAATTCCTTCCGTGGAAAAATACGGATCCCCATTTCTTTCTTTGTTTTCTTTCACATTTCTACAAGAGGATTTCGCTCGGCTAGAGTTCGATTAAACCAGTCGCTGAAATTTAATTCGTGCAAATAGAGTTCGCATAATAAACGGAGTTTCGCTGTATTCCCGAAACGAATCGCTTTATTTCTTCATTCGGCGGTTCTCCCTGACCCAATTAGCACCCGCGGACCACCCGGCGTTAAACGTATGCTAATTGCACGATCGTACCCGAAAGTCGAATTGCTACTCCTGACCCCGACCTGCTCGACGCGCGACGCATGCCTAATGGCATGTAGAAGCGTCGTTTTTCGTGCACGCGAGCATCGAATTAGGAACACGATTTTATGGAGCTACCGCGCCGTTGCAAGGGAGTAGTCGGACGCTCTTTTGCATGATACGTGGGCACGAGTACTACGTGCAAGCGTATCAGCGAGTACCGAGAATTCAATTACCGTTGACTTAACGTGGCGGATGGAAGCTCGACGCTCCGGAATTTGCGATAACGGGGAAGATACAAAAAGAGCGTTCTCTCTCTAAACCCCGCTGCAGATAGGTGCGACTATAGGTAGACGTATATACCTGTATTCATCCGAGGCAGGGAGTCTGCCAGACTGGCGCTTGATAAGCGGTTGTCGGGTGATAAGAGGGAACGATACACGAGGGTAACGCACTCGGTTCAAGTGTGCGGTGCTATAGGCTGTTTCATAAGGGAGAACACCTTCGCGAGGGAACATAATGTGCAATAATGTTGCACTCGTCCGGTTGCCGCGCTGATAAAAACACCGGGATTTCCACGACCGGCTCGCGTTATCTGTCGTAAGGTGGCTCGCTATCGGATTGTACGTCCCCGATTTTATCTGGCAACGTGCGGGAACATAATAGCGAAATAATTTAGCCTTCGAGCTCCCGCGTCGAAGTTATTCGGCGCTCTCGAGAGTCAATCTTTTTTAATTAACCGTACATACAGATTCCACGGAATGCGATCTGTCACATTGAGATCAACCTGAGAATTTCGTGAACATTTACTCGTGCGGCATTACAAAATCCAAATCCGTTCAAAAGAATCTGAAGAAACATCGTGTTTGCAATTATCAGCGAGAGACACAGCGAAATCTTCACTACACGGCGTCACGAAAGACCCCACAGCAGCATCGGAGATTTCACGACGGAAAGCAATCTCATTTAAGAATTCTTCGTAGAATAGTATGGCGTTGTGTATTTACCGACAAGATTGATGTATTTTATCGATGACCAGGACAAAGTTATCAGCATGTATCTAATAATAGTAACATCGTACGTTTTCAATTGATCATGTTTCAGAATCAGGCTTTAGATTTAATAATCCATTTAATCGTGACATTAAGCCGGGCTTTATAAATCTAGAAATGTATTTTCTTTCTTTAAATTTTGTGTTATTGGTATTGCCTTTAATTTTCATTGCCTCGGTATTCTCGTTGCTGGAAAGCAAAATTGATTTCGCTGAAAATCAGAAACCCGAAAGAAGGTTTTGCTGATTTTTTGTAATCGTAATGAAATTTTTACCCGTGAAATTTTGTAATGAAGAACAAACAAATAAAAGAAGCACAATGACTAACAGGAAATAATTTTCTTCGCATTCAATGCATGTTTCAATCGAACTGCTGATTTTTTGTAATCGTAATGAAATTTTTGTCCGTGAAATTTTGTAATGAAGAACAAACAAATAAAAGAAGCACAATGACTAACAGGAAATAATTTTCTTCGCATTCAATGCATGTTTCAATCGAACTGCTGATTTTTTGAAATCGGTATTAACGATTAAACTTGTTAGCAGCGAGAAATCAAATAAAAATGAACGAACATCGTTCTTCTTAACGGAACGGGCGTTGTTATCGATAGGACAAGGTACAAAGCTAACGAGAAAGAGTATTATCTATGTGGAATCAGAATAAGAGGTCAAGAACACGGACTAGATATCTCCTATCCGAAGGCGTCCTCTTAATTCGAGGATCCTGCAGGAATTCGTCGAGGATTTCCAAGAGAAGGGCTCTTGTTCGGTTGGTCCCGTGCCAGTAGCAAATTACCTTAACGAGGGAAAAGAGGGATAGTTTTTATTGGAAATCACGCGTTACTGAAACAAGTAAAAAAAAAAAAGAAAATGAAAAGAAGAAGAAACGAAGAGAGAAACGAAGGTATGGGACACATCGGCGAAAGAATTCGCTGGCGAAGGTGCTGCGGGCCGAAGCTCTCCCCACACCCACGAGTGAAACGAACAAGTTGGACCTGAGAAGCCCGGAGGGTATCGAATTCAATGGGACACCATTGTTATTTATTCTCCTAGGTGTGACTGGCCCCGGTCCAGCGGCCCACGTGGCTGCGATTATTTATAAAATCGGTACCGAATAGGACGGCGTGCTGCGCGTTAACGAGGACCGTGTCACGGTCTTGTGCAATCCGAGACGAGAACACCTTTCTTCTATAAATAAGAAAAGAAATTAACATGGCGCCTCGTTAATGACGATCGCCGACGACGGTGTCCGCTTCCAGTACGACAACCGTGTTCACATGGATCGCCTGATCCTTGACAACCATGCGTTACGCTTCCGAAAAACGGCAAATTTCTACAACCGATATAAAATCGATTTTTGTAAATGGCAGTCCAGCTACACTGAATCCCCACTTTCATAAAATGTTATTTTATCAGGATTTTGTCATCTCCGTTTGTCGCTCTTCCACGAAAATTCCATATACCAACGTAAATATCGTGCGCGGTAACGGAGTTGCGGCTGCGATTAGAAAAAGAATAAGATGAAGTAAACAGGTTAGGGCTCTGAATGCTCGCAGGAAGATGTATGCTCAAAGGGTACAACGGAGATAAGCAACGCGGCCGCGCGCAGCCCGCAAAAGTGCATTAAAGCCGCCAATGAACTTCACGCTCGCGCGGAATGCTAATAAATTATCCGATGGCAATCCCCTTTCTACGACATATTGCCGAACGAAAACGAGCGCCGCACAGTGGCCACGGAGCCACTGAAACTAGGCAAAATCAACTGAACCGCAGGTGCTGCGCGCGTCTCAATCGTTTGATCGATCGATCCCGATCGGCCGTCTCTTCTTCTATTTCGCTGAAACTCATCCGAGGCTTTATCTGTTCCGTCGGCGGGGAGAGAAGAAATATAAAAACAAGTCGCAGGCGGCACGATAGACTCAACTATCGCGGCGTCGTCGCAAGATAAACCGCGACAGAAACGAACGCGTCCACGACGAAGGTTAATGTCTCTACGTACTGTAAAGGCGAATTTACACTTGTTGGTAGTGCTTCACGGCTGAATTGTCCGTAATGAACGCGCTGGACGAACACCGGAATGTTTATATACTTCTTCGATGAACATCCGCTAACCGCTTTGGACGATCGTTCTCGATGAAAACAATTTGTACAGCTTTCATTGCTGACGAATCGTCCGGGATGCGCACGTAAAGCGAAAAGTCTAAATTCAGCTTAAACGACTCACTAATTTCCTGTACCGAGAAAAAGAAGAGAAAGCAAACGAAAAGGGGAATCGGTAGGGAAAAGAATGAGGCCGAGGAAGGGATGGGAAGCTGGAGTGGACAAGGCGAAATACTCCGGAGTACGGTGGTATACCAGCCGGTTGTGTGTATAGCAAGCGTGGGTGTAGATGTAGCGAGATTATGCCTGCTCTTGGAGTCGCGTGGCCTTCTCCCTTCTCCTCCCTTTTAATCTGACCAGTGTCTCCCTCCTTCTCTCCCTCTCTCTCTCTCTCTCTCCCTCTCCCTCTTATTCTCTCTCTGTCTTTCTTTCTCGTAACCCTTTTCATTTCTCGGTACAGGCTCTCCTCACGATTTCTCTCTTTCCGTTTCGCTCCGTCTCGTTTCGCCTCTTCTTTCGGCCTTATGGTCCTTCTGGTCCCGTCCTCCTGTCCTTGCCTTTCTCTTTCGTACCTCTTTCGACGGTTTCTCTCGCACCGTTCCATTCTTACTACTCCCTCGGTGTTCCGTACCTTCTCGCGACGTTACCCGCCATCTCGCAAGCATAAAATACAGTCAGGAATTTTAATAAGCCCGCCATTGTACCGCGCCACGGTCCCGGTTCCCACAGATTATTCCGGCCCCGACTTAAGGCCACTCGTGTTTCGGGTGTAAACGGAACTTCACCGAGCCACCCGCGGCTTTACGCGCCCTCCAAACTTAGTTAGATTGTCGCGGAATTTTACGACCAGCCGAAAATTTCTCGTCACCGGCGCGGCACGATGCTGTGCCCGCTTGCCGGCCCGCCGGGGCCCACGGAATTAACACGGAAGTGACGGACAATTTATAAACCGCTGCTTTATGGCGCTCGAGAATCTTCCGAATTCTAACACCTTCTCCGCCACAATACTTCGTCCGTGACTCAATACTTTCGTCTACTAAATCCTTTGCTGTGCTCCTTAACCCTTTACGGTTCACCGGTTCCCTGTATATACCATCGAAAACCTCTGTTTCGCATGAAAATCCACAGCCAACGGTGTCATATACTTAATATATCCATAAGCATGAGATATAAATTGAAATTTTGTTTTTCAGCATTTACGGCACAGTAGTCTCGCCACGGAGTCTTCCATCGCTCTGTAATTTCTAATGCGACGTCTTTCGCGTCGAGCTTTAACGCCGCCGCGCCTCATTGCATTTCACCCGAAAGGAACGCAAAAGAAGGAAACAGTACTTCGAGGAGATTTTTTGTTTTCGACTGCCATTTGAATTTAATCGACTGCCATTTTTACGGTGTCACTGTTTTATCGTCCCGAGGCGTCCAAAAAAGAAACGGACGTGGAGCTGAACGCGGCGCGGCGCCTCTGTACCCGATTCTCCTCTCTCGTTAACAGGCCCACGTTAATGTCGAGTCGAATAAGGAGGAGAGAAGGCAAGCTAAGCCATTCCGGAAATGCCGGAATGCCGTTGTGGCGCCAGAACCGTATATCGGCACACGACGAACCGCAAATCAATTTGCACGTCTCCTCCAACCGCACGACGCTTCGTCACGTTGTTTCCTAGCAGGATTGAAATCGACTAGACGAAGTCACTAGGCTCTGCTGTCATCGCCGAGACCTGTCACGCCGCCGCGCCGTCGACGTTCCGGAATCCATGTGTCAATTCGTCGGATCTCCACGCGAAACCGCTCGCTGAAAATGTCGATTTTTACCGAAAACGATCCTCTACAAGATCGTTTTCTACATGTACGACGTGTTGGAAATAAGTAACGGATCTTTGTGAAAAATGAAATTTTCGGAGGTTATTAAAATTATTAAAAGGAAGAAAAATGAGGATATCATTCCGGTACCTTGTAATTGATCGATATGGGGTAAAATAACTTTCTTTCTAATAGGTCGTTCTAGAAACGCGAACAGACAAAAGAAGAGTAGAGTGTAGAGTAGTTTCGTTTGATGACGAGTGATAATTGCCGCGTCCGTGGGACATGATTTAAGAAAACTGCGCAGCAGTCCGTAGGTGGTGATCGAGGATTGGTCCTGGGGCTCCTGGAATTTCGGACGGTATCTTTTGCGGAGCGAAAGCCGATGATAGTTTCTTGTCCATCGATCTCCGGGTTTCAGCTCCTGAATCATCGAGGACAGTAGCTATCAGCGGGGGCCGGGACACGGTACGAAACAGAAGCGTATTTCTCCGAACGAAAGCAGACAGAAACGGAACGGGTGGGATTACGAAGTCCATCGAGGACCAAAATGGAAGACCGAAATGATTAACCTACGGCGCCGAGGAGGATCGTAAAGCTCGAGGGTTCCCTGATGGACCTATTCGCATGGGGCTGATCCCTCCGCGTCGTTCGACAATCATTGCCGCCTTTGTCCCGAGTGTAATCAGCCGACTGTTTTTCGGTGCTGGCTGCCACGGCCAAGTATATCAAATTAGCGCTGGTAATTGGAAACAATTACAAATCACTGAGAAACCCCGAAAGGGGGCCGGCTCCCGTCTCTTCTATTTTATTTAGCGAATAAAGACACCGAGAAAATGAAAACCCTGTTTATTCTCTGCGAAGTTCTCCATCTACACAGTGTGCCGGATAAACCTTCGACACTGAGATTTATGTAAAAATAAATACACCGAGATGAATTTTGAACAACATAATGTATCACGTAGTACAGCCACATTGCAGTGAATTTCATTTTGAAAGAGAAATTGGTTATAGTAATTTTCAAAGAATTATGTATAAATAAAACAACAGTCGAGTAATACACGATTGTTGCTTTATTAAAGGACGATTAAAAGACCGGAATATGTATAGTCGATCTCGAAAGTGCTGTAACTTCGTAAAGGACGGTAATCGTATCACAGTCCATCTAGATTCGTTTTGAAAGGCGAAGCTTCTACCTTCGTATCCTTTTATTAAATTTTACGCGAGCCCTTTATACTAAAAAAACGGAGTGGAAAAACTGAAATTCGTTTTCGTTCTACAATAATTTCGCGAACTCATACGACTCCGTAAAGTTCAAAACACTTGTCTTGGCTTGCCATCATTTATTAATCTGTTAAACATTTTACTGTATTTAAAATAAGTGACTAGGATACATATTATTGAATGATTCTCAAAATATTATTATAGCATCGCTATTTAGAGAATACAAAGCTTAAAGCCAACAGCTTTGAGGGGTTCGGTAAATCTGGCGTGAAATACGTTTTCCAGATTGTTTACGAATGTTTCCAGCACGAGGATGTTTGCTCGAATCGGACACTGGACACCGAATTCCATAAACTCCCAGTGAGACACACTTTTCCCGAATCATAAATTACGCGTACGTCATATCTCGCCTTATGCGGATACGTCGTATTTCATATTCCGTATTGTAAAACTGTTAATACGTACCCTGCACCACCGCTGCCTTTATTAGGAGAGAAAACACATCCAGATCGAAAACTGAAACTAGGTACACGCGTCCGAGACCGTCGTATTCAATAAACTGAATTAGCAGCAAACGTATCGTGCATCTTCCTGGAAAACCAATTGCGAGGAACATGATTCGAATTCCAATTTAGGTCCGCGTGTTTGTATGTAAAGTCTTTAAAATAATAAATAAAGCCTTTCTTTCCAAAGCTTTCCAATTCTTCTTTGATTATTGAAATTCTAGAAACGTCTCGTTGACAAATTCTGCGCTATAATTCGCTCAAGTAGAGATACATATTAACATAAAAACCTGTTGCAATTCAAAACATTCGAAACTCGCATAAACAGCAATTCATCCACAGTCTAGAGATACTTAATTCCCATGCAGAAAACAGCAAAAATTCAGCAAACAACTATCGAATCAAGCGAGTCGAGCGTTCGGCAACTTCAGATCGGTTTTCCGGCGGCCGCCATAAAGATGGCTACCGTTTCTTTCTTTGGAAAGTTTGACAAATGCTATTTGTATCGTGGCGGCGCGCGGCGCGGCGGTAGCATGACTGGAGGCTGTAAAAGGAATTGATTTACCGGGTCGCATCTCCGCGTTAGTTGCCGGCAATTTTTCGTACCGGGGGCTGTATTTATGAGACGATATCGCGGCGTATTAATGGCTCCTCGTACCGTACGCTCGAGAGCGTATCGACGCCGCGATCTTGTCTCGGATCTCAGCCTATCGATACGTATCAATCCGATTGCCCTGACTGCAATACGCTACCATCCCACGCAATCTGCCCGTATCTTCGGCCTACTGCACACGGGTACCACACACACTTGCGCCACTCTTTCTCTCTCTCACATTCTCTCCCCGTCTCTTTCTCTCGCTTCAACCTTCGGCTTTATCGCGTTGCATTAGTTAACGACAAAACAACACCCGGCAGATTGTCCTCCATTAGTGACGTTTTCTCAGATCGTAAGATACATCTTACCTCTACCGGCGAATTTCATTTATCGGGCCTGTCGCCCCAGAAATAGTTCCACGAGAGATCCTCCGATGATATCTCGTTTTAAATCATTTTTCTCGTACGATTAATTAATGCTCGCCTTCGGATAGCAAGTTGTATAAATTTTGACTATTTACCATTAGACTGCACATCTTTATGCAAAATTTTGAACATCAGTCGCAGGACACTGGAACCAGACAAATGTTTTTTCCTTCTTTCAACAAATCAAAATGGTGATTCTTTCGATCTACCCACTGTTTTAATTGATTACACCATATTTTAGAGGAATCTTTTCGTCGGAAACGTAAAATGGTCTATTTAATGTAACGTTTTAAAATGTAACGCGTAAAGATAAAATAAAATCGTGATCCATTAGACTAGTTTCTTGTTTATGAAATTGCCAAGAGGATAGAGACATGTACCTAACGTAAGCCGATCCGTTTGATACGCTTAACGAATCGTTCTTTTCATCGCGATGAAGTAATTTCGAACACGATACGTACAGTGTTTGCGCAGCGAATTACGACGAAAACCTGCGTTTCAAGATGAAGCTAATTTGAGGCGGCGCTAATTTACCGTTGTATTTGAGCATGCTATTAGACACGCGCGTGCTGCGTGTAGCGTTCACGATCAAGTACACGGCTCGACGGCACGCGTGAAACACTGCTGCTACACTTGAACTTAGAACACGAAATCTCGCCGCGCTGCTTACGCAGTCTGTTGAAACAATTTATTTTTCTCATTTTTCTAGTGCTCATTGTAATCCACTGGCGCTCGAAGCGTCGAGCAGTGAAAGCCATTAATTTCTTGTGTTTCTACTAACAGGATTACGTTTCCTCTGATTCGATGGTTATCTGGTCATCGTGTGTATACGCTGTAACAAATAAATCCGGGCATTTATTTGAGAAACAGTACTGTTACTTTAAATAACAATGTACAGTTAAAATTGAATCAACTGTTCATGTAGAAACTGCGAAATAGTCGCGAAAAATACTTGCGAAATCGAAGTTCGTCGACAGAAAAAATTCGAAATCCGTTGCGACGTCGATACTGTGAGATCAGGAGGATTCAGGGAAACACTGGATCCCGGACAGCTCGGACCGATTGGAAGGAAATAGGTCGCGCAAGCGGTTGCACGTAATTATACTGTTTCTCGAAAACAGGCCCTCGTCTAGGAGGTTTCGTTCCGCATCTCCCGGCCAGAGGAAAGGAGTGAAACTCTCGAAAGGTGTAGAACGATGTGTGAGGTCTCGCGCACACCCACGTGTGCGCCTATCGAAGCCGACGCTTTGTTTCGGATTAAAGAACCGCCCGGAGCCGAAATCCGTATTGCGTTACGCCGTAGAGGCGCGTATAATCACTTTGTAACGTAAAACCAAATTAGCGCGGATTCTCAGCCGCTCGTTCTCGTTCTACACTCGCGAAATCCACTCGTTGGTCTGTCGCACGGTTATCGTTGTCGCATACGGCTACTTATACGGCGGCTATTTGTCACGCGACCTCCATCTTACTTATCCCCACGCGTCTCTGAATTTTGTCGTTGCTATTTATTTGGTCGAAGATAAAGAAGAACACCGGGAGTTACTTTTCTTCTCTGCACGATCCTACGCATAGTTTTTAACAACATTCTCATTCTCTCAAGAGGACGTCTCTTTCCAATTGGATTATTAGCAGAAATAATTGTGCCGTATAAACATAGAAATAAAATATTGAAAAAATGAAACTATTAATATCGGATAATTATGATTTTGAGAGAGAGAGAGAGAGAGACTTCGCCGTCGTCGAAACGATCTACACTTGCTCCATCGATGAATCGCAATTATAAACGGTAATTATATTTGCATAATTGTATCTCGCTAGTATCATAGAGCGATAATTTACGAGGAAATTTATTGATCGTAAACTATCACCAACGTTTTAAAGCATGCGATGTAACGTAAATGTTCTCGTAAATCATCGTGTCCGCCTTTTCCAACGTTAACAACAATAAAATCTGGCAATAAGACCATTGTTCGGTAGTTTATAGTTTGGCCAATGTCTTACTTGAAAATTTCCAATCGGAGAATTTTTTATTCTTGATAATTAATGTTATATTGCAGTCCATCATTTTGACCTGCTGCGTGAACGTTCGTGTTCTTCCACTTTGCAACAAACGGAGCTATCAATTAAAAATTTCAAGGCGCAATTTAGAATAGAAACAATTGAGCTTTGAGGTTATTTTTGTAAGATAAAATTTCGCTTGGAACGTAAGAGACAGGGTGGAACGCTCCAGAGTAATATTTGCATTTCATCGGAAGTCGGATGGACCAAATCCGAAAGGATCCGCGAACCAGTTCTGCGGCGCAGTGTTATGGACAAGAATAACGGTCTTATTAACGAGCCATTTCACGGTTAATTTGTTGTAATTGCCAGGGGAGCTTATTGCGTTTGTTGCGCGAACAGCGGCCCGATTTGACGGCTCGACATGATTTACGCGCTGGAGATAAACAGTCCTCGATTAAAGCGCGCCTCTTATCCCGAGGGCGTATTGAGGCGTTTATAATGCAATTACGTTTTGTTTCTGTCCTAACCTTTCCCCGTAGCCTCCACTGACCAACATTTCCGACTACCGTGCCACTCGGAGCCGCGAATGTTATTGCTTTACTGCGAATCAAGGCGAATTATCATCTTTTGTTGCCCGATGCTTTTTCGCGACGAGCTCCATTAACCGTGTATATAATCGATGAATTATTTATCCACTTGAAATCAGGGATCACAATTCTCAGGTAGAATCAAAATGAAAAAGTAATAAATAATCGTAGGTAACTGAAAAATCATTTTTATTCATCGTATCCATGTGATTGAATCTTAATTCTCATGCGTACTTCTGGGAACGATTAATTTCCATGGAAAACACAAATACCCAACTTCAGAGACGTTTTATTCTTTGCCTATAATACTTATGCTGTTCTGATTTTTATTTTGATAGTAGAATTCTGTAGGCCTTCGTGACGAAGATGGTATAGTTTAATATTAGGTTAATCGGAGTAGTCGAAACTAGAACTATCGTCAACTGTAATGTCTATAGAGAGGTTAATTTTTCAGTTTCGACACCTTTCAATAAAATTCAGTATATAAAAGAATACGCTTGCATCAATAACATTGGTTTCTTGTACATTCAACATGTCGAAATTTGTGCCAGATAATCGCCATTTGCGCGAAGTGTTAATTCTTTGCTTTAATTGGAAGAAAACTGCAGCTGAAGCTCATACATAGAATGCTTCTAGAAGTTTGTGACGATTGTGCTCCTTCCGATAAGACTTGTAGGGAATGGTTTCGTCTCTTTAAAAATGGTGATTTTACTGTGGAGGACAAAGACCGTTCGAAGACGAAGAGTTGCAGGCATTGGTGGATGAAGATTCATGTCAAACGCAAAAACAAATTGCAGAAGCATTAAATTGTGCTCAATCTGTCATTTCGGATCGTTTAAAAGCCATGGGGAAGGTCTACAAGGAAGGAAAATGGGTCTCATATGAACTCAAGCCAAGAGATATTGAAAAGCGGAAAACCATCTGCGAAATTCTGCTTGGTAGGCAACAAAGAAAGGGGTTTCTGCACCGTATCGGCACAGGGGATGAAAAATGGATATATTTTGACAACCCCAAACGTCGGAAAACCATTTGCGACCCAGGCCAACCCTCAATATCGCAGCCAAAGCGGAATATCCACGGAAAGAAGGCTTTACTCTGTATTTGGTGGGATCAAAAAGGTGTAGTATACCATGAGCTGTTAAAATCTGGTCAAACAGTGACAGGAGATCTCTACCGAGAACAAATTATCCGCTGGAGCCGAGCACTGCACGAAAATCGACCAGAATATGAAACGAGACAGCATAAGGTGATTTTGCTTCATGACAACGCCCGGCCTCGTGTCACAAAAGTTGTCAAAGAAACGTTAGAAGCACTTCGCTGGGAAGTGCTACCCCATGCGCCTTATTCGCCAGACTGTGCCTCTTCCTACTACCACCTGTTTTGACCGATGGCACACGTAAGTACTTGCGTTGGAACGCTTCAATACATATGAAGATGTCGAAAAATGGATCACTGACTGGATAACCTTCCAAGATGACTCATTTTTTCGCCGCGGAATTCGATTGCTGCCCGAAAGATGGGAAAAAGTCATCGCCAACGATTGACAATATTTTGATTAATGTATTTTTTGATATTGTTTCTTAAATAAACCTTTATTTTTTGCAAAAAAACGGACGGAAATTTCCGATTGACCTAATATTATTTTATGACTATAAAAAGGAGTAATTTTATAAGCGATAATTTATTTCGTTTATCGAAATAGTTGTCAAATAATGTAGAAATTAACGCATCACAAATTTGTGGTAAAAATTACTGATCAAATAAAACATATAATATTTACAAATAGAATACGCATAAAAATGGTCATACCACAAAAATTATCGCATATGGAATGCTGCTTGAAGAAATGAAAATAAGTAGAATACACTGTCATATAATTCTCAATTGTTCATACAAATTTTTAGAAAAATAAAATAGCACCAATTTGCTCTAGTGAAACGTCCGTACAGTATCAAACAGTGTAGTGGCAAAACGCTCAAACTGGTAGATAAAAGTTACCAACAGTCGATACTTATACAAGATGCTACGCGCGTCATCTGACTTTAACTTGTTCATGGTATTAACCACAGATGGTCTTAAGTATGTGTCGCGGAATAACACAGGGGCTGTTGTCTGTGGTGTTGCGAACCCCTGTGTTATTCAGCGACACAGACTTAGGACACAGACTTAGGATCAGTACAGACATTGCAAGCAATGCATTTTTCTGTCCACGGTTCTGAATTACCGACCCTGTAGAAAATGCTCCTGTACAATAGCGGACTCTATCGAAATGGAGCGGTCAGCTAGTGAACTACATGGCGTTGCAACACAAACGGTGTGTGTCCGAGAATGCTAATTTTACAACGTTGTCACCTTTAAAAGTGCAATGTTGCCGCATTATATTCACACAAAAACCGTCGATGCTCGCATCGAATGCGTTTGAGCGATTCCTTTCCTGCTTGTCGGAGCTGTCAAAATTCAGAGATATATTGCTTCTTAATTTAAAATGTAGAATTTTCAAGGACAAAAAATTCCTAGAAATATTGTACATACGAAAGTACTAAAACATAATTTTAGAAAAATCAAGAATTCTTACTTCAATTTTCATATTGCGATACCTCAATTTGAACTTGAAAATATTTTACAAAGCACATTATTTCCTTACAATCGTTTTTATACATAAAGAATCAATCTGTGGGAACAAAAATATGTTGCTGAACAGATGGTTAAGGGACTGCTTGTCGACATGGTTGACAAAAGGAATTGTTATATATATTAACCAGTTCGAAATAATAAATTTATCAGTGTATTATGTTCAATAAATTAATGCGTGCGGATGTTCATGGTATAAAAGTGATTCTGTATTTCGAGTTCTATTAAAAATTTGTACTAAAAAATTAGATGGCCAGGTGGTCAAAGGAGTGTTTGTCGACATTGTTGACAGAAGGAATTGTTATAAATATTAGCCGATTCGAAATAATAAATTTATTAGTGTATTATGTTTAATAAATTAATTCGTGAAAATGTTCATGGTTTAAAAGTTATTCTCTATCTCGGGTTCTACTACCTATCGTCACTAAAAAATTAGATGACCAGGTGGTCAAGGGAGTGTTTGTCGGCATCGTTGGCAAAAGGAATTGTTATAAACATTAAACAGCCATAGATAATAAATTTATCAATAATTACTATCACGGCGATCGAAATCGCCGGAGTGGAAATAGATGGAGTGGGGACAGTTCCGCGTCGCTGCGCAGCTGCGCCTGAACGCGGCGAGCACTCTCAGTCAGTCAGTCAGTTGGGCCGCGGACTCCGGCCCGGGCGGTCCGACGGGTCCGACTGAGTGATCGCGAGTGAACGCGAGTGATAGTGAGTGACCAGTGGCTGTCCAGTGGCTGTCCAGTGGCTGTCCAGTAGCAGTCCAGTAGCTGTGCAGTTTGGTGAGTTTGGCCAATTTTTTTTTTTTATTTGTGATGGTTTACTTTGCGAGAGTTTATTTGTTGCTTTACAGCACAGGGTGGGCCAAGGGTTTTACAATGCTTATGTTGATTACCCTTGACCCACCTTCAACGATTCTGCCCTCGACCGTTAATTCAACGAACATCGTCGTTTATCATCAAATTGTATATTCCTGATTTAAAATTGGTATTCCTTCGATCGAAGGTCCCCCAGGGGCTCACTCACTTGACCGTGAGTGAGTACGGGATGTCGCGTCCCCGGGGCTCCCGAATCGCCTATAGGCCGCACTCGTGTGCGGGGTTAGTTTGGCTCTCGTGAGCTGGTGTTAGGTTGGCTCTCGTGAGCTGGTGTTAGGTTGGCTCTCGTGAGCTGGTTAGATTCGCACTCGTGTGCGGGGTAGGCAAGCCGCACTCGTGTGCGGGGTTAGCTGGGCTCTCGTGAGCTGGTTAGATTCGCATTCGTGTGCGGGGTAGGCAGGCCGCACTCGTGTGCGGGGTTAGTTTGGCTCTCGTGAGCTGGTTAGATTCGCACTCGTGTGCGGGGTTTACCATTGCTCTTCATCACATATTCATCATCGTTGTTTTAATTGCTCGACATCTAATTGAATTGTGTTTCTGAAGTTTCATAAGATCCTCTTCTAGAAATTGATATTTCTTATTTAAATTTGGCATTCCTCCGATCGGAGGTCCCTCAGGGGCTCACTCAGGGATGGGGAAACCGTGAGTGAGTACGGGGTGTCGCGTCCCCGGGGCTCCCGAATCGCCTATAGACCGCACACGCGTGCGGGGTTAGCTTGGCTCTCTTGAGTTGGTGTTAGGTTTGCTCTCGTGAGCGGGTATTAAGTTTACACTCGTGTGCGGGATTTAGTTTGTTGTATTTCTTGTTGTATTCACACTCGTGTACGGGGTTATACAGACCGTCAGGATACATCGAATGAAGAGGACACCAATCAAGACTACAGCGTATTTTAAGTTAGTTATATTTGCTCGGCTTGCGTGCGTGCATTATAAGATTGTATATCGTCGTTGTAAATATGTCGAGTAATTATTGCCTTAACTTCACTTAATTTAATTTCATTTCATTTCATTTCATTTCGTTTAATTTCATTTAATCTAACTTCACTTTGCTCGGCTCGTTACTTTTTATTCCGACACAGCCTTCTGTTGTGTCGGACCTTGCTTGTATGTACCAATCCAGTTGGTAACGGTATTCGGCGTCAATTCATTGAGAGTGGATGGTCAAGCGATCTGTTTGCCGTGTTACACTGTATAAGTGAAAAGTCCTCTCTGTCGCGATTCCACCTGAGTTACCTCAACGTAAGTTGAATGGTACCGGTTGGTATATGAGTAAATGGGACACCGTGCGAGCTTTTCTCTTGGTCATCGCTCTTCTTGAGTTCATGTTGGATATCGGGGCTGACTGGAGTTTGGCTGCAAGCATTGTACGCGTTCGCGTCACCCTCGGACCAGAGCCTTCTGCTCTGGTTCGTTGTTGTTTCTCTTTTTGAAAGAATCAGAGCCTTCTGCCTGATTCGCCTTTGCCCCCCCGTGGATCGGAGACTTCTTCTCCGATTCACACCTTTTTCCCCGCAATAATTATTCGACATATTGTGTTACTGCGTTAGTATAAGTTCGTTGTTGTTAGGAAAGGGAGCCAGAAGGAATATTGCATTCGTTCTGACTCCCTTTCCGGGTCTCTTGTGCAGCAACCTCCTCGTGGTGAGACCTGGGCAATCGCTATTATCCTCTATTTGTAAGAACTTCTAGTATCTTACAAATAGTGGATAATATCGAGCTAATAGCTGCACATTTAGAATTTGTGTAAATATATTATATCCTAGAATGTAAGACATGATAGATGTAAGACCAAATATATTCATTTATTATCAAATTGTAAGTTTCTTATTAAAAATTGGTATACCCTCGATCAGAAGTCCCTCAGGGGCTCACTCACTTAACCGTGAGTGAGTACGGGGTGTCGCGTCCCCGGGGCACCCGAATCGCCTATAGGCCGCACTCGTGTGCGGGGTTAGCTTGGCTCTTGTGAGCTGGTGTTAGGTTGGCTCTCGTGAGCTGGTTAAATTCGTACTCGTGTGCGACGTAGGCAGGCCGTACTCGTGTGCGGGGTTAGCGTGGCTCTCGTGAGCTGGTGTTAGGTTGGCTATCGTGAGCTGGTTAGATTTGCACTCGTGTGCGGGGTTTGTAGGTAGTTCTCGTGTACGGGGTTTATAGTTACTCTCATCGCATCTTCATCATCGTTGGTTTTATAGTCGATTTATAATAGAATTGCTTCTGAATTTTCTCGAGATGGTCTTCTGAAAATTCATATTTCTTATTTCAAATTGGTATTCCTTCGACCGAAGGTCCCTCAGGGGCTCACTCACGGGTGGGGCCGTGAGTGAGTACGGGGTGTCGCGTCCCCGGGGCTCCCGAAGTGCCTATAGGCCGCACGCGTGTGCAGGATTTAGTTTTGTCGTATTTCTTGTCGTATTCGTACTCGTATGCGGGGTCATGTATTGTTTAACAGTCGGTCAGGATACATCGAACGAAGAGGACATCCCAACGAAAAGAATACATCGTGAAGACTGCGTATGTTAAGTTATTTATATTTGCCGAGCAATTATTGTCTTAGCGTCACCCCCGAACCAGAGCCTTCTGCTCTGGTTCATATTTCTTCGTTGCGAATCAAAGCCTTAATTTTTTTGCGACAATAATTGCTCGGCTTGCGTGCGTGCGTTAACTATTAAGATTGTATATTATCGTTGTAAATATGTCGAGTAATTATTGCCCTAACTTCACTTAATTTAGTTGACTTTAATTTATTCTAACTTCACTTTGCTCGGCTCGTTGTTTTTATTCCGACACAGCCTTCTGCTGTGTCGGACCTTGCTTGTATGTACCAATCCAGTTGGTATCGGTATTCGGCGTCAATTCATTGAGAGTGGATGGTCAAGCGATCTGTTTGCCGTGTTACACTGTGTAAGTGAAAAGTCCTCTCTGTCGTAATTCCGCCCGAGTTACCTCAACGTAAGTTGCTTGGTAACAGGTGGTAACTGGAGTAAATGGGACACCGTGCGAGCTTTTCTCTTGGTCATCGCTCTTCTTGAGTTCATGTTGGGTATCGGTGCTGACTGGAGTTTGGCTGCAAGCATTGTACGCGTTCGCGTCACCCTCGGACTAGAGCCTTCTGCTCTAGTTCGCTCTTGTTTCTCTTTTTGAAAGAATCAGAGCCTTCTGCCTGATTCGCCTTTGCTCCCCCGTGGATCGGAGACTTCTTCTCCGATTCACACCTTTTTCCCCGCAATAATTACTCGACATATTGCGTTACTGCGTTAGTATAAGTTCGTCGTTGTTAGGAAAGGGAGCCAGAAGGAATATTGAATTCGTTCTGACTCCCTCTCCGGGTCTCTTGTGCAGCAACCTCCTCGTGGTGAGACCTGGGCAATCGGTATTATCCTCTATTTGTAAGAACTTCTAGTATCTTACAAATAGTGGATAATATCGAGCTAATAGCTGCACGGTTAGAATTTTCGTTTATATTGTACACTAGAACGTAAGGCGTGCTGGATGTAAGAACAAATGTATTGAAAAAGTTTTCAATAAAGATCTTGTAAATTAATATCCATGATTATTTCAAACCTATTCCCTTCTATAACATTTTGCAATGTCACCTTCCGTCTGATTCGACGACAATAAGAGCGTTATGACATTCTACAGTAAAAAGTAATTTTGTTCCAAGCAATTATAGAATGAGTAATGTCAGCATTCTACGTTTATTCATTACCTACGATACTACATATAAGTCCATTTACGTACGCCACTGACGCAGTCTTACTTAGATCTCGAGCAAATGTTCTATTTAGGTAGAGGCGGAACTTTTAGTGATGTTGGTATTTCAAAATATATAAGTCGTTGAGGCATTTTAGATAACAATATTTTATATCTTCGTGGGACTGCAGTATAGTTATTTTTAATTTTAATTTTTACTTAGGATCAGTACAGACATTGCAAGCAATAATTAAACATCCGTAGTAAAAATGAAGTATACGGAATATTCAGTTCTTACTAATACGCCTAAATTCGCGAATTATCGGTAACAGTGAACGCGACACCGAAATGGTACGGGGGATCTTAGAGCCCCCCGAAGCGTGGACAGAAAAGTCCATAAGCTGCAATGTCTGTACTGATCCTAAGTCTGTGCTTAGGATCAGTACAGACATTGCAAGCAATGCATTTTTCTGTCCACGGTTCTGAATTACTGACTCTGTAGAAAATGCTCCTGTACCCTGTACAATAGCGGACTCAATCGAAATGAAGCGGTCAGCTAGTGAACTACATAATACGAGCAATATAACAAAATTAATTTTACTATAGTTCGTATTTTTATTATTCATTCTTCGTAAATACTATTTTCTCTGTTCAAATATACGCGCCATATTCATGTCACAGACGAGGTATAAGAGTAGACCAATCACCCAATGTATTTTTCTGTCTCATGTTCCCGGGGCTCTAGACTCTAGACGGTGGGTCTAACGGGTCCAGGACCGATCGGTAACTCGTCGTTGCCAGAGGCAGGATTCGTTACCAAAAGTGTTTTGCATGAAATTTTTCACTTATTCTATTTTTCCATCAGAGGTGGCGTCATTAGCCCTTTCGAAAAAGGTATCTGCGGTCGGTATTCTGTGTCTACCAATTTGGGCGGTTTGTCACTACGTGGCTACGTGGAACGGCGCTATACCGGAATGGCGATCTAGGGTGGAGAAGCTGGGAAAGAGGTCGCTGCGATCAGTGAAATTTGGAGTCTGTAATACATTCAGACTCGGGACATAAAAATCGATAAGAGGTTATTGTTATTGCTATACCTTGTCCGAAGATTGCGCACCTGATCTCAACTGGTTTCAAGTCATCAATTGATTAAAATGTCGACATATTTCGTCTATAAGGTATTTTATATATCTTGCTAATAATTGGTAGTTTTATTAATTTGAATGACAAATTCAGAAAATTGCTTGGAGTCTGCCTTCGAAACATTCCTAACCTTGAAACATATTGTCAGATGTGAATTCTACGTAATTACTCTTTACCATATTGTGCATTACTTATTATTATGAATGCTTTATTTTCTAAGTACAATTTATTTGCCGATGTAAATTTCTATATGTTTATGAATTGTTCAAATATTTTAGGGGATTGGCAACAAAATTGTACAATTGTACTTGATCAACAAACTATGTAAGTAATCAAAAATTAATCAAAAATTTCTTTCAGATATATTATAAATATATTATGAAATGTTCTTCTTACAGCTAAGTATTATAATGAATGATACAAATGTAAATTGAGCTTGTTAAATACTAAATTGTACATTAAAAGAAAAGGATATTTTATAAGAATTCAGGCATATTTTTTTCAGATATATAAATAGTCGTAATTATAATCTTTCTGTACACAATTTGCTTCTCTTTTCCATGAATATTTCTGTCTTAATTTCTTCTTTACCGACTGTTTCTTCATCTCATAATTACAAGCATCTATTGTTCAAATTCTTTAATTGTTAACGTTGTATCTCCTATATTTTCTTTGTTCTATATCTCCATTCTCATAGATTATTTTTTTTCTAATATATGTTGCTATATTTTTTCTATCCCCTCTCTTTTCGCTTCCAACTTATTTTACCCGAATCATTGTCATGCGCTCGTTTAAAAAACAATTTCAATATTATATATTAATGTTTGTACTGTTGCTAAGCATAGTTAGTTCATGAAAAAAAAAAAAACATTTGCCAGGTGTGGGGTTCGAACCCACGCTCCCTAACGGGAACCAAAGCTTAAATCTGGCGCCTTAGACCGCTCGGCCAACCTGGCTTGATGTGTACATCGGTTTCATTTTAATAGATAGGTATTGTCATATGATATTCGACGTTAATAAAAAAAGTAATATAAAATATTGCAAAGAATCTATTGAAATAACAAAATTAATAATATTTCTACAAAGTACATTAAGAAAATGCTTTTCGTTCGCTATTTACAGTGACATAGATATGTGAAGTCGGTAAGTGCTCCTATTATTTTACAACATATTTTAGTATTTTCATAATTTAGTATTATCTGTCACTCTTTTTTTTTTTAAATAACGAGGTTGTATATTATCTGAATCTTTTAAGGAAGAAAAATGAGTATATCCATTCGAATTGATTAGACAGTATTCCGAACAATCGAGATGATTATTAACAATCTATGAACCAGTGATTTTTCAGCATACATTTATCACCGTGCAAAATTACTTGAAAAAATGTTTGCCTTATTTTAAATAAGAGATTACGAAGATTTAGGTACGATTTGCGTTATGTTTGCACGATACCAGCATAAAATGGTTTATTTATCAGATAAGTAGCGAGGTCCGCTTACTGAAGGAAACTCTATAGCGTTGAATGAGGATTACCGATAATCAGCAGATGGTAATATTCTTTTGCATCGATAGACGCGCAATATACTCGAAGGGTAGCGTTGCCGGGGCTCACAAACAGAATTCAAATGGAGCCAACTCGTCGAAAGAGCAGATCTTATCGCAGGGAACTGTCAAGGGTGCATCACCGGATTGCTCCTATCCCTGCCAAGCCCTGCTGGTTCATCCCCTTTGACGCCCAACTCAAATTCCACCCTGATATCGCTCTGACATTAAGGGCACGCACGCAGCGGCGCATCAAAATACGTTTCGGAACAATGTAATTCATAGTAATTAAGGGAACGTGGCATCTCTCCTTATTTAACATTTATATAATTTATTTCTTTGCGTTGAACAAACGAAATTAACTCTAGACTCGCAAAAAAATACAGGAATAGCTAAAAATAGGATATTTACGGCTTGCAGATGACTGTACTGGTTTATTGACTTTATTATTTTTGTACAGACATATTTACAATATAACGTTTTGTATTTATTATATTCATTCCGAGTTATTGCTAATCATAGTTTCTTTTAGAAATGGAAATTGCATTTTTAAAAATTTTCAACGGTTCTTAAGTTACGTATAATGATCGAACAACGAATACTGAATTTTGTTTATGTGATTTAATAATTTCTAAAATTCCAATCAGTTGGAAAGAGTTATTCACGAATTGAGGTGGAATTATAATAGTAAAATATGATGGAAAAATCAGTATTGAAGTTACTGAAAAATTCGATGGATGTTGTATGGTTAGTGTGGTGCTTATGTTTTATTTTTCTTCGCAGATTCCAATCAGATGGAGTGTGGTACACCTCCTGTACTGTTTTATGTGATTGCACGTGCCGAAAGAAAACTAAGCTGACGGCTCGCGGCGGATTGGCGGGCAGCAGGGGCGGGTTGTTTGCAGCAAGGGGCTTCGAACACGTGAGTGAAAAAGCCTATTAGTACGTATACTGAAGTGCAAAATCTATGTAGCGAACCTTGAACACGATTACAGTATGTTCCACAACCTTTTTACATTATACTTTCAACCCACTCCATTTTTCCAAGGACAACACGGATGAATTATTTATTAACTGTACCGACGAGTAGTCTGCTATTTGCACAATCTCGTACATGTGCAATTTATATTTAACATTGTTTCACATCTCATGGAAAAGCACAACAATAACTCGTAGAATATCGTATACACGTATTGTCTTGTGCATGCAGAATTTTATGGTCCACATAATGCTCATAAGTTTTTTCAGTAGTATTATAAAGCAAATGTTATTGTACATTCATGTGTAATAATATGATTTTGAAATAATCTTGGGTTCTTCTTTTATAGACAGTTTTGTAGTACATCAAAAGTGATTCCTTAATTTTAGTGGTTAAAATCTTTTAAAAATTTGTTGGTCATCCCGAAGGTACACTTCGTTTTTGTTTCATTGAATAGGTATGAAAACAAGCTGCACAATTTGCGAACAATGCCGAGTGATTGCGAAGGGGTTGAGGCCAGGGAAAATTCAATTTAATTAATTATTCGTCGCGTAAAATAATAGTCAGATGACAAATCAGTGATGAAGTAAAATGTTTTCGCAGGAACAAACGAGGGAATCAATATCGCAAGAAAAATGGTTTCGTATTGTGTCCACGTTGTAACGTTTTCTATGGGGCACGTGTCAGTCATGCCGCATGCCACGTGCCGGCCAATCTAAATCTAATAACGCAAACAGCCTTACAATAACGCTCGTCGTGTGCGCTACCGTTTGGCGGCTGGAGGTAATAGGACACCATGTGAACTAATCGCTCAGGATTGGCTCTCAAGATCCTCTTTCGCTATTTGTTGATCCCACTGTGCGGCCTCTCCTGGGAGAACGAGCACTATAGTAGAAAGTGGTCGCAATAATTTTTAGATCGACGCGGAATCCAGATCTGTCTTGCTGGGTCCAGTCATGCGCGAGATCAAAAAATCTGTTCCATGAAACTTTGCTATAATCGCCAAAGTATTAGTTCATATTCTTAACCCTGCGAACAACATTTTATAATTTATTTCTCAATGGGTCGAACTTCATACTAAAATGAACAAGTGTAAGAATTGAAAGGAGGAAACAGTGTTGTATTTATATAGTAATTTGTTTGATATCTTCTTCGAGTAATAATTTCTTTAACAATTATTCGCAGTCAAAGAACAGTGAAATTGCTGGGGCGACAGTCATGGGTTCACAACGGCTTAACTTATTTATTATCATGATGAATTTAGTGCGAAAATGAATATGCTAAAGTATTGTTTCAAATGGTGAATAATAAATAGTCTACTTAATCGTAGATCGCACATGTAGGTACATTTAAAAATAAAATAATTTAGTTTGTTAAATTGATAGTTAATTTATATTATTATAGATTTTAGTTTTTTAAATTGATACTTCATGGCAACTAAAGGGTTAGAAATTTTTCTGAAATCGCTACTTGAAATTTCTTCGTAAAAATCAATGGTAATTGATTTATTTAATATATTTTCTTACCTACCTCTGCTCAAATTGCAGCGAATACAACGTTGGGAATGGATGAAGGAATCAGAGAGGCTCGTGTTGTAATTCTCAAAAATGTAAGTTGAATTTATTTTAATATACACCGACGAGTGTCTGTACGCGCGTGTGCGTTTCAGTGCGCATCCGCGTGCGTACACGAACGACGCGTCATGTAAAATATGACATGATCGAACGAAAGTGATAATCAATATTATAATCAACATCACAAGATCACAGAGCTCGCGGCTCCTGGACAAAGATTGCACCCTTTCCGCGATGAATCGCGCGGGGTGCTCGCCAAGTCGATATGCAAAAAGGAACTGTTTACAATAATCAATTTTTAACGACACTCGTTCCGATAAATGATAGATCTACGCTCTCGTAATCCACTGCAAAAACTCTGGACTAATTATGGATTCCAAGGTCTGATATATGCTTCGTATACTTTCGTGAGATTCGTTTGGTGTGAGATTCGTTTTTGGGCCGGCTCGTCGAAATGATTCGAATCAACTATTATTACGTTTTATACAGTTGTTCGCGTACAATCCATCGTTTAACGTGGCCTGACAAATTTGAACTTTCCCTATCTCGTTTTCGGAGAGATCAGGCGCAATCGCGAAATCAATTCGTGGGTAATGCCGGGTAACGTAAAATCGGTGGAATACGTATCGTTTGAATAATTTTGTTGTTTCAACGAATGAAATCAATGAAAAATAGGTACTCGTACGGTAGAACTTGTTCGGTGCGCCTTATACCGGTCCCACCGACTATACGCGTGTATAGTCCGCACGTTAAAGGGGTGGATCGCCGCCATACAATCATACAATTATACGGAGTTCAAGCTACGGTTGCTCCTACGATTATGTACACCTATATATAATAATTCTTCGTCCTACAATCCCGTTAATATTCGTTTCGTTGGGCATCCTAGAAATAATTCTGTCGTTCATTTTTGTACATCGCAACAGTATTTACAAGAAAATTTACAAATTACACGTTAGACGATACGCTCTACCTAGCTGATATTGGTTAGTCTTCTTAAAACGTACGGGTAGGAAGTTAAAATTTCAAAGTCGAAAATGCTCTCTAAAAACTATGATGTCTGTTATTCAGTGATAAGCGATATGTCCGTCTAGCGGTGTCCCGTGTTCCTCGACCCCCGACAGTTTTCTGCTCGGATTCGTTCGAAAATCCCCCCCCGACACCCTTTTGTGAACTATCTCTCTGCTCACACGTATACTGCTCCCGTTTTACTGAACGTTCTCGATTTGTTAGGCGAATTGTTTAACCACCTTGCTACAAAATCGATGGAAAACACTTTCAAAAATATTCTGTCGCAAGTTTCTCTCGTCGCGAGAGGAGACGAGCATGCCGGATGGGCTCGAATACATCCGTGAAAAACGCTTCGCTCGCTTTGCCCGATACGACATCAGAGCGACACGAGAGGACTATAGTCGTTCGGCTTGGTGGATACCTCTGCTAACAACTTTTGGGTTGGGTCCGACAGCGGAGCAGGGTCACCGAGAAATCGAAAGAGATTATCTTGGCGATTTATCGCACCAGTAAAAATTACAAGAAAGACAGAAAGGATAGAAAAATATCGTAACGTTATTTTCGATTTGTTAAAATTATTTAGAGTCGAAATTTGTTCGTTATGTGTCTCCGGTTTGTTGGAGAAAACGTCGAACGCAGGTCATCCGCTGTCTAGTTGTCATAATTTATCCAGCAGGAAGTGTGCATAGTTACCGCTTGGATGAAACAATGTTCGCGTTAAATGGTTCACTCTTTTTACAATAAATTTGGTCAGATAATATCTGGGAATTTGACAACGATCGATAGATTACTCCTCGCACTCGAACACAACTGATCCAACATATTCTTCGATTATAAATACTGTGCACCATCCGAGCGACTATGTCGATAGATGCAAAAAACAAGTGTTCTTCGATATGTATCATTCCTTAACTTATTCGATCGTTAATCATAAAGCGTTATCGATTTTTGCACTGGTTTCGATATAACTCCCAAACACAATCGCGAGTAGCCCCGACGAGAATTAGAGCACGCGTCGCTTTATCCCCCGTACGATAATTGGGGAGAACGTGGATCGACTCCGGCTCAAGAAAGCGATTGTCAACTACGAGTACAATGATTAGGGGAACGTCAGAATTCGCTGAAACATCCGGCGTCAATGAATCCTCGCTTTCGTGATGACACGGAGACTGTTGATGTTCCCGTTGGAGTTTACATCTCGTAACACTATTTGTTACTAGACGAGAGCAACGGACTGGCGGTGTTCGAGTATCCTTGGCTGCAGGTAGGCAACATAAACGGATTCATGTTGAACGGTGATCCGACAACCTCTCCTAGTCCTGCAACATACCCACTGTCGGTTATACGTTAGTATAATTCGCCATCTCGTTAAATCCATGAATTAGAGGACATGATTACCGGGCATGCGACGCATGTTTCGATTCAAGCTTCGACTTCGATTGTTTCAGTAATTTACTGCCACTACGCTGCGGATCTTTATGCGAAATAAACATTTTCTATCGCAATTACAACAAACAGGTTCGAAATATATGTATTGCACTCGATGCAATTCATAGGGCGTTACATGGATAAAGTGTCAATTCTTGTTGAAACGTTACCATAGGAAATTAGTGAAATTTGTTAATGCACTGATCTGCATCAGATCGCATGAGTCACCTTGCAGATTGCGGAGACTTCAATGAACAGCACGCAGTATCGGATCGAACGTCGGCGCGCATTACAAGATGAAGAACGAGCTGCATTTCAGGCGTCGCTCAGACACGTGCCAACAAAACTGCCACTCTAACGATCTCGTCGGCTAAGTGGTTCTCTTAACTATCAATGGCGATAAACGATATACTAACGTTCGTCTCTGTAACGCCTTCATTTGCTGCGGTGATCGTAACGATGTCCAAAGGTCTTTATTTTTTTTTCACGATTTATTTCGTGAAAGCAACTGTCCTCAAATGCTATTATAAATCATTGAGTTAATCGTGTGAAAATCACAGTCTGCAATTCACATTATTAGACACTACAATAACGAACTCTTCGTTGTTCTCTCGTCAATTACACGAATAATAGTCTACGAATATTTCTGCAAACTCCAATTTTGAACACGTACTTAGTACAGTAAGTATTCGATCTAAGAAAAACTGTCAGGCCTCGGTCGCGGAGCAGTGCAAAGGGGGGCCTGTCGCGACAGGTTCGGACAGACACCGGGTCCGATTCTACGTCATCGACTCTCGCAGCACTACTTGCCGAGGCTTGGTTTAATTGACGCATAAAGATTCGCAGTACGATTGTAGGCAGAAAATCAGATCGAAAATATGCGAATGGAAACAGAACGTATTATAATTGTGCCGTTTAATGCAAAAGTGTTGTACGTCAATATTTTGTTTGTTTAACACATCTTCAGGGTTTAATAGTTATCGAATAAAACAATATTGTGACATAATTTTAGCGCGCTTGCGTAAAGGCCAACGTGATGTCCATTGATATTAAAGTGTTTTATAAAACTTTTACTGAATTCATCATTATCCAATGATTAGACCAGCAGCATTTTTGCATCGGAAGGCACGATCGAAGGCAAGAGAACGGGGGCCTGTTATCAACAGTTTGTAAATGAAACGTGTGTACATACATTCTCGAATCTCGTCTCTTGTGAATGTTTCTCATAATTCTTTAATCGCAGTGCATGGGGTGGTTGTGGTGGTGATGATGGTGGTTGTGATGGTGGACGGTTAGCGGTTACTGGGCGGCTGTGGCGAGGTGGTGCTGTGTGGACCAGTGCGGTGGGACTGAGGTAGTCGGTGGTCGTACTACAGGGGCGAACGCACTCCCGTCCCCAGACGTATAGAAAATGCCATACTGTTCGTGCGCTAAAACGAAAATTTCACATAAGGAAAACTCATAAACGTGCGTGCACACGGACGCGATGCCGACAGAACATGGGAAAGCTTTGTTGCGTGTCAGGGCTCGGTGTACACGTACACATGCACACGCATGCGCTCGGAATCGTCTACCAAACTGTGTCCAAGCGTAATTGTCTTGAAAATCTCATTATCGTTCTACAGATTGCTATTACGCATGATTCGAAATTTTATCCATTAACACATCTATCGAAGATTATTTCATAATTCTTAATAGCATACGGCCCATTGCTAAGGTTTGAGCTAGGAGATGAAACCCCCTTAAGTATATCCAACTAGTAATAAACAACACATAAACAACAATATAATTTTTAGTTCACGTTTTCACAGTTTGATGTAAGATCTCGTGATTCCTCATGCTGGTGTGACATCATGACGCCAAGGATTGATTGTTGAAGAACGTCTAAGACTGACTTCGGACACAGTTTGGCAAACGTTGAAGCAACAAGGTGAATCGGCAATGTTCTTGAGGGTAGCTTAGACAGTTACTTACGCGAAGTATAAAGTGTTGGACTACCCGCGTAGGGATTGGCAACCGAGTAACTGCCATTGGTGCTGTGACTGTGGGGTGTGCTGGCCGAACTTCCGCAATAACCGCCTCCAGTTACAACCCCGCGTGGACTCGCGCTACTGCTTTGCCTATAGGCGTCGACATTCCCACCGACGCTGCCACCGACGCTGCCACCACCGCCTCCGCCACCACCGCCTCCAGCATTGGCTCCTGTCGTCACGGAACTACCGTCTAAAAAATAGAAACCTGCCCGTCAGACGAACTCGTCAGTATTTCATCATTCTGTGCGCAACTTGTTGCCTAACCCTTAAACCGGACACGTGGGCTATCGCCTTTTCCCTCTACCGACTGGCCGACACGCGGACTCATCGATACCCTAACTGACGATGATTCGTTCAACTCTTCAGGGTCTGCACGGTATTGCATTGACTCTGATGGAGTCTCTGATGGAGTTCCTTATTGCTTGCTACATTGCTGGACATCACAAATGAAGAGAAAAGATATTGGGAATTGAGCGTCGTCCCTGAAGAGTTGAATTGATCGCCAATGGACAAGTGAGGTATGATAGCAAGGTGCCAATGTGACTGGATACTCTTGCCAGTGGTGAACGAGGACCTGAACCACAATGCCAATGGAACTATATAATCCCATGTTCCTTCTTTCTCACCACAGAATATTCAAAATTTAAAAACAGTAGTTCGGTTCCTATTATGAAAATGTGTTTCTAGGAAATTGAACTATTGAACTTAAATGAAGTAGAATCTGTTTATTTTAAGTGTGGAGCGAAATCGGCCGAGTCTACGAAAGTGAGAATGAGGATGAAGAAAAGCAAGCAGTAACTGAAATGTTAACGTCGTGGTTAAAGCTTGTCAGTGCTAACTTCGGTAAGCTATCGTTTGAAGAGCGAAGATCGTGCGACATCATGGTTGCCATTTTCTGTGGAACACGAAGTAACTTAGAATATTTACCGTCCGTCCATTTCGCCGCACTACCGTTTTCTTGCACTGTCACTGCCAGTTGTCCTGTGTACGAGTTGAACGCCGTCGCCGAACTAGATGTGGGCGGCGCAGGTGGGTGGCCAGAACCAGGACTCCTGGGAGCACCTGTAATTCCCGCGTTCCCACTCCTGGGCATACTGTACAAAGCTTCCGCGAGGTCCGCCGCCCTCTTCAGTATAATCTCCTTCGGTAATTTCTCGGGGTCGCCCGGGTGTCGTGGAATCAGCTTTTGTAACCTTTGGAAGCCGTAGTCGATCGTCGGCTCGTTCAGTGCTGGAAGATTAGCGTGAACGATATCACTTTAGCGGGAATCCATAAAATGTGTAGTCTGTCAAAAATTGAACGAATCAACCGTAGGAACTAGGCTCTGCTAATTGTCTCGTGATTTTGAGTTTCTGATTTATTAGCGTGTTCGAGTCAGCAAGTTTAGTATGTTCATTTTTTTTCCGAGTGACAGAGTACAGGGTCTCGATGAAACAATATTGTTGCCTTGCATACTCACACACATAAACAAATCTCCCAGGCGCCCCCTTGCAGAATTGTTTAGTCTTATAGGACAGTGTGACTTCGACTACGCCCGGTATCTGCCTTGGTGGGGTTTGCACCCTTATTGCGTTAGGTGTGATTAGCTGAAAATGAGAAATTAGCGACTCGATAAAAACAGTTGTCTTACAGAAATCGATTTACTAAAATGCTCTGTCATGCAGTTGTATTAATAAATTAAGTACCTCGCTCCAGACCAACATCGAGCCAAACACTACTTGAAGTCCATCGAAGAAATTTTCACCTATGATTATCACTGTCGATCCTCCGGACGTCCAGCCTTCGTTCGGCGATATTGCCTTTATGCACGGTGTTTGAAGGGGAACCGGAGTGTACAGACCTAATTACACAAAAAGTGTCGATCAGACATCATACAAACAGAGCTAGTTACTCTTATTAAAAAGCGTCAAAATCTCGCAAAATCCGTAGTAACCGTAATTACAGAATTGAATTTTTCGTCAGAGACGACTGGATTGCAAATCTTTATGCAAATTCTTATTTTCATAATAGAAAGTTTCGTTGAGAGTCCAAATAATCGAGAACGATCAAAGACCAACGTCGCACACACACGACAAACACCGCAATGTCCTTGCGGAACGATCGCGAAACTTAGCCAAAGATTTGGCGACCGTGACTGGCGTGCGAAATCAGAGAAACAATAACACGCGGCGCCCGCGCCCGCGCTCGCGCGCGTCGCAAAAACGACTTGCACGCGAATAAGAGTCGGGAAATTACGCGAATTCCCCTCACCGTGCTGAGACAGTTAGTTAGAGGGGTGGGATACGGAAAATTATCTGAATATTCTGTTTATTTGGTCGAGGGCGAGTGGTGGGTATATATTTCCCGTGGCGAGCAACTTCAAGCCGCGAGGATGAGAGAGCCTCTAAAAGAGGGAGAACGACGGAGAATCTATGAAGGAGAAAGACGTCAACCTTGTAGAAAGAGAACTAGAGAGAGAGAGAGAGATTGAGAGAGAGAGAGAGAGCGAGAGAGCGAGTGAGAGAGGAAGAGAAAGAGTGTCGGGAGGAAGAGAATGAGGGTCGGAGTGGCCGGAGAAGAGTTGTAACAAGAAGGAAGGGGGGGCGATCGGGCCGTTGGTGTCTCTGCTTGGAATTTATAACCCAATGATATCATTTTGTACCCCGGCGAAGCCAAGCCACCCCCGGCACCGACCCTGCTAGAACGGAGCCACGGCAGAGTGGCTGACATCATGGTATATTGCTCCCAGTGATGCTCAAACAGCTTCCACCTTCGATTGCTTGCTCGCCTATTAAATCCCGAATGCTCGAAAGACACCCCTTGTCTGCGACCTGGTCCAAAAAAACTACCACCCCCGCAAAATCACAAAACGCTTGATCACCGAAAATTAACTCTGTAGATGCATTATACAAGATAAAATCAAATCAGATGGTTTGACGCTGGTTCTCTAAAGATTCAGACGTTTCTATTGGTAAATTTAGTCAGTCCAATACTTTAAACCAGCCCCTCCATTGTGAGACAGTAGCTAGCACAAGTAGCAGTCGCCTAATGAGTTTTCAAGGATTTATGATTAGCGGCAAACTTCTAGCCACCCCTATGAAACGCCGACTAGTAGAAATTTATCTTCTTCTATCCAGAAACGTCGTAGCGTCAAACCTGGTAACTTAATTCTGATTTACTAGGATTTTTAAACATTTTGTGTGCTGGATCATCTAGCTTCTGTGAAGAATGAAATAATATTTTATTGGGACCTGTTTTGCAAGAAAGGGATGTAAGCAAGACGCAGGTTGGTTAAAGGGTAGCGATCCTCGTGTAAATGGGGATTCTTCGATGGGACAGAGGTATTTATTGCGTTCAATGTACAAGAAAGTCGTTAAACAGAGGCGGCCACGTTGGCAACCACTCCGGTAGAGAATTGTCGAGCGAAATGGTATGGGGCGGAAATGTAGGAAGAGGTGGAGTGGAAGGAGTATAGTAGGTGGAGGAGGAAGGGAGGACGCGGGAGGGAAGGTTGAAAGAGGGATTCAGTAGAGGAGGCCGGAACAAGCGTACCAACCCGGAATAAATAAAATCCCCCGTGCCATTACTGAGCGGTAAGGGGTGCTACTCTCTACTCCCGAACTCCTCTTTTACCACCAAACCGTCGTCGAAGTCGAGGAGCCCCGTTGTACTCGAACATGTTCGGTCCGATTCTCTCTGATCACTGTGGGATCGCGGATGTAACTTCGTTTCACCCCGGTAAATACCGGGAACTTCTCCTCGAAGGAAAAAAACTTGCTTTCTCCGCCACCGCCGCGCTCATTAAAATCATGTTTCACGACCGGGCTGCTTTCTCCCGAGCGATTTATCGGAATATTCAATACTGCGTCGCCGGAGGAATCGTTTATGGTTCACCTAAACGTTGCTGTCTGAATGGCAACCTTCATTTATGACGATATAAAAATATTTTTGTACGAAATTTCGTTGGGTGAACGCGCTCCTGAAAATACTACCGAGCGCTAAACGCGATACACATTGCTTTTGCAATAATAAGATTGAATTCATTCAGACTTTCTACGATTTTTATTAAATACACGATCGAATAAAGAAGTTTGTTAATCAATTATTAAAAGAGACTTTTTTTTAGCGATCTTATTGTCACGACCTTGAAGTGACCTTTAACTCCAAGAAAGAGTACGAAATTCATTGTATTCGATGCGCTCAATATAAATGACAATTGAAGTTGATAAAAGATTCATATGAACATTAATTTTTGCCCCACAGATAACCGAGACCCTACTGTAAAATGAGAATGTTATCACTGAATTTTCCGTTTTACGCAAAATCCGAGAATGTAACATTTACCAAGGAGATGTGCTGAAGGGAGAAACGGAGGGGGCAGGTCCGATTGGCGAGCCTTTTCCGTCTCGTTCTTCGTTTTTGCCCGACGAGATAAAATAGAGACGCGAAGAGGTGGAAGGAAAGGTTCGAACCTGCGGAGAGGAGCTTGACTAGGGACGGAGGAAATAATAGTAAGGAAGAAAGCACAGAGAACGTGGCGGAACCCCCGTTTGCCCGCATCCCATTGATTTACATCTTGCCTTTGCGCAGAAAGAAAGAAAGGACGGAGAGGAAGAGCACACCGGGAAAAGAGAGAAGAGGCGCGCGTAGTTGAGGGGTGGCCGCACGATATCAGCCGTTTGTATGCGCGGTCGACGCCAAACTTTGCTGAATTGCCCTATGACTCCTTATATCCTATCCTCCGAGCACGCCCTGTCTCGTCCTCTTACGATTCTACCCTCCGCTATGGCTCGAGGAGTCGTTATACCGATCTCGAAGAAACCAACCCAGCGTTTCCCCCGTCCCCCTTCCTCGTTCGAGGATTCTAACAATTCCATTACGACGAGACAACAATTTTTTCTTATCGCCGCGCCGCGCCGCGCCGGCGCGAAGTGTTTAATACGACGACCGATGTCTATTCTTCGAATCGAACCATTTTCACACATAACTACTTATCACGCAGACTGCGTACCTTCGCGCTAGACAGACATTTTACAAATCTATTTTCGAGAAACTCGGCGACGACGTCTATACATCGTACCGACTCTGAGGAATATTACAGAATTGATTACCAGATTGCGGATCCTTAAAAATAAAAATTGCACCAATTGCAAGCACCAAGAGCCAAATGCTCCTCCCTGTTTAATCATTCCGATAAGTAGAAACTAACGTATCGATAGTCGTTCCCCTGGGGAAAATACAATTTTCATTCAATAAAATTTCAAACACCCCAAACATTCTGCGTACCTAATATTGCAATAAAGACAGCATAATCGCGACATAGCGACTTCGAAGTTCTTCCAACAGACTTCATTTCATTTTACAAGTATATATGTGTATTGTCCATTGCGGTCGCGAAATGAATGCATCGTTACAAATTAAAACCGGGATGATTAATTCATACCGTGTCCAAATGAATTGATTATAAATATTAAAGTTGTTGTTGAGCCGCAGTAAAAGCATCGTTTAATACTCCATTATCCGGCGTTACAGTGTTCCTATGTCGCGCGTTACGCCGATAGTTAATTTTGCAACAAATCCACCGTTCGATCCGACCAAAAATTCCGCATTTCTCATAACGCGTATCGCTATTCAACGGGAAGTAGCCATCTCTCGATTATGCTGCTGCTAAGTGTTACATGTATGTTCACAATTTTCGAGACTCACTGTTATACTCGCCGGGATCGCTGGGATCCAATCGTTTCGCTCTGCGCCCATGTTTGCTGTTGTTGTGGACGAACATGTTGTCCGAGACTGCCAGTAGTGGTCCCTCTACTCCTACTTGCGTGGAAATGACCACCTGTTACAGAAGGTTGAAATTCGCCGACGTGAGATTTCGCTCAAAAATGAACTTTTCGAGGAAATCGTCTTCGCGATAATTGCGGTGCGCGCACGTGCCGGCAATTTCGCTGGGGACTATCGTCGTACGAAGATTCCGCACACAACGGTCATAAATGTTCGGACACTCGAATGCCAAACAATCAATTTAGTTCTAGGAAAATTGCAAAAAATCTAATCAAAATTCTGAACAATAACAGAACTCTGCTAATCGTTTTCTCGTGTATCTATGAAGCTAACGGTGAGCAATTGTTGGATAAATCTACACAGGATGTGGACTTTTACAACATATTTCGCTAATTATGTATCTATATCTCGATCGTATTGTTGTTAATAACCAAATTTTTATGTTTTCGGCTTTACGGTTCGATCAGTTACTTAACTTTACGAGTAACTGATCGAACCGTAGCGCCGAAAACATAAAAATTTGATTATTTCGCTAATAATTGACATCGATGTACAAATTAGAAAAATGTCGTATTTCTTTCAAATACGAGATTACCAACGAATTTGTCGTTGGATCATCCGTACGATTATTTTTGATAAAAATTCGCAGCGAATTTTGTCGCGAGACGCGCTCGCCGGGAATCCCGGGTGAAGGGGAACCAAAATGAAGTTGTTATCACGGCTCGGAATTTGTTTAGGAATTGCTTATTACTCGGAGTTTCGAATTAAAATTTTAGCGGCGTGGGTTTAGCCGCCTCGAAAATTCGCAGCGGGCGAAGGACCGTCAGGTTTTCCTCAAGCTTGCAAGTTCGCACTACGTTAGGTAATACGGCCAACTAGCCAAGAAAGTTGGCGGGAGTCGCGAAAGGACAAAACTTCGGGCGTTTACCGACCTTCCCGGCCGATTTTATAAACGTTCTTTCTACTTTCTCTCTCTCTCTCTCTCGCTCTTTGTCCCGAAAATCATCGTCCCCTTGTTTGCGTCCGAAAAACTTGAGGTTAAATACACGGGCTTGTTTCAATTTGCCGAAAGTTTTACAACGATTCTTTCCCCGCCGCTATCAAAGAGAAATACAACGCGGAAAGGGAAAGTGCATCACGACGGCGAATCCCCGTGCCGAGCGCGTTTTGTTGGCCAATGAATATATTCGCGTACGCAATCATGCATCGTTCTGAAATATTTAAATAGATCCGCGCAAACATTTTCTGCCGTGACGCTTCGAACGTGTATACGATGTAGCTGTATTCCAAGATTCAGCCTTAATGAGATTATATTCATACATTTGTATGATAGTATCTATCATACGTGCAAATAGAGGGGGCCACGAGTGTCACGAAATACATGGCGAATATTCACACACCGCGAATCCGCGAATCAGGCTGCATTGCTCGTTCACGGGCTCTCGTGATTAACTGGCTGGGCGCGATGATAAATCTTCGAGGACGATTCAATTTACAATTTCATTTGCTCATTATATAGAATACCTCGAAATATTATGTAAAAGTCGACGTCTTATGTAATTTTGTTTGTAGACTGACAATGCTCCTTGGAACGGTTAACATGTAATCGCGTGAGGCGTGGCCTTCTGCGGTTAATTACTAGACTGCGGATTTTATGCATTTATCACGAAAATGAACAGATCAAGTGCCAAATTGAAAAGACATTAGAGGTATTTAACACTTATACCATATCAAATAATCGGTTTCACATGTTTTAAATATTAAAATTACAAAGATGCTTCCAGTAGAATGATTATTAAATAAATTTCTTCATTGAAGCACGCATCATCATAAAAAAATGCGGGAAATCTAGATAAATGTAGTCTTGTGATTTTTATAAAACAATGTGTTCGGTACGGCCAGTGTTAACACTATTTTCGATTTTTTAAGATGAGTAAAAAAAATTTCTTGCATTAAGATCCACAGTCTAATCGCTGAAGAAAGTCGTGAAATTTGGCAGATCGAGGCTCATTTTTCGTTCGAACAAGATAGACAAAGCAACAAAGTTGCGAGACAAAAGAACGGGAAATAAAATGAAAGGAGAGAGACAAGGAAAGTTTTTGGTAATTTATTTTTTAATTCTATCTTTTGCGAGATATGGCTGTCGGTGAGTAGGAGAAACCGTAATACGGAGATGGGGTGGAAGGGTGAACGGATATAGGGGTGGGTTGGGTTGATGCCGCGCTGAGCTAATTGCCAACCCCTTGGATTACGTCTCTTGGATGGGGATCTCAACTTTCGACGATAGCCGACCACCATCGAGAAATTGCTCGTTTCCTCGACGAACTTCTTTTCTTTTTGGAAATTAAAAAAGAATGCCTTCGAGCGGCGGATACGCATCCGCAGACAAGCCAACACGGTGATACGCTGCCACGCAATTGCCGGGGACTTTCGACGTCCTGATCTACCCGCAACCCCTCGTGTCTCTTCTCCTATAATTTCAGGAGTCGTGACTCGAATGATAACCGAATTTCGCGGCGGCCGTTTTCCGAAAATTTTGCCATGATTTTGCAGAGTCGCGCGCGACGTCGAATAACTCAGTTCCGAATGTTGGATTTTGAAATGTGAGCTCTTCACTGGCCGAAGCGATTTTTTAATTACGAAACCAAATTCTTCTTAAACTGTAGGCGACCATTATTTTATCAATTTGTCTGTATTGTATGCGTCGTGGAGTTTATCGATAATATTAATTGATTTCATATTGTAGCGCAATGTCCAGTACCCAACAATTTCCAGCGTTGTCAAATTTATATATTTCTAACGTTTGCTTCTCTGATCTGCTCAATTCTAAAAACTGACTTGACACGCACTGGTTCGGAGCATGAAGAATACATCGAATTAACTGATTTTATCTAAGAGTATGAAATAGCATCTGAGTAATTCTGATCGGGCATCTATTTAAGGGTTCACCGTAGACTCCTCGGAAAGGTGTAGCTCGTAAAAAATTTAAGTGTTAACTCACCTGGAAGCGCCTCATATCGCGTGGGTTGCCGGCATTCTTAAGGCAGTTCTGGTTGCACTTGAGAAAGAACTTAAGGAAGAATCTGAAAGCAGGGGGAGGATTGCAGTTAAACAGTTGACAAGGTGCTTAACGCTTTTCAACGTCGAGAACTTAATTAGAACGCGAACTTGGCCGGAAACTAAGTCTGAATATTGCATAAGCCAATCGCAAGCCCTCTTCTACTCGCCTCTATTATTCAGCATTTCTCTAGATTAAACCCTCGACCACGTGTTCTTCGACCTTTAGGACCGAGTAAGGCGTCTATACGCTGCGCGTACTATCGTGCCTGCCTTGTCCGTTTACCAAAATGTCAAATACCATGTTCCAGGAAAAACAGTCGGTCGCCAGATAATGGATTAGAAACTCTAATTTTACAGCAGAGCTGCTCGCATATAACTCGGTATAGAGCACATTGATTTCTCTCCTGGATCCAGCTAGTTCGTTGATCAGCTCTTTTCTGTTGTCTCATGAAAATTTTTTACATTTTCATTCAATCACGTCGTACAACGAAATATTAAATTTGTACGGAAAAAAATATGTATCCATAAGTACCAAAAATAATTGAAATATGTCTGAATGTTTAATTTAGAATGAAGCTTTCGGCGACTACATTTTTCTTCATTTAATATCTAGTGGTTGAAACGTACAGTAGATTTTACTCGTTGAAAGAACATGTAAATTCACTCATTCAAAGAATAAATACATCTATCTATTGAGTCAATAATATGAATAAAGTGGACTATTTTTAGAGGACAACAAGACGCAAAAAGAGTTTATTAGAGAAAGATTCCCAGCAAGGAAAAGTGGACGGCTGAATGTTCGCGGATGATTGATATCGAATTGGAGAAAATGTTCAGGGGTGTTGGTGACGGAGAGAGACAGGAAGAAAGCGTGAAAAAGACAGGGGCGAGGCGAAACGCGAATAATCTCTATCCGAGATGGATCTGGAGAACGGAGAAACCGCGTAGGAAACAATTAGGAGGACCGAGACGATGAAGAGGTTTAGGGGACGAAGGGGTAGTTTTCTGGGTGGCTGGTAGGCCAGTCCTCCCATGGGACGCCATTGTCATCCCCCAGCGGAGTGCGTCCATACGATCCGGGACTCCATCGAAAAATCAAACGCATACCTTCTGCTAGCAACGCCCGGGTTTTTTCCTTTCACGTTTGCGCGAATGGCCCCGGCGAAATTGTAAGAGAGGGACTCGTCTGTTTCTTTTTGCTGTCTCTCCCCAGGCCCGTTTCGATATTTTCCTTCGGCGGAGTGTCTTTGTCCAATCCCTCTCTCCGAGATTTTTCGCTTTTAAAGCCCGCGTAACCGGAACCAGACTCGGCATAGGTAGATGCGCCGGTTAATGTCGGGCCCGTTTAATTTTACGGTCAGCGACAGAGAGGAATAAAATCGTTTAGATGCCGCACGCGTTCCCTTTAATCTCCATCGCTCATTTATCTCGTGTCCCGTTTCATCGAGACCTCCCTGCCTTTTTTTTTATTTGTCATAAAGCATCGCGCGACGCGGCACCGCCGGCCAATATAAATAACGCGAAGAAACACCGAGCCGTTAAACCCTGTTTGAAACTCGCGTAATCGAGTAATTATGGTCCCGGACAGTTATCCTTCACCGAATCAAATTTGATCGTGCGGATACGCAAGCTGTTCGCGATACTTTACGCGCTCGCTTTTCTTAATTCTACGCTTTTATAGTTTCCGTAACGTCTTAACTGTGCGGCTTGATTTTACCAGAGGTTGGCAAGGATTTGTAAATATTTCATTGATCGCTTCGCAATTGTGTTTGCTTTCTTTATTTCGACTCTGACGGATAATATGTCTGAAATGTCGGAAAATTACGAGTGTCTCTTAATATTCGCAACAATTTTAATACTATTTACAATATACACATTTAAACAAATTATTTGTAAAAATTGTCGTGGTTAACAGCCTGATAACACTAATTATTGAAACTACAAAATTACTTACATGGAAATTGATTCGATAAATGTTTTTATCCATATCGCAACAAAAACTGCACAACGTCTAAATGAATAGAGTCTTTTCATTTTGATAAGCTGGAACACTTTGATCGCTTTCAGTGCTCAGCAAGATTAGCGTTAATCAACGTGCTAAACTATTTCGAAATAAGCGAAAATTCGTGAAATTTATCGTCATGTAAAGTATAAAACCGGGATGTAACGTTGTGTAGCGGAACAGCCCGCGGACACCGTGTAACGTGCGCATTACCGTAGATTTCACGGGGACTATCTAAACGATGCCGTTTTCTGAACGATGAGCCCATACAAATTGTCAACTGATTGTGAGTCGGACGTTTGGCACGGGATCCGTGCGGTTCGCAAAAGTGAAAGGGAAAAATGAAAACCGATCGCGGATCCCCTTGTTCGCGCAGAGTCCGGGAAGGGAGATATATGTATAAAGAGGGAAGGAAGCGTGGGCGGATGAGGAGGACGAGGAGACGGAGGAGATGGCCGAGGGAGAGGATACACAGAAAGAGAAAGGGAAAGAAACGTATCGATCTCCTGCTACATACTTTTCGTATCTATCCGTATCCGTGGATTCTAGGCTCGGTGTTAACGGCTGCAGTTGGCCGCCCTTAGACTGCCGAGCGAATTTAATTTCGTTTACTCTTAGAGGACGTTAAGATCCTATCGGGGATGCTGGATGGGTATTCAAAGCATTGTACTTCGGCTTATCGCCGCTGTGAATCTCGCTCTAAACACGATGTCTTTATCGCGCCTCGGGCGAGGAGAACGACGACGGCGTTTCGAAGATACCGACTTCATCGACGTGGCTTCGTCACTTCGAAAATGGCGACGACCAGTTAACCAATGGACAGTTCCTTCGCCCCGATCGCTCCAAACAATTGATTTTCTATCGCAGTTTACCTTGTCCTTTCGACTTGACCACTTCTTTGAAAATTATGTCTGTAACGTCATGGGTTTCGGACGATAAGCTTTGAACGGTGAAATTATTTTACTTCTCATCGAGCGTCCGGCGAAATGTCATAGTAAGAATAAGTAGAAAGACCGAGTAACAGTTTTTGAGTTTTATAAGTATCGTTTAATAAAAATGGCCTGCAAAATGTCACTTGCAAAAAAACAAGAGCAGAATTTTTTTTCCAGCAAAGTAAAAATAGTACCGAAATTCTTTCAACCTTTTTACTATTCTACACGCTACCGTTTCTGTCACAAATGCGTAAAATTCGCAGCTTGTGATCACGCTTAGCGTGGAATAGGAGTTGTTTGCCGCGTCTGATCCCAACAAACCAATTCTACTTCTCCGGAATACAAGTTACATGAATCCTTCGTTCACCGAAAATACAAAAATTGCACTAGCATTTTGAATACCATCGACGGATAGATGTTGGGAGATTTTGATAGTTGCAATCGAGACGCGAGCAACGATCTGTTCGGCACGAGCTGGTACTCAAGTTTCTTCGTTCCTCTTTTCGTTTTCAATTTGGTAGTCGCCTCTTTTCACTCTATCCTGTGAGTATTGGCTGTTAGAGCCTAATGGATTGCGTTACCTACTGATTCAAATGCGAACTGGATTTCATTCCGAGCTTGATGGGGCGACAGTGTCGACAATGTAGTAGCGCGAGCAGCACAAGCGGGAAGGGTGGAATGGCTAGTTTCTTACGGGGGCTCAAACTCGATTTCGATCATCTATTAGATTTTTCTCCGACGACGATGCCTTCCGCGAGCTTCCACCACTTTTCACGATAGAGAACCTATTTCCGATCGTCGCGCGAAACAGCTGCTGGGCGCATTTTACATCGCTGAAACATCCGATCGAGTAAAAGATCGTTCGATTAGGATTGCCACGCTCTCGACTGAACTAATTCACAGTCACCTTTCATCCTCCGCTCCTAACAATATTTCATTGATCGTATCGAATTCGACAATTATTTGTTCAACGCATATCTCTCTGCGTTAGGTGTACAAATTAATTCGCGACCCCGTCTTTATATATTTCTTGTTCGTCTACAAACAATAAAAGCATATTTAAATCGTGAATACCATTTTCTATAAACTTGCATCATTTTACAGGCGACCGATGAACCTAGTAAAACGCGCGATATATGTATTAATCTGTGCACCGAATATATTAATATGGATGCCAGAAATAAAAATCCATTTCTGTTAATCTCATTGGGATACATATTTTAATATTAATACGTTCAGTCTCCAGATGGACTGGATTTTTACGAGACAATTATTTTAAACCTCTACAAACCAATTCCTTCAAGTTTGTACAAAGCGTGCACAGGGTGGAAGGTGGTTGGTGATATAACGCGGGCATAGTCGGAAAATCTATAAAATCGCATTTAAGATAAACATTTCACGAATGAACAATGAAACAGTAAAAGCGTTCTGCTAAATTCCGCCCAATAAAATGGAACCGTACTGTGAAAAAAAATTCGAACAAGAGCGCATAACTTCGAAGTAATTGATCTCGTTCAAACGAGAAGGGACAACGAAGTGATCGTCCGTTTAGCCGTTCCAGAATCATTTAGGTTAATTCGACTGTATTTGTACGGGAGATTGTCGCTGGTACGAACTCTCTCTCTCTCTCTCTCTCTCTCTCTCTCTCTCTCTCTCTCTCTCCTGCAAGCAGCGCAGCGTTCGCGTCGATACGCGCGTGCGGTAATTAAAGCGTTTTATGGATGAATTCGTTCGACAGATCGATTGATTTCCCGGCCAGATTGGCTCGGTTGCTAACGAATTGACACGGAATAAAATATACAGAGGGCCGACCAATTGAGAAATCATTTCCAACCTGCCTTCCGATAGTAACGTACCTTCCCGTTGCCTGGGATCAAATGAAAATAAAACGAAGGCACCGCGCAGCGGAAAACCGGAGAGAGAGCGTGCGGATTGTGTATATGTGAATCGGGGAGGAAGGGAAAACCAGGAACACGGCATGTAGCGGGAAATGTGCAGCCGTTCGCTGTTTCCAGTTCCACGGTATACAACTTCGCAACGTTGGGATGGATAAACGAACGAACCAGAAAAAATAAACGACGCCGATAGAAAAACGCTAAATATTGAAGGCCCGCGAAGAGCGAGCGGGATAGAACGTAGCGGAACAAGCCGAACGGGAAAAGAGGAAAAGCCGGGGCAAACAGTGGAAAATGAATTTAATCAAACCCTGCGATCATAGATTCCTACGCAGCGGTTTGTTAATGTTTCCTGCCCACCAATTAGCGATTTTTCTCGACCTGTCGGAAGGGATGCTCGCTCTTCCGTGCAACAAAAATTCGCGCGAGTCGCGGAGTCGCTTAATTTTCGAACTTTAGAAACGGACCGCGCATTTCTATACGTCCACGGCTGCTGCGAAATAAAATACTACCTCTGCCGGTTAATATTCTATCGATAATCGTTAGTGTAATTCTTGAAGACGTTTAATTGGTCGTGAAAACGCTTTCTTGTGCCGGCGTTGGTGATCGCATTAATTTTTTTAATTTGTATCGAACACGCGTGATTTTTCAGTTGTTTCCTACTATGATTAAAAAGAGAATTATCGGGGTCTTCTTTAATACAGCACGATCACTGACAATTGCACGCAATCGATACAAGAGACGAAGTCTTCATTGAATGAAGTGTTTGAATTTAAATGGAAAAATTTTGAACAATGAATAATGCGTGGAATTAGAATTGGTGGGGTTATTGTTCACTACGTTGTAGTGGACCGTTTTTGTATTTGTGGCGCGTGGTAGGACGGCAACTCGCAAATAAATACCTTCTGATGTAGTAAATATATTTCGAACGGGAGTGAATGGATATAGGGAGCTTACTCGGGGACTTACGCGTAATAGTTCCAAATAGGGTAGCGTTACACGTATCAGAAATCCATTTTCTCCCGCGTCGGAAAATCTTTAATCATGTTTTCGGCTTCCAATGTGCACTCCCTTTTTTCCACGCCGTGCCGCGCGGGAGGAGAGTACGAAACTTTGTCAGAGAACTCGGGACTATCACATTATATTATAATGTTGTACATTTGATTCAGTGAAGTATTATTTTCACTTTTCAATGTTTAAAGATTTTTCCCTTTTTTTATACAAAATATGTATAGAAGAATGTTCTTTAAGGCTTCGTTAAAATAGATCAAAGAATGTTGTAATACAATATTCTGTTAAATCGTCGAATGGTTAATAAAAGTTATTCAATCTTATTCGAAAAACAACGAAGAAGCCTTTTCCTAGCCACATCACGCTCAAGTAGTCTCAGCAGAGTAGCATTAAGTAAGAAATTCCGTCCATTCAGGAGCTGTAGGCGTGTCCAATAGCGTACTAATCACGTGTCCAAAGGACAAACCCTTACTCAGCAGTCGTATTAACAATGTATCTCAGTAATAGGTACCCCCTGGGCACGTCTTCATTAAGCTCATTGTTATCAAGCTCTAAGAGAATTCATGATCCCGCCGCAGAAGGGATTGTAACTTAATTTATGAAATTTCACTCCACATTCCTGGAAGATGCATTAAGAAGTTGTCAACGCAAAGATGCGAGTCCGTTAAACCATTGGTTATCCAGATATACTTATTTACTGGATCTCTTCGTATCCAAAAACTTCCAGTGGAAATTATTAAATAAATTTCTTCATTCAGGCGCACGTTGTTATTGAAATTGCGTGTATTAAATTCAGTTTTGTAATTTATTAATATTTCGGTTATTAATTCACCCTTCTTCGTGAATTTGTTATTCTTCGATTTACAGAGGACGCTGATAGGATACAGTAGCGGAGGGGTAGGAGAAGCGTAAAACCAAGAAAGTATCAGCGCAAGAGAACGTATCCTGCTTGTAGTAGCCGTCTGATCTTTCTTTCCGGGAAGATACGGCCTTGTACCCTTCGATCGGATGTATTATTTTAGTAAGAAAACGCCCGGGAGTAATCGCGAGTGCATAATGCAGACGCGCAGGACGTCAATTAGTAAGAATGTATACTGAGGTCCGTAAGGTATAGGAAACCACCTAGAGCTGTATACCTTGCATACACCTTAACTGGGGTTAGTAAGGGGTTAGCAAGGTATCAGGGGATGCTTAATGTTTAACTAGCCTCCATTACGCCTCCTGCACCGGTCTTCTCAGGAACCCCTTACCCCCTTCGCACCACCGTCATCCAGCATCCACTGACTCGTTCCTTCGGATCTTCTCCGCAGGAAATATTATAGATAGGGAACGGCTAAGAAGGATTGCATGGAAGTTATCCACTAATTCGTTGAATGATTTTCTCGAACCCCTCCACTGACGAACCTGTACCCATGATTCGCTCGCACACGCTCTCTTTAACCTATTAAAATTTCGAGATTTCACCTTAAAACGGGGTCAATCTGCTGTTTCTAGTAATCATTTCTTCAGCTGGAATAATTTTTGATCGTTCATCAAAATGTCAATAATTTCGTAATGTTTCGAGGATTTTTTCACATATGCAGAATAAAAATTTTCTCCCTCATAGCGAATGCCTGAAAACCTCGAGATTTGCTGTCCACGACGCTTAATACATTCGGCGAGAAGCGGCTAGAAATAGAAAACGAGGTCCTTCGAAATTTAATTTATACGGCGGCAGTTTGTTATGCTCTTAAAACACTTTCGACAATTACGCCTGCGTGGCAACACGCATGCGAAGCTCAAACAGAAGCCGTATCCTGTTTCAAAACGCAGTATTTTAGAGGTGAACCAGGACGAAACGAACATTAATTTAATTCACATAAAAGTCAACATTTCGGCCAAGTTGAGAAAATAATGTGACGTGTGAGCAGCACCAGTTGCTGTCTGTCCTTATGGTGTCGTTGTTTAATTTTCTCTTACCGGGATGTGGACGTAAATAGGAGCGAAGAGAGAGAGAGGGAAAGATAGCAAGTAGAATAAATTCACGTGCGAGCAGACAAGGAGCTATGAATGTTCTTAGGGCCTTGTATTGTACATAAAAATTCATTGACAACGGGAAGAGGCATTAAAGGGAAATTATTCTTGAACTAACTGGTGGTAGAACCGAAAGGGGGATGATTCTACATAAAAAAAAAATTAGTATGCATAACTTGGTAGAAACAACGTTTAGGAAATAAATTCGTCGGTATGCGTGGCATCATGAAATTGCATATTTGTAGTGGCTCGGTGCATTTTGTATCGGAAGGGCGGTTTTCTTGTTTACAAAAGGCGAAATCAGGCTCGGCAGCGCGTAAAGTGGATAACTTAACTGAATTCCTGTTGGCAGAGAGAGAGTTTCGTTTACCTAAGTCCTAAGATGTTAGAAGTTAAGGCTATTCGGCAGGCACCCATACCAAGGTCCTGCATAATTCATATGTAAGTAATACGTCTTAGTAGCTAGCATATCCTGAGCTAACGTACTCTGTCGTGGGCTTTAGGTTGTGTAGCCCTTCTCCCTGTCCCCTCACGCGATTCACAGTCCCCTCGTCACGACAGCGAGATATCCCTAATGGCAGTCTATCATATTAGCTACAAGACGGCTTGAGAGGTCGGCTACTATAACTAGATTTGCTCTACACCTACGACACAACAACTAATGATTTACCATCCATCACATTGTTAATACTAACTATGCTGAATGTTAACGTTAGGCGCTCGAGCTGCCCAGATATTTCGAGAATTTTCGGTTTGGATACGCGAGAGCTTGCAAAAATGAATTTTAATGTTGATTCAATTTATGCCAAATAAGAGTCGTTTGTATCAATTGCAAGACCAAATAGGAAGTTTTTGTCTTTAATGGTTTTATGAAGTTGTAATTCATTTTCCGTCATAAATGTCTACATCGACATTAATTCGATTAGATGACAACTATTGATCAGGTCCAGAAATAAATTCTTATCGTGACATATTCAAGTAAACCAAATTTTGCTGCAAAATTGAACGTTCTTTAATTTTTGCAGTTCTTTAATTTTTAGAGTTGATATTAGCCATTCGACGTGTGAAACGAGCATCGAGAAAAGTAGCAGAATTAATATATCGCTCGATTCGAGTTTTCGGATTTCACAGAATTTCGGCGATATACATATAAGTGTCCGAGTGTTTCGTCCAGGTGTAGAGCTGTACGGGAATTGTCGAATTATGTCGCGATGCCTTAGGCGGCCCCTTTCCCGAGCAAGGCACGAGTCATTTCCATAAACGCATCAGAACCTCCACCGACATAAACTAACTTAACACTGACGATTCATACGCGACGGCCGCGTACGAGTGTGTCCGCGATTTATTAATGTCTGCATTTAGATATGGAGCCCCCTGAGGGTTCAGTGGGGACGGTTAGGACCCTCTCAAGTTCCGCTGTCAAATATCGACAAAAAACGGCCGTAAGTCGCGCATGCTCCAGCACACGTGTTTCTCACCGAAGCCAGAAACGCCACGGACATCAAAACATCCTGTCTCGTATTGCCTTCGCTGAAAGTTCGATAACTTCGTTCTCTAATGACCTAAAACGTCATCGAACTCCTCGTCGTTCGACAATAATTTTCACATTCGATGAAAAACTACATTAACGCTAAACGTACCGAGCTATAAACGTAACAGGCACATGTTGCCTTATAAAAATGACAAGATTTAATTTATTTAGACTTTGCGCGTTCGTTATTGCAATATGTGGTCAAATATTTATTAAATCATTTAATATGAAAGCATCTTTACGATTCCAATAATTGTGAAGTAGCTATCTAATAATTGTCGTGGTAGGTTTAGTGTTAAAAAGCAAATGTATTAGCATGCTGAATACGAAATTCTTGACAGAGACATTGAACAAACACAACTTTTTCCTAAATAAATTTTGTTCATCAAAGCAAGCACCTACTTCACATTTTTCAACGTGTTCGAATATAATCTTCAGAACTGAAAGAATGCGACTGGAAAATAAAATTTCAATACTCGGGTAAAGCGATTTCTGGTATTTCCCGTTGTGTTTGTTCATTGTCTTAAGTATGCGTGGGTGTATGTGTGTGCATAGATTACGGACACAGTTACAATAAGAGCGTAACGGACGACTGTTAAAGAAGGAAAGATGGTAAAGAGAAGTTGCCGGGCGAAGCAGAATTGCAGATTTTTCCGAGTTCGAAACTAGGCGTGCTCTTCAAAGCGGGATGCCGTTCTCACGGGATGGAGAGCAAGAGGCGAGGCGAGGCAAGGCAAGGTTTGGGGCGCCCTCCGTAAGCCTGTTAAGGAAGAGTCGCGAGTTTCCTCAAAGGAGCCGCGAATATTAAAATCACATTTTAACCCCCTTCTGTTTCGACGACAAACTCCATGACCGTGCAACGAGGTTAGTTAGGATTAAGCGGGCTTCCGGTAAACTTGCTGCACTCTGTTACTGTACACGGACACGCATCGCTGAATCGTTTGCTATCAATGAATTTTAAAGCGCCGCTAAACTCGATTGCCCCCCGCGTTCATAACAATAACTTCCGGCCACGGTGTAACGTGTTTTACTTGTTAAACTGCGTGCACAACCGATATTTTCACGGTTCGTGCGTCACGTTATTTTCTATTGGCTGCAGGAATAAATTCTTTACGATTTTTTTTCTCGATTTCATTAAATAAATTGGCACAGAAAATATTCGTTGTTACTATCGAAGACTTTACGCCAACTTTCTGTCCCTTTTACATTAGGTGTATAAATTAATTCATAGCCATTAAACTGATTATTTACAAGCAATTATAATGCATTCTGCTGTACAAAATAATTTTCTTCACATTCTATGCACTTGCTACATATCACACGTGATTCACGGATAGGCTCCGGATCGTTATGCAAAATAAAATTTCGATTATATTAAATATATGTGATGAAAAACAAAAATCGATTGCAAGCTACATGGGTCAAGTAAGAATTGATTTTCTTTGCTAATAATTTTACATGCTGAAAATAATATACATTCTTGAATTCTTGTAATCTCTTTACCACTTTACTTAAAACGCATAAAATTCAGCCGTAACGGTGCCAACTAAGTGGCAAAGGTCAATAGAGCTTCTACAGTAGCATGTGTCCATTGTCAACGATCGGCCACGTTTCTTCGAGAACCGCTGTCGAAAGGAAGCAAAACCTATCCGAGCGAAAGGAAACGCATCGCGTTCTCCAATCCAGGACGGCAAGGAGGAACGAACGAGCGAACGAATGCGAAAAAGCGGGGCAAGAGGAGGCGGCTAAATGACAGGAAGGAAGACTTGTAGGTTATCGTCGACAGAAAAGTTTGGAAAGTTAGTAGTCGCCATGCTAGCAGGACATAGAAGCACGCAGGACATGACGCCGTGGCGGGCCGTACAGGGGTTGCCATGGTGATCTCATGGGGAGGGCATTCGCCCTCTCTCACCCTCAACGAGAGAAGATAATGCCGCCTGCCTGCCTGCCTTCCTCTGCCTAGCCTGCCTGCCTGACTGCTTGCCTGCCCGCCCGGTTGCCTTTCTACCGATGCGATGTCGCGCTACCAACCGCCGCGATATCAGAAGCCTTGGCAATAAAGCAAACGTCTACGCTACTACGGAAGTTTACGAGAGATCCGGTTTTCGAGATGCACAATTACGAGGCGACAACCTACTCGATATTTTGCCTTTGTGCTCACCGGACCGACTTTCCACAACGGAACACGCGAAATTACTCTCGCGACATTTCGACAATCTTTGTTAGTTTGGTCGATAGTCGAGCAGTCGGAAGGAAAAATTTCTGCAAAATAATAATTTACCGAGTGAATCGTAAAAAAACAAAGACGAAACAGAAATGCATTTTCTCTTTTAGTGATTTTAAAAATCCGCAATCTACGGAACATTGCTGTTATTGTTTAATATTTTCCATGGTGAACAATTATTCGTGAGTCCCAAGCCTTCTCGAGGCTAGAATTGTTCCGTAGACATCTTCTTCTACGCCTTGAACTACTTTCTGTAAACCGCAGAAATGTTTCTGCCGGGTAGCTAGATGACGCACTTAACATTTTACCAATAGAGAGTAGTTGCTAACAGTGTTTCCATTGACTTCAACGTCAGTTTCGTCGCATTGTCGTTCGATTATGAAGCTACAGGAGAGGGAAAGAAGATTTGTGAATTATGAATCGTTTCGAGGGGCTTAGGAAGTTAGAGGAAGTCCTCCGGCCGTCCTCGCAGGCTTCCTGAACGTTAAGACATACGTGATGCGGATGCTTCGACAAAGTGTCGTCGTATTTTTAGTTTACAACGTCTAACAGTCGGCGGGAGGAGAGACGCGGAGCCGAGGGAAGAAGGAAGCGGCTGACAGTGTGAGAGAGTACCTGAGCGCTTCAACGATTACGGGGGGTGGAATGTGGGGTGGTTTGGTGGATACGGGGAGTGATACCAGTCCCAAAGGTGTCGTTACAATTAGACAGCGCTGCCAACTGCTACGGTCTCAACCGCTAAATAACTTACCGGTGCTGACAACCCGACCACACACTGTTACCGCTCATCGTGCCGCATACATTTAACCGTAAGTGTTCGCGCCCGGGAATACTGACAATCGAAAGTCAATGTCGAGTGACTATCGATGAGCGCACCCTCTTTGGGGCCGGTCGAAATATACAGCACGATTGACGGCGGATCCATTCGAATTTATGGATTAAGATTCGCACAATATAAAATACAGTTTTTTTTAAAGAGGAGTATGAATTTTCCCAAAAATGGCAGCGCCTTAATTTAATATCTACCAGAAATAGTCTTTCCATCGGTAAAAGAAATTTTCCCTTGTTCTAATGTCTAAGAAGAGGGTTCCTAAAAAAATGAAATGTATTCGAAAAGGACCTCGGATCAATATAAAAAATATTTCCCATATTCTGGAGTTTCTGAGGATCTCTGGAAAAGTGAATCCAGAAAATGTTTCCTGAGCAGTAAAAAAATAATGCGCGCGTATTCTGGTGTTTTGGATCTCTGAAAAAGTGAATCCAGAAAATGGTTCTTGATCAGTAAAAAAAAAATTCGCGCGTATTCTGGTGTTTTGGATCTCTGAAAAAGCGAATTCAGAAAATGGTTCCTGATCAGTAAAAAAAAAAATGCTCGTGTATTCTGGTGTTTTGGAAAATAGTGTTTAAAAAAAACGAGCTGTATGAAACGTTTAAAATGCTTTGTGATTTTATGATGGCGTTACACGAAGCGAGGAGGTCATGCAGCTCAGACATAGTTCGTTTGAAGACAAAATATAAAGTGCGGAGGCATCGTGTTCGCAAAAGCCGCGCCTCGCGCCTGCGCCGACTGTTTAGGACTCGTACGCTGCTAGAAAGAGGTGACGAGAAGGTGAGGAGAAAGAGGATGAACCTCCGAAGGAAGAGGACGGGGTTGTCCCTGGAGTATCGACTTGCCCCACGGGACCCAGCAGTCGATAGTCCCGTGAGGTTCGCGATCTCTTTCTCGGTCCTGCGACTCCTAATATCCTTTCTTTTTCGCCGTCTTTCCTTCTCTCCCCACGAATTCTCTTCTTTCTGCTTAAACACCTATGGCCAGCGCGGGTCATGGAGCCGTTTCACGGAAAGGAAAAGCTGGAATTCTAAGAAACCTTGGGAATAATTTTTTAAGTCCTCTGCGTCGAGGATTCTTTTATCTAAATTACCGAACTTATTCAGTTTCACTGGGCAGCTTTGTGATTCTCGGAGAAACAATTTTCTTACAGGAAATATGGGGAATCGTTTTCTAACTTTTCAGTCGGGAACTTTTTTTTATTGAAGTTAACAAATTTGACGAATTTTATATTTTACAAATTTGACGACTCGAGTTGCAATTATTATAAATGTGAAGCACACGGGTTATTAATAATGATTTGTTGTATGATATTTTTGATGAATCTGACGAATGTCATGCGTCGTAGGTTTAAATAAAATTGATGAACAACTGGCAAAGTGGATTTAAGCACCGGCATCTGAACAACGGGAAAACGTTCCGCGAGGGTTGATAAATAAATAATTAGAGAAACGAAGACAAAGCGTCATTTGACTGTGAGCCAGAAGAACAGGACGTCTTGGTAGAGTGAGGTTTCTCCCAAGATTGTATAAAATTCTATACGTTGTATCGCAGACGCCTACTCCTTCATGCCTACGACCGCCGACCCTCTTTCAGCCTACCGCTCTCGCACAAAAGGTTCGCTGCTCCGCCTCCGAGAATTATCCGCGCAACTTACAACCCCTATTTTTTCCGCCTTCTGCAGATTCCTTGTTCTCCGGCTCTCGGAACGAAGGGTTTCAAGCTCCTCGCACAGTAAAGCGGGGAATGAAAGTGAATATTGAAATATTATGTCCTTTACGTATATCGGGTTATTACAATGCAAACCGAATCTCCAATTTTACTAACCGGATCCAGGAACCACCGATCCACGGAACCACCCCCCTAACAATTTCCGTAAAAAATCAAGCCCAATTAACATTTTTTCTTGGCGTTCAGGAATCCATCAAGTCTACAGCATCGCGTAATTCAACTATATTCGCATATGCAACTTCATCAACCCCTCAGGGACGACTGCCAGTTACATATGTTCTGTACCGGTGCAAATTGATGCAAAAATCAATGCCGAGTCTGGCTCGATATAGAACTAGAAAGGGTTAAAGTGTACAAAAATCAACGAACGACATGGTGCGCATTCATTAAGAGACGTATAAGCGTTGAAACAACAGAAATTGTGTTCTCGTGAAACGAGAATGTATGAAAATCGGGGAAGAACATTTTGCACACCCTTTATCGAGGGACGCATGCGGCTTGAAGCATAAATTAGCAAAAGATTCGCAAATGAGTCGTGCAGTCTGCAGGTCGAAGTCTAGGGTTAAATCTTCGCCGAAAATTCGATTTCGGCCCGGTGGCAAAATCGAAAGTCGCCCGGGCATAATCCACGTGCGGCGGCAAGGTCGCAGATGTATTGGCGCGTGGGGAGCTCCGGCGTAAGGGCCTGCTTTCCCTTTTCGAGGGCTCGGGAGCCGGCCGCGAGCCCTCGGCGGTTCCTGGTGGCCGCAGGAAAATTCAGAAAATGTTCTGACCGTTACGTAATACCCAACGCGACCATGGATGTATCGTCCAGCCCGTTGTCCAGCCTAACCTTGTTCGCCGAGGACAGAACTTTCGCAAGTAGGTTTCCACCGGAGAGGATCTCCAGAGACTTCCATTTTGACTCTGGGGATTAGGCGTGACTCCGCCCACTCGCTGCCAAAGTTTTGTCCCCCGCCGGGCTCTGTTGGACAGAAGCGAAAAGCCACGCGATATTGATGACTTCTTTTTCCGTTTGAAAAGGAGAGTCACGGAAGAAAAGCGAAGGAAGGATATTATAGACTGTACACACCGACACACACGCGCGCACAGGACACGAACCAACGTCGGCGAATGGTCTATGTATTTACAGCCTATGTTTTTCTGGGTTAGGTATCGCGGACTATTGCACGACCATACCCTCATTATCGGGAATCGTTGTCTCCCAGTTGTCGGGTTAATTGATATTGCTTCTCGCCTCTGGCATGCGGTAATGATTCTGATTGAACGTGCTCGTAATCTCAACGATTCACCTGCCGGAAGAATCGTAGGCTTGGCAATCGCTGTGCTTTGTCGAAAAGAGCCGTGATCATTCTCTGTTCCGCTGTGATCGATAGCGGAGGCTTCGTTAGATCGTGTGACTTGTGATCGTTCCTTGACTAACGATTGAAACTTATGTGCTCATTAGGAGATTGTACAGGTGCGCGTTAATCGTTAATTTTTTAAAGGCGATCATCGATATGGCAATGGCTCGATAGCGTTTAGCCATCAGAGATTAGTAATCTACCATTTTTTCAGTTATATAATTTTTTCGAAACAACAGACATTGTTGCAGGATCGATACACGGTTGAAAATGTCAGAACGAAAGCAATAATTGCTGGGGTTAGCTTGTTTTCGAATTGGTTTAGGCGCGCCGCGTGTTTTCTTTATTCACTAAAGCTTTGTGTATAAACCTTGTGTAAGGAGTGGCACAAAGTTTGGGGTTGGTCGGACAACGGCATCATAAGTCGGGAGTGGTTTGGGGGTTGGGTGGCGGTTGGGGTGGCGAGGGTCCCTGAAGGCGGCAGGCTAAATATATCCACCCCCGACAACCCTCGAGGGAGAATGTCAAGACAACATGGCCGACGCCCGTCATCCTACTAGCAACCCTATGTGTACACTGCTCCATGTTCGACCACCCTCGTGCCTCAAGAACGTTCAAAGATTGCGATATCGTTTTAGTTGAAGGATTCGAAGCCTTCGGTTTTATTCACATATTTTGCGCGATCGTTAACCCTTCGCGGCCCTACGCCATCATCTTTCAGTATTCAGACACTTCGCACAGACCGAAAAAAAAAGGCTGTTAATCTCCTAATGTTACACCCACTTTCGAACGAAGCGTTTCCTATGCTGTTACACTGTGTGTTCCCTTCAACTTGCTTCTCATTGTGTTCATGTTGCTGATTTTTGTAGACACTGAATTTCCGTTGTGGGAGGATTAAAAACGATCGCGAACAGAAACGCGATAATTGTGGGAAAGCGGTTCGACGACCGTTTCAATAACATGCAGAGCCTTTACAGAAGTCGTCATGGTGAATTTGTCCGAGTCGCATCGCGTTTAAGCACACCGGCTCGGCGCGTAGCTACCGTGTATAACGTCGCGGTGTATACGTGGCGTTATCGCTGCACCAGCGGCTAAACCCGCACACACCCACACAAAGCCGGAATGGAGGAGGACGTACTGTATCGTAGCTACGGTGGAGCCAAGTAGCATTTGCATGAATTTGTTGGGCCGATATCCAGACAAGGATCGTGCTTTAAGCCGAAGGAACCCGAGCACCGAGAGCTGCGTGATCTTCGGAGTCGCCCGAGACGGACTCCTTTAACAACTGCCCGAGGGGAGATGAGTTTTTTCAATTTGTTAATTCAGCCGGCCGATTCTGAGGGTAGCTAATTTCAAGCCAACCCTCTTCTGCTTCTTCTTTCTTTTCGTCGTCGTAGTCGTCGTCGTCGTCGTCGTCTTGTTCTACTGGGCGACACTTTCGTCGGTCTCTCTTGCCAAGCGACGTAAACTCTTCCATTCTCTCGCGACTTTTAATCTCTGCTATATTTCTTCGGTCATCTCCGCTGATCCCAGTTGTCTCGATGGAACACGGAAGGTGTTCGGGATGTAACTGCACCCGAAACTTCCCTCAAATCCGATTGCCGGCGATGAATCCCCCGGATTCCATAAAACACTCTCGGGGATAATAATGCAAATTCTTCCGACGAGCATTCTTTACGAGCCTCGGCCGAGCGGGGCTGCATATCCGTGACGCGAAAACGCAATTCTGAAGATTGCGGAGGAAATCGCGCCTCGATTTCACCGATCGAGCACAGATTATTATTTCGGTTGTTCAATGTGAAATTCCCGATTCTCTTTTTTCATAACAACGTTAAAAAAGCATCGATTTGTTCCAGGTGAAACTTATTTCATCAAGATAGACACTGTTAACTATTATTTTGTAAGTTTAGACGAAGAGACACATTTCTCAGGTTTTCCTAGCATTGATATTGATTAACAGCGAAATAAATTTAAACTCAAAACTGGAGATAGAACCTTAAAGGTCCCTTTTCTAATTCCGTACCGTAATCGCTTGATAATTTTTCAGGAATTTCTAATATTGTTTCGCGAGCTCGTTCTATCGAGCGACAGCACGATGATAACGCTATGAATACTTGAATCCAGACGCTAGTCGTCCGATAGACAGCAGACCCCGGCAAATCTGTTGCGATGCGAGCCTGTTTTGACATAAGTATGAACAGTGATTGTGGCTAACAATAGATGTATAGTACGCTGTTGTATGGAACCTTTCCGCGGTACGTGCCGCGAGTGCGGAATCTTTTTCGTGAGGCCAACATGAAATAACTGCACCAGCGAATTGTCTGCATAAAATATTCAAAGGCAAGGTGAGGGACCAGTAAGATGGCTACGCGTACGGGCGCATTTCTCGTAGCCAGGACCGTTATCCATTCTAAAATGTGTCGAGGCGCCATGTTCTCTTCTATCTCTCTTTCTCTGTCTTTGGATTCCTTTTCTCGTTTATTGTCCTCATCGAATCCATTCTCAATATTCAACAAATCTCGTTACGATTCGTATCGATGTAATGTAACCAATATTAGCGTAATATTGGTTACAATATTAATCGAGGCCAATCTTCGTAAATATTGAAAATGATTACTGGAGTTCTTCGTGAGAGGACGACAATTCTTATTGATAATTAAAATCGTAAAATCGAGATTTTACGGATGGAACGAGGTTAAGGTAATAAAGTCAGCGAGGAAGTATTGAAATAATCGGGCATCACGATGAAACGATACGCGAAACAATTTCTCGGCTCTCTAAACTTGCCGGATCCGGGATTCTGGTGAGTTTTCGAAGAGTGTCAAAGTATGCGCAGGAGTCGGTCGACGAATTGCCGTAGGAACAGCGTGGGAGGATGGATAGCCGGAGAGGCAGAGAGTGAGAGAAAGATAGAGACAAAGAGCGGGAGAGAGAGAGAGACAGAGAGAGAGAGAGAGAGAGAGAGAGAGAGAGAAATCGGGGAAGAGCGTGAGCGGCCGTAAACTGGGGTGCCGTTTGCGTTCTCTATTTAGCCATTTCAGATCAACCTTTCTCTGTACCTTTTTATAGTCTTTTTCTTTCGCTCAGCCGCCATCGTCCCAGTAGACGAGAGACTCGAATTGAATTCCTTGCGATACGGGTAGTTGGATTTACATGGATACTGAATGCGCACAATCCTCGACCACCGGACCCCCTTTTTACAGGACTGCGGACTTCTTGTTATCAGCGTACCGATTGATATCGATCAATACCGTGCGCAAATTCTATTGCATTTAAATCGCGCCGCTCTTTCGAATTCAACGAAACTGCACGATGCGCGGCGAATGCATTGACTATCACATGCTTGGTCAACGCGACGGAGAAACGTGATCTTAAACGAGAAAATGTTTAAATATAAAAAGTAAATGAGATTTAATGAATATGAACATCCTTCCGTAACTATCGTATTCAAGTTTTCAACAATTCGATCAACTGGTATTTCACATGTTTGTACTACGAGGAATCACAACGAAAACGTGTTACACGATGCAGAAATAGAAAATGAATTTTGACTGGAACAACGTGCATACTTAACCAGGAAAAGGAAAATATTGTCGATATATAAAATGCCACGCAGGGAAAACGTAGGAAACGGTATGAAAGTATCGAGCGAGCTCGTCGATTTGCCGATATCGCGATAACGAATCGTTCCCTCTGTTTTGAGCACGCCGGGCATGGAAATGCGAGTGATGAGATGCGGAAGAAAGGAAAAGTGGAAAGTTCAGTTGCTCCGTTTTCAGACGCGACATAAAGTTCCAGTGGATGTTCGATTGGTAGCTACACTCGAAGAGGGTGAACCTGTATGTAAGGATGCCTATCGGAAACGCCGTTTGCCGTACATTTATTGCCTCCGTCCGTCCTTTGCGCTTCTTCCTCGGGTTACGACGTTATATTTGATATTGGATAGACTCCCGCATATGTATCATTGGCCTCGTAAAACCTGCCATAAATAATATTAAATAAATGTAATACGCCTAGTAAAATGCCACTTAGCTTCGCCTCTCGAAGAAACTCGGCGCGACACGACGTGTACCTATATCCCGTCCTCCGGAAAAACGTAATATCCCCGTTACACTGGGGGCGTGGAAAAAGTCAATGCACGCCGAAATACTACGGGACACACCGTAGTTTCTATTTCCTGGAGAAATATTCTAAACGCCGTCCGCGAGATGCTCATCTTTGATACGTGGAATACAACCGAATCTCCTGTCCCGTCTCGTTGCATTTCTCTCGCTTGCAGGCGGCTAGCAATCTCGGGGAAAACGATACTGAAAAATAATCATTAAGACGCGCCAGGATTTTTATTCCAGGAAATCCAAAACGACGAAGACAGTTCGCCTATCCGATTACCGTGTTCGTGTTAAAAAATAAATTCCTCTGTAAGCACCAGAAATCAGGTGTCGGGTGTAAGGCAGCGTCCCCTAAGTGGATCGCGCCAGCAACCGTTCGTTGCACGCGTGTCGCTAGATTAGTCGAAATCCTCGGCTCGTCGTCGCGGCGACACTCTCCGGTCATAATTCACGGTAGCAGGGGGCCCCGGCACATGAGGCCCCGGGAGTGGTTCGGTTCTTGTTCGGCGTCGGATACATAAAACATTTAACGACTAATTTCTCAGCAGGTCGTAAGTTTCGGTATAGACGGCGGTGTCGGGCAGATTGTGGAAAAGAGGATCGGTTCTGACGGCGCCGGTTGCCGGTCGTCGGTCGTCGGCAGGTTTTGACGGGTCGTGACAAATGCCCGTGTCACCGGGACACACATCGCAACGGAGACAGGCCTAACAGTCGAAGAGTAGGGTCAACGGGTCAGGCAAACGCCAGGCGCCCCACTCGTCCTCGTGATCTGGTTCTCGTTCTTTGCTCAAAAGACATTTCCTTTCGGGGGGGCCCGAGCACGACGCTTGTTTCCTTTAGCGAGTTCCATGTACCTCTCTCTCTCTCTCTCTCTCTCTCTCTCTCTCTCTCTCTCTTTCTCTCTCGCTTATCTCCCTCTCCTTTCCAGCCCTCGTATTTCGCTTTCTTCTTTCCTGTGTATCTCGAATTACAAATTATACCGGCAATTAACGACGAGTCCAAGGCTTGTAGGATCCTTCCTCGGCGAGCCGATCGACGTACCGGCGATTAATACCGGTGGCTATCTATCCGCAGTTGTATCTACAAGGAAACTTAGTTACCAGCGTCCGAGGAGGTAGCTCTGCGCGCCGGTTTTCAGGGGACATGATTTTTTCCGAGCGACGCTACCGCTATGGCAGTGCGTGTCCTTAACAGAGGAGTCCGCGTTATGCCGAATGGCGCAATGCCTATCGGAGCGACCGAGGCGCGCGGCGCGCGGACAAGGTCCTTGCAACGGAGTATGTCACTACCGACGGGGATCACCGTTTCGAAAAGGAAATCGACGATTATGTCCTGGAAATTACGATCCTGTAACAGCGGATGCCCATGATTAAATGCTAGAAGCTGTTGGCCGCCGGTGTTCGGATCGTGTGCCGACAACGTGAGTGAATTATCAAGTGCGGCCAGTTATAAAACTAACTGTCCGAGGATCGATTATGGATACGGCACACGAGCGATTTTAATTGGTGACGTAACCCCGTGGCTCGATCGAAGAAGATCTACCCGCGTGTAATTGCTTGGAAAAAATCACAATCTCTTTTATTTGTTTTTGCTTGCGCGCGCCAGGCTGCAGTAGGCTGTCTTGGAAACGCGCCTGCGAACTTCGATAGATGTACGAGCGATTTTATCGTTGCGGATCGCGCGACCATGTTGTTCTCGATTCGGGCCCGTACGATAACTTCGATACGATATTTATTTTGCACAGATGTTCGGATGTTAAGCACTCGCGATAAAAATGGGCAAGTGCGATTCGAAACGGTATGTATATTAAAATAATTGTAGAACATCGATGAAAGCGGAAACAATAAACCGGGGGAAAGAGAACTGCCGAGTGCAATGCATAATTCGTCGGTTGTCCCGGTCGATTACGGCGCGCGGCGATTAATTTATATTCAGGAACGTGGCCGGAGTAACCGTTCCATTAGCTTTTAACCGCGTTAACCGCGTTTTTTTTCCCGGGACCGTTCTTTGCCCCGGCCAGAGTTCCTCGTTTGACAATGAGAGGCTGGCAGGCGCAAGCAGCCAGATCACTCCGCCAGATGCCTCCGAATCGCCCACCGTGATAACATGCGCCGGTTGAACGCCTCGTAGCGAGCTCAATCTGGGTCTTCCGAATTGAACGTCTATCGTTTAATTAAGAATGATTTACCGATGACAGTCGGTCGGAAAGCCGGCCAGTCAGCTAGCTAGCTAGCCAGCCAGCCAGCCAGCCAGCCAGCCAGCCAGGCTGGTGCGCTGGTCAGACAGGTACTGCTTGTACCATTCATTGTGGCTCGGCAATCAATGCAGGAATTATCCTCATTAGGTTGATTTTCAGTCTGGCTTCTCTCCGGGGCTGGCCTCTTCGCTCGGGTAGCCTCTCTCGTACAAACATCTTGTTGACGGGCCGGGAGGAACGAAGAGGAACGCGCCGAAGAAAAGACGATGTCGGAGGAGCGAGGAGGACAGAGAAGGGCGCAAACGGTACGAAGACGGACAAGAAGAGGACGAGAGGAGAGAAGGAGAGGAGACGTGGAAGTGGAGGATCGGGAGAAGGACGACGAGAGCGAGCTATTAGATCGAGAGCTGGTTGCGTGCAGCTTAAAGAAAAACTGGAAATCCGCGGTTCTTGACGGGCCAGGAGATCCCTGGGGGGACTAAAGGGAGGGAACCCCGGGGTACTCAGGACTCTCTATCTCTCCCGCTTTCCTCCGGTCCGCTCCTCTTTCCGTCTTGCCTGACAAAAAGGAGTCGCTGACTGCGAGTGACAACTTAGCGAGCCGGAGCTCACCTCACTGTCCACCAGCTCTCGGCCACACACAGACCGTCCTCCGTGATATGACACGTCTTTTCCTGCGATAGAATTCCCTGCCCGCGAAAGAAACGGCCGGTGGTAGAGGGACCCCTTTCGTCGAAACAGATCCAGAACACCGCTTAATGATATCGTTGAGCTGCAACGGGTTTGATAGATCTTGTCAAATGTGATGGATCTCGCGAGCAAGAATACCGGACGAACCTTTCACGCGATAAGCATACAAATTCGCGACAGGTTCTCCTCTATTTTTAGCGAACACCGCGCACCGGGCCAGAATCGCAAGAACCTGGACAAAAATTCATATGTTTCTCTTGCTTCTGCATTATTAATTAGAAACAGAACGGTTTACGGGTTTTCCGGGCCATGGAATCGAAGTCTGGTATCAGTTATACGCTAGAACGAGACATTGTGGTCATGAAACTACCTTCGCAGGGGGTATTTCAATTTATTAGATCGAATTATAAGTAACATCCGATGCAGCTAGGTAGAATCTATTGTATTTTCTATCTATCTTGAATATCTTGAATCTATTGAATTGATAAACTGCCAGGAAGGTCATACGTAATAGTGGCGAATACATAATAAATTAATATAATTTTGTTATTTAATGAAAGCAAAATAACTAATAATATACACGACCTAATAAGATGTTTAAACAAATCACATTGCTTAAGTGTGATTTCATAAGTCTGCAAAGGTTTAAGAAAGATTGTCTTCTTTATTTGAACATTTTTTTTTCGAGTCACAAGTGGAATATTTAGGGTGCTCGTGTCGGCGCGCATCTTCGAAAATGTTTTCATTTCGAGAAGTATGGCGCAAATACGAACTGCACAGATAGTTGCGATAGACAGGGACATTATTGGCCGATGTTCCTCTATTCAGGTTACAGGGCTGCTGGCATCGTGGCTATAGAAAAGTGTAGGTAAGAGAGCAACTAGCACGGCCATATGTCGAGCATGGAGGAGTTTGCGTTTGCGTTGCGACATGTAGTCGCCCTGGGCGACAAGGGTGGCGGGTGAAATGCATTTTGTACCCCCCTCCTCTCCCACCCTTTCCTCTCGAATTTCGAATTCTGGTTCCCGCTACCGGGTTCTCTCTCTCCTCTCTCTCTCTCTTTTTCCTTCCGTTTGTCCTTCTCCACACAGTTGTCTACCTATCTACCCTACTATAGCCGCAAGAGCAACGGGTAACGTTATTTCGATTTACATATATGTTCCTTTCCAGACCTTGATGGCTGCGCCGACCGACATCGGCGATATTGTCCGACGTTTCGATACTGGCTTGCTGATTTTCTTCGTATGAATCACTATAGAACACCTCTGTGTCAGATCTTCTCTTCGGGTTTTCAACTCACTGCAGAGTGTCACACATATGCGAGTGGAAAAAATGATTTTAGATATAGGACTGAATGGAAGGTATTTCATCAAATAAATCTCCGAATAAATATCTTAATTTCGTCGTTGAATTTTAATTTTCGTTCCAGCCGGCGCAAGTTTGTAAAGACAAAGTAAGACCAGATATCCAGGTACCCAGGTGTTGACAAGAGGGTGAGGCTTAAGACGCCGGATCGCACAGTGGACTTTCCACACCCAAGAATTAGCCGCTTAGGCGACCGTGGTCAGTGCGGTGTCTAAATGGGCATGACGCAAAAGTTTAGCAGATGGGATTCCGGTTAGGCTGATCCGTCCAAGTCCTCTGAAGGGGTCTCGCGCGGTATGTCCTGTAATTGATAGCGAGCACAGTGGGCTCGATGAGCCGTAGGAAAATAATAAGCCGTCGTAGTAGCCCACTAGAACACGGTATTATTGCCTTCGGTGGGGATGGGGGATGTTACTGGGGCGTCGTCCAAGGGAAGGGTGGCTGCTCGACACAATGTATGCACCCTCGCGTGCACCATCGTGCTCGGATATCTTGGTCTTAGGGTGTATTGGATGTCTATATTCGCACCCGTGCAGCATCTCGGCTCGATAAACTAACTCCCATTCTCTTTCTACCAGCAGAACCCGGAATTCCACAGAATTATCAGTCGGTTCTACATCGTAGACGTTGCCGACGGTATTATACACTGATTATGCGTTTCGGCACGTGATTTAGAAGTACATCTGCTTGGTCATTAAGCTGGCGCGCAGAAAATGTTCAATTTCAAATAAACATTAAATAATAAAATTTACATATTACAACTGTTTGATTACCGGAGTTGCTGATACTTAATCATGTACATATAATATTCTTAGCATTTTCAAGAAATCTCTGCAAAGGCTTGAAATGAAAATTTGTATATTTCATCAAGAAAACTAATCGTGAATACCAATGGCTCGGTCAACGATTAATTTATTGTTACGAGTGATTCTGTTCTTCGGTATCAGGAAGCTCGTTCGATTTTTGCAAATCGCATCAACGGGTTTGCGTTCTGGCTACTGGAGAAGATTGGAATGATACATTCCATAGGGACCAGTCCAGCAAACGGGACTCGGAATAATTCAATGCGCAGAACGCCGAGGACGATTTGATATCATCAAACTTGGAATAATCCTTAACCACATTCGAGTGGTCGCGACTGTCTTTGCAATAGAAAACCGGTTTCGCGCAATGCATCATTTTTTTCGATCTTCGAAACATCGATGCACCTTGCTGTCGCGGCTGACTGATTGACTGCAGTACGCTCGATTAAAATTTCCTAAACTCCGAGTGCAATCTAATGGGTCTGCATCTGTATGCACGTTGCGTAACCCGTATAAACAATTAGCATGCGTTGCTTATCGTCGAACTGTTGATCTTTGTACCTTTGTAACACGTTAACATTGTTTAATCATCTTTACAAATCTACGGTTAACGACTTTTCAACAAAGTTTTAAACCGGTAGTGTTACTATTGTGCTACAACGAAGACGAAAATGTTGTTAGATTTAAAAAAAAATGTTTTAAAAATTCATAAAAAATCTAAACGGGTTTTAAAAAAGCCCGCAACAACGCGGCTGGAGCTCTTCCGGCAAGTATAGTGTAAATTGCACAACGAGAGGTTAAAAATATATAGTGACGAGCAATTAAATGTTACAACATTCGGTGTCAAATGTTGAACAGTCGTAAACCGAGTGACGGTAAGATTGTACATCGTAATTGAATACTGATTGGTTGAAACGACACTGCAGGACAGCTCTAACGGCTACAATGTCGGGGAACGTTCGATTAGATTAGGGTGGATTAGCCAATCAAAAACTACAATACTGCGACCCCTCTACAACTAGTAGTGACATTTGATGCTGCAGGCACTCTATTAGATTTGCGCCATAGCTAACGTGATACGGAATCGAATGATCCGAGTTCTCTCGAAACGATTTTCGATAGGTACTGGTTCTGGTGTCGCCGAACGAAATTGCGATTTAAACGTCTAAATTTAATACACGTCCGACCGGCTAGAAAACGAATTTCAATTTTTATTATAATCGAGTTTGTCCAGCAGGATTATATCTGCATGGAGAACAAAAAAATAGAAAAATTCCATCGTGCTGCAAAAATGTGTGTGTTGCGATCCTGTTAGGTTTGGACGAGATGATTTGCTTTAATTATTCTTGCGATAATTTAAATTGAATTTGTTTCAGGTGGTGAGAGATTGTTTGACATCGATCGGACGATCAAGTATTTCTGACTGTGGCAGTGTACGTACGCATGTTCATTCATAGATGAATCTGATGATAAATTAATACATAACTCGCGTATGGAATTTGTTTTTTTTTTTTATCTGATGGATGTTACCTGGAATACCCTTCGATGTGAATAATTACCCGTCGAGAAAATACAATACACAAAACCCATCGTGGTTCAAATAAATTGAGAAAATTTTATATAATTCCAATACAATTTTGCAATACGAAATATCGTATTAACGTAATAACGTTTTATAGAAATTTTGCTTAATTGATTTCGTTGACCGTTTTGACTTGCACCATTTTTGCGTTGAACGTTAAATCGCTCAGATTAAACAGAAAAATAATCGCAGAGGTTTGAAAGCAGATTTTATAGAAAACTGACAGTGCCCAATTTTCCTGTAATGCAACGGGATCACTTTATTAGAGAGCCTAACGCGTTCCGAGGGCACTGGTTCGCTCGGTGACATCTTGTCGTTAATTCCAATTTTCTGGTCGCGCGTATCTCCGCGGGCTTGTGTATCTGTCTGATATCATAGATAGGAATAGGATAGAAAAGGTGTGTGGAAGCGCAGGCATCACGCGAGCTGCATGTTCGTTTGCTCGGGTGTGGCGAGAATGAGTGGTAGAGGCAATTATCTTCTTATCTATTCCGAACAATCACGAGGGTACACACAACGCCAAACGAGAGAGTGTCGTGGCGCTGTTCGTTTCTCTCTCTCTCTCTCTCGTCGCTCTGTTTTTTAACAGGACTACTCTGTTCCGGGGTCTCAACGCTCGAAACTTTCGCCGGTTTTCCGATTAGCATGCTAATTAGGACGGCAACCCTTTAAATGACCGTTTAAAAAATTAGGGGATACGATCTGGCTCTGGTTCAGGGAAGATGAACAGGCGCGGTTTCACGCGTCGCTGCCGATCGAATTTTATCGGTGCGATTCGACCCACCAAATCAGTCTTTCTCGCAGAAAATGGTGATTCTAATGAAACAAATTAATCGTTTACCAGAAAAAATCTGTTCGAGAGATTTTATCAAAATTTTTTATTTTTTTTTATCTTCTAATCATCACACTGCGAATTTTTATGCAAGATAAAAATTTGCTGCGCCCATTAGAAGGCGCTGGAAGCAAATACAAATTTGTTCCTTCTCTATTCATTTTTTTCTCGTACACGCGTAAAATTAAAAATAAAAATTGATTGCAATTAATTGTAAAATAGAGAAAGCGCGTTTATCTCTTTTCTTGATAATGTTATTCGGTTGAAAACAATAGAACGATACTTTTAAGTTCTTCAAATATGGCTACTGTTTAGCAGTTGAGCATCTTTGTTGCAAACGCATAAAATCCACCGTCTACTAAATAAGGTCGTCTGGCAGTTTATACGTGTACGAAAGAGTTTACTATACTGCGTTCACATAACCGATCGAATGTAGAATATGTTGGTCAGGGTAAGCGAAGATTGCAGCAGCACTGACTGTGTTGTGCAAAATGCATTCTGTTCATGATTTTCCTAGCGTGCTTCTGTCGATTGCTTCTCCGACAATTATGAAAGACTAAAACCATAACTTTCTCTTGCATTACTCTTTCTTGCACTACTTTGCATTGCTAACATGCTGTTATTGAATTTGTTGGTTTCACAGATTCTAAGTATACAATGTTTTGACAGTTTGAACAGCGCGGGTTTTCGTACACGAATCGCGTAAAACCACGGTTTGCGACGTTCTGCGGAAGAGAAAATAGATCCCGACCATCTGTTCCTGTTGCACGGTCTGTTCCAATGTCAGTCATGTCCTTCGTTCATCGATAACACATGCAGAAGGAAACTCAATCTTGCAGGAAGATATCTAACACCGTTCACGCTACCCTCCCGGCTATCCTGCGGCTAACAAAAGGGCAGAAAGCGTGGTCGTGCCGGCTCCCTTTCGGCCTCCTCCTTTTGAAGGAACAATTAACTGAATTTGCATTATATCTCTATCGAATTACTAGATTCGTATTATCGATAAAATTGGCAATTTGGGGTTGAGAGAGAGCTGCGCACCCGTAGAAGTAGGGTGAGAGTCGTATGTTCATTCGATGCCGACATTGTTCGACACCGGCACTTTGCGCGACCGTGTCCGAATACGGTGAATCATTTGCACATATTTACACGATTTCACTTCGTTTATTCTACCATGACGTTTAAATTGCGCTCAGTAACTTCGCGAAGTGCATAATAAAAAATGTGATCGACGCGACGAAAGCACGCGCGTATTCGATCGAGCGGATTTTTCCTGAGGTAGAGCGGCGGTATTGTTTACAGGTCGTGGGCACGAAGTGCAATCAAAATTCGATTTTTTTCGTCGTTGCAACAGAGTGGCAGCGAGAAAAAAAAAATGCCACCGATTGGGGGAGGTGTCCCAGCAGGGGGTGACTCAACGATCCCAGCGTTACCAAACTGTGGCAGCGTAACTTAATACACGGGGTATACGCCTCTCTCGCACACGTCGTTCATCGCGTATGCTGCTATCGCCGCCAGACGAGCACGGTGTCCGCTTGTGTGTGTGTGCACGTGTGCACGTGTGCACGCGTACGTGAATCTACGCGCCACGAATTAGTCATGGAGAGGCAATTCCCGATAATAAAATAAGAGAGGAGCGTAACCGATTATCGTGGTAACGAGCGTTGCGAAATTATCGTAACGGCCTGGCTTCGCGATTATCGGTCACCGCGATCGTCGCGATTCTTCGTACCCGGGCTATTGTTTTCTCTCGTACCGAGAGCTGCTCGATCGATATCGCCGGAAAGGATAGTTAATTAGTCACGATCGGTGTCCGTGTAATTTAGTGCGCGATGGCGTAAAGATAAAGGGCGGCAGATATGTAGTATCGTAAGCGACGACTTTTGTTCAAGATGATCGCGATACGATGACGATCGTTCACGCGATGCACGGCTATCTACTTTCCTGTATAATTAAAAATTGATTTACGTTCGAGAACTTGAACAAAAAAGAAGGATTGAAACCATAATATGTACGATGGTATTGGGCGTCATAGCAAAACTGTGAATAATTAAATGAGGGTCGAGCGCAAAATAAAAAGCAAAAAGAATGACTTAAGGAGTCACGATAAATTAGTTTCGATCTTCGAGAATTCTTGGAGACGAAAGATTCACTCTCTAAGTGGCCCCTGTATAAAAATCTAGTAATGATCATGCGCAAGAGTATTAACAGAAGGGTGGAATAAATAAAGGGGGAAATAATTTGGAAATACCCCGTGGGTCATTTGGTCTGGCGAAAATACGTGTATCTCGGTTAGATTGTTGCGCAAGGTTTCCTTGCTCGCCTTTGTAGGACTCGCTCCTGGAGGCGTTGCCTTACTTCAGCTTACCCGGGACATTAACGATAATACATGCACATAGCTGCAACAAATGCCGTATAAACCATAGCGCGATCCACGTGGCACGGTATAGGCGCAGAAGGGCACAGATGGTCGCCCTAGGCACTTACCAGTTACCACCACCCCGCACGGTGCCCCTACGGTCAAAGGGATCTAAAGGGCCTTGGCTGGCCACTAACCGTATTTATTCACGAAAAGCAAGGGGGGTGTGGGGCGACTGAATTTACCGTACCATCAGACATAAGTCTTGCTCCGAGTATGATCGTCTTGGCACTGATCCGGCCTGCAAGGTGGAACTTTGATCTGCGATCTGGTTGCCGTCTTATGGATCCCCATTACCATAAAAATTCCTCCGGAAATCTTTTACTTCGTTAAATACCGTCCGCGACTTTTATTATCTTTTGTTACGAAGTCGGTCAATCCCTGACGACGCTAGATTTTACTCGAATCCTGTTAGATAGAAAAATGTAAGAACAGTTTACGCGTGCAGCTGGATAATTTTGCTTATCGATGATCCTCGAACGAACCATTCAAAGACGATCCGCTTAATGATCCCCCGGCAATTACCATTTCTGTCCAGTTCCTCTTTCAGACTCCCGTCGACCCATAAAAGTTAGGAAAGCTCTTGAAACTAGCAAGATTTCGAAAGTTCGCCGGAACAAAATTATTTCTGAAATACTAAACATCGAAATCTAACAACCGCACCGAGAAAACGGGGGACGTTATTTAATAACGGTGAGACGGTTACGATAGTCAAGGATATATTTCTTTACTTCGGCGTCGTTCTATCGGGCACTGTTTAACCTCTTACGTGTGCACGCGGCTATGTGTGAACCCACACACACACACGCGTGAACACGCCCACGCAGAACACCGTGCACGTACCAGATCAACACCGGCAAGTGGCCAGAGCAACAGATAAGTTTGATTTATTTTAATTTCCCACCAGGCAACGCAATGGCCTTTCGTTGGGATTCCCGCGCTCCCGTGAATTATTGCGAAGTTATTTTCTAGCTCGTATTGATTTACGGCCGGGATTTCGGAGTATTGCGGCCACTTTATCGTCGTTACAGGTAGGTAAACAGGTGTACAAGGGGTTGAAATGGCTGTCACTATTTGAGAGGAAAATTATGGGATGTATACCTAGACTCTTTCCGGGAATGGCAAGGAATTCTTACGGCGCAGTAATCGGTAGACCGACGACCATCGCGCAAAATAAAATTCTCTTGGCTCGATCCAGAACGAATAAATTCGCAAAAGATTGTATCCATTGTCAACGGTGGATAATGTTATAAACTCCTATTTCGTATAATGTGTGCAAAAAATTTTTACCAACGTGAGAATTTCACGAACTGAAATAAAACGTTCGAACAGTATTTTCAACAAAAAAAACCCCTCCCCGGAAGACAACTGTTCACTTCGATCTTCGATTTCGCCACCGTGGAAACCGATTTGCTCGGTCCGCAACTATGCCTCGGACTGTTGGTACACCGATTAACGGTGCCGAGATTCCGGTCGGTAAAAATCGGTCTGAATTAAAGCGGACACGGTGGATCGTTCATCGGCGGAGTCCGCTCCGTAATAACTTTCCTCGGACAAGTAGCGGTGTAGTAAATAATGTAGCCTTGTAGAATGCTATGAGGTACCAGTGCTCGGGAGTTAATAGCTCGCCTCCGTGTGGCAGAGAGAGCTCTCTGGGTACGGTGAACGACGACGAAGACGACGACGAAGACCACGACGACGACAACGACGACGACGACGACGACGACGACAACAACAACAACGACGACGAAGACGACGACGACGACGACGACGATGACCAAACGACAACGACAACAGCGTCGACATCTAAGCACGATGAGTGATTCAGTGCGCGTCCCGGCCCGATCTCACTCTCCGCTACCTTCTAGGTTAGCTGATCGGTGGTTCTCAACGCGCCGATCGTCCCGATGAATCCGGGATGACGCCTGGCAAGACGTCCTGCGGGGGACCACCCACGGGGACGACGCTCCATATAAAGGTCCCATGATCGTCGCAGCGCATTGTCGAACAGTTTCCATCGGTGCTGCCATGAGCTCGCTTGGTCTCTCTCTCTCTCTTACTCTCTCTCGCTTGCTCTCTCTCTCTCTCACTCTCTCTGTCTCGCGCGCGCGCTCACGGCGCATCGCATCGGCGGCGTCGGCATTCCTTCCGTTTTATCTTCTTTCCACCGGTTTCTTCTTCTTCTTAGACGCACAATCTCCGGTATCTCCCTCTCCCTCTTTCTCCGCCGTTCTCTCTTCGTGGTCCGTTTTTCTCGGTAACCCTGTGTTCCTCTGCCTCGCGCTTCTTTCGATCAGTCCTCCCGCTTCGGCCACGTTCTTCTTGACCACGGGCCGTCTAACTTTATCCGCGGGTCCTCTCCTCTTCTCTTTTTCTCTCCCCTCTCCCGCCCCTCAGCCCTCCTGCCCGCACGCCTCTTCCTTCGCCCCTTTCACCGGGAGTTTCTTCTTCTTGCGGCGAGAATTATAAATTAAGCTATTAAATGTGTGTTGAGCGTTTCTTGCGGCCGGGACTTCCTACGGAGACTTTGGGGAACGGTCGGCCCCGTGCATCGCCTGCATCCAGATCGGGGGACTCTCGAGGTCGTTTCCCGGGACCCGATGGTCACACCATCGGAGCTACTCCGCGTAGCAGCCCCCATGGGTCAGGATCGAGTCTCTCCCGGCCGAAGGGATCCCCAACACCTGGATTTCCATCCGATCGGTTTTTGCCGGGGCGAAACGGACGCGGGTCGACGTGGTGCTCGGCTTCTTCGCGCCTGTCGACAGCCGCCTGCCAGATCGTAATGCCGAGATGAAGCTTTGATCGGTCTTCGTTGGTGGCCGGGGCTCCTTCGCTGGCGTCGTTGTAAATTCAAGTGACGCTTTAATTAATTGCCCCTCGGCCGACTCGGCGACGTGCCTTTCTTACGCCTTGGCTGGCTGCCTACCCGCGGCTCCTCCTCACCTCCCCCTCAGCCCCTCGATGGCGTAATTAATCAGCGCACTGACATGCTTTTTCACGCAATTGTCCAAATACGATTTTTCGCGGCCGGGCCTCGCCGCATTAGGCGCAAACGCGGCGCAGCAACGTCACTAATGGATCATCGCGACCAAACTGAGAAGTTTATCTTCATGGAATGCGCGGGCACAGTGGTCTACGGGGCCTGCGGATCGATGTCGAGAGGTCAGAAAAAGAGTGTATCGGCTCACCACCGGTCGAGAGACCGGGGAAATTGAATTGCATTTATTTAAAAGAATCGACGATCGAATTCCGGACCAGTCGAACGTCCTCTGGGCGGTGTGCTGGTGGCCGAAATTTCGAGATCGGATCGGAAACACGAATGTTTGTAACGTTTGGCTAGCCGATATTTCGGATTCGGAGGAATTGGTGGAAAAATGGTGGGAGAAGTACTATAGTCTGAACCTGAGTTCACGTCAACGGAACTATAGGCTAACCCAGATAGCGACGTTGCGATTCGCACTGAGGGTGGGTATATCCTATCATCCTACAGTACGGATTATGACATCACTAGTCACCCCTTCTGTTGGTACGTTGGTGGGATGGTTCTCGGAACGTGACGTCATGTACTGCCACGGAGGGAATTTTTGCAGCAACGCGCGCGCTGCTCGCACGCATCCCCTGTCGTTCCTTCAGTTCTATTCGCAGAAGCAATCTCCCCCACTCAAGTGTCCGTATTCGGTCCCGATTGCGGACGCTTAATTGTACACCACTCTATCTCGGAAACCAAGCGGAACTGTCGCTAATATCAAAGGAAAAAGTTGTTCAACGCATCGATCTCTACGGGATATCGAAAAATCATCAAAATTGGAGGGTATATGGCTGTTCTGCAGTTTCATCTTCACCGGCGAATAGTCTATGGTAGAAGGGTTCCCCGATGATTTTTCGGGGGCAAGTTCCGAGACACCGTCCCGGGCAATTCGTAATCCGTTGAGAGACTCTTAAACCCTCTTTGGCTTGAGTTTGTTCGTTCGTTCGTTCGTGCGGCCGGGTGCGGCGGTAACTTCCGGTTAAGTCAAACACAGCGTAAAGTCGCGGGAACTTCGGACTTGCCAAGTCCCAATGAGGCGTGTAATGCCATTAAAGGGAATCTTATTACGCTACGGCACCCTAACACGCCTCGTACACTAGACGCCTTCGCTTTACTGCAACAAGTACCCGCCTAACCTGGTAATTAAGTCCCGATTAATTCTCCGCTTACTTTGCCGGGCAAATGGCGCGAGACGAGACGAATACTGGGAAAATTAAGACCCCTCGATCGCGAAGAATATTTGCGGGGCCGGCTGGTTCGTCCACATGCCCAGTCACGAACCTGATCGCATTGTAATAGTAATCGTTTCTCTCCCTCTCTTCCTCTCTCTTTCTCTCTCGTATCAGAATCCACGCAATTTAATCCGTAGAATACTAACACTATTTTTACCAAAGATGTCAAAAGACACCTTTTCAAATTTAAAGTAGAAATTGACTGAGACTGTAAACAGGTATTAAAAGTAACTGAAATAAGTACACACAAAACCACATACAAATTGTTGAATTCTACTTCGCTGATAATACATGAAGAAAGGGTAAACGATGGGACGAACGTGGACGAAGGGATTTTCGTGAAGTCATTTTGTTTTTAAATATCACGGTCGGCACAGTGTTGTACGTGACAGCCAAGATCGAGAAGAAATCAATGACCTATAATACTATGACCTTCGAATGCCCTTCGGCACAAAAATTCACAATAGACGAATGAAATTGAATGGATGGTAAAACAATAACAGCGAACGCATTTCGCACGGTTCGCAGTATCTTGGGGCTGAAATTGAAAGATACTGATGCTAATGCAAAGGGATCATCAACGGAAACGTATGACCGGACCCGATGACCAACGATGATCGCGCAGCATCCCCTAACTTACAATTCCCATTGCTCGATCCGTTCGGGCGTGATCCGCGTCGCTCCGTAGAACAATGGCGGGAATAAAGCACGAGGGGGAGGTGGGGGCTGAAGGAAGAAGGGGGCTAAAGGAAAGGAGAGAAATCTAGCGAGCTGTTCTCTGAAATCCGGCGATTCTTTCGGGCGTCTTCGGAGATGATATTTGCTCGGATCAATCCATATGGTCACCATGGCAACCGGTCAGCCTAGCTTGTCCACCCCCGACACCCAAAGTCTGGGGAACCCGGCCGGCCCAACGAATGGACGAATGGACTCTGGGGGTGCACTGTGCTGATGGCCGATGGGAACCCGCGTTTTCCCGCGAAGGGTGGTCACCAAGCATCCTCGCTTTTCTCCTCGATGTACACTTTCCTCGGCCGGGGAAAATCTTTCTGTGTCTGTGGTAACAATCGAATGAACGAAAACGTCTGCATATAGAGCCAGTGCCCGAGCTCTCGGTGTATCCTGATCTCGCCCCGCGCCGTTGTCCGCGTGGCCTACACGGATTCGATCGAACGAAATCCAATAGAGGCAAATGTATTCATGAACTGTTGTTTACGAAACTGTTCACGTAGCTCTTCCGTCCCTCCCGCTTTACGGGGATCTCTTTTTTCCATCTCCTTTCTTCGACCAACCGCGCCGAGGCCGACATTTGTCATCTATCTTGTCGTTGAAATCATCTTCCTCTCTTAAGCATTGCCCGAACGGTTGTACAGTCGGAAATACGTTGCATGACGTGCAAATGTCGAACAAATCGTTGCGCAAATTTTATGTTCAACGAAAATGCATATATGAAAAAAATTATAATTGAATTTATTAAGAGAAGAAATAAGTTACGATACGTCCTCCGTATATCTTGCAATTGATAGAGAAATTTTTTATTTTGCATAAATTATTTATAATATAGTTTTTCCACTGATAGCTTCGCAGAATCCTCCTTCAGGATTTTTTTCTTTTGTAATGAAGTTCATAGTGCAGTTTTCTAGTTACGAAGGTGCCGGATGGACTATTTACATTCGTGTGTCTATTTTCGCAGATTGTTTGAACAAAACCGGAGCAAAAGTAACATTTTCAACAACGTTCCCGGCACAGTCGCATTTTTCCACGGCGTTGGAAATTTTTCGGAGGCGACCGCGTTGCCGAAAGAGACGATCAATGCGTCGAGATTTATGCGATTGATTCGAACAGAGCGGAGTGACAGTACAAGGAAGCGCTCTTAGTCCTGGTGTCTCCGGTCCCGGGAGGATACATCTCCCTTCGATACGCCGGTGTCCGAAGGATCTCTATAAATTTGCATGTAAAATACCCGCGGAGGTTCTCACGACGACGTTCTATCTACAGATGATAGTCCGTCGCATCTATTGACGCACGGGAGTTCCGTCGCATTTCCAGACGTCCGTTCGCCTAATTTCATTTCCGCAATAAAAAACATTTCTCCTGAAATTTCGGGACGGTTCCAACAAAGGCGTCGCCCTAAAAAAAATATATCGAATCGCGTGGTTCGAAGAAAAATGCAAATACGCGACAAAAATGATAGACACTGTAATAAAAACTTTTAAATCTGACAAGAACATTTTCGGAAAACTACGTAGACCGAGATAGCACTCTGAAAACCAGGTGCTCGCCGCACCGCCGCCGCGTCGCGGCAAAAACGCGATTCGGCGATGCGAATCGATAATCGCATAAACTCGAATGCATATAAAATCCTAATCGTTGCCTTAACAGGTACATCTTCGAGTTCGGAGAATTCGCGGGACGAATTTGTCGACGTCTCGCGGATAAAAGCGAGGGATCGGGAGCTTTGGTACGTGACGGATCGGCGAGCTCTGATACCGATCGGAAAGAAGCGGATTCGAGGTCGTCCGAAAGATTCCATGGTCTCCTCTCGGTGGCTGCGGGTATAGAGGTATAGGTAGTAGGATCGCGACAATCACGTTCGCTATTTTCATCGGGACATGTTCGGACGAGCCGGGGGCAGGACGACGCACGATCTTGACGAGATAGAGCAGTGGATCATCATTAACCGGATGGCCGCAAAACCGCGGACGGCTGATTGACAGGCGCGCAAAGACTTCCCGTTTTTCCTAAACCTGCCTTTTAGTTCTCGGTACGGCGAAACCCTTCTGCGGAGAGAGAGCCTCGAGGAACGATATACGTCGCCCCGATGATGAAAGAGGAACACCATGGGATGGTGGGGCAACGAAGGATTCCATGAGGGGAGGGGAGGGCGGGGAGGGGGGTCGATGGGGTGCCAAAGAAAGAGGAGGGCACCTCCGCAGTTCCTCGGAGCTGACGGACAGCCAAGAGGCGCCAAGCTATGTCAGCTATTCGACTCTTATTTTATACCATCCCTTCGACAGCTTAACGAGCCTGTGTTCGTGCCTGCAGACCCGCGTGTTACCTGTGCATGCTACCAATAAACGCAGACGAATTCCGAGATGTCAATCAGCTATTCCGATATTACTATCGGCGACTCCCCTCCTCTTCTCCTCCCGTCCTTTCTTATACTTTTTTCGTGCTCGAGCAGCTGTAATTCGCGAGGCTCGCCGAGATGAAAATAACGCCCTCGCTTCGGGAGAAATATTATTTCTTGCCGGTCTTCGAGGAATCGACCTCTGCGAGAATGCGATGCCGAGATAGAGACCCCGGTGCTTTGTAATCGTCCACCCTAGACCGCTCTTGCCCGCTCTCGACCACCGGGTTACGGATTCGATGGTCGAGGCTGAAGGCGACGCGACGCGACGGTCGCCACACGTCTCTTCTAATTTAGGGTTTTTGGGATGGAGTGTGTGTGCTGTTCGGAAACGGCGCCAGTGAAAGCTGGTTTCGAAATGATGGTGGAAAAATGAAAAGTTTCGTATTCTTTTTGAGACGTATTTGAAAAATTCAATGTATTAATTAAAAAAAAAGAAAGAACCGGTCTTCGGTTGAGAGGAAGAAAGAAGTATACGAAACAGGGTTGACCAGGTCCGGCTCAATTAAAATATCCCGCAGATTAAGCGGTCCGCACCGAATCAAAGAACTAACCGGATAATCAAATAATCGCAGGGTGTATGATTTAAACGCGGAGGCGCACGAGCACGCTGTAGTAGTACTCGTTTATCTCGATAAAGAAAACGAGTAAACAGATCGGCAAGGGAGCATCGGCACATACGGGGTAGCAGAATGACAACAAGAGAAAGGGGGTAGTGCGGTGCATTATTTTTTGGGGTGTGCGGAGCGGTGGCGCCCATCGGCCGTATGTCAAACCCTTCGCACAATAGACAACGTGGATTTCGAGTGGCCAACCAGCGCGTGTATTTATTTTCTCTATTGCACGCGCGTGCACCAGAGAAAACAGGGAAAGACGATGTAAGAGTGCGTGTGTGAGCGTGTGTGTGTATGAGAGAGAGAGAATGAGAGTGAGAGGACTCAAAACAGGTGGTTAGCAATGAGAAGAAGAGCCTGCTAGGTACCCGCTGCGCAGCGTTGGTAGGGAGCCACTTGAAGAGTCGCGTGGCCAACTCAATTACTTTCTAGAGCCTCTAAACACCAGACACGCGCTAATACTTCGAGCGGTTCGAGCCGGTGCGTAACACGACGTGACAACCGTGTCATCTTATTGTTCGAATCCATTCGCGGCGATCAATCGCTCGATCGCCGTGACTAAGTGATTATCGGACGATCATTCGCGCGTCGTTCGTGTCGAATGTTCTGCGAATCATCCCCTAATGCATTCATTCCGTTTTTGTTCTCACCCTACAATATAATAGCGCTCTCTGCGTTAGGTTATGCAATAGTTCAGCTTCGTAAGATCATTCGGTCCTGAAGTTCAATGTGGACTGCGGATCTTTAGAATAAAAATGGTCTGAAAGAGGACGTACGAGAAAATTGAATCCTAAATTCGTTTAATGTTTCTTCCATTTTTTTTGTCGCGAAATAGAGAATTACAGAATACGAAAAAATCAATAAAACCAAAGATGGAGAATTCGCAGAATATGATTCCTTAATTTCATTTTATATTTTCACGAAATTCTTGGTTGGACTATCTAGGTTATAATTCCTCGCTAGTTCAAATCAGTTCGTCGACCTTGGTGCAAAATCCAAATTTTCTACTTTAATTCTTACGAGAAGAGTTCCTAAATAGAATTAAAAATAAGGAATTGCAAGATAATTTAAATGAGAATAAAACCGTAGAAATTTTACTCGTGGATCTCGCAGGCCCGAAACGTGCACCGAACGGTCAAAATTTTCGTCGGCGAATCCAGTGTTGAAACTATCAAGTGCATCGTGTGTATCGCGGAAAATGTTGGTTATTGACGCGAGGGTTGAAACGAAAGGCTATCGAGCGACACCGAAACGATGGTCGAACGGAGGCTTCACTCGATCCCGGAGCAGCTAGCGTTAGGGAATCTTGGTAGAAATAACAGAAGATAGGATAGACTAACTCGGAGTAAGAGATCGATTTCGTAGAGCGAGAAGAGAGGAAGGAAAGGGAGGCAGCGCAGAGGACCGAATGCCATTTAGAGTCATCCACCGTGTCTCAATCTAGAGGCACCCTTCCAGCCATCGGCGAGCCGTGACGGTTGGCATCTGTTCTGCGGGCCAAGACCCCAACGAGGATGGCAGAAGCAACGCCACCGGCAGCATATAACGCTACAAAATGTCAAGGGTCCCGTCACGACGTCTATATGCGCTCGAACGCTGAAAATCATTCTCCTCTGCGAACACGCCGCCGCTACACGTTTTTCCGAATGGTTTCACCCGACGATAAAGAAAAACACACACACCAACGATTCGTCGCGCGAATCTTTATCGACTCTGATTTCTTTGTTCCGGAGACGATTTTTTAAAAATTTCATCCTCATCCGTCTCCCGTGTCAATTTCGCGCGAGATCCTCTTTCCTCGTGTGCTCGTGGCTTTGTCATTGGCGAATTTTATCTGAATTTTTTCGGCAATTCGAGAGCAATTTGAAAAATTTCTTTCTCCCGAAGGAAATACGCGGTATGCATTCAATAATTTCGCGTCGATTCGAGTGTTTCGCTTATCGCTCGGTGTGCGTTAAACAACGGCGGACGAGTAACGCGAACACCTATCCGCGAGCTAACAACAACACGAGGATAGGTCCGGGTTGATAAGGGTTTCCCTGATAAAGTCGAGGAAAATTTCGAGCAGCTTTGGCAACGAGACGGCGCGGTGGCGGAAGAAAACTGGCAAGTGACGGCAAGAAAAAGAGAATGCCTCCAGCTTCCAGGAAGGTAGATCGATGGCGATTTTTCACTCACTTAGCCCGGCGCGCATCAATATGCATTAAGCTGATCGGTTCTCCCTATCGGTTTCTTCTCTGCGAGAGTAACAAAGAGCAGAAACCTGGATGAGTAGAGAGACTCGGCCGTGTGGAAAGAGGCTGGTCGAAGTGGTATAGGAGAGACGAGACGAGACGAGATGAGACGAGAGAAGAGAACAGGAGAGGAAAGAGAAAGAGAGTCCTCTCCCTGTTCTCGTGCTCTTTGCTTCGACGAAACAGGAAGGGAATAAGAAACAACCGCTGTGTGGGAAGCTGTTAAGATATTCTTCGAAAATAAGGATACTGTATCGAGGTAATTCTCGGTAGGTAGAATAACCGTAAGGGAATCGAGCCGAAGTCTCAAGTACGACTAAGATTCCGCGGCTCCACGACACTCCAGGGTACATTTTGGTATCTGTCTATATAGGCTCTTCTGTAGTCACCGCGCTGGATATGCTCGCCACTTTTCGTGCATGCAGACGGCGGGGCCAATCAGCGTCCACTTGTGTCAGGACTTACGAAATGTCGTGAGTTTTCTCGCTGGAACAATGCGATTCCCTCGCCTGGAACGCCGTGCACCGTCATATTTCAGAAATCTAATGGGACGAAACTATCGCAGTCCAGAAATATTCATTCTTGATGGCTCCGCTGCTTTTTGTACTAAGAAAAAAAATGTTATATTCCGTTCAATCCTGATATCGTTATAACTGGTCTGCGAAATTTTAAACTAAAGCATCCAAGAAATATTTATTTTCGATGGCTCCGTTGATTTTTATACCGAGAAAAATTATTACCAATCCAGATTGGTGATTGTTGTTTTGCGGATTTTTGTAGAAGATTTTTTTCACTGATGTAGTTTTCCATTTATTCAGATTATTCGCGGAACAAAGAAATTTCCGCACGGCTCTTGTTACCCATAATCGATGCAGGACATTTTTATCTTGCAGACATATCCACGGTCCAATTGTAAATCAATTGACACATCATTATTTGGTCACGTATGGGTTTAGTAATACACTCTGACCTCTTTTTACAGCGTTCTGCTAAAAAACTCGGGGCCAATTTCAAGCGGCCAACTACAAATTGCCATTCGTGATACAGTGTTTTAGTTATTAGCTTGTTACCGACACGCTGGCCGAATTCTTTCGGCTTGTGTTTTACGAATATTGTTCCTGACAACTTATTTATTAATACGTCTATTTAGAAACAATTTTCTAACGATTATTAACGTCAAGTTTTAATGTAATCTTTTGTAATCTCAATTCGATAAACCAGAGGCTGCAAGACATGACGGCACATTTTAGGAAATCGTTCGTCTCCCAGTAAAAATAGTAAACGAGTGAATTTTCGCCCTGACGCGTAGGAGGGCTAACAAATTGCAACTGTTCTAATTCGAACGTGTCATCCAAAGACAAACAGCGTAGTGAAAGTCGTTGTCACCTGCGAAAAATGGCGCGTGGGTGCCAAATGTTTGTTTCTGTCGATGCCGGCGCCAAAAAACGCACCAAATGGTTTGCCGAAGCGATTCGAGAACCGATTCCGCTGATACATAATGGATCGACAGGGGTTAACTTAGCATAAGTTTTCCATTAGCAGGCTGAATAGATCGAGATATCGATAATATCCAATATAGATTCCAGTCGTATTTCGCGAGTGAAGCGTGTGTTTTAGGCGCGTTTCTCCTCCTCCGCGGGCTCCCCGCATATTCACTGGTATCGTCGTTGGTATATTCCGCGAAATTTTTTGGTGATTCGGCTAATTGGGCGGATTTACGATGGGTAACCGAGCCGTCTTTGGCTCCGAAATGCTTGGCGCTTTCCTTTGTCCCTGTTAACAATCGGAAACCCCTCGGAATTTCTAAATTTCGCATGAAAGAACGGGCCGAGGTACCAAATATCAGCCGACCTTCGAAATCGATCGGCGAAATCTTTAATTTAACCCCTACCGCGCGCTCCGCCGGCAAAAACCTTTTAATAATCGATTGCCATCGGCTCGATCGTTAATTCCGATAGTTTTTCGGCTTCCGAGTCGCTACTTTATACGAATTATCGTGCTCATGCGCGAATTTAATTGCTCTCCAGAATCGTATTAAGGGGGCTCTGTTCGTGTAGAAAATACTTTCCCGAAATTTTATTCCTACACTGAAATGACAAAGTTATGACTGGACTGCTGAAATTATGCATTCGTGGCAAAAATTAGTTGAAAGGGAGAAACAACTTTTTATTTCGCTCCTGTACCTTGTACTTTAAGAAAAATTCATGAAAATTGTTGAATTTTGCAGCGTTCACGCGAGACTGCCCTCTTGATCGCACTTCAGAATGAAATCCCGTTGTATTTCGTACTCCATCGTTTTATATTTCGCATGAACGAGATTGAATAATCTAGTTCGAGTAAATCGCCGCGGGTAAACGATCGTCGCAAGCGATCCGTTTACTTTTTAATCAGCCAAACAGACTTTGTCGTACTTATCGGCTTCAATTTTCCTACGAGCGAAACCAAAAAATAATTAGCCGCGCAAACACCGCGTTATACATATACGTACATGTATGTATATACGGCGATTTCCCGCTCGAGCGATCAGCCGTTCTTGTTTCTGTACTGGCGCGTGTGTACGCACTCTCGTCCATTTATTTTAGGGGTATAACCAGAATGGAGGGTGTAATACCCCACCAGCTATAGGGTCCCATATGCTACGCGTACGGGAACGTGTATCACCGCTGAGTATGTTTTGATTTCCCTAATAGTCACGTTAGAAAAATAGCGCGTCCGGAACTGATCGAGCTGAAAAACGATGACAAATGCGATTTCGTTCGACTTTGGTAGCTACGAGCATCCGAAATCCGATTAATCCATCCTAACTACGGGTGAAATCACTCTATTCCCGCTTGAAGAAAGTTACTCCGTGCTCTTCGGACATTGCTGAATTCAATTAAGAGATTGACTCATCTGCTAGATTTATATTTAAAAATTCCCACAAGTTTATTACACCCACGGCTAATAATTCGACGGAATTGGATTAATTAATTATGTCTCGAGATCAAAACTTGAAGCCAAGAAAGGTAATTATATTCTCATAATCTCATTGCACTTCGATGGTCAGATTATTAGGTTCAATTATATTCCATGTATTCTCCAGAGACTCGTAGATTTATTCAGACAGTTTCAAGTAGCTATGTTTATTAACTTCGTTGTAAAAAATTGCGAAATCGGTACAGTGCTTCGCCGATCACCGGGACCCTCCAAAAATTAGGGGCACCGTGCATAGGTAGAAGTTGAAGAAAGCAATGGGGCGTAGCCAGCTAGGGATAGTGGGTGAGAGAGATTTCCCACCGGATCGTTTGATTCGACCAATGAATGGCAAGCCCATTTCAGTATGCACCGTGTACGCCGTTTGCTTAATAAGTTTCCCTTATCGATGTGTGTCATCTACGAGCAGCCAGTGGAGACCCGTCATTATCGTCCCTATCTTGGTTAACAGTTTTCATCATTTTCATTCAGAGCATCGCGTCGCGTCGCGTTGCTGCGTAGCGCACGCGGTGCTTACTCGCTAGCTGGAACGCACACTTTCACCTGATTAGCTTTCAACGGTACGTCAAAACCGACGTTACACTACCACTTAATAAAATGATCCATAAACAAATGCATGAAATCCACAGACGCGAGAAAAAACAATTCTTTAACGTTAACGGCAAATATTACCGACAATATGATTATTATCATTTCAGAAAGATATTTGTCTCGTATCAGAAACACATTTCCTATCGCATTGAATTTCGTTCAATCCGTAGGGCTTGGAATAAAAAATAAGGGCACAGTCACTATGCATTTTATGTTCGATGGGAGAGGCGCGAGTGTTTAAATACTTACGGCTCTGCAGCAAGTCGTTTGATTTAACGCGGCTAAAAGAGACGTTATGGGGGTGGGGCCGCGTTATGCGAAAACGCCGTGAAATTGCCGATGAAATATGTATAGGGAAAAGTTTGAAGCGGACCCCTCGTCTCTGGTGTTATTGTGGTTTTCAATGGCGCTGTCTGTCATCCACGTAAATACCGACTCACGATATTCCCTTCATCGAGTCGAAACGCGTAACAATCAATCGTTACCTTAATTGATTGCGATTGGTGAAGGATGCTCGAGCGATTTGGCCGATGTCACAATGACACACGGATTGTCAATCAGTCGCGCTTGTGGCGTTAATGCATGCAAATTTGGCCGAATCGTGCCACGTTGTCTCGCGCGGTTGCCGCAAGTCTCCATCAGTATGGATTCGATATCAAAGGCGGTCAGAGTATTTGTGGTTCGCTATCCATCGGCGCGCAAAATTTTACACGGTTTTTTATATTTTTGTTTTTTGTTCCGCGCGAACTCCACCGGAAAATATTTGTCACGATTTCGATTCGCAGACCAACGCTCCTTGTGTTTAAATCTCGTTTCGCACGATGTTCCCCGCTGCCTTTCTTGCAATAAGTTTTCAAGTTACCCTCTGTCTGGACAGTTTCGTCTCTTTCCATTTAGTTGAAAAATGTGATTCTTTATGGAGTCCGTGAATTCATCTGAATATCGACTAGCTTGTGGGCAGTACGAAATCATAGCGTTTTGTATAAGAGGATTGAAGATGACGTTGAAAATTTATTTGGAAGTCGGCCTCGGAGAAAATAAAATGCCATCACTGTGGATTTTATTATGTCAGAATTATTGTGACATTGGATAAATTTGGGAGCACTGTTATGGCCATTTTCTGTTATTAACACTAAACCAACCGAGCATTAAAATGTTTTAGTTTTACAATTCTCTATTTATTTAAATTCTGTGAAATTTTTATTTCAATATGTGCTTGGATAAAAAAATTTATCGAATCAATTTCCATGCAAGTTACTTTGTGATTTCAATAATTGCAAAATGAGGAATATAAAACCGGTAATTTGATCGGTAGTAGTAGGTTTAGTTGTTAAAAGGAATAGTAAATGTTTGTGTAATGTCTCACAATTGACTTAGAACATTTTTATCCTGCACAAAAATCCGTAATCCATCATCTATGTCAAAAAGAGTATGAAACGGTCCACCAATAATCGAGGTGACCACGTCACGTGGTTCAGCCTCTACGTTTCCCGTCGAAGGAAATCATGATAAGACATAATCAATGAACGATGCCTTCGTTGTGTTTGCCACGTGTACGTTTTATTTGTCCATGGTACGGACCGTTAAAGGTACAATTTTCGAGAAGATTTCAGCGAAACGGCGCCGTCGCAGCGAATTTCCGGTGCGCGGAAGAGACGGAATCGTTTTCGCGATGTGTCATGGCGTTCATCGCGGTATTAATCGTACAGCTCGGCGTTTCCCCATGAAAAATTCGGGCATGTCGTCCCTTCGAGGAGGCCATACGTCCAGGGAAACGAAACGATCGTCGTCGCGCGCCGGCCGAAATGGAATCCGTCAAATTGACGGAGGGTAGGCGCAGCCTATAGGCTAGGCGCGCCGCGCCGCGTCGCTGCGTCGAGGGTCGCTGTTAGGTTCGTCGGTAGCGACGGAGGACACGCGCGGGGTCTCGCAAACGGAGGGCATGCGAGGGCTATGATCGATGTCCCGAAATTAAGGGCCTGCCCACCGAGCAAAATAAAGTTAGCCAATCGGGCCGACGCGACGACGAATTGCCCGTTCTCTCGCTCGGCCTTTATCGGTTCCCGGCTTGCGTATCGTCCTGCAACGACCCGATGCCCGATTTTTTCACCGGCCGATCCCTGTTTTCCAGGGGGTGGCCGTGCCGATTGCAATTCGAGAAAGAGTGATGCGGGGGTTGAGGGTGCAAGAGAGAGAAAGAGAGAGAGAGAGAGCGAGAGAGAGAGAGAGTGGACGGTGAATCGCGGAACAGGCCGCGGACGAGGGAGAGGATTTTCGTAATTATGGAACGGCGTTTGTCCCCGGGGATTCGTCAGTCGACGGAAGAGCCCCTGGCGCTCTACGGCCACGACAATGCCATTTTAATTATGCATGTTAATTGGTTTCCGAGTCCGGCGTAATACCGCCTTCTCTAGGACTATTCTCGCCGCGCATCTCCTCGTCACGTCGCTCGCTGATCGATGTGACACGCCGATCGATCGATCGCCGCGGATTAAACCGTTCCGATGGTTGTGCATGTGCCGTGCCCATCCTGCGACAGATACCAAAAAATGTTCCGAACGGTTTCCCGGTGTGCGTTAACCCCGTTGACTTCGCGAATTAAACGCATCTTTCACGGAAAATCGAACAAAAACTAGGTCATATCTCGCAATTTGTTGCGGGAAAATGCAACGACACGGAGCTAAAAAATTTGTTGCAGTACGTTCGGACATGATTCAATATCGTAGACAAATTTTTGTTCTGTACCGGAGTTCAATGGTTCGCATTGTACGCGGCGTTGACTGTGACGTAGTACGAAGAACGACTTGAAGTAACTCGACGAAGAGTTACGCATAAAACAGATCGTTTTTAAGCAGTGTTATCGCGCGTCCTGTTTTATCAGAAAAAGGATCGCGAACTGCGATCTCAGAATTTGCATTGCAGGACGAGTATAACAAATTGTTTACGCGTTCTTCGGTATAAGAGGGAAGGATGCTGATTGTTCTCGTTGGTCCACGGACTGTTCCCTTGAACGTTCAGCAAGGGAAAGTGATAGGTTGTAAAAAGTGGCCTTGTTTAGGCCGAAAATCCGGCATCGCTTTTGTCCTTTTTCTAGGTGGATATACACAATTGATGGTGGTTGCGCTGAACTTTCTGCACAGTTGAGTGAGCATGTCACAATCGACCAGGGCTGTCTCAATCAAAGTGGCATTGATACCCTTCGCTCATTCTCCCGATCGGGCCCTCTGCTGCTCTGCACTGCGGTTTTGTTCGAGACCGAAAATCTATTAACCCGACGAGATGTGTATATACATATACACGTATATTCCAACAAACAACGTACACACGCACGCACACGCCCCCGCGTCACTCTCATATGGGTCGCAGGCTAATTTTAATGGCCGGGTAGGCAAAAAGCGTTACGAAACTTTCAGCCCCGAGTGGCCAATTTTATGCAACAAAAAAAAAGAGAGACAGATAATGGTTACAAATACACGCTGTTAATTTCCATTAAATGACAAGCGAACGTGTGCTGTTTCATTCGATTCGAAATTAAAGTTTATCAGAAATCCGGATCACGTGCACAGTGCAATTGAAAATGGCGTCGATATATTTCCGGAAACCTGAGGATAAGAAGACAATGCAGAAAATGGTTACAAAAAATACCCTGTTAACTTTTATTTGATGAAATGGGGAAAAATTGTATCATTTCTTTTTAAATGAAACTTGAAAAGAAAGTTCATCGGAAATCGAATTTCTCAGAAAAATGTAATTGAATAATGGTCACAAAAATATCTTTCGAATTTCATTGAATAAAAAGCAAAACTCGTGTGCAGCGCTGTTCTATTTGCTTCGAAATTGAAATTATTCGGAAATCGAGATCTTGTTAGAAAATTGAACATGGCGACGCTTTAAGGAATCTAAGGACGCCGGGTTTAAATGTTAGACGAGGGTTCGCAGTAAATATTATTAGTGCAAATGCGTGATAAACGTAATCCGCATGCTAACTCAATCCTCTAATCCTATGGATCGTTCATTTACTCCACGTCCGGCACGATCTACCGCAAACCAACCTGAGAGACGTAGTCTAGGGTGGCGCTCGATGTGACACGCGACCGCAACGTTGCTGCATTTACATTATGTCACGGTTTATACGATGTTACTTAGGTGCGTGCGTGCCATGTGCCGAACCAACATTTTCGAGATTAATTTTTCTAATGCTCCGTTAAACGAGTTTCGCCTCTGGCTACGCTTATCCATCGCGCGAATAACATGCCAACCTAACCAGCCTGTCTAGAACCATCATCGATATCCTCGCAACACGCTGAACATTTATATCTCTTCGCCTAAAATAATTCGTTTAGAACATATCAAGCATTTCAATCCTCGCAAGCTCCTCAGAAATAAACTGGAATTCGTACATTTTTGTTCTATACTTTAATTCGACAAATCCGATTCGAGTATATTTTTCGTGAATCCTGTTTTCAAAAAATCAAACGCCTTTAGATTAAAGAGATTAAAATCATTTGCATTTTTGTTAAAGGTATTTGTTTTTAAAGGTTGGGCAAGATGAACAATATTGAAATTTCTGTTAAAAATGAAATGAGAGGCATAAAAAGAAAATCTGGAGTCTGTGTTCGGAATAAAAGTCATGGATGAAGATCACTGGTCAAAATCATTCCCTTCGAAAACATTGGCCAGATACTCGGAATTTTTTGGGTCAAAATGAAAATGATTAGCGTTGCAAGCTCCGTATCTGAAGTAAACGGTAGCCGGTCTCATTCGAAGCGCAAGCCAAGCCAACAGCCATCCTCATAACCGAATAAAGCGTCTCGCAGCAGGTTCCTCAAACAACGACAACCATTTCCGTGTACGCCATAAACAACGGCCACGTCGTAGCGCACCGACGCGGCGCGGCGCGGCGCTTAAATCCTCGGGGTGCTGATACGAAAAGACTGCTAGGCGCAGAAAAATAGTTATGTGCAAGCCTACTAGGCTTTACCCGTCTCGGGCGTGTAACACATATCTTCCAGGGTGGGGAGGGGGGAGGGGCCGAGGATGAAAGCTCTGCGACACCGTTGTATTGAAAACCGGGAGTTGAGCACCTCTGAGCGCAAGATGTCCTCCTGAAGACTATCTCGGCCTGTGTCCCGCGGGAAACCTCTTCCTTCCTACCGTTCCTATCTCAGGACACTCTATAGTCTATTCAGATACCAGGCTCACCCTGCTACTCCTATGTTACCTTGTGTATATGTGTGCCAGAATGAGCGAGAGAGACGCGATAGCAGAGAGGAGGCGAGATTAGAGAGGAACAGAGAGGGAGCGTGCTTGTATTTCCAAGGACAAGCAGTAGAAGGTGGTGGAGGTATAAGTACGCCTGAGTATTCGAGTGCTCTTCTACCTCGCAGCCTCGCCACACCTCGTAGGAAACGTATTTTGCAAGCCTAAATATCCCGGGTTTCTAGTCGCGACACGGTCTGCGACGCTATCTCGCAGGTGGGTACCTTCAAGAACGAGTTATCTGGACCCTTATTTCGCAGATCGTTGCGACAGATGATAGGAACGGTAGTAAACTGATATCATAGATGCCCCTGCCTCCAGAAGATCAGATCGAGCGGCTATTTGCTGCCCGATATTCGACGGAACACACTCGTGCGTTTTTCCTGATCGGCAGACTGCTCCGTTCCTAGGGGAACCACGATTTTGCGAGCCCATTTTTCAATCATTTCAACTGATTACTTTTTGTGCATTTGTGTATTTATTATCCCTACGCACCTTATTTTTCGGTCAATTTTAGATTTATTTGTACTGACACAACATTTAAAATTTGTTACACTCGTCTTTTGTTGGGATCTAATAGGTCCGAGAAGGTCGAAGAAACAACTTGGTCGATATTAATTCTACAGTTCCAGAAACAAACGATTGGTGTTTTTAATGTAAACTTGTTTCACATTATTCGAGAGCGTCTATCTTGTTCACTGACGTCCACTTAAATATTACCTCCCCTTAGATGGCCTATCGCATCAGAGAGGCCTTACTTTATAGCAATTCCGATTTTAGGATTTACGGACTATGCTAATGCGATGAGTATAACAATGTAAGACAGTGAAAAATGGTTACTCACCGGTCGATGATCACAGGATCGCTCGGTGTTTCGTTTCGGTTCCCGCAGCTTTTCTTGTCGCAACACCGACTGCAAGGCAACGAGAACGCGGTCAGACATTGCTGTGCATAATTTTCTAACAGCTTTCTCGGGGGCGACACAATTTTTTTTTCTATCCCGGGGACTAAATTCGAGTATCGGAACCAGAGGGGTCAGAACTTTCGTCTAAAAACTAACCCGGAGCCCATGAGACCTCGAAGTTCGGGGGTGGATAGCAGTCGGGCCGAAGTCCCATGGGTGAATGAGTCAGCCACCCCCGGAGAATGACTACATCCTCGTGTGTTTCGTTACGTTTGGGGTTTGCTGGTGCCGAGGGTGGTTGCTTGCATAGAGAACAGATCTTCTCCGCGCGTTTCGAACAATATATTGTTGTAAAATGTGTTTGTAATACGGAGTGGTCCACCTGAAGGTAGCTAACTAAAGGTGACCTTCGGTGATGATGATGTGAAACATATTTTATTCATTTTCTAACAACGTGTGTGGAAAGAATAAAATGGCTGAATGAGAAAATTCCTCCGCAAATGGGTGGTGGAACATATGGACTTACATTGGATTAATTATTGAACGAGACTTATACATAAAATATTTAAAAATGATCCCTCACCTGCACATCACTTCGTGTGTCAGCAGGACTCTGCACATTTCCGGATTCTTATCCTGTCCCTCGTACATGATGGCCTAAAACATTTAAGAAAAAAGCACCATTGCAAAATTAAAAGGAAGAAATTTCAAGATGAGTAGAGAAAGAAGACGATTTAAGGACTAATGGGGAATCTATTGAAGGACCATAGAGATTACAGATGCAGGTCGCCGAGCCCCCCGTGGACTGCTAAGTCATGTTCGGCCTACATAAATCCGTTAAGCTTCCTCCACGACCTTCTGATTGATTTTTATTTAATGACAACGCGTCGTTGCCCTCTGTGCTTGTGCTGTTACCGTGCGGGGAAACTAGACGCGGATTAGCCGCGGAATAATAAAGCGCGGGAGAGGGCAATCTTCCTTTGATCTTGCCGTTGAACATCCTCGAAAGAGTGCGAAATTTACATGACGCTCGCGAGCCCGTCCTTTCGGTTACGAATTCGCCAATTCGATTCCGAACTTTCGTCGCGTGCACGGTATAAACGAAATTTTTAATTTCTGCAACAATTCTGCACGCTATTCGCGAAATACAAGAAAGCATTTGCGGGACCCAAAATTATTTTATTTTATTTTTAGTAGGACTTTGTTGTATATACTCAAATTTTAGATTTGTTCGTGAAAAATTTGAAAAATACGAACAGATTTCTGTTTTACCAAAAATGAATGGCATTTTTACTCTAACCCATAATTAATAACATTGTATTCTAATAAAATAATGAAAAATAATAAAATTTTTACAATATTCAATGGTGTTCCACTTTACAGTTTAAATGCATATTTTTTATTCGTCAAATCTAGGTTAATCTATAATGATCCAAGAACATAAAATCTACAATCATTTCGAAATTTATCAACAAAAATGTTAAAGAAGTTTTAAACAGAAATTGAACGTGCTAATCGAACTAGAAAATGATTTTTAGTGTACGAAAGTGATTTTTACTTGTTCAGACAGCTTTTCCGTACGATTAAACAAATTCGTAAAATATATGAAAACATGTATATTTATAAAAATTAATCATCTTGTCATTTTGGTCGATGAAGGTGTCACGGAAGATATTTTCGAATGATTAATTGAACTGCAGCTAGTGTTCCATTATGCAACTAATATTGTATCGTATAATTTAGAGTGATTCTTAAAAGGATTGACCGTTGTTTCAGCTTCCGACGTAATCGGGACGGACGCGCGTTTAATACTTTGTCCAGGGATGCCTTCTATTTGAAAAATAGCCTACGAAACAGCGATTTGCATAACGGAAAGAAAAGAAACGAGAACGGAGGCCGTTCGTTCAGGCAGTCGCACTCGTTTCCGCGTGTCGTCCACGTTAATCGTATCAGTTTCGTAATTTACGTCGAAATTCCATGAATTCTTGTTCGCGCGTAACGACTGAAATTGCCAGAGTTTGCGAAGAAGCGATAAAATGTAAATACCCTGAAATACAGTGTCCCAGGGAATTCGTCGGGTTGACGTCGATGCGTGCTCGCTCGGTAGGCGAGGTCGACGGAGGCAACGGTAACGATATGAAATACATTTCGCCTCGGCAGTTAGGTGTGCAACTTCTCGGATGGCATCAAATATTTATACTGAGAAAATAAACGAATTGCAACGTAAACGAACCACGACGATCGCCGTATACGTGACGCTAGGTAAATCAGAAAACGGATCCTCCGGCGAGGAAAAATGTCGGATATACAGGCTGAACGAGTGTGCGCGTCAGTATGTGTGTGCCTGTTTAAAGAGGTGCATGTTTTATGGTTCGAGAGACCGTTCTGAGACGAAAACGAAGATTGACAATTTTATCATTGCGATTTTTCTAATTAACAAGGGGTTGGATTAGTGAAAACCTGAATAGTCGAAGACAGAATTATTTCGTAAAATTCTCGATTGATTCGGATCGTTGATATCAGGTGTACAAATTAATTCGCGCCACAATTTCGTCTTATTTTCGCCTGGTGTCAGTAGAATAACTCTTTAAAATATTTGTAAACGTCAGGAATGAGGAAAACTGTACGTTCCTGGTAAAAGGAAAGGGAAAGGACGCATAAAATGTTACGTGCCCTTTGACTATTACTGCTTTTAATAGTCGGCCGACATGCGATCTTATTTGTACCGAGAATAATTAACATAAGTGTCCGCCTTGTACGCATTAACCCTAATTCGGGGACGAAGATGGCCGCCATGGAACGCGCGTGTTGTTTTCTTACAGCTTCGGTTTTCGAAATATTCGACTGCGAATTATCTGCTTTTGCAGCTGATTTTCCGAAATTCTAAATATCGAAAATTAGTCTGTTAATTTATTCTTAGCTTCCTTGAAACGTAATCAATCTCCTAATAAAGAGAACCAATATTTCTCCAAGTATAGAAGATTGCTATCATTGATTTACGGTAAGAAAAATTTGATTTTTAACCCTTCCCACGAGCCGTCCCCTCAATATGTCGCGTATCCTGTCGTGGATTTCATAGAAACTAATAAACTAGTTCAAGCTCACCGGCATTGCTTGTTTAATTTTGGGATAGCTGTCTCTAATGATCGCTTCTTTATATTCGTAACAACCGGACGGTCAATACGAAGCTCGTGATACGGCATGCGATAGTGTTTGCCCGGTAGCCATTACCACCGGTCCGACACGTGTTGATTTTGCGTAGCTGTCGCACTTACGAGCAATTTCGAGCAATTACTTTTTACCACGTCGTTCATTCTCGCGAAACGCTAACTCCTTGTTTGTCTTCATTGGTATTAGGGTCGGCGATGCTGCTTATCGATGACGTACGTGTACGTGAACGTACACAGAGATCGATCGGTTGGTCGCTTTCATCCGACGTCAGCTGTACGCTATCTTGGATCTCGTTGAAGCCATAAACGATTGTACACTTGTCAACATTGATGCTTAACCTCTTCGACGATACCGACATGCTCGTGGACATTTAATTCCTGCTTCGTGAAACGCTTAATTGCCAGGCGCGCGGGCATCGTGTCTCTTTCGATGTGCTCGCTGTACTTTCTATCCATTTTCGTTTTGGCCAATTGCGAAAAATTGTTGCGACTTTTGCCGCTTCGAACACTTTGCTATGTATTTTTTAATAAAGTTTAATTCGAATGTGCTTGAATGTTATGAAAAGAAAATTTCCCAACAAGAAGCAATTAAAAATACTGTGGACGATTACGTTCGATTAACAATTTGTTATTCGCACAAATTTAGACAAATAATTTATCCTGGCAAACCCGATGCATCAAAAGAGCAATAACTTTTAGAAAAGCCAGAATTTTCGTATTTAGTTTCAGAGAGTTCAGCTCCGAAGACACCAACCTACCATGTAACTGGTGAATGAGTCCAGAGGGAAGCACAGTGAAGAATAATCGGAATTTATGGTTGAATTCGACAAGGTGGCTGCCGTGCCGTGTCACGCGTGTTCGTCGTCGAATGTCTTCAGTAGAATTGGTTCTAGCAACCAGACCAGGGGAATGTCGGGAGCGCGGACGTCTCCGAGGACATATCCAGTTGCGAACCCCCAGGGGCCCTTCCTGTGGCGCCCTTCGGTCCCAGTAGATTCGTTTAGGCCCCCCACTACCTTCCAATTCCCACGGGAATTACTTACGAAGGATTAATAGCGATAATTCTTTCCTCAAATCGATAATTTTCTACCTACCAAATATTAAAAAACCACCTTGCACTCTGCACGAAACTCTGTCGCGAGCTTCGCACTGCTGACCGGAAGGATCTGTCAATAGTTCTGAAATGTTTGTTTAAACAAATTGGTTACACTCTGCTCTCGGTAGCTTCGGCGTTAATCTTTTTCTACTTGGACATAGAAATTAACTCCAATCGCTATAACTGTATTTATTACGTTCAGCGTAAGGGTTTATTAGTCGATGAGAAAGTTTAATTTTTCAAGGTTCGCTCGGAAGAAAACATTCAGCAATTAAAAAAAAAAGATTCCGACGATGCCGAAGCATCGCGTTATTTAAGGGGAAATATTCTAAGCAAGTATTCGGCTGGCAAATTTCAATTCGCGTGGTTCGGCAGAGTTCGTCGAAACCGAATCAAGTGGACGGTTATAAATCCGCAATAATTTGCTACACCGAGCCGGCTGGTAAGCTCGTGGCGAAGCCTTCCTACCCCTAAGCTGTTCTTCAATTTCTTCGCTTCTGACCAAGATATATGTGTATAGCTATGTCTGTATCTGTATCCGCTCCTGCGTCGGCGTAGAATCAGACAGAAACTGAGAGCGAGCGAGAGAGAAAGGAATAGGGAGGCGGAGAGAGCCCGGGAGGACTCTCGACGAGAAAGTAGGAGAAAAAATACAGAATGTCGAGAACTGCCGCGACGTTTACCACTAAAATTTCCAGAAAAATACGAGCAGCTTTCGCGGAAAGGGAGAGGAGCGAGCGAGAGAGGGAGAGAGAGAGAGAGAGCGCGCTCGCGCAGGCCGAATGGCGCTAACAACATACATACGTTGTAAACGTTCGAGAACGAACTTCCGGCCCGCAGGAAGCCCGGAGAAAGATGGGGAGGGCCGGAATGCGCTTTTTCGCAGGATTAAAAATGCTAAATGGTAATTAGTTCCGGGGATAAAAAAGCACTTACAGGATGGGGGCAAGCAGCGAACCGCGCACCGGCGTTATTCTAAATGAATGAACAACAGGAAATTGTACGTAACCCTTTTAAGCTTCAACTTCTATCCGACGCTGGAGATGATCAGTCGGAACCCTTCGTTTTTCTTTTTTTTTTTTTGTATTTTACTCTCGTTCCGTGGAGGAACGATCCCATCGCGCGTGTTTGAAAGCTAAGCGGCTGGTCTGCGTGTCTTCAGAAACATTTTTAGAACGTGATCATCAAAATTTGTGAGACGATACAATAAAGTATTCGTTGTATGAGCTAATAAGGGAATTTTTAAATGTTTACACGTTCGTGTCACAAAAGTTTATAAACGTTCCGTGGATCGCACTGTAAAAGTATTACAGATCAAGAGTCTCAGATCTCCTAATCCTCAAACATCACCGAGTCGAATCGATATCATCCCCCGGACGTCGCGTATACGCGCGTAATACTGAAATATGAGTATTTAACCATAGATTAAGGAAATAATAAGTCCGAGATAAGTTAATCCCCGACAGATAAGGAAAGGAAGAGAGTGTGTCAGCCAGCCCCATGGCGGTCGACGGTTCTTTCGAGGGGTGAGAGCAACATTGTATGCATGTTGTACAGTGTACGTCAGACATCGGGGGTTGCAGAGACGATACACAGATTCCCAGGGGACTTTTCGAATCGATTCGGGACGGAAATCATTACAGCATATTTGAATGACTATCTTCGAATTTATCAGCGCCCTCGTGCTACGCTTTTCTCTTCCTGATCGGTGACTTCGTGAACTTGTCGCGAACGACGCTGCCAGTTTCACGATTGTTGACCCTCCAAAGAACGTTTTCCATGGTTAACGAACATTAAGTATATTCGAATTATTATTTAGTAATTTTTTGAAAATAATGTTTCAACGACACAAATAAAATTTCGTAAAAACCGATTTTACATCGACAAAATTTGTCTTTATTGTTTATTATCAATTCGGAATATATCATGCCAGTAGGTTTACGGGGTAATTAATCCCCCAAGAGCGTTTGAACTCGACGGTGTCTGGCTTTTTTTTTATTTTTCGAGCTTTAATCCAAGGAACCCTTTGGCGCTTGTTAATTTCGCTGGACACAGCGGCTGCTACAGCTACAGAATCAGAAACACGTCGACCCGGATTTGCTAAACACTTCGTACGAGTTGTTTCGCGAAACTCCATACACGGACAGAGTAAATATATATCGATTCTTCTGTTTGTATGTCTTCCTCTCACTTTGCCAGAATGGAGGAGACGCGTTCAATCGAGGCTTTGATGTATAAATTGCAGCTTTCTCGTTTTCGATCCCACCTCCCCATCTAACTTTCTACTCCCTTTACTGGCACGATTCCTCCATAGAGACGAAAAGGGTATCCCGGCATCTATCACTTCTGCTTTTCTTTTCCTCGTGGACAATCGTTCTCGAGAACTATCCAACCGTTTACTCTGCTCAAGATTCCGTTTCATTCTTTTACCGATACTTTTACCTGCTCCAAATTCAGCCACTTACACTTTTCACTTCTTCAACCGAGCTTTCGTGTAACGAACAATCCTTTAAAAAATAAGAGAGTCCCACGCCGCTCAGCTCTTCTTTTCTACAATTATTTTAGGCTTTATGCACTCTCGTTGTTGTTATACAGGATGTATGAAGAACGTTCTTCTTTTATAAAAGCTAAAATGTTATCGACGAAATAGAATTATCGTTCATATTGACTAATATGTAATGTTTTCTAATATTTTTTAAATCTTGTAAAAATGTTGGTCCTCATTTCTACGTGTCTCTGACGATTGCAATTGTATAAGGCAAAAAATACTTTACAAATAGTAATGTTTGTACGAATAATAGTCTGAACGGAGTTTGCTGGCGCGAAATGAAAATTGCAAGAAAAGTCACTGTAGGTTATAAAATGTAGCACGTTCTCACAAAAGGTGAATGAGTGAAATTTCCTGAAAATTCTTTATAAATATTACACTTACTTCAAACGTTATTCTCGGAGATCAATAGAGAACATTAATTTGTTTCGCAAAGAAGAATGCACAGAATTTGCAAGAAACGTTTATTTTGGTAAGGTTCTTTTAAGAAAAGGTTTCCCCGTCATTGTTTCCACAGCGAGCAACGAAATAAATTTTGCACCGTAGGAACTGTGCGTCTATCGTGCAAGAGATACACTTACTTTCTTGAATTATTTTGTTTCGTGTCGCGACCCCGGGACCTTAGAGCCTATAGGTACCTGCACCATTTTAGGAGATTAAATCATCTTGGGGTTGGTCGGTTACGGAGGTAAGAAGAGCAGTAGGGAGAAGAAAGAGGCGGTTTGAGGACGAAGAGGGTTGGGGAAACAGAGCGGATGTTAGTTTTAGCTGATTAAATTACTAAGCCGCGATGGCCTTGCGTCGGCAGAGACCGTTCCTCAATTCGCGATCCATTCCTTTTATTAATCGGTTTCGAGTTGTCGTGACGTTGAATAAGTTTCAGGGACGCAATACCAATCTGCGCGCCTTCTATTCCGATTAATCGAACGGTCCCCTTCGATTAGCTTGCGAACGAACTGCCGACAATTATACCCATTTGCATAAACATTCTTCAAATCGTTTCGCAGTTAGCATATCATCGATTTGTGAATTTATTTATAATACGCTTTTAATATTTGTCAAATTACAGAATCTACTGGATCGAAATTTCAAAATGCGGTTTGTGCGTTTTTTGATGACACATTCCTCCGTGTGAGCGGATTATCGGGAAAATCATTTGTTCGATAATTGTATGATTAAAAATGCATCGTGCAAAAATTAACTCTTAAGCAGACCTTCAAAATCCACTTTAAAAACGCAACGATTCGATTAATTTATATTTAATTTGACAATCGTGAATTTCGATGTAGCATCTAATAACGATATCTGACCTGAAGGGGTGGATTTTCTTTTTTCTAATTTAGTGAACAAACGGAGACTGACCACTGGTAACAAATTAGCGATCTCTCAGCTTCCGAATAATTGGGCAGCGAGATTTCTGGTTTCTATCGAATATTTCTTTGAACGGGGGTGGCAGTAGGCGGGAATGGCAGCTCGCAGGAACGTGTTCGAGGCAAAAGAACACCCTCGGCCACATAAAGGACTTATCGCGGCCGTGATCGGCTCGTGTATTTGCGTTTGTTCGAAGGTTATGATCCGTCTTTGCGGGGTATCGCTGCGCAAGGATCTACGGTCCTGTGTACAGGGTCACAACACGTGGTTCGCGGACCGTGCGCAGGGTTCGCCACGTGGCGCAGATAACAGGATGGAGCAGACGCGCGACGGTGGTTGCTATCCCGGAGGGGTAGGAATCAACCCCCCGGAAAATTAAGTGCTTGTAGCTCAGATGATAACAGCGGTAGGAACGCGTCACTGCGTCTACTCGCCGAGAGTTTCCTACCACGGAAATGCCAACCAAAACGAAACGAGCGAGCCAGCTCCCGGATTGATTGTGCCCGGAAATTCTTTGTCGGTGCATATCGTTGATAATAACCATCTTTGCACACTTTATAATACGCTTTAGCTTTCGATTAAATATTTTGGTTCAATATTAACGATATTAGGATCGATTTGTATGCTCTTCGAATATGATCGTGCAAAATATATTTTGTTACTCCGTGCACTCTATTCAACGCGCTTTAACTGGCAATTTTAAATAAACCGTATTAAAAAATTATAAAATGTTGCTACTCACTTGTTTCGTCGCCGAGTCGATAAGCCTAACGTAGATGTCTTGCACCTGTCTGACACCTGCAACAAAGTAACGAACAAAGTAAATGAAGTTGTCTCTATCAATGTAACATACTTGCAAATGTAATTTCAGTTTAAAGTGAAAGTGAAAATTTGTCACTCCAGATTCTTCATTTTGCGATTATTGATATTGCGAAGATGTTTTCGCGAACGCTTATTTATTCCAGCCGTGTTTCGTGAGACAAATCGTGTAACAATCGCAAGCTAGTGAAGCTAGTCGATTGTAACGATTGGTAGTTTGAATCCTAATAGTAAAGCAGTTCTCGGTTTAGTACGCTGAACCGTGTCGTTTTTTCCGGTTAATATAAAGACAAACGCTACTCTTTATTCAATTTAGCCAGCGAGTTTTTCAGTAATCCGGTAAGAAGGCCCCCATTAAGTTAAGAACGTTGCGCGCAGGCATTTGCGACGGATGTGGATGGAATACGACGAATACGGAAACGAGTCCAAATTCTGACAAGTTGGGCGCCGCTGAAAGGGACTGTCCCAGAAAAACTTACATATTAAGGAGCATTTAAGGTGGACGACGAGGCAGGCGGCCCGATCGCATCCCCCGGGGACGTATGCACAATCTCCGATTGTTTTTGCATGGCCGCACCGCGTATACTTTGTACGAGATCGAGTACCGACTGCACCGAGGAGATCGCTATGCAACGAACCGCCGCCGCTGCGTCGGTAGGAAGGCAAATTCTTGTACGTGTAGTGCGTTAATTATTTTCGCGGGCTTTGGCTACCGGAAACCCGCCGTACGCTTCCCAGAAGCAAACATTTCGCCGGGCAAAATCGTTCTACGACCGTGTCCAAAAGTATTCGACTCAACGATCTATGCATTTACGGTGAACACGAGACTGCTCCAAAAGCAGGAGATTAAAAGAATTGAAAAAAAAAACATTTCAAGTTTCAGTGTATCAGTGCCAGCTTATCAAACTTATTGAACGAAGAAAGCAGTTTCTGTTTCGCTCCTGTTCGTTGCAATCGATGGAAACAATTTTCATTTTCGATAAAAATTCGCAGTCCGATCGTTACTCTGTAAAATAAAAATTATTTCGTCGAGTTGAGACATTGTTGAATATCTCTTTGAAAAAATTGAATCCCCTTTGTTCAAATAGGAAATAGTCTGTTTCGAAATGTTGCACGGGAGAAGAACTGCAGGCGTCGATAGCAGATTATTTTGATCAATGCCGATTCGGTTGTGCGGGGCGCGGTAGCGGCGGTTTATTGGCTAGAGCAGGCAATTCTATCGCGTGATCATCTTCCGTATGCATTACCGCATTATTACTATCCGTTATCGGCAGGCGAACTATGTTCGATGTGTACACGGTGAGAGAGGGAGAGAGAGAGAGAGAGAGCCCGGTAGCGTTGCGGCAAGTTTTCGAAACCGTTCGGCTGGCTTCCACAGGGAGCACACCAGGTAATCCCGGGGTGTATTTTGGACAGACACCCCCGTGGCTTCCGGCCTCGCGTATCCGGTAAGCCAAGTAATCCCGACATAAGACTCCCAGGCGTGGTGGCTACTATAGGCCAGACTCACGCCGCATAACGTTACCGTGGATTACGATACTCCGCCCCGAAACTAACTCACAAATTACCTCGAGAAACCGTCGCGGCTTTACCGGAAGATACTCGCTTGCCCCCGACGGTTTCCCGCGAGCCCCTCTCGCTCCAATACTGTCAGACACTGCCGATGCCAGTATTTCTTACGTGCGGATCCCTCTAGTAGCTCTTCGCGAGTCTCCATTTTCGCCGGTTGTTCGACGGAAATGGGGCTGGACGACCATCAACTTCGGCTTATCAACAATTTCAGACGTGTCCCCTTTCCTCGCGGCAACAGCGTCACCAATTGATGCCTGAACGTCGATTGATCACGTTTGCATTAAAAAAAAGATATTAAAATCCAAAAGAGCATATCTATCGACGAATTATTAGCCGAATAAAATATTATATTTGACCGGTTAAAAATAAATGATAACATGTTCCTTTCGCCCGGTTCGAAATGTTCGATAGAGCCGGATCGAACGCAAGACGATTGCGTATAATGTATAACGGCTCGTAATAAGAGTCGTGCTGATTAAGAATCCCGATCGAACGAATCAAATGGGTGGTGTCTGGTTCTTCGGTGTGGTTTTTGTCCGTAGCGAAGTCGGTTGCCTAGTTATGCTAATGCGAGCGGACCTATCTGCCTGTTCTCAGCGGGACTTGGCACGCGATGCTGCTTCTTACGTGGCTTCTTCTCGATCTTTTGCCTTTATTGTCGTGGCTCCAGGAGAGCATGATCGCGAGTCGCCGCAATGTCTGTGATAAATGTACGCGCGTTCACGTGGTATACGTCACAGCCTCGTGCTGGTAATCGTACTCCCTTAAGATCCATCGGCGCACTTGCATAAATGAATTCATTTGTTCGACCACTGATTTTATATGTGTTTGTATATACCCCCTTTACATACCGATACCAACAGAAACACGGAGACGATCTTCGTTATCCGATGAACCGGATATGCATTCCTCGCCGTCACACCGTTGATTTTCTCCGCGGGATTTTACGAACCCTGGATCCTTCTTCAAATCACGATCTTCGTTACAGTTATTTATAACGGATCAGAGTGGGAGAGAAATTTCATCATTTTTATAGCTGTAGGTGATCTCCATTATTACATTCTACATTATCATATATTATATTCCACATTATACGTTAGATTTTATTATTATATTAAGACTACTTTAATCAGGTCCTCGACGTCTCGGTGTTCGCGATGCTGTTGCCTCTAACAACCAGATGAAGTCATCTGCATCGTCTTCTTTGTTTTCGAACGTATGATAATTGAAAACGGCTATTTATCGCGATGATTATAAAGAAACTGCGGATTTCACGAATTTACGAGAAAAATTAGTCGACGACGTTCCACAGCCGTGAAGTTTCGGAATGAGCTCGGGGGACATGTAAAACGCGCGATGGCTCCGAGTGTCCGTGTAATAGCCTCGTCGAGCGACGATGACGGTCCATCAAGATTCCGCGCAGACACCCGGTCTCGGTGAACCGCTAAAAAGCTCAGGAACTTTCGGTGGCTCCGATCGCAACAGAGACATATTTTATGTCACTGGTTCGGGGGCCCGGGCAAAAAGCACCCGAAGCTCTTCCGTCGCTTCGAAAGGAAGAGAAACGAGGACCGTCAGAGGCCGTGCGTGAACGAAGCAGGGAAACGACAAGTGCGGCGAAAAGGGGCAGAGCGGGGGTCCCGGGGCCCCGTAGAAGTCGATGATCTAGAGGTGGTCCTGGGCGAGCAGACCCCCCCAAAAACGTGCTCGCATTATGATCATATTAAAAAGCCGCAAGGCGCTATCTGCCGGGTCCCATTCCAACGGTTTTTCATACCGCGCATGTCAGGGAACAAGACCGGGGCTCCGCGGTGTTTTCTTCATTGGGCTGATTTTTTGCCGGCCGTTCGCTCTTTCTCCGCGGCTATCTTCCCCTGATTTCTTCTTCCCTCTTTCGCCTCCCCTCTCACCCGCATCGGAGCCACGTCTGCTGTCGTTCTCTCTTTCTCTGTCCTCCCTTTCTCTTTTCAGCGGCCTGTGTACACAACAGTCGGGGGGCCTTCTTGCCGGTCGCCGATCAATCAATGCGGGATTTTTGCGTTGGCCGGACTGACCGACGGACGGGGCCGCCCCCGGCCATCTACGGATACTAAAACGTGTTGCCAACATCGCAAACAAGAAACAACTAACTGTTGCAAACGACGGAATACCTCCCGACTTCGGGATCGTAAATCCCGACTTTCGTCGCGACCGCGGAAACTACCGTTGTCGAAGACGTTCCCAAGACCCCCTGTGTCCGCTGCCGGCTTCTTTCCGCTTGCTGTCACGTAATTTTGCCCGTGTTTTCGCCGGCTTGAACGATAGCTATTCTGCCTGACAGATTTGTGTATTGCCCGGTGATTCGATGCGAAAGTCGTCGGAGACTTACTGCGCTGCTCGGCGACCTTTCCAAGCATTTTCCCTGGTCCGAACACCCTGATTTGATACAAAGCTCGAAGTGGTACAGAGGATTTCATCCTTTCTATGGAGAACTGGGTACCTGAAGCAACCGTTTTTTTTTCTACGTTTTTCCAAGGATTTCAGATGTTTTCAACGAGATCGTGTTCTTCTTTTCACTCATGGTTTAGTGCAATTCTAGGGGTAGAAATAGAATTTTAATCCCTGCGTGAGAAATAGATGTTTCTATGCTGTACTAGTAGACATTGTTACGATTCGATTTTATTAGACTACAAATTAATTTGTCCTTCGTTTTCTTGGTCTTTCACGAACAACCAGAACACATTCAAATTTTAGCGAGATAAGGACTGTATTCTCTACGTGCAGGAGGACGTCCAAATTATAATTTCAGTCGCGAAGCACTTTAAATATACCTACACGTGTCGCAATAAAAAAGGGTTTTAAAATTCATAGACAGATGCAAGGGATGAGTCATAATTAATATCGCTGGTTTATTACTCACCGTTCGAGTAGAGCAGATGTAAGCTGTACTGGATTCCATTGTTCGTTTTTTGGCCTTCAGACTCCTGGAAACAAAAACACAACATTACAGTTTCTTAGAATTCGCTGTGAAAATTATTTCTAAATTTAAACCGCACATTTTTATCAATATAAACCGCACCACTTTTATATTTCTAACTGAATTTTTTATTAAAATATTCGTCTAAAATATGAATTACACTGCAAAAGAAAGAAGCACCCGGCCATATTTAATGGAAAAGCGTAAAAAATCAAATAAACACTAAGTTCCGCTGTTCAATTGAATAGTACTGAGAATATTTGTTATCGCGAATTATCTAATACCCTAATTATCAATTTCCACGTAAAGATATTGTTTGTCATTGTACCTTCTAATTATACTCGATGCTCCTTTCTTTTGCACAGTAGTGTATGTGCAATAATTGAAGTATAAAATAGGTGAGAACCACCGACGAAATTTTTGATGTGAGAATTGAAACGAGGATCAGCAAAATCTTGGAACGTGAAATTAGATTGGCGAAGAGGCGCGTCGTCGGTTTCCCCGTCGACGAGGCATCGAACGTATTATTTCATTAGGTTGATATAAGCGAAACTGAACGAGGAATCTCGTTAATCTCGCTAAATTTCGTGCTCCGCTTAAATCGGTTCAAATGAGCGGAAACGCGAAGGAACGAGGAGAAGAGGAGAACGGGAGCACCACCCCCGCGCGTTCTTCGCGCCCCGTTCTATTTTAATTAAGTGCACCGTGACGTAACTCTCGCGCTCGGCCTGTTCCACCTCACGCTAATTATTAATTTCTTGATGTGCCGGTAAGAGCCGCGCCATTACGTATGGCGTGCGATGCATAATTATCATGCTGCCCTGTTGACGAGTCATGCGTGCATCGCGCCATATGCCGCGACCACAGTAATGCATTTTCAACTACCTATCTCTGGAACACCTACGACTGGCAACCCCCGTCCGACACGACTTTCAGCCTTGCATACGATCTTCGGTTAGAAGCCCATCGATTTCATCAGAAATTAACGTAATTAACCTAGCCGATACTGTTGCAAGCTGCTATCCATTCCGGGGATTTCTGACTCTCTTCTTAACGACGACTATCCGCTTTATCGCTGTTAACTGACCAACGATATAAACTAGACCGATCTACGTATATTTGCATAATGGAGAGGACTACAGACTTTCTGGAGCCCCCCAACAATACCAGAAGCAGTTGAATTCCAACTCCAGACACGATGGACTATTTGTCCAGAAAGCGAGAAAACAATTTCTTTATTCTATCACGATTAACGCTGACCGACGCGTTGCAACGTGACTCGAACCGATCTGTTTGCATAATGAACGGCGACTATAGATTTTCTGGTGCCCTGATCAATGCCGTGAGCACTCGAACTCCATCCTCAGAGCCGGTAGCGTTTCTCAAAAAGTAGATCAACAAAGGCGATTTAACGGCAAGTCGAACAAACGTCCTTCCTTCGCTTCGATTTGCATCGCTTATCCGTGCATCTCCGCTCGTCTCCCACCCCGGCTAAGAGCATGTCTATCTATAATTCACATGACCGGGACAGTTGCATTGCATGGCCTCCCTATTAATTAGGGTCACACACCTCGAACATAGATCAGTCCTAGTGTCGAGTAGCCGTTTGTGTCTGAGCCGCGGCCAGGCCTGTTCTCACCCTGGCTTATCTAACCGGAGACACCGAGACATTAATATAAATATTTTTCGTTCAATTGTGTCCGCGTAACGGAGGAATCAAGATCAATCGGGACGGAACGGGGCGGGAGGACGGCTATCGTCGGGAATCGGTGGCATAAAAGAGTCGATGCACGACCATGACAGCCGCACGATTCCCGGAAACTGATGTCCTACGTAAATACAGGGTCGGCCGTGTTCGTTTCTCTCCGTTCCATCCGCTTTTTCCTCGGTGTTTAATTAAAAAGTAGTCGTCGGATCGGTCGATATACCTGATTAACGTCCATCGTGCGCCGGCGAATTTTCGAGATTAATGGCCGCGACGAATGCTTGCGACAGGACGCTGAGCTTAATGCGCGCACACGGCCGAGGAAAAACGGAAGAATGACTCCGGCGAACGATGACGAACGAACGATGATTGCACGCCGATTAGAGAAAAATGGACGATCCGATCGCCACCGTTACTTTGAAGAAACCGATCGACGAGTTTACGTACTCGGTGGACGCGTTTCTTCTGACTTCGATATTCAATTTCGAATCGATACTAGCTGCTCCACGCTAAGGACACGAGACAGGTTTTGCTTGTCATTTTTTAAATTTCTCTCGCATGCGGAATCTCAGAATGTTACGGTGCGAAATAAAAATTGTTACCATTCTTGTAAGACCTGGGAATCAAATATCTCTGTCTTTAATGGTTTTATCGAGTCTCGAGAAAACTGTATTATTACACTCACCTATGGAATGCTTTGAACGAGAAATACTATTGCAATTTACAATGTCAAATGACTTGTTTTATATTTTTCAATTGATTCGATAAATTTTTTTATCCACATTGAAATAAAAATTGCACCAAACCTAAATAAAAATTCTAATCGCGTTTAGGGCTTGGTAGGTGTAGTGTTGATGTGATTTATTCAATTTTCATCCAATTTTACTTTCATCAATCAATGTGATTGTCGATTACTGCTTATACACGAGTCGAAAAATAACATATCATAGCATTATGTTTCGCCAAAATGAAGAAGAAGAATATAATTTTCAAGGGAAGGTTGCTATTTAACTATTGTTCCACGGGATCGGTGCAGAAAATTGTTATTTTGCATAGAGATCAGCGGCCAAGTAATGACCGTTGCAACTGTGTCGATGGTTTTTCGCGCGAGCGTATAAGCCTGTACAGGTTCTTGCGAACAAGTCGGGATGGCAGGAAGGTGCACTCGGTCATTCGTACAAATCCGCGTAGCAGTTTGTACTGCGGGTATTACAAACGCATTTGTCCGAAGTCTCTGCGCGCCGCAACCGATTTCACTTGCGTAACACCGAACACGCCGCGACCCGTGCCGCGCAGTCAACTTTTCCTTAACTAGCTATACTAATTGACCAATAGAAAGTGGAGCTACCCGGCCGATTCCTGCCGTTGACAATCGCTTCCCATTTCAGAATATTCTCACGGGGTCACCGGTTGGTTGGTTCCCTTCGAGCTCTAGTCAAATATTATTAGCCACCCGCCGCGCCGCACCGCGATCGCGACCGCAATCTCGATCGATTTCACGGTGATTATAATCGTCATAAATTCGAGGAACGTTCGGCACCGGTTCGTTTGAAATTCGCGTGATTCGTAAAAAATTTAGACATCAAGATTCCGAACGAGGGTAATGGCTTCATTCGTGGGGATTCTTGAGTCTGTTTCTTTCGATGCAATGAAAACGCATTAGCGGAGACTTGATGCTGCACGAACGCGTTCAACCTAATTGAAAGTTCCCGCGTGGTATATGCTGCATTTATTCATACGTTCGCGATCTTGCGACAGCTTCGCGATATATGTATACGATTATCCCATAATATTATTTAGACGAATTGGAAGCTCGTGGTTTTCGTACAAATTTTTCGAGAAAACAAAATTTATTCGATTTTCAATTAACCAGGGAAACAATTAATATTTATACAAGATTAAATCTACATGAATGTACCACTGTCCTCAAAAAGTTTAAGAGCGTATTCCTGTCAAAGTTTAGGACTTTTTCTAAAGTCACTAAAAGATCATCGTGCATTAATTATTTGCACACATATTTATCACTACTTGGAGCACACGATACATTTTTTTCAATCCGAAATATTTAAAATTACATATGCTGCACTTCCTCAAAGCAAGCATTTTTTTTTTAATAAGAAATAGTTTTCGAATCGCGTAAATAGTTGGATTGAATAGTTGGTTCGAAATTGGGAAATTTGTTCGAGCAATCAACCGGCTTACAAATGAAAATGGGAAGTCCACTTATTGCACGGGTAGCTTGCTCGGTTGCCGTGACCATATCGATACCCTTACGATCTCCCGTTCGTCCATTTCTCACAGGGTCAATGGATTTTCGCCTGTCGGACTAATTGCTGGAAAAGCTGGAGGTGTATCCTGCCGACTATCGATATGTATACGCGTAGGCGGAGGCGTTTAATATTTGACGTCACCCCAAATGGCAATTATCGAGATAAGCGTACGCTCGCGCGATATTCCCCGATGTCATAAAGGTCTTCCTCTTCTTTTTTTCACTTGTTCTCCCGGGGAAAGACCGGGACTATTACGGTGTGCCCATTGAAATTCAGAAGTTGTCACTCGACAAGCCATCGCTTATTTTTCTTTCTTTTTTTGCAACTCGTTATCGATAAACGTGTGCGATTTTCCATCGATTCTTCGAGCACCGTCACAACGAAACAACTCGACGCGTTCGACGTAGGTTTTACTGGAACGTTCATCGCACAATATCGTTTTATCGCACGACGGAATATTATCATTTTTTCTTGTCGATTTTTTCACATATAAAATAATTTCCTTTTGTTAAGCACCGTTTTCAATTTGATCCTAGTGTGAAATCGTTTCAGACAATTTCTTCTGCAGATTCTGATAATTTCTCGAAATGTTTAGTTCTTCGTGCCGAATCCAATAGGATTGCATTTAGAGAAATACGTTCGAAAATGAAAAATACGTCCGAACGGTGAACAGACATTGATAAATGTGGAACTATTAAAAGTGATGTTTTATCGGAGTTCAAATGAATTTGTTCGTGAAGTTTTTTCATGCGATAGACGTGCATTACAGAGTTGTGTTACCTGATCTTTCTCGACGAAACCCATGAACGAGGTCCTTTCTATCTCGATGGGCTGACCGTGTCGATCATACAGAGCGATCACGAAATGGAAGAAATTACTCTTCCTCAAATTACTCGGCGGTTGCTTCTCGAAATGTGCTCTGCCCACGCCGACTCTGCAATTCACAAAGAAAACAAATTGTTCACCATTTTATTTCCAGTAACCGCTGAGCGATAATTAATGTTCCAATCGACGGAAATCTAGCCGCAACCTACAGTAGCTAGATAAAAAAATAAACCTACTTCGCAATGAGGAGATTAACTGTCAATGTTAGTTTTGTATATAAAACGTGAACGATTTTTCTAATCGACTTTCACCCGTATCGAAAGAGAGAGAGAGAGAGAGAGAGAGAGAGAGAGAGAGAGAGAGAGAGAGAGAGATCACGGGTATTTCGTTCCAGTCGACGAGTGCGAAAAGAGCGTGCATTCCGTCGCAATGTCGCAAAACGATGCTCGATACCAAACTCGGCCGGCTCGCCGGTGAGATTGTCTGTTCTAGGGTCAAATAGGTACACTCCGCCGCGACCTTGAATGCAATAAGAATGCCCAAACTTGTAAGAGGAAAGACAAACGAGGTTGTCCGTGGGCGAACGCGCAGGTGGCCTCGACGCCTTAAAATCCCATTAAGGTCTCATGTGCTGAGATTAGGCCACCGGACTCCAATGCCATCTTTGAGTAATGGCACGGAAAGTCCCCTTTTCGAGTCAGCTGCTTCACATAGTCCGCGTGCACCGCTGCAGATACACGGCTACACTCCAATTGATACCCGTGAAACATGATTGCCAGTGTCGTGTTACAGTCATCGCGATCTTGTTTGTCAAAATCATCGACAAATTGCTTCTTCGCTTAACGCTGCCAACCGTGTTGTTCGCTGAATCTCGACTGGCTCGTTATTTGCTATAGATTATTAAATAATCTCTGAACTTGCTTGAATCAATTTTTGTCAGTGAACATTTACTAAATGCGTTGGTACGAAGAGATTTTCTTTGAAAATCGTGCTGGTACATACTTCTTTAAGATATTACTATATCTTTTATGATACTACCTGCATTTATCCGGCGAGAGTGGACCTTTTGGGTGACATTTCAGAAGTGTTAAGAAGCGTTATGTAGTTAAGAGAAGAGAAAAACAAGTTTCCGGAAAAATGATCAGGGAGCTAGGTGAAAACCGAAAAGCGAGACAAAAAAATCGGGAAAACAAGCGAAGCGTCCGGCAACCGGACGGGTTCGTGCGCAAAAGCGCGAGTTCGTGCACGATCGGGAATCGCTGCCTATCGGAGCCCGTTAAGCGTTAATCGCGGAAGGCTTTTGAAGGCCGTGGGTATCGTCATGTCGATTAAAAACTGCCGCGGAGAAATCGCATTATCGTTGGGTCGCCGGTGCGGCGGCGAGGGTGCTGGTGAGGTTGATCGCGGCGCCGGCGTGAAGCGATAAAACGATCGCCCGAGTGCGCGGAATGCCATCAGGACGGACTCTCGGAGCGGAAAACTGAATCGACTGGACCGAAAATGAATAGCGGCAGTTTTGCAGCACATTTGCGAAATAAATGATGGTATCGGCGGCGCGTTTGTCACGGGAGGCGGTGGGATGTCGGTCTGCCGGAGAGAGCCGGAGCACAGGGCCGGAGAGCAGGGCCAGAGAGCTGGCATAGCCTGCTGCCAGTGCTGGCAACGGTGGCAGAGAGCTAGGTGGAGGATGTAGGTAGGATGGAGGAGGATGGAGAGGAGGTTTGCAAGGGGTTCGGCAGGCACACCGGGGTGGTGGATCCCCGTGCAGAACGAAGAGAGGGTCCGCAGGAGGGTAGGAGGGCAATGGGGTGGCAGGAGGGAGGCAGCGGGAGGGGAGTGATGTACTGCCCGTGTCGATAATTATCGGTGGCTGATTAACCGGCCGCCGGTTCGCGCCCCATAACTCTCGACGTCCGATTATTTTGCCCTGTTTGCCATGCACCAATTCCTATATAACGTGTAGGCACGTCCTACCCCCGTGCCGTTACATTATCACCTGCGGTGCCGCGCCGCGCCGCGACGCGCCTCCCCCCGCAAGCCTTTTTCGAAACCGTTGCGGATTACGGGACACCGCTCTCCACCGCGGTTTCAAGAATTAGCCTCGTTCGCGATAACAATAACGCGGCGGGTCGCGCAGCCGCATCTCATTTCTTCAACCTTTTAACACGTTCCGTGTCCGTAGAAGTTGCACGACATCGAAACAATTTCTTCCGTGACCCTTGGACGGCGGACTGTTCTTATAATTGCGAATCTTTATGCGGAAGAAAGTTTGTGCAAAGATTGCGCAGCCACAGAGATAACCGATCATAGTGATTGAAAGCGTTGATATTCCTTTACTTGTAGCCACTGCAATACCCTTCCAATTTCAAAATAACTGGTGGGAATCGCTTGTACGCAACGAACGAGGTTTTATTGTGATATTCATTACGTATCGAAAGGTTCGATTGTTACCTTGCATTTTACAAATTTCGCGCATCGCAAATGCACGAGGGCCCGCGGGTCTGGTAATTCCTTTCAAAGAGTACAACGTGAAAGGGGTTGGAATACTTGTCCGAACCTTGCCGAAAACGCCGATTTCGATCGAACCGCACTGTTCCCCAGTCGCGTTCGATTCGCTCGTGTCGGTCTCGATTCATTTTCCTTAAATCGACGTCGTACGCAGAGGCGTCCGCGATTTCCCTGCGCACCGAGGCCAACGAAAAACTGGTATCGCACGAAAAGGCACCTATCGCGTCCTACATCTTCATTTGTGTATTTGGCATGCGGCTCGTATCGGGTTATCTCTGTTGGCCGATCGAATCGGCGAAGCGTTGCTCCAGTCATCGCGAAAGAAACGCGGCGCGAGCCTCGGGGCCCTATGTAACGCGGCGACACCGCGCTGTTTGCCGCGCACCGACGCCAATCGTTATCCATTATCCGAAAACGGACCCGCGGCGGATTGTAAGCGCGAATAGCCGCACGGTAAATTGCCCGCGAATCGAGCCCGTGACTATCGGCGTCATTTTGCTCTCCGAACCACGGCCACGGCCTGCGAAGGAAATGGTTTACCCCCGGACCACCCTCGCGTTCAGGGGGTTCAAATGTAGCTGTTAATAACCGGTGTACGAAGCTTCCGACTCGAACAGGAACCGGACGTACAGCGACCGCCATATTCGAGCATTCTTCAACACCTCTTGCCACGAAATTTGATTCTGGAGTTGCAGAATATGAGATATACTGTTTCGTTTCATTTAAGCACGCTTTGATGGAATATAAAATTATTTAAATTAATTAGTTTCTATTTTATATAAGTAAGTATATTAGTTATATTAGCAATAAAAGAAATAGTTTATTAGTAATAGTAAAATAGTTATATTATCAGATTATATTAACTAGTTTATGATTTATATAAAGTTAAAAATAATTAAATTTTGATTCCGACACATATAGTTGAGTCCGAGACGTCATTTTAAGGCAAGGGGTTAACCCTTTGTGGATGAGGATTTTTTAAAATGTAAGTTATCGTTAAATAAATTTTACATTCATTAAGATTGGTATTTCTAATTACTCATCTACGTTGGATTGTTTTTTTTTTGTCGGAAGAAAATGAATTTCTTACATTTCTAGGAAATTTGGGAAGCGTGAGGGAGCGAAGTATTGATCTGTAACTATAGCGTTATTGTTAACAGAGGCGGTTTTCGTCGACTGAACGGGCGCCATCATTTCACCCTTAGCGATCCCCGATTTAAATATTGACTAGCTGGCAATTTCGGAGAACAGATCGTCGAATAACTGTACAAACTAGTCTATACTTTACGCGGGAGCCGCAACCTATGCTATTTGCGCACAATGCATTACGGGGCGAAATATGCGGATAACACAAACCTACGGATATACACAGTTACGAATTCGTGGATAAAGCAATCGCGGAGAATTACAATAAATCCGCAGTTAATGTATACCAACGGGCGTTAGTTATTACGAGTTGGGCGAAGCGCAGTCTATTTACGCTTGCTTCCAACGTGATTCATAATGCGCCAGGAGATAATGAGCAATTTGTAATATATCTGAATGTAATTCGCGACCAAAGCCGCATTGCTACGGACGCTGTTCAATTTAACGCGGCGGCTGTTTCATTGCCGTACGCGACAAAAACTTATTAATTTGTTTAAGATTATCAATAACGTTCGTCGCCCATCCATCACGAATTGTAAAAACTACGTTCCTTTTATAAAACGAAATCTGACAAAAACTTCGCTAACCAGACACTGCTTTCAGCAAAGTATTTCATCTTGAATTTTTTTCGCGGAATTTCTAAAGAATTAGAAGAATTTACTAGTGAAATATTTTCTGAATGTTTACCTGAATTGGAACAGCAAGGAAAAGTTATGTTTCTTAGCGAAAATATTACTTCCACTGCTGTAACTTCGAAGAAAATAGATATTACTGAATAAAACAATTTGTGTACATTCTTCGAAACTAAATAAGCGTGCAAAGTTTGGGATCACAGTGCTCGGTATGTTTCTTTTAAAAATATTTCCCGCGGTAACCCTTTAACAGACCACGAAAGTGTCCGGAGAATGTGTTGTCTTCATAAATAGTTGTCTTGAGGTTGCAAGTCGGCGTTTAATTGAATGAGCGTCGTAAATCAGTTTGAAACGAGCCGCTTAGACGAAACTATAAGCGAGACGATATCGTGTCTATTCAAATTTACGGGGAAAAGTTTCGTTTCCCTTCGCGCGAGAGAACCGGGTTTTCCCGGGCGTGCACACACAGAGAGACGTGCCGAACCCCGCGACTTGAAAAGAGAGTGCGAGAGGGCTCGGCGAAACTGTTTTAAAACTCCCGGCAAACAGACATAAACTCTCACGCTTTTTAAAAACTCCTAAAAAAGTTGCCCACCTAATGAACCTGCGAACCGTCGTGCTCGACGAAGGGGCGGGATGTGTCGCCCCTGGAAAAAAACAATGACTTTCGCTGTAACCGCGGGGGTGAAAGTAAAAGGAGTGCATGCCGGGAACTGTTCAACAGTTGTGCATCCGCAAATCAGTCGGCACTTCTATTAATTACATTAATTATTGCTATCCGAACGATCGAGCGTGGCCCAACAAACTGTGAGAACAACAAATATGAAATATTTCAATGTGATTAAAACTGTTGTTGCTCCTGCAGATCGGTCAAGTGTTTCTATTAATTTCAGTGTTAAATATTTTCAGCCTACCGCGGGTCGCAAAGGGAAAATTAAAAAATATGTATTTACATAATACAAAAACGTTTTAGCACGAGAAATGTCCTAAATGTTTTTAACAAAATTCGCCAATTGTATCAATCATCATATCTGCTCCGTTTACGACGGATTAACTCGTCATTCGTATTCTATTTTCTTTTTAATTCAACCATTAATTCTTTGATTCTATTTTTCCGGTAGTCTGCATATTATACTGATGCGTATTGCATGACCACGGGCGATCGATGGGGCCCCGTAACGGTTTTTCCAGTTTTCCTTTGAAAACACCGACTAGCCGTAATAGCCCGGCGGGAAAACAATCACGAAAAAGAGGGAACGGGCGAAAGAGAGGAGAGCAAAAGGCGCTAAAATTCTCAATTACATTAACTCGATTCTGGTTGCTGGTTCCCCGTGTCACGCCACTTGGAAGGGGTTAGTTAAGAGAACTGGTATTGGATTAGCGCATCCCCAACCCGGTCGGTTTACCTCCTCGAGTCCGCGTATCTGTACCTTCGTCGTTTGCACGTCGTACAAATCCCTTAAGCGAGGCTGCAATAAAACACGGTTTATCGTTCGCCAAATGCATCTACGTGTGAATCATTTTGAGACGGTCGCTTTCCCAAAGATAAACTGGCTGCTTGTTCTCGGTCCACCGGGTTATCGTCGCTCCTCGCGCCGATAATGCGGCATAATTCCCGACCTGTTCGCGCGGGAACCGTCGAGAAAATATCGATTTTTCGAAATTTTCATTGGAAAATATATTACAGCTTGTAAAACTCGAAAATTTCTTCCTGCTGTTCGCTAAACAGAATATTCCAGCGAAGGGGTGACGGATTCAAGAAAGAATAAGTTGCCGCTATTAACACTACTGCTTTATTTAGCAAATTTTTAAAACATATTTCTGAAGTACCGTAGGCAAGTATTTCTAGAAGTAGACAATATTTCTATTGTTCCTAATTCGTGTCCATTTCATTCACTCAATAGCAAAGAGACATTGACTGATTTTTATTACACCGGGTAAAAATATACCCGGACTTCGAAGGGTTAATTTAATTAATAATTATTATTCCTGCGAACCGGACAAAATTTAAGAGACTCGAATTTCTTGAAATAGATTGTCTCCGCGATGAAGTGATTAAAGATCAAAGACAAACACGATTATTGGGATCACGAAGATCGCGAAATAATTGTGGATGGTCTAGGTTTTTTTGTTTGAATAATTTAAGATTTTAAAAAGAATGTAACGTCGCAGTAGGTTAGCCGTCGGCCTGCGACTGTGAGATTAGTAATGGCTGTTCTTAAGCCCGTATTATGCGACCGCAGTAATTATGTGAACTGTAATGTATGCGAGCCCGAAGCAGTATACTTGGAAATGTTTCTGCATTGAATTTATTTACGAACGTATTTTTAGAGCGGGATCTCTTTGCGGTGCTTTTTTGCCGTCGCTCTCGGAAAGCTGGCATCGCTGGTTTAACGACGCCACTTTATTTCTTGTTTTGCGGGTATCATATTCATTATTATTTCAGTAAGAACATGATATTTTAAACGGAGTAAGTTTACATAATATTTTCGAACGATATTCCCTTAAATGCCCTGTAGAAGTTGGGAGATTAACTACGTAGCGAATATAACAGGAGAAATGGACAAATTTTTTTATTCTTCACTGCCCATTTAAATTGCAATTGCAACCAATTTGATATTTTGAACAATTCCTACCTTACTAATCAAAATAAATTCTTAGCGACTCGTCAAACACACGCTAGTAGATGCAGTCAGCCATGAACAGACATGATGACCACAATAAGGGCTGAAGGTACTCGCAGTAGCAGATTTACTATCATTTAACAGATTGATTGGCAAAGTGACCGATGTACACATGGGGTGCACTAGTATGACTAGGAAACCCAATGCCGATGGACCAATTAAAATCCCACGTCTATTTTTCTTACTGTACAACGTTCTTAGAAACTTTGGAAACACTAAAAATCAGAATTATATGGAGTTGTACGAGTTTCATCCAAGTCTATTAAGTCGAGCTATACAAGGTGTCTCTATGTGAATTTTATAGTACAAACATAAGTAGCAAAGAAACGAATAACACTTTCTCGATAGACGCTTCGTTTCCGAGAAGATCGAGAATCGTCAGACGCGTCTGATCATGGCCAACCGATTCTACTTCTCGCGAAGGCTACCCGTAGCCGCCAAATGATCAAACTCTATTTTCTCGAGGACAGAACATCAACCGAAATACTTTTGTACGCCTTTTTTTTACTTATTTTTCCAAATCTGGAACAGCCTGTACAGGAGGGTTGCGATATTTGCAGCAATTGAAGCAATGCAAACCAGGATTGTATTACATGTTACGGAAGGACTGTCACAATTTTTCCACCGTGTCCAGCTAAACTTGGAAGTAATGCAGATTAGCTCTAACGAGAATTGTCTGTGAGTCGTCTAAGTTTACTAAGTCGTGCTACACGAAAACCGCGTTATACCGAAACTATCTTTGTACATAATACCGTGTTATAAGAGAATCGAGTATCGTTGAATAGTTGCCTCTTAGCAGACGGTACTCAATTAAAGAGGCTTCTGAGCCAGACACGATCGTATCGCCCTACAATTCCTAACTGATAAATTTGCCTGTAGACAAATTTTACTATGTCAATCTAGTTCTGGCAGATTAGCCTAGTTAGCCTATGGGCAAATCGACCACCAGGCGCGCAGCTTCTCCGCGAGAAGGGGATTCGAAAACAGGAGGCTGAAGAGAAAAAAGAGAAGTAGAGAGAGAGAGAGAGAGAGAGAAAGAGAGAGAGAGAGAGTACTCACGTCCCGTTATCGGCGAGCGCAGGCTGCGGCCAAGCACGTGGCACCGGCTCTTCCTTGAGTATCTGCCTCATGTCCTGAGGCGCGAAAACGAGCGGCGCTCGCGGGTGGTGATGAGGCGGTGGCGGTGGCGGAGCTACGCTCGCCCCGTAGAGTTTCCGTCCCCAGTGGCCCTCGAGTTCGACGGGGCTTCCGCCGCCGGTGGTGGTTCCTGTGCCACCCCCAGCCCCGAGTCCGAGCCATGGCGACCCCCCAGCCCCCACGATCGTGGAGCTGGGCAGGAGACCGCTCCACTCGTCGGACCGCGTCGTAAGGCCGTACGGGTTCTCCTGGGGCAACAGGCTTCTTGCTTCTCGTGGACACTCTTCGCGAGAGAATCCTGACCAGGCTCGGTTCGCTCGAGCCCGTTTTCAACCGAACCGGGAGTGATCTCTCGCCTCCTCACCTCATCAACGTCCGTAACAGGTGCTACCCTCTCACAACATCCACCCTCTGCACGCTCGCCCGCCTCGCGATCCCAAATACTACCACCTGTCCACGCACTACGCGACCGCGCTGTGTTTTCCTCCACTGATATCTATTCACCACTGTTCGCCGTTTCTTCTTGTTTTCACTATGAGTCCTACCTTCGACGACCCTCTGACGAGTCTCGTGTCCCCCCCCTCGCGACGAAGTATGCGAACGGTTCACTGAAAAACTGTCTCACTCTCGATCGTCGCACGATGTCGGCTCGCCTTCGAGGTTCAACTAGTGGCGAGGAAAATTCGTAGACCCGTACACGAGGACTCGAAGGTTCTTCTCCTCCGATAGTTCTTCCCAGCTAGCTCCTCGACCGTGTTCCCCGAGCGTGTCCACGCGACCAGTCCTCGGAGATTCTCGAACGATCCATCTGGGATGGAGTAATCGAAGTGGATACGCGTACAGAGAGAGAGCAACAGTAATCTGAGCAGCGGGTTGACGGTGTGGCGTGGTGCGTATATCGTCGGCACGAAAGTGTCGGTAGGGTGTCTCGTGACCAGAAGAGAGGTCCTTCAAGGTCCCCAGCCGCGCGTTGCTTCCCGTTACGGCGCCGCTTGTCGAATGTGTCAGGGCCGGCACGAGTGGCGTGCCAGCGAGTCCCAACGGGGACGGGTCTCGAGGATCGCGGCGGGCGTGGCCACGCCGGACGCGCCGCTAAGGACAGCCCGCCGCGACCGACTTGCCCATCCCCGATTCTCCTCCAATCGGCGCGGCGTACCTTGGCCAATCGACGGACGGGCGGCTGGTTGACGGGCACGCCCACCGAGCCGACGAAAGACGGTGGCGCCGTGACGGTAACGCGACGAGGCTGTCATTCCGGCGAGCGCCGCGGACGTTTCAGGGTGACGTCGCGGCTCCTCTCCGAGCCCAGCGACTTCGAGCCGCTGTCATTCGATGAAATCATTCGGGAACCGACCTACCTTTTTAACAAAATTCCTCTGGTTCACTAGTATCTTTATTAATATCGTAAAAGAATTAATTTTATAAGCCATTTGATGGAGTAAATCACGATAATTGAACCCACGCGATCTCTTCCGCGCGAAAGCTTCTCTGACGATGTTTGTACAAATATTGTTTAGCATCCGAAAATGGCGTTTTTGGACATAATTGATTTACGATGAGATACTCGATTTTCCTATAATAATCGTATCATTTGCGATAAGACATTTTTCTCGCAACGATCGCGATATCGTTGGTCGAACTGTCCAATGGTACATGTTATTGATCTTCATTGAACCGAAATAAAATTCCGTTTTGTCGTTGTTAATGTACAGCGATTGTAGAACATGCAAACATACAAATTACCGACTATTTATATTACGTTATTAATTTCCATTAAATCGAAATAAAAGTAAATTTCGTAATTTTTGTTTTTTAATATAAATTTTCATCTTCTAGGAAATTATGAACACCGAAAGAAAAAGTTCTCAATCACTGCATCCGTAGAATGAAGCGTGGTGCAATGGGGGATTAAGAATAGAGGCCGATCGATACTCCCGCCGACGTTGGTGGCGCGATCCATAGATCGTTTTTGCCTGGCGCTGTCTCGCTTTCGATCGGTGTGTGGTACCACTTAACGAATTCCTGGGGTCGACGAAATGTAAAAAGCGAGCATAATCGACGAGGCTGGAAAAGAAAACCGCGGCAATGACTGCTAGCCGGGTATTTGCAAGTTGGTATGCTGAAATATATCTGTATGGCGGAGTAGTCGCCTGCCCTTTTCGGTAGAGACGTCGACGTCTGGCTTCGGAAGCTATCCTGGCGGTCGTGCGCGGACGTTTAATGGCAGGTGCGTCACGTATCGTGAAGAAACACCTCACTTTGATGTGGAAGCTGCCTCGAACTCGCACCTAGCCTGCTCCAGTTTTTATCGGAGCGTAATCAAGTACGAGGAAATCCACGGCCTCTCCCCCAGGACGCTGTCGAGAAGTCTCACTATACAAGCGACTGGTCTACCTGATCGTCGTCTTGTCAGGTTTAGCGTTCTCGGTAATTTTCTACACCTGGTTATCACTTGTCTTCGAAGGAATCCGTGTTCAAAGAAAATCCTGTTTTCGTCGTTTTTCGCGCGCGTGCTCGCGCTCTCTTTCCATCCCATCGGCGATTCGTCGAGCCGCTGGCCGATCATTAATTATCAGCCGAACGGCGCAACGTGACTCCTACACGCTCCCGAAACTTTTGCATGCCTACCCTTCCGATTCTATCTGTCGTTACGATCTACCGCTGTCCAGATCCTGTGTCGCTTGTTTTACACGTGTTTTACACTGCGAGCCGGTCGATCCTGTTAAACACTGCGACGTCGGCAAAACCGTCCGAACGTCTGCGGATATCATCGGAAAATCTTACAGGTACAGCCCCTTTCAGTGATTTATTATCCTGCTGCAGATCTTCGATTTCCATTTTTCTAGAATTATTTTAAATCTGTTAAGTCCGTGTTTCTTTGTTCATAAACTTGATCCTGATACTCTTTCTGGAACACCCTGTATTAGCAGATCTCGCGAAGGCCTCGAGAGCAGTGTCGCCAGATCGAGACTTGATCCCCACGCTCCCGCCACTGCCCGGTCACGTGACGCGTTTCGTCTCTGTCGTGCATGCGTCACGATGTCACGTGACTAATCCGGTAGCGACAGAGGAGGGGTAGCTGTATTCTCCTCTCAATTTCCCCGTCTGACTTCTCGGAGTTTCAGTTATTTTTATCATAAATGCATAAAATCTCAACCCGAACGTTCGATCCCGCTATTAACTATTGTTTATTAATTTATTTTGCGAGCATACCGACTGCGAAAAACTGAAATTGGACTCGATGGACCGCGCGGTAAGTGCTCCTCGGCGCGGCTAAAATGCAACGTAAATCTCGAGTTCCGTGACACGCCGGCCGAGAAAGTAATTATAGAATTTGTCTGAATAAATTTCTGCGTTAAAAAGAATCGGTGGTAGTAAATCGTGGAGCCCATGGGGCGAGCGCAAAGTCGAGAGGCGAGTAGTGTTTCTCAATACTCTTGGCTCTCTCGTCGAAAGCCTATTACTTTTAAATTCGCTCGCGGGAAGATCCACGTCTGAGAAACACTGGTGCTGGGGTGCAGGGTCTATCAAGTGAAGACAATACATTCCGTGTCGGGTAATTTGGCGCCTCGTTCTTTTTTTCGTCGGCAACCTCTTCTCAGACACACTTCGAACACTTTGCATTCGGAAACGAGTGAAACTTTCCCGAAGATAATTCGTTGTTTCGTGCCTTAAAACAAACACGGAGGTCTATAATCATTTTTGGTTGTCTCTGTTTTAGTAAATGATTTAAACTGCTTGCAATATAGTTTCGTTCATCAAAATAAGAAGACAATTTTTTGCTGAATAAATGTGCAATAATAAGCGTTTGTTAACGTTGACACTACCAAACACTAAAAGTAACTGGTTCCCGTCGCCTTGGAAAAATAACAAGGCTTTATCCATGGAGATTTCGAACAAATTATACGGTCAGTGAAAAGTAAGCGAGAAATAAAAATTTTTACAGTACCATTCGTTTCGACACAACTTGTTCCAGCTACTTGAAATTTTGAAAAAAGAGATTTTACTTTTTCGAACCATCAGTGCTGTCCACCCCCTCGAATAAACACTAATTTTATGATTTATGGTGCTTCGGAAATGTGTGCGGCGAATGTTGCGCAGCGCGTACGCAGATGACTGTTCGTCACATGATAGGATAATGAAGTTTAATGAGGGTCTGCAGGCGTCATTATGAGACGTTCGAGATGTGCGCGTGCCAAACCGGTTCCACTCCCTCCTTTTTTTCAGAAGCTCGTCTCTCAAAGCCGTGATTCATGGGATCCTTTTCGGCTGCCTAACAGCCTGTAACATTGCCGTCTTATGGCAACGAGGCGAGCAGTCTGCAGCATGGTTGGACACTTGAAGGCGGGGCTGCTGCGTTTGTCCCGCGAACATTCGATTCAAATTGTCTTCAACAGATTCGTTCTTAATTCGTTCGTGTTCAATTCGAAAATTTCATTTTCGCGATTTTTTCCAATAACTATAGCAATTTCACTCGCGAGTCGCAACATGTTGCCTTCGGTAACATGAATTGATCATTTTTGTTGGGATTCGTTTTCAGGTGACTAGGATAAAATCATTTTGGCAATCTCCGCGTCTGCAAACACACAATCGACCGGCATGCGGCACAAAGGCTGCCTAAATATTCAGCAAATCCAATAGTAAACGGTGTCGATGTGGCAAGATGTCTCAATGATGTCAAATGAACATCACCGCACCGACCAAATCCAATTACAAATCGGTAGGGTCGCGCGATTCCTCATTGGTTACGACTTACAGACGCGATGGAGCCGACCACAGCCAGCACAGCAGTATCCTAAGCCTATTATTGTGCTATGATAATATTTCCAGTTTGCCTGTTTGCTCTGCTCGCGCGGCATATGTCTGCGTGAACGCGAGCGCGTCAATCTTATTTCTGCTAATACCACCACCGGACAGTAATTCAATATTTCGCGAAGAAAGTGCGTACGGAAATAAGTGAAATTAAAAAGGAAAGTTCACTGTTCTGTACGATTTCGGGGAAACTCGTCGCCGTCGAAGCGAAGTACGCACGCCTTCTCGATAAAAGACGATTATGTCCGGCTGATTTCTCCGAGCGGCGATTCGTGCACTTGTCAGCGTCCTTTCAATGACAGTGCGAATTTGCGTGCGACGCAGGATATCCTTTGATAGCCAACAGAGGCGTGTCCACGGAGTGAACCGCATTCACCCCAGCACGCTGTAATGTTATCCATAGGTGAAAGCTCCGCGTAGCATGATGCGCCCGCTTCAGGGGCACCGGCTCTCGTATCCTGCTTGAGAGGGGTCCTGCCAAAGATGTTCCAACATATGTGATGTTTATGTGGGGTGGCAGCCCCCGGCAGGCTCGCCCGAATTCTGAACATGTGCGTGCTGGAGCAAAACTGTCCAGAATTCTATGACGGAGTTTGTTTGCACTTGCACGCACCGCTCGTGAAGTGGACGCGCGATTACTTTTGTCTTCTAGGACCTGTCTGTCGCCTATCAACTCGATCCTGTCGCGAGGGCCGCAGGTTACTTTGATTTTAACATTTTTCATTCTCAAATAAATTTTTACTCGCCATGCTGTCGTTTGAAAGCGTCTCAATCCTAAATTTGATTTTCATTCATTTCGACAAAATCGTACAGTCACCCAGCCAACTATTCCAAAATTTCCTCGATTTTAAGACGTGTATCCTGAATTGTGTTTTCAACTATTTTTAACTTTTTTAACTATGTCGAAACTAGAAAATAAGGGTTGAAAGCTAACGATCTATGGATTTTTAGGATTTCCAGCGAGTATGGCTGGCTCCGCTGTTTAGTAAATAGATAGCATGATTATAGTAGAGTCGCATTCACAAAGAAATGACAATAAGAGCATCACCGCGCGGAGAAGCATTGTGCACGTTCGTTTACTTGGAGGTTCAGCATTTGGTGTAACAATACTGCTGATCAGCGCATCGATACACAATTATAATGATAATACCCGTCCTCTGTTCTAAAGGGGGAGTACGCGGGGGCGCGCAGTGGCCCCCAAGGGGTGCTCAAGTTTTTCGGCGAAAGTTTTTCCAACGCAGATGCGTCTCTGGACAGGACCATTTATTAGCGCGGTTATCTTGCTTGTATGCTCCCATTCAAAAGGGCCGGACAACAGGTTGCCGCGTCAACGTCATTAGGCATTGCGTTTTTGTTCAGCGTCCTTTGGGGGATACCTTTGTACCGATAACGCAACTGCAAATGTTTCTTCGGGCGCTTCGAGAACTAGTCGATCTTGAAAAATCGTCGCCAATAATCAGAACAGCTTTCTATCGAAATTAATTTCTCGTTGAACAATGATTAATGACCCTGCACACAACGAAACAATTCATTGTTGTTTGAACATCGCACACGTGCGTACAAGGTTGATTTTAAATCCCCTCGGTATAAATTCCAAATTTTGAGCAGCATACATGTAAAAATAACGTGAAATTTGGTGGCAGTAGGTCGTGTTCCGAAACGAACGGGAATTTAACGCGAAATAACGATCGAGACGCGTGTAAAGCAATGAATTCGCGTCGAATCAAATATTTGATGGGGCAAAAAATTTCTATACATTTTGAGAAAGTTCGAGGCAGCAGTTCATGATTTATTCCACGCAGGTCCACGGACACGGTGCTGCGACCACGAGGAGAACTCCGCCTACCACGATCGGAGCACGCGTCTGTTTCCATAAAGCAAATTATTTTTATATCCGGGGATCTACGTTACCCGTGAATTAGTGATAAGCTGGCACGGTCACTCGATACCTCCCTGTCCATTCTGCGATCCCTATGACATATATCTATAAGTGAATAGAACCGGCTGAACCACGGTTAGGTTTTTCCATTTTCCTCCAATACCCATAATGCGTGAGATTTCCTTCGCTCCCCTCTCATTGTCACGTCTCGTTTGTTATTCCTTCGTTTCTAGCTCTGATGACAGTTTTTCTATTTATTTTCTGACAGAAATCTGCAGATTAATAGATCTGCACATTCATCTCTACCAAAAATAATTTCCATTTTTTGAATGTCTTTGATACATACATATATTTTGCGATTTTTTAACAATCAAATTCACATTTTTCACACTTTGCTTATTGTTCGTCGATTAGATTATTGCACGGGGAGGTCTCGGTACATATTTTGTAATATTCACACTAATTACGAAGTGCATTAACGGAGAAAAAATAAGTCATACCGTTCCGAATAATTATTTCAGAGAGAACGTAGCTGTTAATTGCGGCCGTTGAAAAATTTACGAGGCCTCGTCGAATACGATGAAATATTGACTCTTCCAGGATAGCTGCACGTGTCACAGACGCGATAAAAATACGTTAGTATCCGCGTCTATTAAACATCGGTTAATTAATTCGTTACACGCTTTCAACTCTCTCTCTCTCTGTCTTTCTCTCTCTCTCTCTCTGCAACTTCTACCCAACTTCTTCTAAAAATATGTTTTTCGAAAAGTCCTCGGAGAGGGTTGAATTCTGCAATGTTTGAGTATCCTTTAGAATAACGATGATATTTGAGGTGTAGTAGCGGGACGCATTGTGTATGGAGGAGAATTTTTTCTTCGCCGAAAGAGCGGTCTCAAAGAGTGAGTTACACTTTTGATAATTTTTAGTACGCTTATAGAGGTGGAAGCCGGTGTGGCCCTACGGCCCTCATGGGTGTCCTAGCTTCGACTAGCATTCTCCACCCTCGGATCACCGTATCGCCTCTCTCTCTGGAACGATTTCTCGACCTGGATGCATCGTTACACTTTGGCTAACTGGCCGAATTCCCCGCGTTCATCCCCAAAACGATCGGCTAACGACTCGGCGCACGAGCATTCCCGCCCCCTCGACGAACCTCGAATGAAATCGCCAATGTACAGGGTCAGTGGTAATTCGGAGTACTTACAATTAGTGGCGATGTCGATTACTATCCCGCAGAACCTGCGCCGGGACGTGCAATCTACACACTGTTGTTTCGCAAACGGGTATCTTATAAGTAAGATACGCAATCCGCGCAATCGCTGATCCACGTAGCAATCAGTACAGCTCGGTGTCCCTGTTATTTCATCGTACAAACAACTCGTTTATATTCTGCGGGCATTCATAACTATAGTCGAACACAATTCGAAATGTTTGTCATAGTCGCTTAAAACAATTTGCAAAAATCAAAATAAGTAAAACGGAAATCGGAAGTGCAACACTAGTGTCCGTGGAGCGTCAGCATCACTCTTCCTAATTTTTATTTCACATAAAGATCTGCAATCGAATAAACACTAAAAAATGTTTTCAACTCCAATTGTTTTCAACTCCATTAAAATAATGTGAAAAGAAGAAAAGAATTGATACAGGAAATCTTCATTTCGCATGAAAATACGCGATCTACTGATAACAAATGAATTTCAACTGCAACATCCCCACGACTCCCGCAAACAGGCCAATGATAATCGCCGGTCTGAGGTACGATTTTCGCGAGGATCGGGCAGGTTCGCGATTTCTAAGTGTATTAGGGTCGGATGCTCGTCGATATGGATCACCGTCCGCTAATTCACAGACCCCGGGTCTCGCGTGCGCTGCCACGGCGCATTAAATGTTTACGTATTTAGGGTAGGTTCGTATATATGGGCGGAAAGTTGGCGAAGGGCTTGAGACAGCCGCTGCCAAACGCAGCTAAGCCACGCACGAAACAAGATGAGGAAGAGGAGAGAACCGAGGTGGGGTGGGGAAAAAAAAGTGTGGAACGACGAAGAACAGAAACGGCGCCGGGGAGGAAACGTAGGTGGAGGTTTCCAACGTTGTCGACGGGACGTGTATCCGCTGGATTGCGGCCTCGTTCGGGAATCCTCATGGGAAGACGCCATCTTGTTCTCCTATGTAGGTATCCACTGCCCGCCGACCCGGTGTCCTGCCACCCCTTTGCATAAACTTACGGACAGACGATGACGTCAGGCAACAAAGGCGTTCAACTCTGGTTCTGATATCGATTTGATATTCGTGTCCTGCCGCTGGAACTTCCGAAAACATCTGCAAATACCAATCCCGCCTTGCGCCTACTACGACGCTCCATTATACATAGTTACGATTATAACAGATGGACGTAGGCTCCGGGTTAGGCGACCCGACCAGTGAACGGACGCCGTTCGAAGAGTGAGCATAATTCGTATGACGCAGCAGGAACTTTCTCGCAGTAATAATTATAATCGAATACGGGAAGCTTCGAATTCCCAATCTATGATGGATCCGTTCGCATTGAACATTTTTCAACGTTTTCGCGAACGTTCCAACTTGCAGGGTTTTCGCGAATAATCGTGTCTTCGATCGGCGAAAGATCCTGTCGATTACGATTTACAAATAGCTCATAAAAATTGAAACGAGGCCGAAGAACCGTATTATTACCGATTCGACGAAACGCAATTATCGTTACAGAATTCGCATTCGCGCGGGCAACAATGCCGCGGAACGAATGAAATTTCGCGGTGTCGAATTACTTATAAGCCCGGTCATGATAAAACGGAGACGCGCGGCCGGCCAACGAGAATTTTACGACAGCGCCGAACACAACGATAATTATGCAATGGAAAATCCGAACAAATCAACTCATTATCACCAATAGTCTCGGCGCGCATTTATGGGGCCGCCGGGTGAAATAACCGCAATAAGTATGCGAGCACGCGTTGCGTACAAATAATATTTTATTTATTAGATGGCGGGAACACGGAAAGAATCCTTCGGATCGCAATGTCGGCCCGGCATACACATTTTATCGGCTTTAATTGGGCGCCGCCGTTGTTGCATTCCCGGTTAATTAATACGAAAAATTGCCAATGTTAATATCGCATGCATTACCTATTTGAAACGGTCTGTTGCATCGGAGCACGCACCGATACACCCCGAAAGGTTCAACCGGGCCGAGAATTCGTTCGGCGTGGCCCCGATGCATTGTGGAATTAATGCATTCCGTTGTAATTACCGAGCAGTTAGTCGGTTATGATTCCCGCACGATAATTCCAACTATTTCCGAATGGGCTTCGGCAAGTCGTTTAAAACGCTAGCCGAGAGAGAGAGAGAGAGAGAGAGAGAGAGAGAAAAAAGAATAAAAGAAAATCACCCTTAACATTCCAGATCATTGGCCTTTCAATGGCCCCGGGCTGGACAAGCAGGTTTACAGCAGCCAGGCGCTTTTCGAAATGTTTTTCGAACTAGCCGTCGCGTCGCGTCGCAGCTTTACGGTCGGTTAGTCAAGGCGCAAATCGACGAGCCGATTAAACTGCGCAAAATCACTTCTTCCATACGGAGGACCCCGTGCGCCGAGGGGCGGGCAAATAACGAATTGAAAATCAATGGTATTACGAGATTATGCATTTATTGGTAGAGAGCTAGTAGAGTTACCGATGCCCAAAGCAGTAATATCGAGTAATTGCGTAAACGCATCCGGATATCCCTCTGCGTTCCCCTCCCCTGAACCCCCGTAACGTAGCCCACGAGCCCCGCGACCACCCATCCGCAGAGTTTCACACATTCGTCCCGATCGCTTATCGTGGCACGAATAATAATCTCGGCGCTCTAGGTATTTTTGTTTTGACGCACACCGCTTTTGTTTTGACGCCGCCGCGCAGTGCCGCGCCGTTTCCCCAAACATTTACCGAAAGGTGACAGAAATGTTTGTCATACGCTCGGCCGCAAAGTTAATCGCGTTACGATTATCGGCGAACGCGACACCCGGGCGCAAGTGCATTTGCTAATTACGCGCACGTGACTCGCTGGAATATGCATGTATGTGTCTTCGTGTAATCGACTCTGGACAGCGGGTTCGCTTCGGGGAAAAAAATCACGCGTATTGTCATCTTTCGTTCGAATGTCAGGCAGAATCAGTTCACGATCGAACAACCTGTTTTTTTTTGGAAAAATTAGTAAATCGAACGGGAAACGGTGAAAACTTGAGAAAAATTTGAAGGTACATTTGAACCTCTGCTGCTCGGAATTTGGATGACAGAAAAATGTCTTCCGCAAAGTGATTCACGGACGATCAGAAACATCGCGATGTTGGATTCGTTTAGTATTAGAACGAAGGTAGAAAACGAAATAGTTCCGCTGACGGATGGACGATCGTTCGAAGTGATTTGTTGCGCGAGCAATCGGCTCGGAATATTTCGCATTATTTACAGGGGACACGGTGACAGCAGACAGGATTGAAATGTCTCTGTTTGCGCCCAGTGGTAATCAAAGTAACATTCCTTACGAAAGGACAATGCGACAGGGTCTCGTCCGGCGACGTTCCCGCAATATTAGCCACCGTGGGATGTGTGTATTTCGCACATTAGCCTGTTTACAGAGGACTGATTCCGGGGCCCGTGCCCGGGACACATTGCGTGCAATATCCACTGTTTGTTCTACGCCTCGCTTAATTCGGACACCCTGTTTCCTTGTTTTCTCTGTACATTCGCCGGTGCGCTAGTCGCCCGCGTTGAAAACGTCGGGAAATCTATTTTTCCTCTTATAACAAATTCGACTCGTGGCCACGCGCTACTGGAATTATTTTTACACGTTTTAGAATGTTTTTTTTAATGAATCGACGGCTCTAAAGTTGGTTGATTCGTTCAAAATGCGAGGGAGCCGAGTCATTCCTACCTCGCAGAATTTCTATGAAAATTAAAATACAGAGTCCCTTCTTTAATCATTGAAATTAGCAATTTTAATCGAGGTTATTGAAAAATTTTGTGCAGGTATGTCAGTGTGGAAACTGGCAAATTTTTAACAGAAACAACAACAATCGATACAAAACAATTATTGAATTTTATTAGCTACTGCATGCATGGCACGGATAGGTTGGACAACTTTTATGAACATTAGTAATGGAAAAATATCAATACAATAATTAACACTGTTCTATAAAAAAAGTTTGGAACAGGAGTAAACGATATAAAGATGCAAGAAAAAATCGTACAAGTTCAATAGCAACCGTGAGAGGAACAATTTTGACAAGCATTTTAGTGGATACTGACATTCAAACAATTTTATAAAAAAAACTTTGGAGCAGAAACCAAAAAAAAGGTGTAAAGAATCGCGATCACAGATGAATGGTTAACGGCGGATCCATAGCGAACGGTATCGATTAAAATCCTGTAGACAAGTGGCGAGTTGGTGGGCGCGCGATGCCAGAAATCTAAGGGGGTATCAGGAAAGTTGGGGAAAAGGGGGTTGAGCTCATTACGTACGCGCTAACAAAGCAGTAACTACGGAATCTCGGCCGAGGTACAATTATACGCGGAGGAATAAGGTTGAAATCGAGGGGGTAGGGCAGGGGGGCGTGCGACGGGCACGGCAGCGGCCACAGTGGTTCGTCGGTGGATAGTGGTAATTCCGTCACGCCGTAAAGGTTGCTTTTTATCGTCTCCACCCTGCACGGCCATCCAACGAGATCCTGCGGTCCGTGTCAGACGTCTAGGCATCCTCTGTGCTACCGCGCTACTCCCGTACACCTCGGTTTCCACTGTCTTACACGTGCCGCTTGATTGTTCAGGTTTTATTATCACTCGTTGGTCCCCAACTACTCGTTCATCCGGCGTATACATCCGTGGTCACGGAAACGACCTATGGCCGCCCTCCTGCCCCACCCCGCAAATAAAACAACCGGTTAATCGTTTCCCGACACGCGGCACAAAAATTACGCTTGTTTACGGCACCGTTGCAGACGCTGTTTGTTCCGTTAAATCGTCGGATCCGCGCCTTGACCGATTTCTTTCACTGCCACGGCGATTGAGAACTTCCTCGTCGTTCGTGGTTTATTAAAAAGATAATTGAATTCCGGTGAATTCATGATTGAATAGCCGCTGCAGTACGAAGAATAGAAAGATAGACGAGAAGTGCCACGGAAAATGTGTTTGACGAAATCGATAAACAGTTCTAAACGTGAACGTACAGTTCTAAGAATTTAAAGGCCCGTGGTCCGTTAAGGTTTCATTGGCCGGATGAAAGTACGAACAGAAGCATTTCAGTGTTTTCCGGAATGAGAACGATCGGGCAGTTATTTTCTGCGACGAATCTGACGGACGCGAATAAATTATTGCGGAAGAAGTGGTGTGCTCTGGTAATGTGAAAACTGGAAAGAGAGAGAGAGAGAGAGAGCCCGTGCGCTCGGTTGGTGGCCATTGTACACACTCGATCGGCAGCAAATGGAATTAGCCGGCGGTTTAGTTCGCTCGAGTCGCGAAATAGAGGTTGCATTTTTACCGGTGTATTAATACGGCCGGAAACATACTATGATCGGGCTTGTAATGCAACCCTGGGGGCCCGTGTGATATGATACATTTGCTTTGCATACAGGATAGCGAGAGAACCGATGCCGGAAGAGAGAGGAGAGCGGTAGGAGAGAGGACAGAGAGGGAGAGAGAGAGAGCTCGCGCTCGCGGGGGCGCAGAGTGCGACGAGTCGAGTGATCAGAGGGAGAGTGAAAGAAAGCGAGAAAGCCCGCGCAAATGCAAACGTGCCCGCGTTTCATAACAAGCTAACCAACACGCACGCATACACGCGCACGAGCCCAAGCCCGAGCCCGATGGAATGGCGGAATCGATGCCGGATACGGGGGTGGCATCGATGGTGTTTGCTTGTATCTATTCAAGCGATCCGCGCGACCAATTATGTCTGTTTATGCAGCGCTCAGTTTATTCGCACCTTCGTCGCCCAAGTGCAAAGCACACCTTTTTATTTCGAACGCATTCGCGACGCTCGACTTTTCATTACTGCCGTCCTTAACTGGATTAACGAGGCCGCCCATTCAAAACGCTGATCATTATTCCGCGCTAACGATCGGCGTTTAATCACGTTTTTAAAAAGCCTCCAGCTCGAAGCGAATGCACGAACGCGATTCTAATCGAATTATTTGTTTCACGATTTTATTGGAAAAAATACTTTCGAGATCTGCTTCGCGTAATACAGTCGTCTTCGTGAAATGTATATTTTGTTTTATAAATTTTATTGCGATGGTGTTTTTCGCAAAAAAAAAATAATAAAAAGGAAAAAATGTCAACGAATGATTACCAAGTTCCACCACTTTACTGAAATCTAATAACTTCTACACTGTATCGATTTCCAAAAAAAAAAACGCGAGAAGATCGTCGCACCAATCACAACCCGTTAGAGCGACTTCACTGCGAGCAAACAAAAATGGCAGCGACCACTGACATCTGCGGGGGCCATTGTTCGGTTAAGAGCAAGACCAAGCCGTGTTTTCAAACAAACCATTACTCTGGCGCGCCTTGATTAATTTGAAGAATTGCTCAGTGAACACTCGCCCGAGCCAGGTATCGTTCCGGATGCGCATGGTAGCCCTTCAGCGTGCACAAAGCCGGCCGATCCAGTTGTTCTGGACAATAGTACTTGTTACGAAGCCAACGAGATGTCACCGACCGTGAATTAGCGCTGCGGTCGAGGTGGAGTCGGGGTCCAGAGCCCCGAAGAAGGGGTTCGCGATCCTGAAGAAGGGGTGTTCGTGAAAGAAAAAAGGGGTAGGCGATACGATGGAGCAGGAATTCTGTTTCGTTGCGCGGTACAGATGCTGTTCACCGAAACACATGGCAGAGCCCGTTTCAAGGTTTCTGCCTGGACTGCTCCGGGATTTATGTGTCCTGACGTCACGACTGCACCTAGGCCGCAAATACCTCGCCGATAATACGTGAATCATTCTCGACGGGATCGACCAACCCCGTTTCGGTAACCTGAGACGCCTCGCGAGGGATTTCTGTCGAGATATGACGAGCATCCGCCCCCACGATTCAGAAAGGCCGAAAGATTATCGTGATTAACTGGATTCTGGGTGCAGGAAAGTCGGTGATGATTAGTATCATTTTCGTTCGTGGGAGAGGATGGCTGCTCGAGAGGATTATCGTTGTTTAACCCTCTGGAAATTGATGTTTTCAACCACTGCGCGGTTATTAGCGGTGATTGGGAGTGTTCGAACCTTTATTTATAGATTTTTAGTGAAACACTTTTAACGAACATTTTTACTCAAGTGTATTTAATGTTGTACTTATTGTTGTAGATGCAAAACACAACAAACGACACCTACCTAGAATTGAAAAAGCAAGATTCTTAAAGCGAGATTAAATACATAAGCGTACTGAATAGGATAAATAAAAGACTGTTCATCAAGGTATCCTAAACTTCCTGAGTTTGAGTCGCACGTCAGTAGATTAAAAATTCAACATTCACAACGAACGAAGGAAGATGTAAATTGAAAATGGTCTTTCAATATATTTTCCCTAGCTAACATTTTGTCCAAGATTTTGCGGACTATTTATTCCCAGCAAAATTTTCGGATCGGCAGATACTTGTCAGCAAACCGGCAGCTATCTATCGGTAAATGAACACATGGTGGATGGTTACGGTTAGTGAGTACGGCACCCTCTGTTTGGATTACGGACCTGCAGCTTCGTTGGTGTCTATAAACAGAGACGAAGGAGAGAGAGGGAGAGAGAGAGAGAGAGAGAGAGTAGGAGGAGGAGAAGCACACCACGAGTGGAGAACCATGGTTTCGCGACCGCTATGACAGATTGAGAGAAAGGCAGCGTCCTTTGGTGACCAACGAGGCGTCTCGACCACTACACCCACCCCTAATGCGAGACAATAGTGTGCTATACTCCATTTCGCTGCATGGGCACCATGACGTCCGTCTCCTTTCGACGTTCACGACCTGCAACTCTTTATCGCTCGTGAAAGTCAACGATACGACACCGGCAAACGTTAACACACCTGTCCATTTTTCTACCTTCAAACCAAAGCGTTTTTCATTCCTAACATTTTTATTTCTGGCTATTAGATTTGTTTTATGGTTATTACGACAATTGCCTAGAAGAGGACGAAAATCGAAGTCTTCTGTCCGACAACAACGAGATTTTATTTCTGTCTAAAGGATGTCAATCTGATATTTTGACAATTTTTAGAGTACAAAAAATTATTTCTTCTTAAATAACAACTGCGCTCGACATGGAAATTTCGATTTTTAAAAGAGCGAAAGCTAATAACGTCAGAAAGGCGGAGCCACTAAAAACTAATATTTGTTTTCCTCCATTACACGGTTTGCGAAAAGGCAGTGTGTACATAACCGCTTTTTACGATGGTTGTTGCTTTCTAAATCAATATTTTGTTTGGCCACTTTCGCATTTCCATTTCGAACGAACGAAGCGCGAGACAGTTTTGCGGTGCGATAGGTTTGTTTAATGAAAATAAAAGCACGGGGGATGCAACAATTCGCATTTACGTCGCCGGGTCTATTGTACTAGACCTAATCAAAAGTAATACTACACGGGGATGATTTCACGCGGCTAAAGGCAAATGCGATACGTAAGGCGTCCGCGATAGTGCTGCAAATAACGGTTGTTCAGATATGGGAACGACAACGCCAGACGGCCAAAATGCACGTTAGAGACGCCTAACTGCCGCCTCTTATTGAAACATCATCTCTGCTTACTAGTATGGAAACGACTGTCGACACTTATCCATAAAGCGAATGTCCTCGAGGTATTACCTGCCGGCGGCCCTTTGTTCTCGCGGACCTTAACGATCGTTTCTTTGTCTTTTTCCTTCGTGCTTCTGCTTCCAGAGTCGGCCTAACGCTCTGGCTACTTCACGGAACGATACGATGAAATAACTTTAATTTTTATTTCGTTTATCTCAGCCACATTATTTATCAATCTTTATTTAGTTGAGTTGTTTCCATGATTTTATAAAGTCGAAGATACGGTTTTAATGGTAACACTGTTTTCATCAACAACCAGAACCAACAAATTGATTCAGTAATCTAATAATTTATTTTAGTAAGTAACGAATTATTTTTATTATTTTTAAGTTTCTTCTTGACGAAAATCATATTAATATTTTTTATCTGTTTATATTTATGACAAGCGCATAATAATGTAAAACGTTTGGGGACAATTGTACAAAATGATAGAGACTATACAGGGTGAATTCGATAAAGCAGTACACCTAAATATCTCCGTTACTTTTCGTACTTGGCGTAACAGAAATACATCAAATGAATCTTACACGTTGAATTTTATTTATACCATTTTTTCTGGGTTGAAAGTCATTTGAAGGTCATATTGTGTTACATGCATGAATTCGCTATTTTGTCAGCTACAACATTACGTTAACGAAAATATATCATTCCATTTAAAAAAACATCGATAACCTTGAAATCTCATAAAAATGACCTTGAACAATTTTTTTCCCTTACACTGTTATATGTCGCCCTTCAAACAGTGTAACTTTGTTCTACGAAGTTTTTTTTGTACAACGAAAAGTAACGGAGATATTTAGGTGTCTTGCTTTATCGAATTCACCCTGTATAATTTGTTAATCCGTTAATTTAAAATGTGAACTTTCGTAATCATCTGGCAGCAACAATATATAATTTAAAATTGAGCGCTACAACGATCCAGCAGACGAAACGGAGGTGTGGGGGGTACGGTTCGATAAGATGACAATGGCGCACGCCATCGATCACCGGCGTAATAGGAAATGCACATATGACGAGGTCTTCATGGCTCGTTGCTCGTCGAAGTGAAGCCTAGAGGCACGTTTATAATGGAGAGAGCATTGCACTTGTCCGATCTGATGTGGTCTAAAATCTGACGCTCCCTCCGGGCACGGCCCCCTCGGTGATGGCCCCGTATCCCCTGCAAGTAGCCGGCCCTGTATCTCTGCGTTTAGCGAATTTGAACGATAGCTCGATTCGAAAAAGAGCGCGATAGGGCTTTGTCGCGGGGACGCGCCCGGGCAGATCCGGTGACCGCATCTGTTTGCAATTGAAACAAGTGGTCCGATCTCCTCTTGGTTTCAATGGTTTATTGGTCACCGTTCGACCCGCCGCGAAAATTTCGATGATCCTCGAGCTTTATTGCTTTTCGATCTGCTCTTTTTTACCGTGTATACTTATTCGTTCAACTGCATGTTGCCACGAAAAATCCTGTGAAATCTGAATAAATTAAGTTCTGTCGTTATCATAAAGAAATACAGGGTGAGTCGCCTAACGTTTGCACCTCAAATATTTTTATTGAAACTGCATGATCATTCGAATGACGTAGAGATATGCAACGATCCGCATGGTTCGCAGTGCGACTTTTATCCACCAGGAGGTATAAAGCAGAACAATGGTGTCATCCTTTCGACGAACCGACTCTCGAAACATCTCTCTGTCCAAAACATCGTCCCCAAAACATCTTTCACTGTAAAACATCTCTACCACTATTGAACGCCTCGGTATTTCAAGCAACGTCAAGCAACAGCTTCGAAGAAAACAACCGGCAACACTTGGCCCGCCTCTCCACTTCCACGTCCCGTCCATTCTTTCCTAAAACAGGCGAGATTAACGTGTCGCGTTCTATACAATCTTCAGCTTTTAGCAGCAGCGTCCCGAGGAAGTGGGAGGGCAACGGAGGCCAGCTATCCGACCGCTAATTCGTTCCGCTCGTAAACGTTTTGGTGGTGCCCGGTTCAGAAGCGTGGAAACCGCGACGGGAACCACGGACCATACGTTTCGGCGCGCCTACTTGCACAGTCGTAAAGGTATTAGGAAGCATGATGTGCCGTCATTGTGCGAGACAAGCGACATTACTTGCTTGTTTAGGCGACGAGAGAGGCGACGCGACGGCGATGTACCCTTTGCCAGATTTATGGTTCTTTAGAATCTCGCGAGACTCCTTTTCCAAAAGGGACTAGTGTTCGGCTTTTGATTTCTGGCAGGAGGCTGTCGGGCCGATGGCAGTCCTGGCGAAATTTGTTCGCCCGCTCGAAAACCAGGAATGGGCGGGCACCGTGGGTACGGGTGGGCTCCCAGGACGTTCAACGAAGGATAATCCTCGGAATAGACGATCATCCAATTACGGTGCAGGTGACCCGAGCGTCATTTGTATTCATTTCGCCTTCGTCTTACTTCCCTGTTGCCAGTAGGTGCGTTTTGCCGCCGGAACACCGTTCTCTCTTACTTCTCTCACTTTCTCTCTCTCTCTCTCTCTCGTTCCGTCTTTCTTTCATTGTCCCTGTTCTTCCATCGTTCTTCTTTCTCAACTCTCTTACGCTATTTGCCCTCTGCCAACATCAAAGCGAGAGATTATCCGACTGAGTGTTAAACAAAGACTTAGCCGGACTTTCGAGTGGGGCTTTCCCAGGGATTACTCGATCCCGGCCGTTTTAAAGCAATTAATTTAAACCCGGTTGCTGTGACCACACAGTCTCTAATCCTATCTATGAATGAAGGGTGAAACACTGGCGGCTGTAAATTTTCGGCCCTGCGTGCCGTGTCGTGCGTGCACGCTACTTTAGCTACCCCCTCGGTTCCGAAGAAATTTCACTGTTCAATAACATTTGCCATTTTTCAGATTTGTATGATAAAAATGCTTCTGAATTTTTTATTTTTTTTTTTCCTGCAACGAAATTTTTATTTCGAAAAATTCGCTAGATATTTTACGATAATCACAGAATGTTCAACTAAAAATTTATTGTACGCGCGCGCGCAACTTTAGCTACCCCCCTCGGTTTCGAAGAAATTTTTAATGTCAATGTTTCAAGCTAGACAGCGGATCTTTATGCGAAAGAAAAATCGTCTGCATCGATTGCAAGAAATAGAATCAAAATTGAATGTTATTTCCTCGCTTAACGATTTTAATAGAGAAGAAATATTATATGTTTTCCAACAGTTCAATAAATTCATAAAGATCCGCAGTATGTTAATAACATTTGCAGTTTTTCAGTACGGTAAACCAATAATTGCTTCGAAAGATACAACTTGTGCATAGAAAATGCTGTAGATAGTGTAATCAAATTTTTATTTCGAAGATTCGCTAAATATGTTATGCTAATGAGAGAATGTTCTAAAAATTTAGTCTACGCGCGCGCGCGTGCTCGCGCGGATCTTACGCGTCCTACGTATCGTATCCCGAAGCAATACAATAACGGTCGGGGTTCCTAGGAGTACTCTCTTGGGTTTTGATAAATTTCCGAGCACGTTGCCATGATCGGAGGAAGAGCGAACAAATAAATCTCATCGTGATCTTGACTTTTAGCATATTTTGCCAATTAAACTACCCGGCGACGTTTTACGAGCGCCAGTCAGTTATTCCAACACTTCTCCCGCATTCCCAACGGTGTCTTTGTTTCGTTCTACTCGAGGTGAATTTACCTCGTTCAAAATGCAAATCCCGCATTGGTAAGTGAACCCGCCTTTAGAAACCGTGCTGTTGCACGGATTGAAACGATCGTGCCGTTCGCTTGATAGAGAGATCAACGGATCATCAACATCGACGTTCCTCTTACGCCGCATCTAGTCATAACTTCTGAGATGGTGACAGTAAAAATTCGAAAAAATCATACGTGTACTGTTGTCCTTGTAGTATATAAGGGTTAATTTTACGTTTTTACTCGATTAGGGGAACGTAGCTTTAAAATGATTGTTCTTGTAGATGTCATTACACTTGCAATGTTGTTGTAGATGTCCAGTTGCTGTTATCGACTCTGATCGGTTCAGTTAGATCGTTAGATTTTCTTTGACGTGACTGATTTGTTTAAACGAAGAAGGTGCTCGACCGAAGTGTACACGCACGATGTGAAAATCGAAAAAGTGCGTAAAAGATCGAAAGTATCGTTGATATTCGGCAAGTCGTCGTGAAAAGAGGCAAATCAAGGGGGAAGAGGAAGCGTCTTCGGGAGTTGGGTCCAAGCCACCAGCGATCTGCTGGTTGGAGGACGAAGAGAAGCTTCTAGAACGTGGTTTAGGGTAGATAGGGGCGAAAGTCAGTGCACAGCCCCTGTGGGGGCCACTAGCTGGCTTCGTGCCTCCGTCACGACTTCAGGAACTCCTGCTGCCGACTCTGCTGAAAGCTGTACAACCTGAGTATCAAGGGGTGACAGGGGGAGGACTAGGGAACTGGTCACCTCCACACCACCATGGAACAATTCGTTGTCACCGCGAAACTGAGATTTGTTTGCTGGAACTTTGCCGGGGTTTGGAGAAGTGTAATGGATCGATAACAAGGTTCATTTCATCGAAAATTGCATTTGAACCCGGCGGCGTTCGTCATTTGTTCGAGATGGAAGCAACGCGACGAGTAAGGTAGGACTTCCTTTTATTGATGTACTCGTAGACAAGAAATATGGACTTATTTCTTGTATATAATCATTTTTATTATATACAGTGGTAGCAATTTCCATAGTTCCACCCTGTGGCATGTTAGGAAGAATCGATATAAAAATATATTCTATTTTATAAAAATAAAAGTAAATCAAGTAAGTATATTTTTATACTTACACAGTACTCGCACTGTTAAAGATGAACGAGTATATCAGCTGGAACTATGGCAATTTCGCTGAAATTCTCAATAAAATATCTGTAATAATCGAAGTTATACGCAACAATCAGAAATCACAATCAAGAAATCAATTGTAATCGAAGAAGTAATCACGCATAGTCAGTCGGTAACAATGAAAAACTCGGTCGATAACGATCAAAAATAGGAAAATTTTTGGTGGATCTATGGAAATTTCGACCACTGTACTATTCTCTGCTCTTGTAGTACAGTCCAAAGTGTACGAATCGACTATGAAACACCGAAACACGAAACCACACAGACACAGACCAATCTCTGTTTCCAGCTTGAAGATCTTTTGTGAAAATAAAATAAATGAAGAAAATTACAACTACATTCATCAGCAAGATACATTTAGATGCCCTAGCACCTATGAATGATGATGTACATATACTTGTTTGAGCAAATTAAATGTATAATCTTCCTAAAAATTGAAGAATGTTATAAACGTCTTCCAGTTGGATATTGTCTGTTGATCACGGTGGATGCGGATTATTTTTGAGCTCGGACCGGCGAACGCAGGGGTTGCTCTCACGGTTCGGTCGTGTTATTAGCTGCCGGTATGGGCATTAAACTTTATTAATATCCTTATCAAAAACAGCAACGCGGCTAACTACCGTAGTTGCAGTTCGCGGGATTCGGAAGTTCCTTCGCTCCTCTGTTCGAGGATAGTTGTCGGGGTTTCTCCCGTGGGCGCCGTGGCTAGCCGTTGGGTTTGCGAGCCCTGAAGGACTAGTCTGTATCTCTGGCAAACTATCGTTCAGAACGTGTACAAGGGGCAGGATAGCGGTCCACGTAGATAGCTGTGTCTTTCCTCGTGCACTCGTACACTCGTCGACACCGGAAACGAATTAAATTTGCCCGAAGAATTTCTCATTCCGTCGCGAAAACTCATTTACAAACTTATACATCGACGAATTCGCTGAAACGCAAAAATAATGCAAGAATAACTGAACTAGTCGCTAGACCATGGTCCAGAGCTGCGATTTAAGACGGTAAAAAGATCGGCAGAATTGTTTTTTAAACAACCTTTTTTTTTTATTTAAATGTTTCGATGATTGTGAAATTTTTTGGATATAACTGGTTCAGCAGTATAGTCGGACGAACTGAGCAGGGAGCTGCCATAAAATGGTCAGCTAATGTAACACGTTCCCACGCAGCCGCGGCTTTCCAGTTTCGAAACTTACAGTCCCGATAGTTAAACGCTCGCGAACTTTGGCAAATATCCTAATGACTCATTCCTAGTGAAAGGTTCGCGAATGTGTCCCGAATGGAAGGAAGGGACGTGTCCCGTAACCCACGCGAGCAAAGTTATGATGGTTTATGAATACCCCCGTAACGAATGCCACGCTAGCCCTACGAGCCCCGTTGAATACCGCGCCGTTATGCTATAATACGAAAGTATAACGCGTGATTTTCTATGCTGGAAATTGTTTTACGCCTATAAACACAACCTGCTGTGCAGTGACAGTTGGCGCATAAATGTGTAATGACTGTCGCCTTTGCGAGCCCGTATACATGTATTATGTATGTATACACACAATATCTGTATATGTATAAAGTTCTTTCTATTGAAATATGCACTTTTCAACGATTTCAACGTAACATATGTTATTTTCATCATTACGCAAATTATTTAGTTTTTATTTCAATTATCTGAAATTAGTATGTGACAGTTCATCATGAAAAAATAAAATCATACGTCAACCTGCTGATGAACGCGACATTTTTATGAATAGCTTTAGCAGCAAGTGTTCTTTGAAGAAAAGAGTTGTAGTACGAATGTTGTATGTATGATAACAGCCAACTCTGTATAGCTAAATTTATGATAATAGAAAGCCAGAAATAACATAAGAATTGTAAAATTGCGATCGCCAACGGATTACAAAAAGAAGGCAAATTGAAACGGTTTTCATTACGGCTTTGGCTTTTCCTTACAATATTTATTATTGATATTATACTGATATCCAGCTTACAGAAGAAGAAGAATATTAGACAAAACGAAAGATCGCAAATTTCCAAGCCAAATAATAAAAAAATGTGGAAAGAATGCAAATGTGTGACGTCTGTTAAAATCTTTTCTTTTAGGGTGGGACAGTTGCTATTCCAGTGACATTTCCGCGTGAAATATGCACTTATGCAGGTACAGCAATATAATACGTTCTAATGTCGAAGTCGCCAATTCAGGGTGTCATGACGTATCGTTGACATAACTGCAGGGGGCGCGATAGGTAGCAATTTGTAGAAGGAACCCCTGCGGAGCGGACGGCGTAGACTCGCATTTAGCTCAAGGCACAATATGCTACGGCACTTGATTAAAACACCGTACTGCATTCTCCGTCGCATAAAACACTCTTACACGACGATGTAAAGGGATTGCTCCGCCGAGGCTAATTTAGCTGACGAATCAAGGACACTGTCTCTGTGCAACGAACGCCGCACTGTGCATCCTATAATTAATATTCGTGCGATCGTTCCTCCCAACGCACGTAAACGATCGAGCAAGTATAAACACTTGAATTTTATGGAAACCTTTCGAATATCTTGTAAATACAATAACACGTTTAATACAATAACATATTCAACAGTAAATATATATTACCTTGTATTCAATATTGAATATTTTAATATTAAAAAGCATTTAATATTTTACTGTTGTTACTTGCTGTTATTGTATTAAACATTTCAATATAATACACACATGGAACATGCAAAAACAATTATTCTTCTGAAATGATTTGCTCAAGTAGTATTCAAATTTTGTACCACATCAACCTCTTTTAAAAGGTGAGAGAAATCTTCTCTCAGAATTACTTCTTTCTGAAGTTAAACCTGAATAATTTTGCGAATTTTATCGCAATACATTAAAGGGAAATTTATAAAATCAGAAAATATAGAAGAATATTATTTATTTTTTAAATCGTCAAAACCAGAACAATGTAACAAAAAATAAGTACTGGTCGTTTACGTTTTAATATTCAGTATCCGAGAAAGAGGTTCGACAAGTTTTTTTTTTTATAGTTCGCGAATGGAAAACTGACGAGCAACAGTAATACTCACACTCATAGCGATACGTAGCATGATGCAGAGGCTCATTGTTAACAGTCTACGAGTAGAGGGCTCCGAGAAGATATACCAACAGATGGAGGTGTTAATAATTGATAGTCGTGCCCCCTCGCTGGTACTTGGGGGTGAGCTGCTAAGGGTTGATGGATATTTTTTTCAGGGTGAAGGAAGAATTGCGTATGATGCACTTAATTATTTTGACGAAGCCCATTGTTGTTTCCTTGCATGAATGGTGGGGTCCGTTGACGAAACTTGATACCCCGGAATCGTTTATAAAATTGTTGACTCCGTGACGAAATTCGCGCGCAATTCTCCGAAAAAATTCTATGGTGCTTCTGCGTTAGTTTTAAGGACACGCGTTATTCTTCTTGCGATATTTATTTAAATGAGAGCAGACATTTGCGAATCGAGGGTAGGTACGATAGCTATCGGAGAGTTATGCTGCCAGCTCTGTGTCCAGCGGAGTTCAGCTCCCGAGGGCGACTGCCGAGAGTAAAACTCTCAACTCGATATGTAGCGTTAGTTATAGCTACTGCAATACAAAACAATGCTTCGTAGAGCATTTCCGCTGTTTTTCTATATGTATAGCTAGATTGACTTTATAATACTTATTTTTTCGAACGAAGTTCGCCACCATTTATTTATGAAATCTCCCTTAAACCCTCGCATCTCCAACATTAGCTGTGATCCTTTTTTATCATTTTTATTAAACGGCTGTTTGCTGCAATTAATTCAGAAAATTTGCATTTCGTATTAAAATTCATGTAGCTCGCTGGTGAAACGAGAAGCCGAGTTCTTAGAGTAACAATACGTTATTGATCGATTCCTTTTGATAATGAATTCTGTTTGGCAGACGCATGATATGGTTTGATTTTTGGCTAACTAAGAGGATGTCTTAGAGTAGCTGATGAATCAATAAATTGACCTCACGGACGCGTTGCAAGTTTGATGGGTGTGTAGCACGTTTGATCGAAAAATGTCAGATGAAAATGGAACAGCTGATGATGCTGACTCCTTGGATGAGGTATTAGATGATTACTATTGCTAATAAACGCGTCGTGCGTTTATAATAATATTATGATAACGCAGAGACAAGAGATTGGCCAAGGCAAGGAGCAGCAGCCATCTGGAAAGGATCTTCAGGACATTCTTAACAATTTGCCGGATCATAAGTTTGATCGAAGAGTCTCAGGTGACGCAAGAAGCTAGGCCCGGCGTATCGAACGATTGCTCGGCGATAATGAATTCCGTTTGGCGGTTGTACAGCGAGCGATTCATGAATATTGCACGTTAGAGTGCAGAGTATTATTCGGTTACGAGGCGTGATTAGCGTCTCCGTCAACTCACATCAAACTTTCCCGATTAATCAAGCCGACCTGGCCCTGCGGGTGTGCCGCGCGCACGTTCCTCGCCCGTTCTCTCTCCACCTTCCGGCTTCTGATCCCTGCTCCTCTTTCCCTTTCCGGTCCGTGGGCCTTCCCTTTCGCGGTGGTGACGATGCGACCGTAATGTAAACTAATTAAACTGGAGGCCAAGCACTAATGTGTCCATTATGCCGTTCTGCCCTCGGCCGAGCTTCGCGCCGGACCCTCAAAACCCACACACTGGCAACTTCACTCCTTTGCTGCCTGCCTCGCGCGGTTCGTTCACTCTCTGACCCTGATTCGACCACTGGCTATGCTAACTATCCACCGATACCGTCTTAACCCTCTTTGCCGCCGATCGCATCAACCGCAGGCCAATCGACTGTGGCCAATTCTTCTCCTTCAATTTTTCTTATGCTGTAGATTCTTAATTCCTCTTTGCTTTTATAGTAATGTGTGAAGTAATTTAGATTAGAGGTGTGGAGCATTCAGTGGCAGATTTTGGTGGAGTCCAATGTAACTAGTATCAATAAAGTAGACAACAAAATGTATCTTTATTATCTTCAATACGAAACAATAAAGACTCAAGAACAATTTACAAAAATATTGTTATATCCTCTTCAACTCATAGGAATTAATAGAAGAAGAAATCCTTTTTTCAAAAGCTAGCCTAACAACCAGTTTAATAGAACAATGCATAAAGCCTGTAGCATGATCGAAGAAATAGGAATTGTCGTTAACCGGATGCAAAGAAGTTGATTATCGATACGCGAGGTTGCAGCAAAATCGACGAATCGGAGAACGTTGACCATGACGATGCGAAACGAACGGCATCTTAGATCGCACGAAGGGTGGAGATTTGATGAATCGAAGACTGAAAGAAGGGTTACGTTAGGAGGGTTCGCGCGGTTCGCGAATGAGACGGGACGAGGCGCGGCATAGCTCATTTAATTACAAATTCCATTAAAATGAATGCCAGTTCAGAAACAAACTCCACATATCTGCATTAAGCCGCGGGACGACACGTCTTAATCAGGTTAATATAAATATGAAATATGCAGCGGGGTGTTAGCCCCCTCCCGGTAGCTAGCGGGTAAAGGGTGGCATGGACGTATCCAGCATACGTGTGCTACCACCTTACGACTCCTGGGGGGGCGCCTTCATATTAACCCTTGCATATTAAGCACACGATAAGCGGATTCTCAAATATTAACGTTGTCACCGGGTGCCCGACGAGGCGACAGCTTTGCTCGGCCTGGTCCTTACACCGCTTGCTGTTTGCCCAAAGACGGATGGATCCATCTCATTGCCGGGAATAATACAGGAACGTACTGTTACGCGTCAACGGGGAAAATCCTGACGCGCCCCCCGGAGGATTGCGATGCGTAGAAGCTCCTCTTCGGGCTCCCTGAACTCGAATGCCTGTGGACAATGCCTCCTGTTAACATCCGTTTATGCCTCCGTTTAAATCGAATTGCATTTTTCAGCTCCGCAGCTTCGATACTGAGTTCCTTCGCGAAATACTGGATTCATGTTACCGAAACATATTCTCTAGCATTCGTCAGTCTATTCGTTAACTATTTTGGCTACAACGATAATCGCATTCGTACAAAAATTTTCTAACGCTTTCGATTGAATTTTCATTTGAAAAAATCACCGTAGCTTGGCAAAACATCGATCGCCGCCGATAACGGTGATCGTCGGATACGATTCCCGAATTCGCGGCTCCCGAAGAAACGATTTCATCTGGCCGCGCGGCGAAACTAGTTTAAACGACATATTTGCCGACCTCGCGGAAAGTAAACTTTAATCAAGCTGAACCTTGGTCCGAGGTCGGAAAAAAATTCCGCAGAGGAAGGGTGTTCGGAAACGGGAGAGACACAGGCAGAGGGAGAGAGAAAGAGAGAGAAAGATGAGAGAAAAAGAACGGGGAAAAAAGGAAGGGAAGGTAAAGGACGTGCAAACATTTTGACGGCTCGATATTTTTCAATATAACCGCGGCGCCGTAACTCCGGTCACCAGGGGAAATCTGGCTAGGTTCCCGAGACTGGACGATATTATAAATATTAGATCAATTAAGAATTAACACACGGTCAGTATCCAAGTATTCCCCTGTCTGTTCTTTCTCATTCACGGCGTTCGAGGCTCTGCAAGGGCTAACGACTTTATAAGTCGAGACCGACGATTCTTGTGTGTCTATGTTCTGTGTGTGTGTGCGCGTCTCTCTCTCTCTCTCTCTCTCTCTCTTTTGCCGTCTCTCTCTGTGTGTGAGTGTGTGTATACGTGTGTCGGAGTCAAATATCGCGGCACGTACATACAGAAGCGAGAGATCGAGGAAACGAGAAAAAGAGGTGAAACGCGGAAGACCGAGAGACGACACGGGAGAAAGAGGGAGAGGGAATGCGAGAAACGAGAGAAGGAATACTCGTGCGTGGTCCCAGAGTCCCAGAGCCGATCCTGCCAAGTTATTTAAATTCAAATTCGAAATATCGTCGAGGGTTGCTAACATATTGTTTGTTTCGTTTGGGCCGTGGCGATAGTGAGAGAGGGTGAAGGCTATCTCGCGGTTGAAAACGTTCTCCTCCTCGATTCCTCTTCGTCAATTGCCGTGCAACTTCGAACCCGGCAAAAATACCTCCGAGCAGCGGATTCTAATTTTCCGATCCGACCACCGTGTCCTCCTTCGATCATTCTGCACAGCTGTATAATTGCTATGAACACTGTACACCATGTATGTACAATCGACCAATCCATTTTGCTGTTCCATCGGGCGACCATGTTTTCTATTTTCATCTCATTTGTTCTCCGAAAATCCAGATCCGACAGGAATTCCAGCTTTCGGGCAAAAAACGGAACTTTATCTCGTTCGTTGTATTTTTTACATTTATCCAACGTGACGATCCGCAGTTCAATAATTATTATTTCTTTTAATTACTACTCCATGATACTTACATGTTCTTTTTTCCTTGATATTATTAATATTGTGATAAAAATATAAGTCAATATTAGAAAAAATCTTAAAACAATTTCCTACTGCACGATATATCTCTCTTTTATTCATGTTACTCTGAATGTATGGTTCAATGCAGAATCATATTATTAAAATAATAATTGACACCCTACCATCAATATTTTCTGAAGTTATAATTAATTATTTTTTATCCACGTTCTTATAACGAAAGTGTATAAATGTGCCTCTTCGGTATAATTTTGAACAATTCGAAGGAAAATCGTCGCATTAAATAATAGTTGATTTCGTTTCGTTGATATTTTTCAGAGTTTCCACACGATTTGCTTGTAAGAAAGAAGATTGGAAGATGAAGCGAGGGTTTTCCAACGGGTATCGAAAATCACTTGTCCTTATTACGTTTCACACCTACAACCCGGTTCTTCAACCCGGCCTGGAACTTATTTGCATACGTGAGTGAAGGCAATATGTACGCTACCGTAGTTCCAGCACGGCTCAGATGTCATGTTCACGTACGTAGTATTCCCTATCCCTTAACAATTTGCCGCTAACACGCCGAGGAAACTCACTTGCGACCATTCTGCGACCCGGCTCGGTCGTACGAGCCTCCTCTAAATTTCAAATGTTCCATAGCTGTGCGCTGCAGCTCGCACGTCTTCTGTAATCGAGTCGTGGAAATCACGGCGTATCAGTTATGCCAACCAGTAATCGCTGTTTTAGCCAATCAAAAGTATTTTCAACAGTTAAATCCCTTCCTGTTACCTCCGCAATTCATACGTGGACTTTCTATTCAAAAATCTTGAATCTCTTTAAAGGAAAAATCAACTATCTTTCCGGTACCCTTTTGTTGCAAACTGTTGAGTCTGTTTACTTCATAATGAATTTTTCATGCAAGCACTTGCAATTTCTTGAGGGCTAAACCCTTATTAAATTAAACAACGAATCGAAAGGATTCGACGGGAGTCCATCTGAAAAAGAGAACAAACATAACCGACATAATATGTTCGAGGATCGTGGGACAAAGGAAGACGCGACCTGGCGCGGCTTGTGTAGGTGATGGAGGCCCGGTTGCTTTTTAAGCTTTCGTTGCCACTTGTGCGGGTCAGTCTGCAAAAAGACTTAATTAATGAGCTGCTTCTCCCCAAGGACGTCTATGGGACAGTACGGGGAAGGTGAGGTTGAGCGAGAAGCAGCGAGATGACGGAGTGCCCTCCGAGGAATGACCCTCGATGCAAACTCCACGTATGAATATGTCTCTGCTAATTCAAAGTTCGTTCTAGAGGTAGATGGTGCCTGTTTACGGGGAATATTAAAAACTTCAACGTCGTTTGTTTTCGCGTGACCGGTTACCGGGAAAAGGGTACGCACAATACCCGCGGAACCTCCTCGTTTTGTTCCGCGAGGATCTCGGAAATATTTTATCATTTGCGGCGATAATGCAGTCGTTTGTTTCCGCGGTGAAAAGGATACCGTTCTCCGAACGCCATTAGAGCCAAAACTTTTTTTTAACTTTATTTTCAAATCAGAGAGATCTCTACAATCGGAATTGGAAACGCATAAACGTCTGTTGCAAAATTCAAGTTAGGAACCTCCATTAACCTTGATCTAAATTTCACTGATACTTTATGGGAATTTGAATAGCAATCGTCGATGGAAATGTTAATAAAATCGACGAAGTACATATTTGGGAGATTATAGTCGTCTCTAGCGAAAAAGAATTATTAATTGGTGATAGCGTGAGCGCAGTTTTACGATTCTTGAGAGCGGCATAAATATTTCGGTGCGCCTCGATTCCGTAATTTATTATCGACGGTTGTTCGCGTTTATTACTGTCCGATAATTTTACGAGCTGCGTAGCCCGTTTCCTTTCCTTGGGCGAGCCGGGGCCCTATAAAAGTACCGTCGAGGCATGTACAATTCAGTTAGAGGACGCCGTAAGGGAAGTTTTACGTCATATCGTACCGCCCTGCTTTCCGTTTCCATCGTTCCTACGTCGGGCGATATTTTATTTAAGCGATAATTGAAAATTCTACGGAATACGACCAATGGATTTGTCACCAAGGAAGGTTTTACGCTTTCTTTGAATTTCCCATCGCGCGTTCCCACACAAGCGCGGGGGCGAGCGCTCGCGAGGGTATACGGCTGAGAACACGCGCCGATCTCCTTCTCCACGATCGCAGTCGTAACGTTAGAGGCTGAGGGAGAGATCGCCGGCGCAGGCAGTAGTATCACGGCTTTATTGACTATGTTACGACGATGTTTTAGTAATCGCATTGTCGCTGCTGAAAATCGCACGCGCCGCGTCCCCCCGTCCTCCGTAACAACGTTTCGCTGCTCCGCCGCCTCTCGCCGATCGTAAACCAATCGTCCAATTTCGATCAAACTTCGCCGACTCGTTCCGCTCGTCTCTCGTTCCAAGTTGGAGCTTGAGCCGGGAAGCAAATTAGAAGACGATCTCGTGGCCCTCGTTCGCGAATAATGTTATTCGGACAAATTATACGGTTAGAATTCACACACGCGAGAAGATTTTTCTTTACGAAAGATCGTATTATGCATGGAAGAATATTTGAACATTCATTACGTACAAATTGGAATATTTTGAAAAAATGTCCGCGGTACCGAAGGCTTAGAAATCATGTTCAAAATCGGACATTTCGCGCGCGGCAACCGATAAAAAGGCAATCGAAAAATATCAGGGCAGAGCGTCGATTCGAAAAGGTTGGGCGTTACAGGCGACACGATTGCCGCGCGTCAAAGAGATCGAAATTGAAAATTTGAATGACAACCGTGCACTCTCGCCCGGACGTGCGTCTTAGGGAGGTACGCGCTCGCGTAGGTGAGACCCAGAAAGATAGAGAGAGAGTAGAGGTACGTCGCGACGCTTGGAATGAACAAAAAAAAAAGAGAAAAAAAAACGTCAGGAGGGATGGAAAAGGGATGCCGCGTTCTCAAAGGGGACATACCGTGGATGATATTTTATTCGTGGCCCTCCACACCCCCTCCGTCCGATACCCCCCCCCGACATCTTCCAGGTCTTCTCAGTCCCGTTGATGCCGTTCTCGCCGCACCACCGTAAGTAGCGCTAGCAAACGGGGCTCGAGGCCTGGTCTGATGGATTTCACGACTCCATGGGGTCCCCTCAATCTACACTCACCCCCTCGCCCCTGACCTCACTGTCGCGCTCCGACCTCTGTGCGTTTCTCTACACACGTTTTCACACGTACGCGCGCGTAGGTGGCCGCGTAAGTATCACGCATTCCGGGCGACACCGCGTCGAGAATCGACGACCACTGGCCGCACCGGCCGCAGAACGTTTTGCTCTCACGATTTCGAAGATGGACGCGGGCATCGCGCGTGATCCGTCACCTAGAGGACCCGCTTAACACGTTATACGTGCCGTATTATCAACTCTAAAATGTTCCTCGAAATCAACCGGAAACTGGACGGTCGAATTGGATCGTAGGGGATGCTACTTCAACCCCTTTTACTCGCGTTAACTGCCGCACATCGACCGATCAGAGAGACATTATCTCAGTGACGAATATCAATTTGTTAACCAACACGCTCTCGAAGAATATTTCAGGGAATTTTTTTAATGCCAACTGGAATTCCTTTTTATAAGATTGTACGTACAAATAGTCCCTCATTTCTGGTAGACGTGATACGCGAGTCAACATCAGTATAGCCTTTTAAAAATAATTCAACTCCAGAAAATACGCATCTGAGAACAAGCCTTTACGAAACACATGTTAACTAAATATATCTAATATCTTTATCTAGTTAGCCCTGCGCACATTTCTTTAACTAACCGACAAATGGTTATGGGCTGAACATAACCATTTGTTGGTTAGTATAATAAATGTGCGCAGGGTTGAATAGATAAAGATATTAGATATATTTGGTTATCTTTTATATTTTCGACTGTCGTGCGCCACACTCGTTCGTACCAACCCACGACAGGGGGTACTCCGTATAATATACATACATAGAAAACCCTATAAAACATCTTCGCGATCTCACTAATCGTAACGTGAAACATCTGAACTCATTCTGGCCGGTAGTAGCAGTGTTAATTGCGTTTCGACGCGGTTCGCGAGCGAAACAAAAGAATGACGCACAGGGGATGGTAAAATACGAGTCGTTCCGGGGGTCCTTTAGGCGGCATCAACAGACAATCCAAAATCCATAAACTCTCGTAGCCAGAGCACGATGGAAAATATTTGGCGCGCGGCTTGGCTCGGCTCGACTCGGCTCCGCGCGAAGACGTAGACGAGGGAGAATAGGCGGTTCTTAAATCTGAAAAATTAAATTATATCGCCGTAAAGAACGATGCCCGGGGGTTTAGCGTCTCGCGGATGGGGCCGGGGCGGTGTATACGGCTTGGAGACCGTTGAATAAAAACAGCATTAGTCCGTACATAATGTATGGATGATGGCGACGTGTCTTCAGCTCTGTCGTATACAAGAGGTGGTGGCGGAGGAGGAGGTGGAGGAAGGATCCGCTCTCGGAAACAGCGGACGAGAGGACGAGCGGCGAAGGGAAAGGCTATACGAGAATGCTGGGAGTCGTAAAGCATGCTGCTCGCTCGCATCTCGCCCGTTATAATAATTTAGTTCATAAAATTTCTGTCGAAACCCGACCGGAACGGCCTGCCATGGGATTTCGCGGACAGCTCGAACACAGGAGGTCGCTTGTCCCCGGGCTACTTTGATTCGCAGAATAGCCCGCGTGGCTAACATCGTTAACCGCTTCTTGGCAATGCTGCACCGGGCAAAGGGCTACGCCCTTCCGCAACTCTCGAACGGAACAAAAATTGGGTTATCAAAAGTGAGGACTGTACGGTTTAGTACATTGGTGTTTCTCTTTTTTGTTCGGTCGCAATTGATAAAATTCATTTGCGAACAACAACGAATCGATCAGCTGGAGAAAAATTTGCGACGCCTATTTAAACTCGCCGGTTCGTCGAAGATTGAAGTCGTCGAAGCGGTCCGGCGAAAGAGGCCGCTCGTTTGGACCGCTCGTAACCGATTTCCCATGCGTCGTATGGTAATTCGCGCAATTTCCTCCTTGGCCTTGCCCGGGCGAAGGTAAAGTAACATTTTCGTAATTAAAGTCGAGATGTATCAAAAGAGACGAGACGAAGAACCGCCAGAAGGAACGAGCTAGGCGGGGATCCATCATGGGCGTTGGTAACGAAGGCATCAACTGATGACACATTTTAATATCTTAAAACAAGCAGCTGTGGAAGCCGAAGAATTTCTGTTGCTCGTCTCTGTCGCCGCCACGGGCAAACAAGAGATCCGCGCCCGCGCGTCATGCATTATCCTTCTGGTTTTTCCAGCTTCCCGTCGAAAACCCGCTGTAGAAAGAGAAAAGACGGCAAGAGAGGGCCCTGTGTTAGGGCTGCGCGGTCGGGGAGAGGCGACGACGAGCGAAGTCCCCAGGTGCCGGCGGAGAGCGATGATTAAGCTCGCATTTTAATCAAAGAGCCCGAGTGAAAAGTCTTGTAGTATGGAGATGATAGGATTTCCTGCTTGATAAATCAAATCGGTATTTGCTCCGGTTCGGCACTAATAAATTCTTTTATCTCCGGTTCATCCCGCGAACCCGCGCGCTCCGGACCCTTTCGCCGATTCCATATCTCGATCCAATCATCCCCGGCGCGTATTGTGATCTTTCCGGCGACGTCTGACTTTGCTCCGGGCTCTCCGCTTTGCCCCCCCGGGGCATCCTTGTTGAACGTTCGCGCGAACCCTGCGAATATTACCAGTATCTCGCGTTGAAGCCCGCTCAACCGGAGTTCCGCAAACAATTTTGCGGTCTACTGTACCCGTGCAAGATTCTCCGGGGTTGCGAATCGATCGATAGAGGATCTCTGCGCAAAATAAAAATTGTTAATATACAAAACACTCTTTTCTTCGCTAACAATCTCAACCTGAACGCACACCGAGTCGTTCATGTTGACGATTAATTTTTTTATTGTTCAAATGAAGTCCCTACTTTAATCGTCGGAACGTCACACGTTTAAAGTATTAATAGGAGCACGTAAATATTGCAATGAAAGAAGTGCAAGAGTGAAATCTCGCCTCGGACATAAACGACCCAGGTTGCAGACGGAGGGTTAATAAGTTTGTTGAATACTCTAGCTGCGTGATTGTAGAAATGGAAGTTGGTTTCCCTAGCGAGTTAGGGAAATGTGTGGATGGATGAGGTGGTAAGAGAAATATGTAAAGTGCAGCGAAACTGCAGCAAAATAAATATATTGAAACTAAAATGATAGATACGGAAGGCCAACGGAGATGCGATTGAAACGGTTGGTAAACGGCGAAACGGAATAAGGTAGAATTGCACGGTGGACACGACGAATATTACATTGATTAATCACCAAATAGTAACCAAACGTCATAAAGGGTGTATCAAAATATTATTCGTCTGCAAAAATGCATTGTTTTTCTCGCAGTTTCCTCTGTGCAAAATTTTCACCATTTCTATAGTGAATTTTCAAAGTTTCTATGCGTTTTGTAATTCTCCATGACTAAACCGCTATACTTCTTGATGCCAGTTGTCAAACATTAGTACTCTATGTTCGCCACAAAAATAAATGACGCGCAATTTAAAATGTCAGATCATTTTGAAACACTCTTTATAATGCAATGTGCTATAATCGCATTGATTCATTAAAGAAAATTTATTTAAAAATCAAATTAGAAAATCAAAATTGAAAATGTTTCGATGTTTGTAGTTTCTTTGGCAGCTTCGTTAGCAGCTTCACTGTCAAAAGTAGAGGATTTATGCATGTACAATCCTCTGTGCATCGTATCTAATTTTTTGATTACATTCGACATATGCTCGCAGGCAGTTCATCCAATTTCGCAAGCATAAAAACTCGCGTGGCGCTCGTTAAATCATTTAGAGTATAGTTTACACCGCGTTAAAAGCCTCAGATGCCGTGATTGTTGGTATGTCGCTTCCGCAACGATTCCACACCCTTCTGCATTCCCCTTTCGACGTTACATAACGGGAAAGTTTTGACTCCGTTCGCGCTTGGAATAGAATTTTTACCTCAATCGAGGTAATTAAGCTTGTCGAGCAACCGTTACTGTCGGAAAACGACGTTTAAAGTCTCCGATACTAGCCCATAATAGATAAATATTTGCAAAAATCGGTGCAGAATTTTCATACTTTAATTCCAGATTGTTCCATTAATATCGATTCTATTAATTCCATGCAATAATAAACAATCTACACCGTGAAATGAATCACTCTCATCACTACACTACACAAATGTTCGTTTACATGATACAGTAAATATTCGATCAAAGAAAACGGGAACTGCGCCATCTTAGAAAATCGAATCTCGGCCGGCCGAGATTTCAATGAATTCTACGTCATCGACTCTCGGAGCACTAGTTGCCCAAGCCCGCGTTTACACGCGCCGTCCTTTTCTACGTTCGGCGAGGACACAAAAAATAGGAGGACCACACGAACTAAGAAACATCGCGGACCCGCGGGTTTTTCTTGCAACAGTTGACTACTGCGCATTGAAAGTAATAAAATTTTATCCCGCCTAAAACGAAAGGCGTAGCATTGGCATTTGTTAGACGTTGAAAATCTTCATCAGGAGTTTGACTCGTTGTACTACGATAATAGGTTAATAGACTTCCGGCAGGTAAAGCGTTAACAGGCGATGAAACGTGTGTGGCGAGCACAGACAGGTGAGAGTATTCGTTTCCACACGCTCGAGGGGAAGTCTGGGGGTGGAGGGGTGGTTCGAAGGGAGGGGCTGACGATCGACAATCGTCAGGTTTCCAATTTTCGATAAATCATTTCGAGTCGAGTGCGCGGAGCGTCAATAGATCCGCGGCGGTATCGGGGACGTAAGGCGTCGGCGAAAAGTTAGGGTGAAACCAGGGGCGGATACAGGGCGGGAGGGAGACGGGGCGGCTGCGGGGTTCGAGCGTGGAAGAAAGAGAGAAGAAAAGGGGTAGCTGTACGGGCTCTCTCCGTTGAGAGAGAGAGGATGGGGGAAGGCGAAGTAGTAAGGGAAAGGGGATGGGGGGTGCAATTTCCGCGGCTCGTGATTGGGGCAGCCTCCTCGGGGAGCAAAAACTCCATCTACAAATGAACAGCCGTGACAAGAGCCATAATTTCTCGGGGCTGAGCTGCAGCCACCGTGGCTTCTACCAGCCCGCAACCTTCCTTTTCGCTTTTGATACGATCTTGTGTATGGAAGATGGCACCGGCCGCGTCGAAGAATTCAGATGCCGAGGAACTTACTATCAGCGCTTTTCCCAGACACTTTCCGATCGTTTCCTCGCGTTGGCTGACGGTTGCTTCGTTCGGGAGCGCGATCTTACTCCGAACGAGAAACCTGCTTCACAGTCGCACAATCGGGATCGAGATGTAAACGGTCCATTTTTTTTCAGGCCATCGAAAATCGGAAATTGTCATTGCCCGCGCACGTTGTTGCGAATAGATTGGTGATCAAATGCAGCGGAACGTATCGTAGAATATTCAGACACGTGAAATATCATGTAACATCTAAGGCCATCGTCGCCTGGTAGATGTCGTCCATTAACGACACTCGAAAAATGAATAAATTTTCTATTTCACACGAAAGCCTGCAATCTAAACGATAACAGTCGGAGCGCTAATTCAGACATCGTATGTATCGAACCCCGATGATTTTCGTCGGAGGACGACAAGCCGGTGTTCCGCTTTAATTCGCGATGCAGCTGTTTACTGTAAAAACAGTGCGGGGGCGTTGGGTCATCGGCCGGAAAATTTTTATTCGCGAGTTCGCGCTAAAAGGTTTTAATGATTTACGGAAAGTGTGATCAAACGAACGCGATCTCCCGCACGGAACCATCGAGAGCAGGTCGATCCCGTGGGACAGTGAATTTCGGAGGAAAACCGAAAGGTACGATAGCTCGCGTTACCACTATAGCAGCCGACTACAGCAATGTTACCGTGGCACAGGTCTAACCGACCTTTTTACCCTCCCTGTTCCCTCCACGGACACAGTCACTGCCGCCAACTCTATTTATCAAATGTACGTTTAATTTTTTCGCGGGCACAATCATACATCATCCTCCGAGGCGTGATCCGGTTAGGGTCGGGCTTCCGTAGACGTGGCAGGATTACCAACCGAGAAATTCACCGGAAAATGGAACCTCCCCCCCCCCCCCCGCCCGCCCAACCACCGTTTTCTTCCGCGAGCTACTCAACGCGTTCACGTTCCGGCTGCGGCACGGAATTGTTACCGATAGATTGACCAGGGCTCGACGAAAGTATACCGTTCACGAAACCCGGCGGAAACAATCGGCCACGAATCCCATCGACGCGTGAGACGTGGCTTGCCGTTGACGGCTGCATCGACACGTCGAAACTGACACGGGAAACCGTTTCCGTCGGAGTTCACACTTTATGTCAAGATATCGATGCTCCTTAAGCGGAGTCAGCTTTCCACCTTCCAGAGGTACCGCGTGAAAAATGAACGATCTCTGACACACTCGCTAGATAGACGGAAGTGCTTCGACAGGGACGGTTTTCTTTGGAAAATCTATTTCTAATAATACCTTTGTAAGCATGTGAAACGTAAATGTATCAACACGTTGTAACAGTGTTGTTCGATGGTATGGATTATATTTATTACCGATACAAACTGTTTGTAATACGAAGATCGCGCAACGTGTCATGTTCGCTCGGTGGTCGGTTAGAGAAAATAGAAGTACGCAACGAACGCACATTAGTGAGTTCACGAAACTTACATACATATGAAAACACGTAATGAGGATTGTCAACAGATGTCCCGATTATGTCGTTACCGAGGATTCCTAAAAACAGCACTTGGTTCAATGTCTTCTCGTTCGGCACAACCTAACAGTATTGTTAGGAAGAAGAATGGCGGTAGAGTGTTAAGCTTCCGTCGAAAGAGGTCGCTTGATTGAATTGAATTAGAGGTTCCGATTGTTCGCTGACGGGAATCAAAGTGACAGTTCAGACTGAAACGATTGCAATTCGGTTCGGCTCGGTTCGGTTTCGTCGAGGAGGGTAGGACGGCTTTCGCGAAGTCCGAGTTTCATCCCCGAAGGAGCTGACCTCCATTACGCGAGGTTAATCGCTCTGCCTTCTCACTTCCGGCAGACTTTGATTAGTCCTGCGATTCTTTTGCCCGGGGACAGGTCCCTTATAGCGACGCTGTTTGTCCGTTGTTTCGTGGAAATCCAGCGTCCAATTCCAACTTCACGAGACGTCGCCGCGTTTCCGAGAGACGGTGAACGCTTTAACGTCGTTTCGCAATAATCTCATACTTTCCGTCAGTTTCGTGAACGAATCCTATTGATTTTCCATGTGCTCGGAAATGGTTTTTCCTTTATTATTGTTGGCTGATCTAGAATGAAACCGCGTTAGCGAATGATCAGACAAAATCGTGGAACACAGATTTTCCTGCATTTATAAAAAAAATTAAGTTAAGCACGGATTGTACAGAAAATGCAAAGTTTCGTATTAAAAGTTCACATAAACGGAAAAAAAATGTTGAAACAACCGGAAGCGAGAAGAATAAACGCGTCTGAAGGTTTCGTTTAGAAATTCTATGAATTTATTTGCAATTTGAAATGTGTCTACTCTGCAAGGAAATTACAAGGAATTTTGTAGTTTCTAAGGATAACTGTAAAGAATTTCGAGGAATGAATTTCCATGGAGGTACGCGCGATAAGACATTTCCGACTGGATGTTCTTGTTTAGATGTTTCCCAACCTAGAAGGAATATAGATCAAATCTACATGGAGAGCCATCCTCTTCGTGCATTCGACGTTTCAAAGCATATGCAGATGGATAGATGGAAACCTGTGACGTCCGTAGCGCCTCGTCTTCAAGTCTCCGGAGACGGCGTGCGTCGCGACCCTAAATAATGCACAAGCATATTTTTCTATCGCGTACGCGCGCGGTGTCGTTGCCACACCGCTGCGAACACGCGATTGTCACCGTTGCAATTTATTTTCGGCCCACGGAATACGGCGAATATTCTCGAAACGACGCGCGGAGACGCGAGAAACCGGTCGAACAATCCTATTTCGGAAATAAGTGAAACCGTTCTCATTAATAAGAAATCGTTCGAATTATTGTTAAGAAAACTATGAATCACTTTGCATTTACACTGTGAACAAAATATTGAAAATACTTGAACGATCGTGTCTGTTAATGCTCGTTCGTAGAGAACATATTTACCAAGAAAAATTTATCTTTAATTACATTTAATTTAATTTATATTTATCTTTATTTATATACATACTTATCAATAATGTATGCTGGCACGGTTCAACAAATCAATGTTGCATGTGCGAGAATAAACTCTGTCGAACAATACTCGCAGCAGAATGCTGTAATATCTAAAATAACGAATAAATCCAGTGATTTTTCTGTTCTGATAAATTGGCAAAGTTTATTGCGTGTCTCGACAAACGCATCAAATCTGTCGACCCTTACACACTTTCCAGCTGGCAAATTATGGGAGTAGACACTGTCAAGCAAAGTTCACGGTGAGGTGGTAATATCGAAGCGAAACTTCCTCTCGATGAGCGCCGTCTAGCATGTGGCACGAGGGTTGAAGCGGCGACGGGGAGGATCGCGCGGTTATAAGAAATAGCCATAAACAGTGAACAGCCTTTTTCTGGCGATATTAAAACGGTATGAAGATAAATATCGTCTGCGGGGGCAGGCAAGTTGAAGAACATCCGGGCGAAAGGTGATGAATCGTAAAAGATGTACAGTTTTCTGTCGGCTTCGCAGGATCTTTATAGTGTGTTCATTGACCACGCGCACTCTTCTATAAAAAAACCACAGCAATTTTAAATTTTCTATCCGAATCTTTACCAAAATCCAGTTAAATCGTCGATCAATACGCGAAGAACAAAAGAAATCGCACGATCATCCGTCGTCCATTGAACAATAATTCGCTACAAAAAATGAAATTTTCACGAGATGTAATTTTACGTCTCGGTCCTTGAAAAATTGCTTTGGAAAACAAGGCAATGACAGACAACGTGCACCGACCCATCGAACACGAGAAACGTCACCGAGAACGCAAGACCCGCAAGATTCCTCTGTCTGTTGGTAGTAATTCGATCGTGCACGATAGATTGAAATAATTTTATTCGCGATACGGGACAGGAGGAGGATCCGGTGCAGAAAATGAATCCAAAGGTGATCACAATTTGCAACGAGGCATCGTGAAGTCGCCGGTACCGTGGATGGCTGCGGCGCGGCGGGCAGGTACTGCGCGGTGGATCGCGCAGGTGCAAGGGGGCCGGAGCCACCGGTGCACAATTAAGAGCGAGGTCTCTCGAAATTAAGAGTTAAGGTGCATAGGTGGCCTCCGCCGGTTAGGGGGCCTGGGGGTTGGTGGATTTCGCAGGGGCTGCCGGCTGCGAAGGCGGCACCGGACACGCCCCTGGTGGCCTTGCGCACAACCACCGTGCGCCTTTCCTTGCGATATTCCACCTATATAGCATGTCTGAAAACCTATATAGCCGAGCCCCGGCTGTCTCTTTATTCTTGCTCTCTCCACCCCTTTTGCACTCGCTGGGACGAGCTGACTATGCACGCATCGGCGCAAACAGCCGCGGACCCGTTGCACCGACCTCTCAGCGCAGAGCCCCAGGCTCTCTTACTCTTACTCGGTACTCTTGCTCGTACGCTGCGCCTCCTCGCGAGCCATGTAAGCTTCGTCGCTGCTTCTCCCGGACTTTCCGAAACCCTCGTTCATTCGGAAACTGGCTCTTTATGATCGAAAATTCCTTTTTCAAATATACATTTTCGAAACCCTCTCCCTTTACACGTTGATCGTCAATGAAAGTCACAAATGCCGATTTCCAGGCTTTTCTCCGTTTCGCCGAGTTAGCTTGCTTGCGACTCGCACTGATCCGACAATAGCTTTTTGAGGTCAATAGTTCACTCTCAAGGTCAATACTGTAATAACGTTCTTCTTCTAGACGACGATAATCATTCAAAGTCACAAATTCCCATTTATGACATGCTTTTCTCGGCTTTGTTGGGCTACTTTGCTCGCGATTCATACTGTTCCAAAATTGGCTTTTCGAGGTCAATAGTTCGACATTTGAGTTCAATATTCTAAAACGTTCTTTTTCCTACGATGAGGCCATCGTTACCTTCGCAAGACTAAACGTTAGGTTACTCTAAGAGTCCTTTCCGCGAACGATTCGTGTTACTAATCCACTTTTCTCAATCAGCAAATCATTCGAATTGTCTCTAACAATACGCTTACCGTTATCATAAAAATTCTCTCGTGCTCTCGTCTCCCAGCTACATCGCACGCCTAACAAGCACGCCGCCATAAAATTGTTCGATTCCAGCGTCGATTCGTCAATCGCGCGCCGTGTTATGATAGGACTCTCGGTATCGAAAGTGATCGCACGTGTCCACGCGGGATGCGTATACTGCCTCCCATACTTCTGGGACGAGTTCATGAGGGCACGAGCCCAGAACGGTAATTACGCGAGTCGGAAAGTCGTCAGCCTCGGTCATAACTTCGTGGATCCCCAGGAGGACGCGGTCGCAATTTGTCGGTAGGCACACGAGCAGGAGAAAAGGACCGGCCTCCGATTATTTGGGGTGCAGGATGCACGGTGCAAACAACGCCGGGGGACGTTCAACAAATGATGCGCGTCTATTTGTGCATTCGTCTTCTCTCGTCGATCCTGTATTCCTACTTTGCAGAATCCGTACACGGAACACCATATCTCCAACGGACCCTCGTTCGCTGAACAATCCCTATAACGATCTGCAATACGTACTCGCGACTCGATGGGGGTGGCTCGTTCTCTCAACTCTTCGCCCGGTAATATCGGACTTCTGCCAGAGAATCTCTTCCTATTGATGTTGATTCCTCTAACAATTGCTACTACACAACATGCAAGTGGATTTTTTCAAATAAATTATAGGTAAACTTTCGTTAACGCACCTTCGACCAAAAGATTAAAACGGTGCGAAGGTACGCGAAAAATGTTTTACATTCAACACAAAATTGTACTTAAACTGACTTGCCAATAAATCTCTGAGAATGTTCCTTTTCGTTGCCCAGGAAAACCACGCGAAATTTCTGGTTTGCGCAAGTTCGGCTTTCGCTGGGAAATCACCATATAGCTGATGCGGCTTTTTCTCCGGCCATGTTCTCGTCCGAGGCGGCATTACGCGTACAAGACAGCGTGATACATGCAGAAACATTCCTCCGGGTTCTTGTCGGGCGGAAAACAAAAGGTCCGGGGAACAGAGAGGAAGGCAGAGGAGTCACGGAGGAAGTGGAACGGTAGGAAAAAGTTGTGTTTTTCATGAAAGTTTTCGTGCTAGCCCTGTGATACGGGAAGTCGCGGGATTACCGATGGCAGGGGATGATACTTTCGTGAGTCGGACATAAGTAAATGATGAATCGTTCTCGTCGTGCCACGGAATGTAAAACTCACGTAAATCTCGACCTCTTGTGCTGCTCTGACACCGAGTCTGGCTTCGGGGCACGACTGATCTTGATTTCGCCAAATTCCTTGCTTGCCGCGTTGATAGCCTGATCAACCCCTAGACGTTCCACAAAAATTATACTAAAAAACGAGTTTTCTTCATTTGCAATTTATTTGGTAGCTTCATTATGTATTCGTTCTGAATTAAAAAGCTTTTGTGTTGTTTTCTATTTGAACATTATTAATAATTTTTGAATTCTAGAAAATGTTCAATATTATTATCAATTATCAACAAATTTTCAAAAGTGGACCAAACGACATGAGTTTTTTTTCAAGAATTTAGTATACTAGATGATGTGTAAATAATATTTCAACAAAATTGTTGGAGATTTTGATTGAATCAATTCACATGAAAATAATAACTTTGACAAAGAATTTAACAGGATAAATAAAACAACATTTCTCTCTCTCTGTCTCTCTGTGTTGTGAACGCAAAGGGATTAAGAGACGATCCTTGGAAAAGTGGGTCGCGAGCCTAACATTTGGATAGGGAGGGAAACTGGGGCGATGTTGGTGGCTCGATGACGACGACGGTATTCTTCCGAATTTCCATAAACAGCGGCACGGTGTACCTGAGAATCGGAATCCAAGGCGACGCTCCTTCAGGGGTTTGCCGAAAGTTAAATATTTGGACGGATCGTCGAGTCATCGCGAGCACGGAGGCGAGAGCGAGCGAGCGAGCGCGCGCGCCCGGGCGGTTTCTCCATAGAAAAGTCGGCAGTTTTCACGAGATTCGTCGCCGACCACAGAGCGATGGAAGAAAGGAAACATTGTGCAAGCCCCCGTCTGCTACCCTCTGGGACATGCTCTCTCCTCCGCCTCGCCAACAGCTGATTAATCGTCCCCGGATCTTCCCCGGAGACCACGGAGACGCATCGAACGGCTTCTTTGTCGTTGTGAACGCCGCCGTTCCGTGCCGACTACCTATTTTTCGTTTACCGTTGCAACGAATCAACTCATACAATCCATCCGGCGAGCTGCAACTTCTCATAATCCGCCTCTTATCCGTCGCCTTGCTCTTCCCGCCTCCTTCGGGCGACCTGGTGTTAATTGCTTTCGATGCGGCTTACGATGCGATCGATGAATTTCGACCTGCAAAAATGAGCAAATTCAGCGCAAAACACGAAAAACGTATAAAAATTTTAATTAAGCGAAATCAAGTTCTTTCTGCGACTTTTGCGTCCGATTTGGTAAAAAATGTTTTACCATGATGACATAGTATAATGCATAATATATACCATATAATTTTTTATTTAATAAGCAAAAAGATCAATCTGTTTGGAATTTTAACTCGCACCACTTTCATATTTACAGGCACCAATATATACCGGTGTGTTATTTGCAGCTTATTACAATAATCAGGAAAAGAGGTACATGTCTATGCAGCTTGATAGGAATGCATACATTTTTCATAAAAATTCGCGATCCATTCATGTATTTCACGAACGCCGAAGAACCACATTCTAATAAATATGTTACGAAATTTAATGGAAAAGGAGATTTCGATTTCCATTGGTTTGACGTAGAGACGCGTTGTCTATCGTACAAACGGAGAGCAATTTTTTGGCGGAACGTGTTCTATAAATCGCGTGAAAAGTTGGAGCGAGAGGCTGCTCCGAAGAATAAACGCGAGCGTTACGAAGAGTAGACGTAGGACAGTTTGTTAAGCGTTGAAGTTGCCCCTGCAGTGCGGCACATTCGTTGCAGCTTAATTTGTTTATTTGTAGGAAACGATGGTCGGAGGTAGGGAGAGAGACAGAGAGAAAGAGAGAGAGAGAGAGCCCGAGGGTAGTGGTAGGGTAAATTGCAGTGCGATACAATGTTTTATTTAAATACGTCGCTGCGATCTCACTCGCGCCCCATGGGTGTCCTGGACGTAGCTGCCTACACTTAATATGGGGAGCGACAGACTCATTTTTATTTCTCAGTCCCATGGAAACCAACCTGGCAGCTCTCCTTTCGTTCTCTTACCGTCGCGATTTTATGTGTTCTGCATATATTGAAATTTTAAAAATTGATATTGTCTTGATGCGCCGCGTTCGCTTCCGTGTCACTTACTACCTTCCTTATTCATTGCTCCCTCGAAAATTGCTGATAAGACTAGATTTTCCATTACGGAGAATCGTTAAACTCGTACACCGTCTACGTTACATTCGATTTTCATATCAATGTCAAGAATTTTTTATTTTTTTCAAAATTTTGACTTCTATATAATTCATGCAGATAATCTTACAATCGAACAGTAAGATAACAGCCAGGAAATTCTAAACCAAAATGTTTTCTAGTAAATTTCAAAGGAATAAATTTCAAAAATACTTCCGATTGAAGATAGTTGAACAGACGTATTGTTTAACAAATTCCCATTTATCTAAATGCAATTTTTGGCCGGACCGGCCGAAATTACGGCGGAAAAAGCGAAATTCGTCGCAGCGCGGCTCCCCGCCGCGCCGCTCGCTGTTCCTAATTGAACGGTTCCGCGGAAAGTTCTCCGGACGGTAATAATTCAACAGAAGCAAGAAGCGGCTTTTGAACGACGTGTGATCATGTCATGCTTGTTATCAGCCGCTTCTCCTACGGCCCGGCACAATGGAGATTTTCAAAAGACTGCATGAATTCTAGATCCACGCTGGGAATATGGCCCAGCGCGGCATAATTTGAGTTAATTCCGCTGCAGGGAACAAGAGACTTGATTAAAAATCTTGACTCATTGTCTTCTGTTTGCTCTGGGTGCATACTGGACCCGGGCCAATTTTCTCGGACGGCTGGCTGGGAATGTGTTCATTAAAATTCATAAAAATATGCATTTAGTTAGCTGGCGGGGCCGGTGTTAATTCGCGTTCGTTAACCAACCCCCCACACGCTTATACATCGAATATCCTGGACAATTGATATCTTTTGTTGCTTCTGTTGAACTCGAAATTGTCAAAATTCTATGACCATCTTTGTGCAAAATAATCGTGTTCTAAGTCGATTGCGGGAAAACGCCATTTTGTTCATTGTCAGGGTCACCTTCAATGTTGTTTATTGGCTTGTGGGCATCGATACTACTTCACCGAACAACCTGTTTGACATTTAGTAAACATCTTCCTGAAAAAGGACGTGGGAAAACTGAAATGTCGCCACCTCAAAGGTCGTTCAAGTTCGATATTTCTTTACATAAACATCGATAAACATCAAAGGTCATCACCTCGAAGATCATCCAACATTTATCTCCGCGATCTAGCAGGGTGAAGCAGTATCGTGGGATAATTTATTTCTAAAATTCGAAATTATTGTGAAATCCGAAAGGGTGAAACGTCCGAGGGTGGTACACAGATGCTGTCTCGTCGTCCGATAGTGGACAAACCGTGTACGTCATTCTGTTTAAAGTCGCCCGGCAAAACGAGCACACGGAATCGCCAGCGCCGCGTCGAGATAATTATAAATTCCGTTTCCTGATTACATCGAAGTCCCAGTGGAGCGGCGAACTTAACTCTGAGCCACGTTAAGCAACCACACCGGAGACAGAGAAGTTTTGTCCGACAGTTCCCGAAGACAGTCCGCTTGGAATACGACGTTATTGCTCGATCCCGATCGGGCTCGATCGATAAAAATTGTGGACACCGTCGGTAAAGGCGAAAGAGGCGAGCGGGCTCTTCTTCGGGGCAGGAATGGAAAATTTAACGTCTTCGGGGCGAGCAAGCAGAGACATTAGATCGGCAAGGACGTAAGCAAATACAGTTAACGCTGTTTGCTCTGGTTTGAATAGGAATCACATGTGTGGGCGGCCGAAGTCCTCTCTCCCGGCTTCTGTAACCTTCTCCACCTCGGTGCGCGCCAGCGGTTCCTCAAGTTAAATAGTATAATGGCCAATTTAAAATGTCCTGGAGTATCTAAGATCCGTGTTTGCCCGTGGTCGAGATGTGTTTGAACGGCATCTCTCGTTCCTGTGCACCGAGAATAGAGAAAGGAGGTGGTTACCGCGATGACAAACCCCATGGGCCCTCGATCGCCGAGTATCTTGAACTTTCAGACCCGTGGATCCTCGACGCCATGTATATTCCGATGGCGATCCCAAAATAGAATCGAACCGACGCGACGCCTCTTTTCCAAAAAATTAGCACGTTCAATTTTTCGAACGTCCAGCTGCGACAGCTCGGATTTTTATTGAATGCGGATTTTATGCATTTACGAAAAGAATGAGCTTTAAAGATCTTGTGATTTAAAGATTTCAAGTTATGTACTTAATACGTTATATTCTCCTGTACCTACACTACTAATGTATAACTGTAAGGTGTTATAATGTATATCAGACCGTATGTTAATCCTAATGTATAGCTTATAACCCCCTATGGGGAGTTCCATTTAAGTTTCCAATTGAAAAATTAGCAAATCGAATAGAAAACATTTGTGGAAACATTTACGAAAATATGTGTAAATATTGCGACGGAGCAACCGTCGTCACGCTCCGTCGCGAACACGCAGATCC